>CAXKWD010000011.1:54159049-55359049 GCA_964059195.1 Ectobius pallidus
TTGCTTGCGCTTGAACGGAATGAGATTGAAGTTAGATGGTGAACATCAACGATGCCCAAAGTTGCTTACCTGCAGCGGCGAGCAATTTATTTTCCCCCACCCATCGTTTTTGAGAGGAGCAGAATTGAGCAGAGGCAATGGATGAATGCGATACTTTTGTATACCATAATATTATAAAGGTAAGCAGGTTATTTGCAGTAAATGGTCATTTCTGCTTCCAAATAAAACAGTCATGTGTTACGTAAATCCAGGTGACGTTTGTTTTCCCCAAACTCAACACTAGTAATGGTTCATATACAATATCTGTGAATAAATCGAAGCAAATGCCTCAAATATGTTACGGTAGTCACAGGTGCCCCATTTCTTGCACCTGGCTTCCTGGGCACCCCGAGCCTTCCGCTTGTACCCTCCCCCGGACCAGAGTTAATGTTTTAGGGTTTTGAGTTTCATCCAAGTAACAATCCATAGTATTTCGATAACATTTTATTATTGCGAGTAATTCAATCGCTACATACGCTGCGCAACATAAATTTAAAAAAATTCTTAAGTAAAAGTAATACGTTTTGGCGAAAAACAAACTATTGCTATTGTAATTTCATTTAAAAAAATTCTACAATCTCTAAAAGTATTCGTAATGTATAATGTAGTCAATCTTTGATTTTTATAAAAATATTGATTATATTTTGTAATTTTAAAATATATGCTAAATTATATTTTTTATGTTCATAAAAATGTGTAGTACATGTATATCAAACATTTTAAAAATGAAAACGTATTTTATTGCCTTATTTATACTATACAATGAGAATCTAATACTCAATGAATAATTCTTACATGTTTGAAGTTTAATTCTTTTAATTACAACTGGCATAAAGTTTTTCTTATACAAAAAAATCCTCTCAAAATGTTGCCGCCTTTTCCAGGTTACCCGCCATGAGAAAATGCCAAGTCTGCCAATTTATAAATCAGGGCCTTCGTTGTCTGTTTTGTAGAGACATGTTAATGACACTATTAACCCAGATTTGTCCAGGAACTATAAAAGGTTATATTCAACGGTATTTCTTAGGAAATGCAATATAAAACTTATCTAAGTAACTATATTATTTAACAACATTCAGGAATAAAGGTTAACCAAATAATCATATAACGAAAACTGAGCGTTGTTTTCTTGAAATCTACGGTAATAACTCAAAGAATGTTAGAATTAGCAGAACTTCTTAAGAGTAGAAATACAAGGATGTCTGCACTCTGTAGGAGGGGGTACGCCGTGGCGTCAAGGTAGAAACTGCGTTACAAACATGAAGGTTGCGGGTTCGATCCCAATGAGGTCGCATTTTTCGATTGGCCTAATCCTTCTGGTGTTACTATGCCCCTGGGGTCGATTCAGTCTCTAACAGAAATGAGTATCAGGAGAAATCCTGGGTGCAAAGTCGGCCAGTTCGTAAGCCAACCTTACCACTATCGCGTTCCCAATGTCTAAAATCTGAGAGCCCCAACTTCCTGGAACCCTTGGGGCCTCCATGGCATCTATACGGATCACTTTACTTTTTACAGAAATAGGAGAATTGGCCGAACTGCCAACTGAAAAAGAATGATTCAGTTCAACGAATTGAACTAGAAAATCTCATTTCAATCCGAAGCCAAAATTACTTTTGTAAAATTTTTATTAAACCTCACGCTTTGAGTCACGTTATTATTAGGATTTCACCTCGAATTTTGAAGCTTTCTTTATTCTTTTCCGTTTTTTTCCGCAGCGTGAAATTTTATTTACCTAACAATTTATGTTATTATATTTCATTCAAAATAACGCAGCCTAATGCACGGCACGACAGACTGAAATGACAGATTCCAGACTTTTAGTTTATTATAATTGGCTTATAACAGTTGTGGAAGGAGGAGTTCGATTCACTAAATCTTCGTCAATTCCTTAATTGAGCTCAGCGGTAATAGGAAACCCGATCCTCTATAGACAGCTCTAAAATGAAAGAAAGGACACTAACTAAGTTGAGTTTTACTCCTTTGCGTTGCAATCGATCAGATTTAAAAATGCTTGGATTGTGTAAGAAGGGGAACTCAGAATGAATGAGAAGGAAAAAAGGATGGAATAGGACTCTCACAGTAGCATTACTCATGAGGGAGAGGAAGCCTTGCTCTCTCCTCTATTTCATATTTAATGGATTCTTATTTTTAAAATCCTGTATACGTTTTCTGTCCAATTTAATAACTATATCGAAATGCAACCTATAAGGGTATATTTGTACTGTTTTCATCCCTTAACAATAATAATTCTGTAGTAATGGGTTAGTATACAGCACGGAAACTTTCCGATGCTTCTCGCTTCTTCTAGTGTTTTTCTTTCTCCTTATCACCTTTGTTCCACACCTGTCTTTGGTGAGCTAACCTATTATTGGTTTGAATTCAAGACTATGAACAACGCTCAGGCCTAGGTGAGTGGTGAAAGGCGCACATCATAAGGAATGTCCGGACCGGCCCTGGATGAGTCCGACTCGTATTGGTATGATGTCTTTAGTCTGGCAATCAAACATTAAGCTATGAACACAGGTCGGTGTCGGTTTGTGTGAGGGGAATAAGACAAACATCAAATGGAGTGTTAGTCTCTGCTACGTATGCGCCAACACGAAGAAAGGATAGGCTACCCTATAACACGTGTAAAATGAACGTTCATGATAATTCATTGCGGTTCTGTACTTGAGCCTGTGTAGGATTTCTTTTTTTTAATTTCCTAACCTAAACATATATTTACACTGAAACCTATATCAGTGTTCGAAAAACTATTTTAAAAAAAATCAAAATGACCGCAGCAGTGCCTACACTTCAACTTTAAATTTAAAGGCGTTTGGTAGCTGTACTGTAAGAGATTATGAGTTCATTGCACATCGAAGAGAAACTGTGTTATGTGCAAAGGTCGGTGCAGAGATTCCTGAAAATTGTATCAGGCATAATTCCTGCAGTTATGTACAAATTTATAAATTACTCGGCCAACATTTTTAAATATTATAACTATTCCATTATTTACTTGTTTCATGTATAATTTCTTAGTCTATCTTAGTACTTGTATTCCAGCTGAGTTAAGAAATGTCTACAGTTTGTGTCCAGATGTAGATTATATTAGAATCGTTTACGATGAGCTACTGGAGGAGGTTACATGCTTATTCTCAATTACTGCTCGGGGCTTGATAGTAAAAGTTAACTTTGTGCATGCCCACCAAACTGAGAAGAAGATCATAACAGCTGACAGAACAGCCAAAGTTCCTGACTTCGTGAGATTCTCTCGGATAGGAGAGCTCTTCTCCCAATGAACCACAGTACAAGGTGCACATCAAGTTCCCTTCCGTTCTTGTACGTATAAACCCATTGTACGTTAGAATTATATATGTTGCATCTCACAATATGAGAGCAAGCATTTCATTGCCCACACAAAAAACAACACTACTAGCACCAAATCGGGTGTTATAAGAGCAAACTTTTTCATTTTGATGAAAAACAATACTTCAAGCACTAACTTTGGTGTTACAATAACAATTTCAATTCTCACGGAAAACGAAATTACAACCACTGACATTGCTTTTATGAGATCAAGCCTCCTTATTGCTTATGACAAAATACAAGCACCAAGTTTGGTGTTTTGAGAACAAATATTTTCACTGTCCACGAAAAATCAGTATTACAAGCACTAACATTGGTGTTATGTGAAAACACCACTTGAATGCTAATGAAAAACAATACTACAAGCACTAACTTCTGTGTTATGAGAGCAAGCCTTTCATTGTCTATGAAAATCAATACTACAACACTACTAATCGCACATGTCGCTTTATCTGTATTTGTTATTTACATCTATTTTTCTATGTTACCAATGTGTTTTACATTTAATTATAAATTACATTTGCCCTTTATTAAGTAGAATGATTATATATGCAATTTTATTACATGAGTTTTGATGAATAGTTATTTGTTTAAGGCGAAGTATTATCAATTTACGATCAGTTATTTCCGTCCTATAAATGGGAGAGTATGTTTCTTTCCACATAGACATAGAACTATGTTTCTTCCAAAAGTGGCAAGAAATCACAATAATTATCTATATTCGAGAACAATTGTGGCATCCAGTGAGAGAGTGAGCTAAGCTAGAAAATACGGAATCGAGATATTTTGAGATTTGTGTTTGGCTTTCTAACGAGAAAAAATTTCATCTTAACACTTGATTTATTTCTTCTTATCAGAATTTACACATTTCCAAGTGTTTACAAAAATTAACTTCAGTCCACAGTGCCAACACTCTGTCGCCTTCTTAAGGTGTTTTTTTTCGCAGTTTTTCGGTATTTTTAAACATTTTCAAAACTTTGAAGCGCCTATCTCGGTACGTATTTGGTTTAAAAAACGCTTAAACAATGCAAATGGTAGGAAATTTAATGTTCTTTAACTTTTGTAATGAAATATTTTAGACTATAACGCGTTGGTTACAAGTTATAAGGAAAAAAACTACAAAAACCCAAAAATTTCGAGGTCTTCGGATGACCTGAAGTTCTCACAGGGTTCTCGAATTGGAAAACTTGGATTCTACACCACAGAATACACACATGCAACATATTAAAATATTATTAACTTCGGACCTTTTCCCCAGGTAAAAGTACCTGGTGACCGGACTATTACCGTGCCCTGCATATCACGTTACTAATGCTTCCGAGCTGGCTTAGCCCACTCTCTCACTGGAGAAACGTCCCTTAATTTATGAAAATTGTCTTTCAAGAATAGATAAGGAAGGAACCCACACAAACCTTTAATATTAGGTTTACAGTTACACAACTATATGTACTACACAGAAATTACAATAACTCAAATTTGAAAGTTTTTGGCTAAACCCACTCTCTCACTGGATGCCACAATTGCAATGTGGCCTATCACACATTAGCTTCTGTAGCCTATACTATAGATGAATAATAATGAACTAGTAGTGTAATACTTGATGCTATCGAAATATTATAAGTAACAGAACTTGTCAAAACCACCCTTTCTTAAAATTATAGTTAAGTATTATTTTGTCAGAAAATCTATAATATGATAAGTATTTCTTACTTCTAACCCCATGACGGCTACCCCCTTTTGGAGAAACTACTAAAAATACCATATAGCTAAGAGCCTGATTTTTTGGTGAAATAAAACTGTTGATTTTGATTTTTACATGCTTCGGCGAATATTTCGTAATATATTAATTATATTACATTTTACTTTGGTAAAGTTTGATCTTTTGTCTACATTAACACTCAAACATAGCAGTGGAGGGATCTTTTATTTTTGAATCATTATATCTGCGATATTTCAACTCAGTGAATTAATCTAAGCTTTAATGTTTGTATCACTTCATTCATGTGGCAATAGTCTTAAAACACGGGAAGTTTTTTTTTAATATATATATATATTCATATATATACATATATATATATAAAATCAATAGCCATTTGCATTTCCTAAACATAATTGGCAATATTATTGCATAATAATATAATGAATCTGTTAAATGGAAAATTGCTGTAATCAATCATAAGAATACATAACTTCTCTGTAGCACAGTGACCGCATGAAATGTAAATAGGCTACTAAGAGAACAAAAGTACAATAAAGAATTCTCAATATACGTCACCGAAGAGGTGTATTTTGCGCTTATTTACACATTTCATGAAATCCAATTAATTTAGCGATATTTCTAGATATAATTATTATTTGCTTCCATAAAACTAAATTTCGCAATTTCGCTGTTACCCAACATATAGGCTAAGCTGCAATCTATGTGTGGCAAAGCTTATTTTATGGAGGACAGAATTGAATTTTGTAATTTTAAGCTTATTTTTTAATAGACATAGAGATTTTTCTTTCAATTTCAGTGGTTGAATATTTTCAAAGTCTATATTATTTTGGGAATAATTACCTTAAATGTGCGATCGTGTGTTAACTATAGTCTTAATCTTTAAATTTGATGTCGGCGCTCCTCTCTCTTAGTTCTATCTAACTAAGTTCAAGTACCCTTAGTGCTTAAAACCTTTACTTTGTTGCTTCATATTAAATTTCTCACACTTCCACTGCTACACAGGAAGATGAATCTCGGGAAACGAATGAAAGGTTCCACTTTGCGCAGCAGCAGATTTTTAATTTCCTTCCATTTATTAGGCTTGTTTATAGCTCATTTCCGTAACTTCTATTTAAAAAAAACACATTTTCCTCATAACCTAATAAGTTTTCAGATACCGAGATGATATTATGCATAAATCTGTCTTTCATACTTGTCAACATGACGACCTATACTTATTGCTCCAAAATGTATAGTTTATTTTCTTAAAAATATTTTTAACCTAAACAGTTTTTCAGAATTTAACTTTTGGTAATGTGTTTAAACTTTTAATATTTATATAACAGAAATTTCAAAGCTGTAACATATAGGCCTGGTATTAATAGCATTGATATTATTTAAAAGCTTTGCTCATTTTCTTCAAATGACATTCAGGAACACGTATGAATAATAATCACCAGGGCCCGGATTCTGATGACCTACAATTGTTTGAAAAATGACCTATAAAATGACCCTAAAATTTAAATAAAATGACTTAATAATTATAAAAAATGACCTAAAACTTATATTTTATTTATTAACAATTTATTATTGTATACACAAAGTTAGAGATTAGTTTGTACATAATTGTAAAAACTGTAAATAACTGTAATCTTGTGAATGATCTTTTCTCACGGAAATTTATACTGGCACTGAGGCACTGGTGAGTCAAAATTCGGCACATCCTTTTGTGGTCTGCCGGAATTTATTGTTGTTTATTGAGGGTAAACAGGAGTTTGCACTCTCAAATCCAAGCAGGTGGCAGACTCTGGTGCCAAGTCAACCTAATAACAATAGTAATATAATACCAAATTTTGGCGTTTCTTTGATTCTCAATTCCGACTGAGACATGTCAATACTTTAACGCCGAATTTTTCCTTCTTGCATTAAACAAACAAAACTTCAAAGACAGCACCGCTAGCGACAAAAAAAAGTTAATACACTCAATGTAAATACATGAAAATGACCAAATAAGGAAGCAAATGACACGAAAATGACAAGATAATTACCTAAAATTGAAATAAATGCCCTAAAAATATAAAATTGCAAAAAATGACAAAAAATGACCTATTAAAAATGCATTTCTACAATCTAGAGGCCATGATTAGGATTTATCTACAAGTTGGCAATGTCTACGCAGCAGCAATAAAAAGATGACATGTCATCAGAATCCGGGCCCTGATAATCACTAATAAATATAGATATCAGTGGGGATAAGAGGCATAAGAATATACACAAGTCATTCACTTCTTTGTTATGATCACAAAAAAAAGGAATAATTTTTAGTATGCCTGAAATTATTGGACAATATTGTAAAAATCATACATATAAAGCATATCAGACTAAAAGGGTTTATGTAGGCAGGCCTACCTACCTACCTACCTACCTACCTACCTTCCTACCTACCTACCTACCTAACTACCTACCTACCTAACTAACTAACTACCTACCTACCTACCTACCTACCTACATACATACATACATACATTACATACATACATTACATACATACGTACGTACGTACGTACGTACGTACATACATACATACATACATACATACATACATATATTACATCAAATTACATTACATTACAATTTTTAAAACGCTGTTTTGTTCAGGACAACTGAATACACATCTTAAAAATTATTTCTACGAAAATAAAAACTACCAAAAAGATATGTATATTTTCAATAATAGTACAAATACATGTACCGGAAACTAATCTATCCTTATCTAACCGGAATAAATTTAGATAAGATATGTTAGGCGTGCCCACGGCCACGACAGCGTCATGCAAACGTAGTGAGAAAACATTAAGTACATCAGAAATAAATTTATAAAACGATCGATACGACCAAGTGTTTTACCTGAACACTGCATTTATAATGGCGACACTAGGTGGGGCGCAGCGTCCGGGATAATAAGCTCAGAACACAGGGCTCTTCAATTTGCATGCAAATGTTCCCTCGCTCCCGGGGGAGTGCACGAGTTGCTCAACTGCCAAACAACTTGGTTAATTGGCCGTATTGTTTGACGGCCTGGCGTCCATCCGACTTCCACACCCAGCCTCAGATGACCTTCTTTCTCTTCGGTGCCTAGATCCTACAAAGTCAGACACATCCAAGTCTAGCGACCGGTTTCCGAAAGGACAGTTACTTAGTTATCAAATTTAGATTGGTTATTGTGACTTTTTATTGTATGTATGCAGGATTTCGCTCCTCTCACGCAGTGGGCCCAGGTTCGAGTCTTGATCGGGAAAAGTAACCTAAGTGGGGTTTTCTGTGGTTTTTCCTCACCAATGAGATAAATGTCGGGTCGCTTTAGGCCCTTGAGGTCCCCGGATATCATCTGGCTGTCATTATCATCTTCATCCCATAATCGCCTTGTTTAGAATCAATGTATGTGAGAATGTCGCGTCTCGTCCTATGTGTTCGTGTTGTCTCGGAGGTGGCCCCAGCGTAGTGCTAATAACTCATCTGGAGAGGCCCTTTATGTGTTTGTCTGGTCACAAAAAAGTACGTATGTATGATCAATAGATAATCCCTCTCCCGATAGGTAGCTGTCCTGTATATGGGTGCATAATTCCTAGAAGGGGAGAGGTAAAATTACGAAGAAGTAAGTATTATGGTGTTTTATCGACGGCTGTGTAATGCTACAGAGGCCTGTAACCATCGCCGGTACGCTGCGATTTTGTATGTATGCAGAATTTCTTTCTTTTCCGTAAAAAATCTACAGGGGACTGTCGTATTTACGCGTAGATTTTTTACGGAAAAGAAAGAAATTCTGCATACATACAAAATCGCAGCGTACCGGCGATGGTTACAGGCCTCTGTAGCATTACACAGCCGTCAATTGCGTACGATATAAATAAATTCTGTCATACAGTTATTTAATAACTAGTTTCTCTAACCTCTCACTGGGTTAAAAGAAAGCTATGACTGAGGATTTATAATAATTCTTTATTACAACCAAATGGTCATACTATGATGAATGGAGCAACGGTGGAATGATATATGGCAGGGGAAATCGGAGCACCTCGAGAAAGCCTGCCCCAATCCCACTTTGTCCACCATAAATTCCACATGTTTCCATCGAGATCCGATCCCTGGTCCCAGCGGTGAAGGACGAGAGGTCTAACCACTCAGTCATGGGGCGGCTTATGACTGAGAATTTGAAACTTTAAACAGTAGGCCCCGTAACTTAAAACGCCTATTAACACGCTCAGTACCATATTTCATTAATGATGAAATCCTTTTTTACACCTATAATTAATATTCATAGCATACTCTCACATATAGAATCTTTTCTGTCTACTTGAACAAAATATAACATAGCTATTCAGCTCATTCCATTCTC
Source organism: Ectobius pallidus (assembly GCA_964059195.1). Lineage (NCBI taxonomy): Eukaryota > Metazoa > Arthropoda > Insecta > Blattodea > Ectobiidae > Ectobius > Ectobius pallidus. The sequence continues at coordinate 54,168,532 of CAXKWD010000011.1, forward strand.
CTTGCAGACAATTTCAAAATAAAGTGAAGTCTGAAAAAATCGGGTTATATGCCCGGATATTCTTAATAATTATTCAATAAAACACAATTAAACCGTATATTAATTAAAACAGGAACTTATTTGACATGTATTTGCTAGTTATTACTTTACAGTTACGTATCTGATTGTACTGTAGCTATAGAGGCCTACATTTTGTTGATGACAGGTAGGACATCCACTGAAAACCTTTTTTTACAACTACAATGTTGTTATTGACACATAACGGTGGCGGTGTATAAGTTCTTGCTGCTGATTCATTTTAAGGATGCATATCGAATGGGAAAAGATACTAAAAGTGGAAAATGCCTGGTCTAGAAATATTTTCTTGCATAAAGAATAGTTATTATTATTTATGACCCAATTAGTTGAAGGCCCGAAACTTGAAAGCAAGTAGAAAGTAATTTATGGGGGGTAGCGGAAATTTTAAAGTGCAGAAATTATCTGTTCACAATATGTTATAAATTAGAACTAGGGAATATGGAAAGATAATTATTATTTATTCCAGCCTATGGGTTTGGATTTCGAATGGACATTGAGTGATTTTCTGTAGATTGCACAATTTCTAAAGCATCTGCTTCGATGCCGTTATGTTTTGTTACTATATTATACAGTTTTAAACAGGTCAGACAGAACCTCTCTCTCCTATGCAGAAATCTTTTAAACATTTCATACACATCCTGTTAATATTATTTCTTGTCTCCACAGGCGTTCAATTTGAAACTTTACAATATAATATTCATAATTTTACGCTCTCAAATAGTGTATAGCATCTCATGGATTTTGGGTTTAAAGTTCTGCAATAGGATAACAGAGTATATTTTCATTTACACTCAAAGTTTACTGTTCTAGCTTATATCACCATAGACGTTTCGGCAAACAGCGTGACATCATATTACGGTCAAAGCAACTAAAAGCAATTAGCTTTCGTTACTTTCGCTAGAAGTAATGAGAGTGCAATACCAAGACCAAGACCAAGACTGAGAGTGCAATACCAAGACCAAGACCAAGACCGCCTTGGTCTTGGTCTTGGTCTTGCATTTGCTCATCACTACTGTTGTACCCACGCTGACGTTTGTAATTTAGAGCTCTGGTTTCTTAACATAAGATCTTCGAGGATAAAACGTACAAGGGTATGTCGCACTTTTTGTTGAATCTTTTGTAGGTTGGCTGTACCGCTTTGTGCTCGCGCACGACGACATGTTCATTTATCTCCACTTGTGGATTGTTTGACCGTTATGACTCCGCTGTATGTTGCGCTGTTGCACATTAAACATGGCTGCACCGCAGAAGAACAGCGTGCAGATCTACGGAAGCCTACGACAATCTACTTGCGGAGTTGAAAGCAAAGAGGGAAGAAATCTGGCTAGACTTTCACAGCACGGACGCTATGATGAACAGAGAGTGGACCAAAGCAAACCATAGTCTCAGACATGTGATGACTCGTTTCGCCGTCCACGGAAGAAATTCCACCAGACTGACGAACAATGAGCGTGTAAATTGTGTCATCGTGAGTGCGAACGCTATCACGTTCTCAAGTGTCCAACAAGAGCGGTCTCTCTGACCACGTTTTGTAAAGATTCAAGTGGACTACAGTGAGAAGTGAATGAACTGGTGAACTTACTATGCTGTGCTTTGAAGCGAGGACCTAAAATAACAATCATGCCCATTGGGCGCAATACACTCCGTTATATTATCTGCTTTTTGTCGTCTGAAGTCGTACCAACAGCCGAAATCCATCGAAGAATTTCCGCAGAATATGGGGGGAAATGTTTTACCACGGTAAAGCGTGTACGACTGGATTGGAAAGTTCAAAAATGGTCGGACAAGAATGAAGGACGAGGAAAGGACAGGACGCCCCTCTACATCCACAAGTGACGCCAATATTGAGCAAGCGCGTATCATAATTCAGACAAACCTAAGAGTGACTGTCGATGAAGTACGAAACCATATGTAAGGAACCATATGCAACCGTATGAAGGAAGCGGTGCTTACGTGACTTGCTACTCAGTCGAAAAACTTTTTTCCTGAGGGCATCAGAAAGCTTGTGGAACGATGGATCAAGTGCATTTAGAAGCAAGGGGACTGTGTTGAAAAAGGAGGTAACTGAAATGCTTGCTTTGAAGTTGCAATAAATTTAAAAAAGAGAGTGCTGATACTTATTGACTTACCCTCGTATATTTTTTACATTATTTCTTTACCTAAAACAACGTAGTTCGAATGATAAAAATTTTAAAGTTCTTGATAAGTTTTAGCCTCGAGAATTCTACAAAAAACATACCTTTGTCGACTAACTTACGTGTTTGCAGCTCATACCTAGCGACATGTATTGGTTTGCATTGGAAGCGAAAAATCTATTATTTTTATAAAATTCTCAAGGCAAAAATTTATGAGGAACTTTAAAATTTCGGTGATTTGAACTGTGGTGCTTTAGACATGTTAACCCCAGACAGATCGGGTCCGAGACGTACACTGCCGCCTACAGTCCCATTAGGTCCTGACTCCTGCAGATTGGGGCTGCACGTTGCAATTGGGCTGGAAAATGTATAAAGAGCAACAATAACGCTATGAAAGTTCCGCTCTACACACTCGAGTGCAGGTAAAAGAGAAGCTCCGTGTGCCCGGTTGAGGAGATAATGGATGCCCACATTGTGGTACTAATCCCCTCCGCATCATAATATCCCCAAAGTGAATCTCAACGCCATGTCATGAAGAGATAAACAAAACATAGCAAGTGAAATAAAACCGAACAAAATGAAAGAATATGAAATAAGTTATGTGTAGAAAGGAGAGGAAATCTCTGAAACTGAAAATAAAATAATTCACCAAGAAGGGAAATCGACTGTAGGAAAAAACGAAAATACTGAGCTTATGGAAATTACCTTGGTTTCTAAGGTACTTTTCACAAGAGGTTTTTTACACCTGTTTTCATCTTACTAACAGCTGATCGCAGAGATAGTGTGTCTTTTGTTTGATCAATTACAACGTATTCTAAAAACACAAAACGTTGACGTTTGATTATGGTCGAGCATACCGTCGTATGCAACTTGCGTATAATAGTAATTAAGAAACTCGTATGAAAATTATGAAACGCGCATATAGAGTTTCATAAACTCTTATTTTATTGAGTACCATGATAACAGTAATGCTTTCTAGGTCACAAGTGCAGGCATATATCTCATTTCAGGACCTGAATATTCAACCCTTATTATCGTTCTGGTTGCACAAGCACAAGACGTATCTCCAAATTACTACAAAAAAAAACTCGATGGGGGGACTTCGCCTACCACCCGACCGCTGCGTCATCTACCTTAGGCAGATGGCAGGATTGGGGACATGCGGCCAGCATTCCAACACCCACGGCCGTTAATGGTGTTTTCATGACCGGAGCCGCTACTTCTTTATCAAGTACCTCCTCAATTTGAATCACGAGGATGAGTGCACCTCTACCAGACCTCCCTACCTCAGAAAAATCAGAGAAGGTACCGGGGAACGAACCCGGGCCGACGGATCTGTAGTCAGCGACGCTAGACACAAGACCACGCCGGCGGTCCATTTCCAACTTACATATGCTCAAATTCTTCAACCCTCTCCCTCTGGACATTAACATCTAGAACCTCTGTAGTCTGATTTAAAAAATCCCTCAAAAAATCATTACTAAGTAAATGTTTTTATGACTTATGTCACTCTCTGGAAAAGTCCCACGATTAGATAAACCAGCAAGTTAATTGTATGACAATTTGTTTTAATGCATAACAGTAGTTATCTCAGTATTGTTCTGCCTGCCATCTTCTTTCCTATATTTAAACTGTACATTAATCCACTAATTTTTTGTTCAGCTGTATAAAAAAGTTAGGTGTAAGAAATCTGTAACCTTAGGCCTGTGTGAATAATAACTAATTGTAATATGCTATTGATGCATAGAAACGATGGAACTGCTGTAATTTGCACGTGACTCATATCCCTCACCCACGCCATCTTCAGGCAGTATAATAATGATAGGTTGAGCTCGTTCCCGTAGCCTAGCAACCGGTCTGCAGGTTAAGCGGATTAAACCATTGTATTTCACAGTATAAATAATGTAAAGGCGCCATAGCTCAGCTACGTCTTGCGAGGTTATGTTGTCTCATTAGTCAAGACAGGGGAAAACATTAGCAGTCTGATTACTACAAGCACATGCTAGGCTTGAAATTGCCGATACGTGTGTGACTGTGTGTGAGTTGTGTCTTTCTGTAATGCCATAGATGTGAGTGTGTGTTTTCTTGACTGACTGTTTGGGTTTATGTGAATGTGTGTTTGTTCTGTATTTGGGTGAGGGTATTTGTATCTGTACTAACTTATACTATTTTAATATTATAGTATTATAGTAATAATTTGGTAGAACTCAGTAGAGAGGGGCTCGTAAAATGCCTAAAAAGGGTACTAGTTACTGGTTATTAGTGGAATTTAATTCTCTTTTGTTTTGCATTGTACTGTCTTTTGTTTTGTTTTTGAGTTTTCAGACGTACAAACATCCCTGTAAACATCCCCGTAAATACAGGGATGTGAATACTATCGCATGTAAAATTATGTATGACAGTAAGTATTATTAGCCTATTATTAATATTATTATAATTATAATTGTGAACCCATGGTTAATGAGTTGCAACTCTTGGCCCTCTCTTGTAAAAATATTTATCTCTATCTTCTGTGTGAACAATCAAGGTACATTTCATATTTCATATTATTGCCAGTGATGAAACGTAGGGCTTCCAAGTAGAGGTTAGTGTTATCTATTTGATTTTGTAACGCTTACTTTCCGATAGAAGGCAGAGTGACAGGTAATAAGCCCATTGCCTCAAAAGGTACATTTACTATAATGAAATTCATAATACCAGATTTAATCCCCATTTACCTTCAGCTTCATTAACGTGTTTTGAGAAAGTTGTTCAATTTCACTGTATTAAACTTTTAAATGTCTATCTAATGAAATAAAAGTATTGTCAGAAAGTGCTTTTTAATTGCTGTTAATACCTATGTATGCATCATTTTGTTTACTAGAGAGTACACTAATCTTCAACAATACATATGCTAAAAATTTTTATGAACTAATCTTTCACGATGCGTTTAATTCTCCTGAGTTGTACTGTTATGTAACATAAAACCAGTAAGTAGTACAATAATAAGAGAGTGACCGAGAACAGGGAGTCTAGGAAAATATTCGGACCTAAGACAGATGAAAACGGGGACTGGAGAAAACTGCATAATGTCGAGCTTCGTAACCTGTCCTCTTCACCGAATACAATAAGGAGAATTCGACCATGGAGGGGATGAAAAGACATTCGGTATCTCAAAAATATTGGCTGAGAGACCGGAAGGAAATTGACCCTTTATAAGACCTTAAGGGCAAGGGCCTCCTACTCGTAGATAATCTCACGTGGTGAGCTAGTGCATGTGAGAGGTTTTGTCTTCACATTTAGATACACTTCACTATTTACACTTATAACTGTCCCCGACACTATTTCCACTTATATCTAGGCCTAACATTGTTTACACTTATCACTAGCCCTGACATTGTTTAGCTTGTATCTAGTCCCGACACTGTTTGTACTTATAACTAGTCCTGACCCTGCTTATACTTATGATTTGTCTTGACCTTGTTTGCACTAGACGTAGGTGGGAGGACAATATTAGAATAGATTTAAGGGAAGTCAGATTCGCTAGGAATGGTTGGATGGAGTTGGCATAGAATATGGTTGAATGGTGGGCTCATTTAAGCGCGGAAATGAACCTCCGGGTTCGATAAAAACAGGTAAAATTCTTTTAGCTTGCTTAGGAATTCTCTATTGCCATTGACGAAGGATGGAAGAAAGAAAGAAAGAAACAAATAAACAAAGAAAGAAAGAAAGAAAGAAAGAATCATAACAATTTAACCTTATAATATTTATTTGACTTATTTTATATTCGGGTTATCTGTTAATCCATAGGATGTAATAAATTTTGTTTTAGGCCTACTCATCTTACCCATCTCAGACTAGGGATCTCTTTATTTTTTAAAATAGGATTTCCACCTATGTTCAGTATATGAAATAATAAAATACCTAACCTACTCCAAAAACATAACATCTTATAACGTAACTTACAACATATAACGTATAACATAATATGTTATATATTATATAAGTAACATATGCTACTATTCCAGAACATAAAAGTTATGTAAAACAATAAGTTGGTCATAAATTCTATTACAATTTCTTAGAACTGTTAAAAGTGTGTTTAAAGTCCATAAAAATAAGACAAGTATGGTGCTAAAATGCAGCTGCTGACTCTTTCCTGTAGGCCTACTATACTGCGCGTTTCGACGATAATTCGTCATCTTCAGGTAAAACTTCTCCACGAATGTAGATAATATGTCAAGCTGAGATCTGCATGGCCATCTTTCTGTCGTTAGAGGTGACATATTATCTACATTCATGAAGAAATTTTACCTGAAGGTAACGAATTATCGTCGAAACGCGTAGTACAGTATAGGAAGCAGACAGCAGCTGCATTTTAGCACAATACTTTTATTTTTATCGACTTTAAACATATTTTAACAGCTTTCAGACATTTTAATAGTATTTATGACTAACTTATTGTTTGTACATATGTTTTATATTCTGGACTAGTAGCATATTATATTACTTATATATGTTAGACAATAAAAACATATGATTTTAGAGTATGTTAGATATGTATTATTTTATATCTGAGATAGGTGGAAATCCTCAGCTCAGTTGGAAAATAAAAATAATTATCTATCTTGAGAGAATGAAAGCGTGATACTGACTTGAGTCTCACAGCTGAAACGCTTTCACATCGCTCCGAGTGTTTGCAAAAGAACACCTGTTATCCCTTTATTCATTTTTATTTGCATTTTTAAAGACTTGTGAGAACTGTGTTAATGCGCAGGCTCTTAACTATTCATTTTACTGCACGAATCAAAACATCTTCTTAAGCAGTCTGTATGGTTTAGGTCTACTACCTCCAACAAAACTGCAATTCTAGTCATTAGCCTTCTTTTTTTAAATATAGACAACGAAGCTGGAAGCAGCAGTTAATGCTCGGGTGGTATATAAAGAGAGGTACCAGGTAAAGAAAATTATTTTGAGATAAATCAGTTTTAATGTTTGATGGGCTGTGTGTGATCACTCAGTAAAATATATTCAAATTTCTTCATTGGTTATATTACTCTCCGTACTGTGAAGATCTTCGTGATATTTCAAACAACTAGTTTATAACCATAGTTCAGTATTATTTTTATAATGCTGTCTAATATATATCCCATATATACTACATACACCATTACGCAAACAAATAGGCCTATAGAAGACACCTCCGCTTGTACGGAATCCACATAATGAAAAGATCATTATTTATTCATCTTTTTTATTTTCAGTTATTTCCTTTTGCTCTAAACTATTTTTATAAAGGAAGAATTAATAGGCCTATACTATTATAAAAATAAAAACACCTATATATACATACGTACATGGATCCATTTAGATATATACGAGGGATGGGGGGCGTACGTCATGGCAACATTTTTTTTTTCTTTTGAAAAAAAAAAAAGGACCATTTTAAGAAATTGAAATGTACAAATGAAAGGGCAGGGTATGAATGTACGTATAATGCAGATTATGGGTACTAGATGTAGGATAGTGAAGGAAACAGGCACCCATAAACATTCATCCGCGACTGCACCGTGCCACTCTGATGTATAGCGTAAGTTGAAGGCATGAAAGCACCCATACCCACTCCATGATCCCTTCAAGTTCGGTACGGATGGACATTATTCCCCAAAGCTTCTGTCAGCTTCTTGTGGTGTTTTCTGGTATTTTTCACTCGGATAGTGACTATCTTGACATAAGTATGCCGTCGATACCCTATCATATCCAATCTGCCGGCGGCTGACACACAACTAAATTTCCATCGCTTTTATTTGTATAACAGTGCATCAAAATGCTACCAAATGATGTATCTATATACTAAAGATGCCACACTCTATCACGACATACAACATCTCATAGTACCATTTCCTTACTTTGAGGAAAAAATAGTTGTCATGACTTATGCTCCATCCCTTGTGCATACGAGATCTCTTTAGGCCTACATATGAAGGTTCCGAAATCGCAAGTTGCCTTGAAATGTATTATGGACTTATTTTGCAAACATGACATTACACATTGGTGCAGAAGAAAATCGTCTCCTCTGAATCTAGATAACTCTTTTCCACGATTTTGGAGATACTTCTATTTACACACCCATCCGAGATTATTCCTCCTGCTCCCGTGTCCAGGACCGGATAGGATTTACCCAGGCTCCATTAAAACGAGTACCTCTGGTTAGGTCTCTGTCATCCTGAATTGTACCTTCACAAGTCTACAATTTTAATATCGATCCTGCGTCTAACCTGCATATATCTACAGGTATATAGTTATTGGTTCTGAGATTAAACGAAACGCCAATTACACAATCCCTGGCTAGAAGCATAGACGTCCGATTTTCTGTTGCAATTCATGGTGATGGGATTGGCAATGCGTTCTCCCCATTTGTCGCGTGACACGGACACGTTATCACAAATACAAAGCGTTGACAATGGCTGAAAGAGGATCATACGTCCTTTTCTACATAGCCCCATTTGTTAACCATTTGTCTCTTCTATTATAAAGTATGTAATCAAGCACCGATGCCAATTCCTAAATGCAGTAATGCACTTCTTCTCAGTGCCAACAGCTTACAGTTTACAGAATTCATTGCAACAGGGAAAACTGTTTCTTCTTTCGTTATTATTGTTCTGTTTATTCTTGCTCCAATTATTGATATAATATTTTCCAATTGACGGGGTAAGTGCAACAGGGGTCTAACCCACCCGAAGGGTAAAATTGAATTTTGATGTCATCTGTAGAACTGGGGATGAATTACCTTTTATGCGGGGATAAGACCAATTATGGCTCGTATAGCTAATTTTAGAGTTGCTTCTTTATTCCCTGAAACAAAATTCTCCTTGTACAAATTCAACCTAAAATTTGATGAAAGCTCCAATTGGAGGCCCATGCCTCACAGTAGGGGTTACAGGCCTGTATATTAGCAACATGTTTCAAAGGCCTCAAAATCAGGTTAAAATGAACAGAAAAATATGAAATGTTCAATTTCCTCACCTAAAGTCATTTCATTTAATGGGTTCGATGAACTCACCCCTTGCGTTTTCATTAATGCGGAAAAAGAAACTGGGTGTCTTAGGGTTATGTTACCTTTATTTATGTAGGCGAATTTCCTATATCAAGATGTATGAGACAGTACCTGCAACAAAGAACTCTCCTATATTATTCCTTTTGAGTACGTTCCTAGTACATGCTTGAGATTTCTTTGCGGAACAACGCACCAAGATGTATGAGAGATCATTTTTAACAAAGGATAATTTATTATTACCACGTTCCTCACTTTATAGTAACACTTATTACGTTAGTAGGGAGGTTTGAATGCTTCAAAGGCGGAGAGCTATACCGGCTACCAGCAGGAACACCCAAGCTGCAATGGTCTCAAGTTAGAGGAATCGTGCCTTGAGTTGAAAGGCACACATTCTAAACGGTGGCACGAACGATCCCTCTTTGCACAAAATTAAACCCCTTACGGTGCGTTCACATAAGTCAATCCAGTGCTTCGGCAATATTGCATGCCCTCACAATTTCTTAGCAGATGTACCGAAATTCGCAAATCCTACCGATCTACCAAAATAATCCAATGGTTTCCTACTTACGTCATTTTTATCTTCATTGAAGAACTGACGTCAGATATAAACGCTTAGAACACCACAAGTACTCAACAAAGCACTGTCAATAAACAATAGGCCTATTCCTTCCCCAAATTTATTTTAAAAAAAAACACGGAAAAAATATAACGTATTCAACATGTGAACACAATAATATGAATTTAGAATTCTGATAAATATATATGCAGTCTAGAAAGTTTATCAATTCTTAAAAAGTAGTTTTAATTTCTGACCACTGTCATTAAGAATAAATTATTTCTTAAAGGATAAATAAATATTCGACGAAAAAGTAAACTTTGGACACTATTGTTGATTATATACTAAACTGATAATCAGAGGAACTTTAATATTCCTACCATTAATCAAGTAGAAGGTTTGGCATTTTGAATGGAAATGCGTCAGAAATAATTACAACAGAGAAAAGGCAAGCTTAATATTTCCGTATAAATAAAAGAAATTTTTTTAAAAACTTGAAAAAAACATCATAACGGCTGTAGCTTAATATTTAAGTGTAAATAAAAGCAATTTAAAAAAAAAACTTGAAAAATCATCATAACAACTGTAGCATCTTTTCACTTTGCGGACACGAAGATTAGATTTTTGGGTACGGTTCATTTAATATATATAACATTGGATTATATTATGACCTCAAAATACAACCAAATTTTAATCCTATCTTTCCGTCATTGTATTAAGAGAGGCCGGTTGAACCACGCGGCAACTTCCCCGTCTTCAGTGCACTGCGTGTTGCCTGCGACTACAGACCAGGCGTCTATTTCTAGCTACAAATTAATGCGATCCGCTGTAGTAGCAGTAGTTCATGAAACCTTATCCACCAACACCCTCCGTTATCTTGTTCAGTGCTCAATGCTGAACAAGTTGATAACTTTCGGATACTTAATGACGGATAATTGCTGAAATTCGGTCACGGTTGATCCTTTTTTTTAATAAAATTAATGTACATGCCATAATTTATCGATCTCTTCAAGTTCCATACTCCAGTCACGCTTGGTACACCCCCATTGAGGAACGCCAAGAGCGATGAAACTTGAGTATAAGTATGATAACCAACGAATTCTGAAGGTGATTATTCGAAACTTTCACTTTTAGCTCATTTTGGCACATATCAAATATTTCAGAATTTACACTATCGACTTGAGTTTACTGTTCATGTTCTTTTGCAGCAGTGCGCCTCGTCAAGCGCTCGTATGATAAGATGAAAGGGCAACTGCTGGAGGAAGTGCTCTAGCAGTGTACCAGTGTTTTTTTAAGTATTCTTTTTATCCAGACATAGCTTAGTTCAGTGGTTCCCAACATAGGGGGGCCCCACTAGGGAGCGTTTAACTGTCTTGGGGGCGAGCAGAACGATTTGGAAATAGTAAGCTCGAAAAAATATACGTTCTTTTATAACCTTAAGAAGAATGTTGTCACGTTATGTAATTAAAAATGGTGGTGCCTTCTGCGGTTTAGAACTTCGTTGAGTGGATGCCAGTCTGTGTCTGTTATCATGTCCTCAACCATAGCGCCCTTCTCATCCGCCGGGTGTGAACCCCAGAGCAGCGACTTTCCATTTACTTCTCCTCCTACCAGGTGTTTCCTCTGAGTCTCTCTGATATTCTGAGGAGGGAGATCAACATGCTTTCCGGAGACAGGCTGTACAATAGATAGGCGCTATCCATAATATGGAAGTCTCCCATAGGGTTTTTTATTTGACCAGGGTTTTTTATTTGACCATAGTTGACCCAGAGTTCTGGCCCACGAGGGCTGCCTGAACTTCTTCGTTGGACAAGTGTGTTGGTATGCCTTTAATTATTACTCTTGGCTTTAGTATTGACATCTTCTGGGCATGAAACCCTTTTCCATGGAGAGTCATAGAGTCGATTTCAATACCATCTGTCTGCCGCGTGTGCGTTTCAGGCGGACAACTTTCCACCCTTCTGCTGCAATGTCGACTTTTCCGCGTAAGGCCTTTTTAACTCCGTCGGCAGTGTCTTCTTCTACATCCGGACGGTCGATAAGGACAGTGTGTTTCATCTTTGGCTGAGGTCGTGGTGCCTCGTTTAGGCTTTGCTGCTGCCCTGGCATAATTTAGTTGTAGTTGTGGCCTAAACTGTTGCTCTTCACTAGTCTTTAGGATGTTTTTTTCTGCTCTTATTGTGGGCCTTTCTTCCAACCAGTTGTTGTGCAGGGTGAGCATCCGTCCAAGAGCTTTGTAGATTTCCCGCTTCTTGGTTACGGTCTTTTTTCGCTGCAATGTTCCCTGCCAGATAGACCAGCACTTCTACCATGGGTCTGTCATCTACTACTCCTGGGGGAGTAGTTCTGGCGGGATTTCGGGCTGAATAGATGTCCCGTTCTTGGATGCTGTCTTTGCTGCTTCGGCAGTGGATACTGGGACGTTAGCAGTACTCGGTCCTAGCGTTGCTTCACACTTTGGATCAAGATTAGCTTTGGTTCGCGTGGTTAATGAACAAACTTTATGGGTTATCAGGTGTGATGGTGGGTTGGTTCTGGAGGGGATGGCCAGTAGTAGGTTTAGAGTGGAGTTAATGTTAGTTCCAATGTCGATGCCTTAACTGACTGACATTTGTGCTATGTCAATGTTGGGGAGAAGCTCAGAAGCAATACATATGTCCTGCGGAAACTCTTGCCAGACAGCGAAGACGCTGCGCTGGTTGATGAGGTAACCAGTGTGTGTAATTGGATAACGTTATTATCACAGGTAGGTGTCACAGATAGCTACAATTTCAGCTCAAATAGGTACCTTTACGATAGATACAAGCAGAGTAATAAAATATTGAAAAATCGTTATTTTTAGCGGTTTTCGAGTATTCTTGCAAAAGTTATGAACCGATTGTTATCATTCGGGACGCATTCCTTTCGTCTTACCAAGCTCTATCTCATGCTATTTCTTTTGTTCGACCCTTTTTTTTATAACTTAAATTCGAAAGAACACTTTTTCACACCTTCTTGTACTCTGTTTTACCATGCATCTACAATCCGATTTTTTCCAAAACATATACAATGAATTCCTTCTATTTTTCCTTGATTATCGCGTGGAGAAAGTGGCCACTTAGATTTTATAAAAGCATAATCTAGCTCGTCTGGACTATGCAGCTGCGCAGTGATTAGTATTGTCCGCAGTAAATACTTTAATTCAGAAATAGCAAAGAAAAGAAATAGCCACGCTATTGGTAGACCACAAAAAGGCTACCTTTAGATTTTCTGACTAGAGAACAATGTTATTGTATGCTTTTGTATAAAAATGATGGTATGGAATGATGTCTTAACGTGGAACCCACAATAGTTCTGGTAGCACTGGAAGTGACACATCAGCAAAGAACCCTTTCCCTCCCCTTTGCAAGAACCAAACGACCACGGTGCACTGACCCCTTCCCGCTATAAGCAGCGTTCGCCTGTTGTCGTAAACAATTCACCGCTGTTCTAACGACTATAGTTTTAAAAAAGTGCTCTATAGTCTATAGAGATTCACTTAAATTTTAGCTTCCTTTCAAAATAAAAAGTAGTAAACTGCAATAGTCGTAATGGGAAATTTGTTTTAACAGAATCTAGGAATTTCCTAGTTTCTTTTATACACTTCATGCATATGAATCGCACAATAATTTTCCTACGACAAGGTAAAACAAGCAAAATTACGTCAAATAATAAGTAATTACAGAAAGCTGTTCTCTAAGTTATACCACCCTTAAAAAACTAGTATTACATTAATCTGGGTGGCGATCGATAAATCCATTACTTGAGAGATGTGAGCGCAAGCAGTCGCCACTAGCAAGATTTTTTGCAACTTAATCTTCCTGCTTGTTGATTTACAATAAGTCAACGTTAAGAAATAAAATGTATAAACAGGTAAAATTGTAATTAAAAACTTCGGCTAACAAATATGATTAGGCTATATATAATCAATGTTTGCAATAATACTGTACATAAATTACAGCCTTTGATAGAATGACGCACGTGTGTGGTAAATAGTGCGGTCAGTTAGGTTTCCAGCACCAACTGTAAAAAAATCGACCTCCCACCATAACAGCATGAACGGGTAATGGATGGAAAAACACTATCACAGAAAAAAATAGAGTTTTCATAAAATATTTAACTTCATCCTCAAAGCACGATGTTACTATAATTTTATTCCCAGTCCGTCCTGCACATAGCTACATGTTTGTTGCACAAGGAATGCAATCATCAATATTAGGTACAAGAGAGGTTATTATTGTCATTATTGAGACTAGCAGTTATATGTTCAGCTTTTTTCTGCTCGATTACAATTTAATAACACTCTGAATTTAACCTGTAAAATTAAAATATCGACAACGGATAGAATTCATTATAAACTTCCAATGAAAATAATTTCATACAACAAACTGACATCAAATATAAACACTGGGCCAAGTTAGGCGACTAAACGTAATTACATATTATACTAACTTATAAGTAAAATGGGGACAAAATAGGAACTATTTAGCGAGGTGCGTACTGAAAGCTTGTATAAGAAGGTAACAGAGAGAAGCCCTGGAGTCTATGCGTTCGAGTAACTGGGATAAAAGTTGATTGAGCTCTCGCAATTTATTCCAAAGTTCGCGGGTTCGATTTATGTGCAAGTTAATGCGAAAATCCCATGTCAATAGATCTAAAGACTTGTAAAAAAAAACCTCTGCGGGAGACAATTCCCATAGCGAGGAAATGCATACATTATTATAATACATGGATTAACTTCTCGTGTTTCGTGATACTTCTCATCAGTTTTTTTTTTACTTTTTAGACTCATCTCATTTTACTCATGGAGGACAGGACAGGACAGGAACCGACCTGCTGCTCAGCTTTCCTTGTGGGAGTGGAACAGGTAAAGCCTGCTCCTTAGAGCTGCGTACTGATGATGGCTAGTCTTTACGATCATAAAAAAAGTATGGATTTGTTTGAAAAAGACCATACATTTTCTCAATGAAGCATTTTTATGCAATAAAATATAATATTCCGAACATTTTAAAGTTAAATTTGATTAATTTTGATAAAAGTGGTGGATTTTGGAAATTTTGTTTAAGCCTTGCATTGATCAGCAAGCGAACGTAACTACCGACAGCGTGAGCGGCAGGAATTCCTGCACTGTGTAGTATATAAACCACAAATTGGCTTAATAGAATTTGGTAACAGGCTATGGCCAGACCTTCACACGGCTCTGATTGGTGTGCATTATTGGGATCACGTGGTAACATTATTGTTAATTGCTTGTTATTGGTACACATCGTAATAATAAGCTCAAAAACAATGCCACCACACTTTAAACGTTTCGCGTGATATAGATCAGGTAAAATATGGACGTCATGTACAGCCGACTGCAAAAATGTTAGACTGCCTAAAAATTATGCAGTACTTATTCATCGCCTTCATACACAAGAACATATAAATCATTTAAATTGGCAGTATTTTTTCAGAGTCTTATTGGAGAGACGATTTTGAACATACCAGAGGATCTGAAGAATTAAACAAGTGTAATCTATAAACATAAAACCTATTGACTACAGTACGAATTATAGCCACGTATTATGCCGCTTCTATATTAGCAAGCAGGGAGGCTTCCGTCGTTGATTCGCTACCCTGCAAAACGAGTTAGTCTCTACATTCGAATTTCAAACGATATTTACAATAATTGCAATTACAAGTTCCTGTTCAAAGGTGTAGGAAGCGAAAAGTTACTAGTCCCAATAATAGCGGTTTTTTTGTTTGCTTATGGCATTTGGATTTGTTTTAAGCAAAATAAATTTATTTCTTTTAACCTTCTTCTTGGAAGTTCGTTTTTAACAGGCCTATTACCAGCCCAAACTGTTTTCAAAAGGGTTGGCATAAGATTGTAAATTATTAAAGTCATCAAATAATTAAAGTAGAGTGGCGTAGCGTAAGAGTAGACTATGAGAGACGAGTCTACCTAAACAATATAAGAAAATAAGTGGCTTCATAAACAAACAAATAACGGCAGCAAGAACCAAGTATTTAATCATTATAAACTCATTAGCCCTGTAATCAGAATATTTTTCGCCGCTACATTCCCCAACCCCTCCTGCTTTTATGCGTAAACTTGTGGTGCCGCGAAATCTGACGATGTGGCAGTAAAGATGAGCTGAGGTTGAACGATGGTCCAGCCAGTCGAGTCTCATCGAGTGCGAATTATATGACTTCTTCCACTAAACGTTAACCTATTCGTTGCAAAGACAGGCTAATTTGTTTCGCAAGACCTATGTCACCACGACAGAGACTGGATAGTGGTTTTGAGAATCTAGTCTCTTCAGATACTCGCTTGGAGAGCGCCCGAGCCGGAAGCCGGTCAATAGAATGAATAAGGGAAGGATACGGTAACATAAACATTACATTCCTCAGTCATTGCTGACCCAGCATTGAGTGAAGTGTTAGTTTATTTTAAACTTGCCAATTGTTTCCCCGTCGCATGTTTTAATCTAATGAGTATGGACAATGCCACGGATAACACCGCTATCGACTCTATCGCATGAACAAAAAATATGGACTAAAAGGTAAAGTACCAATTCCTAAGCTTGATTTAGCAGTTTTTTTTTATAAATTGAACCTTATTCTTTATTTTAATCTATGTAGTTTAGTTTATAATCTAAGTCCAGTCAATTTCGATAATAATCCCAATACTACTACTACTACTACTACTACTACTATTACTACTACTACTACTACTACTATTAATAACAATAATAATATAATACTTTATACAGGTATATACGAAATCGAATCCACATTTTAAATATTAACATTATTTTATAATTTAAAACGCTATTAAAATGAGGATTCGTGTATCATTTGAATGATTATAAATTCATATTTTCAATTCCAGTTTACCTAGAACACAATGTCAAGCTACGCCACTGTTAAAATAAACAAACAAACAAAAATCATCTACCGGGAATCGAATTCACAAACTTCGGTACAGATGGCGGAGACTTTAGTTCTGCGTGAGACGCCTCAAGCTACTCTAAATAACTCATATTATACACTGGGGAATCTACACAGTGAAGTGATAAGCGGAAGTGTTGGTGTATACATAGGCCTACATTTTAATATTCTAATGTTTTATTCTGACTTGGCCTTTCCAATTCGGGCCTTTAAATATTTTAAGTTTAACCAACAGTGGGAATAGTCCTATATATGGACATATATTTTAAGGAACGTCTATGAGATTCTAAAGTTTATAAGTAATTTACAAGTGTTACACTCAATATATCAATATTTGCTCCTCAGAAGCCTTCAGTGCGTTTGCATATTTATGTCAGGTATAAGGAGGTCAATATTGATAAGTCTCGCTATAGAGTAGAAAATGCAAATCAGTTATAACGCTGTGGGGAGAAGGTTTGTAATACTAATAATATGTTATCAAGATGAAAGAAGAAGAGTAACAATGCATTCATACAGCCCAACATGAAAATAGTATAGTGCGATACTTGTACGGGAAGTGTATTTTAACAGAATCGAAGAAAAGTTAGAAAAAACGAAAAGTTGAGTTTATTTTATTTCCAAGATTCTATTACACACTTCACACACACATATGTCGCATAGAATTGTTTTCTACGACAGAGAAAAGCTCTGAAAAACTTATGTGCGATAACAAATACATACATCTATTCAAGAATCTAGGCTTGAAGTGTGCCAACCTTAATACGTTACTATTTTATCTTGGTGCTCTGCCGTCTTGATCATATGCATGATTATATAGGCGGCGCTTGGTAGCGATTGATAACATTTGCCTGGTGGTTCACACAGGTTATTGATACTCCTTGTGCGTGTTTTTATTGTTGTTTGTTACTAAATTTAGCAGGCGCAACTATTCGCATCGTTCTTAGTTCCTGATCTGGGTTTGATATAATGACGCACCTGTGCGGTGTGTGCTGCGGCAGTGAGTGTGGTAAGTTAGGTTGCCGGCACCGAGTAGACTACTGGAAATTAGACTCTCCACTGGAAATGGATGAAAAAATGCTATCATACAAAACTACTTTAAACAATGTTTATATATTATAAATTATTTTTATGGAGTTAAAAACTTGTATTGCTATTCTATAAAGTATGTAGAACCATAGATATGTAAAATTCTAGTAGATATTTCCCATCGTCAAAGTCATAACCGGAAAAAAAACCGAAACTTAAACATAACTTGAAAAAATTGTAAACCAAATAGTATTTCTTACGCCCATAGCACATAGCTTGTGTAATTGTTTTGTGAGCCACTGTGCGTATGCCAGCATGGAACGAATATTTGAAATTTATCCAGTTGGTAGTTGTATTACACGCCTTTTTCCTTGAGAATTCAAGATACCTTTTAGCTATTCAGTCGACCCCCCCATTGATCGAACACGAGCTCCTCAACTACCGGTACTATATAATACCAAGCATATAGTTAACTGCTAAGAGCGTAGACGTGTCATGGTAAAGCTTCATATTTTTCAGGATCATCACCACATTTTGCGAGATGAGTCTCGTTATACGGTGAAGATTGATGAATGCTATTAACAATTAACCGTTGAACGCCATTATTTAACTGAACTAAGGGCCAACTATTACTTGAGAACACGGGAAAATAGGACAGAGAGTAAGAGAACTAAGTAGACGCATATATCAAGCCTTTCCAAGTGTCAGAAGGACTTTACGTCCACATTAAACCATATTTATAGAGTGATTATTCAAAACAGACGACTGTGACCGGGTCACTCAAGTGAATTGGTTCCAGTCTGGGTCATTAGAATTAAAATTTACACATTAGCCTACATTAGCTATTTATTTTTATGGAAAGTCTATGTGGACCATAAATAAATCTGTCTTGGTTAGGACATGTAACCCCTACGTTTGTGATCACTCGGTATAATTCATAACATTTTAACATGTTGTTTATTATGCGCAGCATAAAGGTCCATAATTTGTAAACATTTTAACCCATTCGGATCCATATTAAGATTAAAAACATGTTTATATGTAACTAAATGTCATCAGTGGATCATACTATGACATAAAAAAGAAAAATTCAAGATTGCCCGAATGAATGGGGAGAAACAAGCAGTCTCAATCATAGGACAATGGGAGCTTAAACAAATGACTGAATTGCTAGTCCAAAAATGCGAACAAGTATCAAACTTCACTTTTTATACGTTTAGTTGATCAGAGGTACAGAAATGTTCAAAGCAAAGAGAATTTTTTAACACAAATATAGTTAGATTGCCCTTGAGGCACCATCTTCAGCATAACGTTTTCCAAGAGGGATTCTTTCGAAACATATCTCCTATATTGTTAATCGAATATCCTGAGGACGGTTCTCTCTGATTGAGGTCCTATTATTGGATTGCCTAGTAAGAATGTAAGAATAAAAATCAATAGTTCATTTTTTTATGTTACAAACAGAACATTTTTCAAAACAATACTGATTCTCTGTGGAATATCAACAAATCTTGTTACCTGAGTTCATCACTGTTTTGTACTTCCAGCAAGTTCCGATTATTGCATAGTTTGACAATGGAAAATACGTTTTTTTTTCCCCCATGGATCATTATCTCTTGTTAAATCAAAGAGATCGCTCCATTTTTTATTGTATGATTTTCTGCATGCAGTGATTGAAATATTGATTTTGGCCTCCATAGATCGGCATTGCACTCTACTTTCTGCATAAAGATATTCAACATTTTTAAGTTCAATAGATTCTGTATATCATCAGTTTTGCTGCTTTGACGTTCAAGAATATTCTTTAGACTACACCGTTCTGCATTTCGAAACTTATTTTCTGTTGTTTTGAATCTGATAGGTGATTCTGTACGGATATTTTGTCCTGAATTCGAAAAAGTCTCCATTTTGCCCAAACACGTCAGGTTTTCAAACAATTCATGAATAACTAGAAATGAAATTATTGCTTTGCGAAACGACATAAAATTAATTTCAACAAGAAGTTTGTGAGAAAATAGGCCACAATTTGCTATTTGTCACTAATTAATCATTAATTAATATTAAGTGATAATAATAATAATAATAATAATAATAATAATAATAATAATAATAATAATAGTAATTATAAGCACATTCATGACCTTACCTCAGTATTGTACTTCAGAGTAATAACACATAATTTACATTCTCGCAAATGTAGTCATAATCAACGATTATACACTTACCCTTAGGCATGATCCAATTTTCATGCATGATGGGGATTTGACAGAAAGTAAATAAATGAACACTGATATTGTTACTGACTAATGAGGTGTGATCAACGTGAATTTTTTCAACAAATACAAGTACCGGTACTGTATATAAATTATACCTCCTAAGTCATTATTATTAGTTACTGTTTTTCGTCCTGTACATATGACGTTGGCTCCAAATAGATTAACAATATCCATGGTTGGGATATAGCCTACTTCTACCAGAAAAAACGATTTGAAATGGGAGTGTGAGTTTGAGTGAACATGTGTGGTAATTCATTTGCATCCACCTTTGTTTGAGCGAGCATTTTCAACAAATCAACAACTTTCACTATCGAGCCAACATTTTTCAACATCGCAATCTCGAACAGTTCACAATACTCCAAATTTCATGCGATCGCTCTCGAGTTTAAACCATGCATTGCAACGTAGAATTTGTATGACACTTAAAGCGATTCTAGAACTTTGAAGAGTGACTGTTTTCAATCGTTGTAAACAATTTTATTGCCTTAGTACTCGTGAAGTACCAGTATCGGTGGAAGCTCGTATGTTCAAATTGCAACGGATATTTTCTACACTTGAGTACATTAATATGCTCTTAACATGTTTACACTCTTGCGAATTTTCGTTTACATTCTGATATTTTACTGAAATATTTTGAGGGACTCGGATCTTGCAAAATACTTATTAAATATAACTATATTAAATATATTACTCACTACTAAAGAATACAGAATCTTGTTTTCTTGTAACAGTTTGTAACATTACTCTCCACATACAATTTTTTGGCAAATACCTAATTCCGTTAGAGTGATATTGTTGAAGATGTTTCCATGGAATAAATTAAAGTGCAATAGCAGAGCCTATAGTAAAAAAAACGATATAGTTAACTCCACCGCACAAAAAGCGAAGACCAAAATCTCTGAATATTTGTAGTTGGGATGTACTAAATATTCCGATGGGTATTTCCCGCACGTTCTTATTTTCTGTAAAATGTACGCCTATGCCTCTTGTCATGTTCTCTTTTAGTTAGAATTAATTTCCAGGAAGATTTAACGCTAACCAATCAAGGGCTAAGTCTGCACAACAGCCTCCTCCCGACTTCAATGACTCTTGTCTAAATATATTTGTTTCGTCGGAATGCTATTATTTTCTTATGCACAAGCATTGGTGTGCAAGTCCTCCATACGGGGAGGTAAGCCTATAACATATAAAAATAAAATTGTAACATCATCTTCTTTCTAAGCTTTTTCTCTGACGTTGTAGGAACTGTTATGTGGCCCACGGTGGCCAGGACTTGCAGGACCACGAACTATCGGGAGATGGATTAGCCATTGGACCACAGGGATCCTTTCTCGACCAGACAAGGATATGCAGGCCGGTCACGGAAACCACCATTAATAACCGTGGGTGTCTACATGCTGGCCACATGCCCCCAATCCTGCCAGCTGCCCATGGTAGATGACGCAGCGGTCGGTTGCCTCCAGCCCCCTCAGGAGCAGATTCTTCACGGGTCTGATCTTTATAACGCCTTCCTCAGAATATGAGCACTTCCGAGCAGTGCGATCTCTTGGATTTTGGAAACCAATGCTTCTCCCATTATCAGTGATAGGTTGTTTTCCAGGTTTTTTTGGTATCGTACCCAGGGCTCCAACTATAATAGGTATGACTTCAGTTTTCACGTTCCATTCGACTTATTTCTATCTGAAGGTCTCTATAATTCAACCTTTTTTTTAGCTTCCTTTGAAAGCACTTATTTATTATTATTATTATTATTATTATTAATACAGGTCTAATTATAATGAAATTATACAGAGCACTCATTTAGTTTCATCGGAAGGAATGTAGTACGTTTCTCATTACGTGTTCATTTGCTGGTGCAAACAAAGTCTGAAAAATAAATTACAGTACTATAAGTTTGATTGTCGTGATTATTTCGAAGACGTTAAGTTTATTCATAAAGGATTCTCGGGTTGTCAACCAGGTTTGTAGATCAATTAGGTCCGACGTTTCGGATATCCTGATTTACCGGAAGCCCAATAACACTCTTGGCCATAAAGTATTCAGAAAAAGTACGCACACTGATCTCTACCTTAACGGTAATAGTCATCATCACCCGGCTCAACGCAGAGGAGTGCTGAATACCCTCATCCATAGAGCTATTTTAATCTCGGATAAAGAAAGTGTAGCAGATGAACTCAACCACCTAAAAAGGACATTTAGTGAGAATGGATACAATGAATCGGAAATTAGTTTAGCCCTTAAAAGGACCGTGAATAAGAGAACTCAACCAGTGCAGAATTCTAGAGACACCAGAACCGCGTTTTTACCATATTTTGGTGACCTTTCACAAAAACTAGGCAGAATATTAAAGAAACGCAATATTAGATCAGTTTTCATACCGCCAAGGAAGATCCGAAGTATCCTGAGACCGGTTAAAGATGATTTGGGACTTAAGACACCGGGAGTTTACCGCATCCCTTGTGAGTGCGGCAAGTCGTACATTGGGCAGACGTCGCGGACCATTGAGCAGCGATGTGCTGAGCACGCGCGGTGCATTAGATTGGAATACCCGGAGAAGTCTGCGGTGGCAGAGCACACTATCAACGGGGAACCTCATCACAAAATCAAGTTTGCCCAGACTACTATTCTGTCCAAAACATCCAACTATTGGGACAGACTGATCAAGGAAGCTATTGAAATCAAGTTGGAACCCCATAACTTTAACAGAGATGGGGGCCTGGCCATCAACCCAACTGGGAACCGCTGTCTTAAACCACTTAAAGTCAGCAGAGAGACATTGGCCCGGAAAAGGACCGATGGAAATGATAGTGCCCCCTCATTGGTCGACTCCTCCCAACTTGGGAGTGGTATATATACTACCCCTCTAGGGAGAGAAAAAAGGGACACGGCCCGAACCCCAAAATTAATTGCAGTTGCCCTGCATAGGTTCAAGTCCTATGCGAAACACAGTTAGCGTAAGCATATTTAAGTTATAGGATAGGAACCCGTTTTCATTTCCAGCAATGCATTTCGTATGCAGGTATGGACTCGGAGTCGAGATGATCATCGCATTGCGGGCTTCGCTGATCTCAGTTAGCTTATTTGGTCTGGTCTGGTCATCTCGACAGTCTGTAGCTGGTCTTCCATCTGACACATCACTTCAGTAACCTTGAGAATGGAGACAGCGTTCGTCTCCGAAACGTCGGACCTAATTGATCTACAAACCTGGTTGACAACCCGAGAATCCTTTACGAATAAACTTCGCCAGGAAAATCTGAAATCTTACGTTAAGTTTAATTCCAGATGGTGTGAAACAAAATATTTCTTCCCTTCTGAAAGAAGCGAAAGTTGTTTTGAGACATACTGTAGAATGCATTTGTTCGATTACAAAATAAACCACATCCAGAAGAATGAAATGTCTGTCTCTTAGAAGAAGAGAAGGCTGAAGATGAGGCGAGACGGTGTCAGAACTCAAATGGGTCTATATCCAGTGCAAATAAAAAGAATTAGTTGTTACTCCCGACTATCTTCAAACATCAACTCAACGGCTTGAGCTTGTCTATCCAAACATCTTGTTTGATGGGTTTGCTACATTTAAAGGAAATAAACCAGAACATCTTTTCATGGTAGTTATGACGACAGAGTATTGTTAGTTCTTCACACGGGATATTTCTGTATTAAGAAGCCCTTGGATTATCTGGAAAATTCCTATTTGTTTTCCTTTGTCAAATAAAATCAATCAATGTTTACATGCAACGCGTTTGGAAGCAAATGGGCGTAGCTTAAGGTGCTTAAAAATGTCAATTTGACTGGTATTGCGTACTTGCGGAACTACTCTGGGAAACCAAAGTCACGTGACCGATAATCTATTATTGGAGGAAAAGGAAATTAGAAATATGTCATATTCCCACTAGTTTGCTCATTACAAGCCGTAATCTGGTAAACTCAGGAACATAACTGTAATAAATTTATAAATAATCACTGGACTTATTTATGTAAAAACCAATTTATCTGGACTTCAACAGATACTTGATATACATTCATTAACCACTACAAATAACAAGAGAATTGATATTCCATATCAGGGATTGTCTAAATCCATTAATAGTTTCGATATATTAGTAATAAGTTTATATAATCATTTACCTTTAAACATTTCACAACTACCTATTGCAATATTTAAACAGAAGTTACATAACTGGCTAGTTCAAATGCCTTAATAAACTATACGAGAAT
This sequence comes from Ectobius pallidus, assembly GCA_964059195.1. Lineage (NCBI taxonomy): Eukaryota > Metazoa > Arthropoda > Insecta > Blattodea > Ectobiidae > Ectobius > Ectobius pallidus. The sequence continues at coordinate 54,192,808 of CAXKWD010000011.1, forward strand.
TTTTCAGTGATAAAGGGTAAATATTAAATTAATTTCGTGTAAAATTCCGTTGGTGTTTTAATTGATTTGAACTAATTTTTAATTTAAGCTATGGAAAATTAATAATCAGCTTTTTTTAGTTTTACGACTTGACTATATTGTATATAATTATTAAGAGTTTGTATTTATGTGATCCTTATGTTATTATAATCATAACGTATATTGAATATAATACTAGTATTGTTAAACTACGCTGCATATCTGGCCAAGAGAAAGCCAACAGCGTTTGATAGCTATGGCCTAATTACGGCCATGTGGTCAGCATGTCGACCCTAAGGCAGTTCATAACGATTGCCACATAACGATGGAGCATCCACATTATAATTCACTTGTCTTCGTGAGACTGAGTGAGCTCTGTTCCAGATGCCCCTACTTTAAAAAAACCTAGGAGTTAGAAGGGACCAATTCCACATGCATTAGGCCTAACGCTATCCACTATACCAGGCAGGAAGCCTGTATTTTATATTACCCTATCGCACTTTCATTATGTTAAGTAAAAGAAGGAAGATTTCATGGGCACATAAATCTAGTTCTGGCACTAAATTAAATTCAAGTGCAGAGAGATGGGCAATTACATCAGCAGCGAACAAGAATTGAATTGTCTGGGTAAGACTTCTCATACGATTTCGCCTTTAACACAGAGCGGAAGCGATAAGAAGATGCTGTTACAAAGTATGAAATGTAGCTTTCTTTTTCGGAATGTGGCAACTTTAAAAAAGTGTATATCTTAAGAAAACGTGTTCGCGCTCTATGTGCTTGCGCAATCTTTCCATAAAATTGCCATCTGATTTTAACCTGAATAGTGCTCCCTTAAAAGCTGTTCCCTCATGATTCGAGTCATACAATATAGCCGAGGCAAGAACATAGGAGATTCAAGACCTTCGGTTGTGACTAGCGCCCATACACGAACATCGTATACAGGAGGAATTCGACTCATCACGTTGAGGTTACCGGTCTGATTTCAGTAATCAGACATCGTTTTCCTGAGAGCCCAACTCCAAAATCGCTCCACCAAGAAGGAATAATTAATCCAAATAATGCCCAAAATGATCTAGTCCAATAACTAGGAATGTAATAAATAGAATAAAACGACCAAAATTAATAAAACCACACTGTATTTGTGATTGTTAGCGAGATAGCTCATGGCGGAACATTCGATGTTTTATATCATAGCGACATCCTCGATAGTCGTGCTGCGTGCGACTTTTCGAAGTTTTCATCTTCATCAGCTGGTTAGATTAAGCTCATTGCTCATAATATAATTATTACACGATGTTTTCATATCTGCTTTTGCTCATGTATACCTTATAGCCTATGTACCCAGTCGCTGTTCAATTATTAATTTTGCAAAATTGTGTTTGATCGAAGAAGTTACAGGTATGAAGATGTTTTAGCGTTCCCTCTTTGTGAATGTACATAAAAACAAGTGAACGGAGATGCGATGAAATGAAAGCGATAAAAACGATAGACACTTGCCATTGGTTGAAATTCTATTTATTCTTATACTGGATTTATCACTGATGCATGAACAAAATAATCATTATTGTTGTTATTATTAATATTATTATTTCTATGATCATTATTATATTTTATAGTCTACTAGTGCCTGAACTCATTGGCCGATGCTTTGCATCTATTTTGGACATAAAGGCCGAAAACTTATTCCGCCGACTTTCTTTTACTTGTAAGTGATAGTAAATCTATGAACACGAGAAAGTTGTATTCACACACATTTAATTCGATTGACGTCGATCTCAGTGGTACAGAGGTAGACTGCCCATCACTGTATCTCTGATTTTCGGGTTCAAACCCAGACGAGGTTGATGGATTCTTAAAGAGGTAAAACTCTAGGCACGAAGATCTCCGTTAAAGATTTAAATAACGGTTCCCTTGGCGTAGATTTACTCCACGTTAAAAGTTCTTTGTCAGAATTAGAGCCTCTTGGCTAAAATCCCCAATTCTTTATAATACCTGACCTTAATTTCCTCCTAGACGGCCATCGAAGTGATGGGCCTACCACCAGTGTCTCTGCATAACTACATTATTCGGTAATGAAACCTCCCTGCTAAGTCCTATGTTCCGACGGGAAAAGGTCAGTAAATCAGTCAATACCACTGACATCATATGGGATTGAATTTGGATCTTCGTAACAAATGGCTTATACGTAGGGTTCTTTCAGCATATCCATACCACACCTCTCCACGCCACTCCAATCCACACATATTTTAGTTCCCATAATGCTTTCTTATGAAAAAAGTGGCTAACCAATTCAGACTCTAATTTGTGGACAATCTGACTCAGTTGCAACAATTTAATGTTTGTTTTCAACATTACCTGTGCGTTTTAAAATCGAACTGCAAAGCTATGTTCATTTACTAATTTTTCAGTCTCTTAGCCGCGGTAGCAAAAGCATACTTCTTTGGAGCCATGGCGAAGAAGGCTGCGGGTTCGAGTTTGGGTACGAGAAACAGAAAACAAGATAAAAGTAGAAGGTAAACAAGAAAAGTATATTAGGAAATCTGGCCTATGGCCGGCTATTTTTTTTTAAAGATGCTTCCAAATACTGTTACCAAGACAAGGCGTTCTCGCCTCTATAGCTAAGGTTCAGGCTTCAAACCCAGCCGATATTTATAACGTTTTTGTGAAAAAATACTGAATCCGAAGTTGTTCCGGATGAACTATGCACCATGGGTCTCGTGACCCATTCACACTCATATTTGTGGACAAACTCAGCGGTTCAGCCACTTTCTCATAATGCATTAAGGGAACCAAAACATGTGAAGTGGAGTGGCGTGGCGTTCATAGTAGGAAAGGGCTCTTAGTCAATTGCATATCAAGGGTAACAAATGTGATAGATTTGCATTTGTATACACATCCGGTATTCCTTTCTCCTCACCACCGAGTTAATGCTTACCGAATATGTGAACATACATCTAGCGACCTGCACACGGGGCATACAGTACGAGAGCTAGATAGACCCGTCATGCGCGCTGTAGTCAGACTGGGAATCCGTGAAGGAAATTGCTGAAATAGCACACACAGTAATTAGTCATTAGCGAATGCTGCCATCCGAACCAGCGCGCCGCACACTATGGGCCTATTAAGCAGCGTCTGAAAAAAAAAATGAGGTTGCCATTGCAGATTCCAATAATCCTGGCTTGCTTGCTTCCTGTTTGTTTTACCTGTGAGCAGAGGATGGAAATCAAAGTCTCCCTTTGCGTTTCTTACGTTCATTTTCCAGTGCTTTAATCCGTCGTGGAAATGCGATTGACACAATCAATACACGATGAGCACAGATAATTGTTTGTTTCTTACGTTTATTTAAAGGAAGGGTAAACTAAAAAAATACCATTTTCTTATTTTAATCTCATCGCACGGAGCTTTGAATTACGAAACGAATGGTGATCTCGTGAACTTCAGGTGCCCAATATTACGCCTTGTACGGGTGAAGTAAAAAGCTGCTGTGACGTCACGCCTGACTAACTCACTGGCGCTGCTGTAATGCTCGCGCGTGTGTTTCTATACACCACCAAGTCCCATTTGTGTTTGTTGTTGATAGAGATGCCTGCAATGTTACCTTCTAAGGACAAATCTCGGTATTCACAAATTAATATCACACGAAAAGAAAATGACAAGGAATTATTTAAAGAATTGCAAGGAAGAAAAGAAAATACGGAATGGTGTAAATGTGGGCTGTGTATACATATGAAAACGGGCCACGAAAGTGTGTGTTGTTGGGACTATGAAGTAATTTGTGAACAGAAGGGGGTTGTAGACTGTATAACACGACATTGCTCATTCGATAGCGTTATTATAAATAAAGATACACTAGTTGCCAGGCGTTATCAGTTAATACTTAGAGCTAATACAGTTCAAAAACAAAATATTTTTCAAGATACGAACAGAGTCACTTTCAGATTCAGAATCATCTTTTGCGGTAGTAGAAATTTCTGAAATGCTAAAAGAGCTATCTAAATCACAATTTTTAGAAGAAACATTCAATGAATCTGTGCAAACTTTGACATAAGTTTCATTTCCTAGTTCACACTGAACGCCTACGCTGTTAGAAACTGAATTTTCGTCATAAATACTAGATTCCACATTCATGATTTGTCCATTCCCGGATACTGAAGGATTACTGTTCAAATCTTGCAACAACTCTCTCATTTCCTTCTTCCTCGAGTACGACGATTTTCTTTACTTCATTGGCGGTGTTTCAGATTTCCCACGCAAAAGAAGTGATGGCACAGCACTTCTTTTTTAAACAGATTGCGGGGTTTCTCCAGATAACTGTTTTCGTAACTGTACCGAAAGCTCGGTATCATTTTCTTCAAAATGTTGTGAACAAACCGTACTGTATTTAGTAGGAACAAATTTTTCTCTTTTTATTTTTATCAGCCATTGCTTATTTACGTTCGGGTGACTTATCTCTGTTGGGAAATCGATGGAAAGATATTTTAAGTGTGTTATCACTCTTCGACGATGAGTTTGTACACCCCACAACACAACAATAAACCATTGTTTGAACAGATACTCACTAAAAAACTGTAACAGTAGACAGAATACTGTGAAATGTCTTTCACCGGGCGAGACTGAGCCAAGCCTTCGTCAAGCGTGACGTCACGCGCCCATCGCTTTACAATAAATATATTCGTTTTGTGATTAAATGTGAAGGTGTAAAACATTTCTAACAGTGAATATCATTTCTTAAAAACATTTTCTTTCAATCCGTATGAAGAAAATGATACTGAATTTTTAGTTTACTTTTCCTTTAACGACGCTAGTGTACCGCTTCTTCGGCCTGTAACCGTCGCCGGTGTGTCTAACTTTTTTCCCAAAGGAATTATTTTACTTGCTTGTCAATATACAGACCTGCGATTGTCACACTTATGCACACATAAATGCCATCGGATCCGCAAACTTGGGAACAGAAAGCCAGTGCCTAACAAACGAGTACAGACAAGCAACGGCATGGAAATGACACTCATAACCGGTTTCGGTATCAACGTCTTGTAACCTCATGGGGAACGACTCGGAAGAAGAAGGAACACAGAATAAAACAACAAACCAAACAAGACGACTATATGCTGTTTGACTGAAATGTCAGTTAATCAAACTTAAACTGTTCACCAAATTGTAATAGTGTGAGAATGTCTAGTAAGGGAGAGCCAAAATCTGAGTTTGCCACACAACGTTTATTAAGTTAAATTCTTGCATACCGGCAAATACAAAGCTCTCCCAGCCTCTAGCAGCCATTGTTAGTAGAGTAGCGTAGTTTTGTAAACTAGTAATATTAGAGTAGATAGTATTTGTAGAAAATGGAATTACTGCGATCGTGTAGAAGAGAGGAAAACGTAAATGTAAATGTATTTAATCTGTAAAATATCCTGCATTTGAAAAGAACACTAACCAAGTAAACATAAAATCATAGCAGATTACGTCCTGATATAGAAGCCTAGACACCAGGATCTAATCAAGCAGATTTATTTTATTTTATTTATATTTATTGGAAATCGGTTATGACAAATAGTACTCATAATTGGTATTAACCACGACGTGGACTGGCACAATCAGTATCACTCGAGTGCGGAAATGGCCCTAACACGATGAAATCGACAGAAAACTGACACGGAATCGAACCTATGAATTCAGTAAACATCTAATTTTATGTGAGCGAGTGTTTATAAACTTCGTTCCAGAGCCTCGCGGGGGAGGATAACTATCGAAGCCGAATTTGGTTAAGGTATAGTGACAGGTGGTAGGTCTATCGAATAGACCAGCGGTTCCCAACCGGTGGGTCGCGGAAGGGTCACAGGTGGGTCGCGACTCGATCCTAAAACTATCAGAAACCATCGAATAAACCATCAGAAAAGATAAGAAAAATCGAAACAAATCAAACTGTGTTTTTATTGTTTTCTTGGTTCTTGATTTTTGGCATCCTAAAAAACAAATACAGAAATCAACTCAATGTTGGAAGTGACTTATGATTAAAAACATCTTCGTTCAATCCTGACATTGACGTGTAGTTCAATCGAAACAGTCCCAAAATTTTCATTAATATAGTATTCTTACTTAAAAACAGTAATTTTGCCTGAAAAATTAAAGTGGTCTTTGTGTACTTTTATAATTGTAGTTTTTCTTCACCACTTGAAACCACTTGTTGCATATATTGCAAACATATCTATTGTTAAATAAATAACTGTTTTGCTACAAAGTGCTTATATTTTGTCAACCATTTTCAAATCAGAACACAAATTGTTATCAATAATCAATCTGTATCTTCAGAAAAGCATATATAAGCTTATATTTATTTACAATATTTGATGGTAAATTACATATACATAAGGAAGGGATACGATACAAATAAGGATTTTACTCCACCATGGATCGATGAACCGTGAAGGTATTCCGATAAGGAAAGATGGGTCGCCAGCTGAAAAAGGTTGGGAACCACAGGACTAGACAACTATTCCAGCCATGTTATTGTTATGAGAAGAGGTCAGAAAATTTAGTCCAGAGACTCTAATTTCGGTTTGGAGTTCTTTAGCACAAGTCTACGACACGGGATCCGTCACGTATGGTTCATCTGGGACGAGTTCGGATACAGGACTTCTTTACTAAAAGTCTGTAAATGTCGACTGGGTTTGAAGCCGGGAATCTCGTATAGAAAGGCGAAAACGCTTCCTCTGCAAAGCTATGTCGTAGAATGCATTTTTTAATATAACCGACCATAGACCACACTTCAAAGTATACTTTTCTTGTTCACCTTTTTTCTTTCACCTTGTTATCTGTTTCTTAAACACAAACCCCACGCCCGAAGCGGGACTTGAACTCGCAGCCTTCTTCACCACGGATCAAAGGCATTCGCCTCAGCTACCGCGCTAAGGAGTTCGTGAAATTAGTAAATAAACACAGCTTCGCAGTTCGATTCTAAAACGCACAAGTTATGCTGAAACAAAAAATGATTTTTCAACTGATATAGTCAGAGATGTTCCAGTTCATTTCGTAAGAAGTGGAATTTTTCTGAAGTTTCAAAAAGAAGAAGATATTTATTGAAAACCGGCTCCTTTTAGCGCAACTGAATGCGGGCATTGTGTACACTTGACTCTCTGTTTCTGCGTAGGCTACGAGAATAAACTTTCCCTACTTGTAATCCTCTGCATCAATTTTAATGAAAATTCCTGTGGCGATGTTCTTTTACAACAATGTTTCACCACGGAAACTAACTCACAAATACAACGTGACCTTCTTAACCCTCACTAACGTCTAGTCTGTAAAAACACGTAACATATATATGAAATGACGCGAATAAATCTTAGTCTGTTTTAAGAATATTAAGAGAACTAGTATCAGATTTACTCGGGATTCTCGTATTTGGTCCTATCTCATACCCCGCGTCGTCCCAATAACTTTTTACATTCTTATTCAAGAATTTAAGTAGAGATCACTTCTGAATTTTCCGCTACTCACTTGTCTTTTGTTATTGCCTTATGCAGAATTCTTATTTACGTTTTTTCATCGTAATGGGTTACTTCATGCAAGATCCTCGAAGATTAATAATGCGAAACGCTAAAGGGGAACAAAGCCCGGTTGTAGGCAAAAATAATATTCCAACCTAATCAAAATAGAAAGATCTCACATAGGTCTAATGCAATGGTGGCAATTGATATCCGTAAGGGAAAATATCCCAATCGAGCTAGTAGCAGTCCCAACTCACCATTACGGACCAGAGCGGTAACAAGCTCGGCGGATGAGGAATGGTGAAGCTGGGTTGTACATTTACAAACTAACAGAAGCCATTTCTGAGATATCTCTCACACACTTTTTTATTCATCCCACTTATAGTGGGAACTCTTTCATCCTCCTGAAAACCCTGTCATCCTACTGAGAACCCTCTCATCCGACTGAGAACCCTCTCATCCGACTGAGAACCCTCTCATCCGACTGAGAACCCTCTCATCCGACTGAGAACCCTCTCATCCGACTGAGAACCCTCTCATCCGACTGAGAACTCTCTCACCCGACTGAGAACTCTCTCATCCCACTGAGAACTTTCTCTGCTTCATGCTTACGCAAGTTGAGATATAATGTGCACAAATTAAAAATAGGGTAATAGGGTCGTTTTTCTTAGCTGAAAAAACAGCGAGAGGAACAAATTACTTGGATATGCTGCAAAATTATGCTATGCCTCAATTACCTCTTGGAACCATTTTTCTAACAAGACGAGGCCGCACCTCATCTTGCGATCCAGGTGCGAGAATTTGTGGATGAGGAGTTCCCCGGTCGATGGATGGGGTTCTGTGAAGGACCAAGTGTACAGCATTCCTGTTGAGAACTAAGATTATTGAGACTAAAAATTTATCAAGCCATCGGCAATGTCACACCGCAAATGTTTCCGAAAACCTGGGGGATGTGGAGATGGAGTATCTGTTAGGTTGGACATCTGCTGGGTCACTGTGGGTGCACATATTGAAATTGTTTAAATGGTGTTTATTGTAAATGGCATGACTTCCTGTATCAGGCAATATCAGTTTTTAAATTAAATATGGCTTACTTGAAAATACAACCTCTCTCAAAATGTTAAACCTATAAATCGGACACCCTGTATGATCGCAAAAAAGGAATAGGCTGTAACATTAACTTGACAAATCGTGAGCTCACTGCGAAAACCCTGTAACTCCAATTTTCTCTGAGATCCAGTTATTGATACCTGTAGGTACAGATATGTACGTTCTGTCAACAGTGAAAACTACAATATAGCATTAATGAAGGAAGCTTAAGTTCGAAGCTGATACAATACTGACAAGGAAACCCCAATATGTGGAGTTCCTTGGTTTTACAGACAGTGATACTCCACACGTGGATTTTTTTGCGCTGGAATAAAATCCACTAGCTCCATATTTCTGGCTTGTATCCACCCTCACACCTCATTCTCGGCCGAAAAATTCCCTTTCCTGGGTTCAGGACTGGGTGTGTATATCGTCCTTAGGTTTAAATGTTAGGTGAACTACGGAACGAATTTGCACTTAAATCTAATTTACCATCGAATCTAATACGCACCCCAATTTTGAATGCTACAAATGGATACAAAAACGGTGCGCATTAGATTCAAGTAAATACGATATTCGTAAACGCTATAGTATTAAAGAAATAACAAATATTTATTCCAACAGTAACATGAATGGAGTTACAGGGTTTTTGCAGTAAGACCACGAAATATTCCATGTCTATAATGTTACGGTGCTTTATTACTCACGTTACAAGTAAAAGCGCTGCAACATCGTAATAGGCTGGTATTGCAATCCAATTTCAACGCGTGGTACAGTGAGAAAGCTGAGTTCTGCAGGAGGAAGAAGGGCGGTGTGTAGTGTGTCACATCTGCAACACAACAAAACATGCACAGTGCAATTCAAATCTTCGTGCATTACCATAATTTAAAGACTTTATATCGATGTCGATGGAATATATGTAGCGATAATTATGAGGATAATGAGTGAGTTTACAAGAAATTCGTGAAAATGCAATTTTTAATGGTTTTACTGTGCACTTTGCAACACATGTCATCAATCTTTCATTCATCCATTATTGTAAATAATCATTCCCGTTATCACACTCTGTATTTAGTTATGCCGGCCAGTTTCAAGAAATCTATACTGGGAGTCAATCACATTATTAATCAATTAGAATAACATAACCATAGGTAATACAGTGAGTCCCCCGCAAGAGTTGGCCAATGGCTCGGGTTTCTGTGTCGCGGCGGGCACAGCTCCAACTCCCGAGCGATCGGGTGAAATATCTACTCAAATAAAGCTGCGATCGGTGTAATGGTACAGGTTCTCACAGTTACAGTTGGAATTACAATGAAAATAACCATGTACCTCTTCACAAGACATGTTGGAAATGTCCTCCTCTTGCATCCACACAACACTGGCACCTTTTTAGGAAATTTCCTTTTACGCGCATAAGTTCAGCTTCCGAGATAGAGTTCATTTCTCTTGTAATGTTGTCTTTAAGCTCTTCTAATGTATAGGAAATTGACCTATACACTTTACTTTTGAAGTTTCCCCATAAATAATAGCCACATACTGTTAGAAGAACTTAACCATGTCTCGGAAGCAGAACTTATGCGTGTGAAAGAAAATTTCCTAAAAAGGTGCCAGTGTTGTGTGAATACAAGAGGAGGACATTTCCAATACCTCTTGTGATGAGGTAGGCCTACGGCCGTTTTTTCTTTCTTTTCTTTGTAATTCCAACTGTAACTGTGAGAACCTGAATCATTACACCGATCACGGGTTTATTTGCGTAGATATTTCACCCGATCGCTCGGGAGTTGGAGCTGTGCCCGTCGCGACGCAGAAACCCGCGTCATTGGCCAACTCTTGCGTGGGACTCACTGCATAAAGAATGGTCAGGATTTTATTATCTTCACCACGCACATAAAATATACTTATGATTTATTGACGTACATGCATCTCCCTTTTCTCATACGAAGCTTGCATACCAATCTCTATGTTCAATGATTGCTTTTGGTCAAAGAAGCTACATGTAAGAAGAAATGAAGATGTTTCAGTGTTCAGTCCTTGTGAATTTACACAAAAAACAAGTGCACACAGATTGATAATATGCACGCGACAAAAATAAAAGCATATGTTATGACGATAGATACTTGTGATTGGTTGAAATTCCACGTATTCTTGCACTGTATTTGTCACTGATTCATGAGTTAAATCAGTAAAAAGTACACACAAACAAACAGTCTTTACAGAGGGAGCAGAATATGGGGTACAACAAGTTTCAACTATCCGCTTATGAAAACAATGCTTAAAACATTAAATTTAACATTCCACCAAGTAAAGTGACGGAAGGAGTAATATCATGAAATGACACTCGGAAGTTCGAAGGTTCGAAACCCTTAGACCGGCCAATCCGAGTATTTTTTTTTGGGGGGGGGGGGATTTCCACCAATAGAAAGGCGTTTGTCGAATTGGAGTTTTTTTTTTTTATCTACCTTGAATGTTCCTGTTCGTTCGCTGCGTGCTTGTGTTGTCCTTTTGAGGAGAGCCTGAATCCAGTTGGTCCCTCATTACGAAATCTCTTTATGTATTATGTATGCTTAACCCAGAGCATCTTTCCTCTTCCTGTAGGTATAATCATTCCGTTTCTAAATTTTGTGTTTTTATTTATGTAGGCCTATGTTATGATTATTCTAAAAAGTAAAATATATTGCTAGAGATGATTAATGGAGCCTTTTACTTGGAGACCTTTACTGTTGTCAAGTCAGTTAATTTTTACCATTATAATTTCATTAATATGTAAATTATTAATATTTAAAATCGTTAACAAAGGGTAATGTATGACCTCTATGTCAATTTGTACTTTTAAAACTAAGAAGATTATGTAGGTCCAGAGTCATTAATAAATACACAATTAAATATTCCAAAACCTGAGCACAGATTAGTATATGATTTTCATAAGGTAATTATATAACTTCTCTTGTTAATGGAAGTTGTACAAAAAGAAACTTTATATTAGGAATGTTTATACCCTGTGGTTGCCTCATATCTAACAACATTCCTTATAGCAGTAATGTTTTTATATATATAAACGTAGTAATATACATTTCATAAGCAGAAAATCTTGTAACTCCCAGCTAATCTATGCTACAGCATGGCCGGAATATAGCTAATAGTCTAGTGTGCTGATGCTACTTTGTTATTGTTTTGCTGTCGTTTGAGGATTTCAAATGAGCATCTTTGTTGTTATTAGAATAACTCCTCTCTCGTGGGAAGTACTGTATTCTGGAGTTGCTAATTAGGGTGACTTAATGTTACTGTACTACTGCACAGTATGCCACTGAACTCTTACCCAATCCAGAATGAGTACGTTTACATAAAGGATTCAGATCGATCTGAGTTCGTTCCCGCATCGAGGTCGTGATGTAAACTCGCACTCGGTCCGAAATTAATTTTCGATCCAAACCACTGCAAATGGAGGAACGGATCTGATAAGAATATTCGATAGAAAACAATTCATTTGCGACAGTCATCTTTGCACTGCCCTTTCTTATGCTTAAAAGACAAAGAACCAAGAATTCAGTGGAAGGAATCGCCGATTACATCACCTTGCAAGATGACCACATTCCAACTTGTTCATATTAACCCAGATATGCCTACTGGCCTCTTATAAGGACAGTCTACATGTATTTACATTTAGGGTGGCGTGCACCAAACTCATGCAATTTACTCTTTTAGTAAGCCTTACTTCTTTAGTTCTAACTACTTTAGTAAGCTACTCTTTTAGTAACCGTACTCTTTTAGTAAGGACGGCGTGCACCAACCAGGAGTAAACTAAACTCGGCGGCTTTCAACATAGAGGAATGTACTAAAGAAGTAAAAATTTTATTTACTCCCAGAGTAAATGAACTTACTCCACAAGTGGTGGAGAGCACCAACACGGAGTACGTTACTAACGTAGTAAGTTGTGGAGTAAATAAGGCCAATATTTACTCCTACTCAGGGGGTGGAGTAAAGTTGTGGAGTAAGTGTGTTCTGTGGCATTTGCGTGAGTTATGAGTTACATATCACATTAAATGGATTACATAGTTCAAACTGAGGATAAGTTATTGAGATGAAGAAGGTTGTATACCAAAAATGAGAGTTGTGGCAGGTGATTTAATAAATATTAAGCGAACCATACCTAGTAGGACATTTAATAACGTTAATAATTAAGCTCATAAATCCTTACATGAAATTTTGGCGTTTGGAAGAAACGATGTCAGATTCTCACTACATCCATGTGATTTCAGCCAGTCAAATGTGGAAATATCATTGCGGAGAGCGATCCAATTAGGAAGACGTCCACCAAAGGTGAGGGGAAGAGTGAGTGGAAGGGACGTTTGCATTGCACGGTACAAGGAGCTCATGTGCTCTTAAATATCTTCCTAGCTGGATCGGCCTTTAGATGTTGCAGTTCTCCCTAACTTTGGGTCAGAAAACGACGATGTATTTCAAGCTAATCATATGGATACAGATATCGGCGAGGTATAGTACATTCCAATACATGAAAGCCTCCGTTCTTGGAGCTACCCAGAAAACACTTCCCCCTGCTACTTAACCATAGAATTACTGAACAATAGGTGATTCTCATTGTTAAACGATTTAATGTAATTATTGTAAATTAATTTTATTACATTACACTTCTATAGCTTAACTTAAAGCACAACATTGCGAATGCCAGATTATAATAATAATTATAAGAGCTAAAAGTTCAATAGTTGCACCCGCAGTGTTAATGAATAATATGTCCTTTTTTCTAACCCAGGTGTAAAAATGTCCAAACAGGCCACATCGGAAGAAAATTTGACTGACTCTGGGATTAGCGTACATTGAGAAGGGGACACATTGTAAAACCATTCCTTAAAGACTCCCCAAGTCTCGAATGGAGGAGTGAGACGAGACTTTCATGTTTGGGAATAAACTATAGCAGATGCTGCAGGTCTATAGTATGCTGCTAACTATTTTAATTAACCCTGTGGACAGGAAAGTGAGAAGCATTATAAACTATATAGAAAAAAATGCCAACATGAGTGCCGAAAGAAAATTTTAAGGAGGGGCCCGGAGGTTGAAGCTGCACAGGATCTAGAGAAGTAGTCACTGAAATTATTTTTAAACACACAACCATCTACATAATTATTATTGGAGTTCATAGCTTCCGAAATATTGTACCGCCATTTTTTGTTTAAATATTACATTTCTCAGTTGTAATATTATTATTTTTATAAGGTAATATTTTTTAAGTAAATGTTCTGTGCATTTGAAAAAGGACAGAAACATAATGCCCCTTATTAGTTTTGTTATCCTTTTTATCCCCCTTTTTCATGATTTTGTGTAATACTTCTTATTAATATTGTTAAACAGTCAATAAGTATTAATAATTCATTATAGTGAGATTTATGATAAACAACTATAGAATAATTGATTTATCGTTTTTGGGGAAGAATATGTAACTTTAGGAAGTATAAATATTTTAATATATTTTAGAACTTTATTATTATTATGAGAGAAATAATTATAATATTGACAATGAATCAATTATGAAAATCAACTGGAAATTCCAATTGTTTGCATTATAATACAGAAATAGTTTGCACAAAAATTGTAATCACAGTACCCATACGTAGGCTACTAAACTGAAAATACTCAATTGAAGGAATTAAAATTAGTAATGAATAAAACATTACTATTAGACCTATTTTAAAACATGAAGATTGTCATTAGTAATATTTGGAACAACCCAAATTCATATTCATTGTTTCAGCGAACCTTTCCTTTTCATTATCTGGCACTTGAATAATACTGGCAATTGAAATGCACGTGTTCTGCTGCGCTGCACTAACGTTTCTGCTCTGTTCTGCGCAGAATTCGACTACTTCTTTAGTAAAAATCGCTTACTACTTTAGTAACAACTAAAGAAGTAACTATCAATTGAGCTCTCCAACACAAACTAAAAGAGTAAGTTACTAAAAGAGTAGCACTAAAGTAGTAAATTTAGGAAGGGAACCTTACGTAACAAAAACCGGTTTGTCTGTCTCACTCTAGCACATACATTAGTATGACTTAAGAGTGAGACAGATGTACTGGTTCTTGTATACTCCAGGTCTCCGTCTTAAATTTACTACTTTAGTAAGATTTACTCCTGGATGGTGCACGCCACCCTTAGTCTTATAGTCCTAGTAATTTTTATTTCTTGAAGTTGACATTGCTGTTAATTTGCTCGTTACTGTCATCTATAATTTTTCGTGCTGCTCATTTGTTATCCTTAATTAGAGAAAGACGTATGTAGAAATTCTGATGCCATAGATCACAATGAACTTTCCTGCATACTGTTTCTGAGTTTATGTGAATTATAACGTCCTTTCAAAAGGGCAGTAGGAACATGCACATACATATACATGTGAAAGCTTTTACTCTGGATGAATTGCTCGCTTTCATTGGAGAAAATGATTTTGATAATGGAAAGGAAGATTCATCTTCAGGTAAGGAGATCGTAATACTGTTCCATAGGTGCAACGCAAGATCTCACAGACAAAGAATCTATAGACGAAGATAATGTTTGAATCCCCCCGCCCCCAAACTCACAACTGAGAACAGAAGCACAGTTATTTCATAAAAGTGTTCTAATTGAGGGCAGACCCCATTCAGTCGTGAGCACAACTACAAATGAACCTAAAACTGTTCCTAAGTTTTTGTTTTTTGTTTTTTTCAAGTGGAAGAATAGAGGATCTACATTCTTTAGCAAACAATGAAATATTGCCATAGATTTACGGCGAGACGTAATCAACTTGGTGAAATTAGAAGGCCAACGGGTGAACTAAAATGGTTTGTGGATGTGTTGATATTCCCAGACGTAGTGGGAAAAGCGTAAGGGCACTTACAGCGATGCAGTTGCTTCCGTTCTGTCAAAAGATATATTCGAGTTTATTATGTAAAACCTTCATTGCTGTGATAATGATAGGCTGGACATGAATATTTGTTTTCCCAAGGTTGGCCGCTGTTTACGACTCTGAATGAAAGATTCCACGAAGCAGCTTCACTTATGGAGAAACGTATAGCAGACGTGGTTATGGTTACATATTATGGAAGGAATGGCTGTATAACCCAGGAGATTTAGGAATGCCGCTGGACAAAGAGCGCTGCTGTCGATGTATAGGTTCTTGCAGGGAGTGAGAGAAAGAAAGGAGAAGTAAGTACCATCTGTGACAGAATGCCATTCACAGTAGTGTGCCGTGTCTTAGAAATATTGCAGTATTGCCTACCCTTTAATCCTGAAGTGGAGCTACTGATCCCATGACTTACGTATACTAACACTTTATGATGCTGTCCGCAGCACGACACAATGACCACTCATCAGGTTATAGGGGACTGATATTTCGTATATAGTGTACTGCGCAGTGCGATTACATCACTGTGGAGGAAGATAGTTCGTCAACACGACACCGGAAGAGATGTCCTGGGTTATATAAACAATTACCAGTGATACAATAACAAAAACAATAATAAACACCACCTACATTATACCGTTAAACATTGAAGCTCTAACGCCATATAAACAATTAATGTTAGGTTGTAATTTTGTATGTTTATATGGTTACTGTCCTTTTAAAAATACACCTCTTTCTGTTGTTTCTGTAACAAATAAAAAATAATCTTTTGATTACACGTGTTTCTAAGATGTTTTAACCTGAAAAACGTCGCACATTAATTTTTCAGGTACTTCTGGCTTAATAATCTGAAAAAGAAAGCCGAGTAAACAATTATTTGTCTGACAGACAATATGGAAAAGAAAAAGAGAAAAGCTAAAATAATGTACAAAAATTTACGAAGGTTTATGTATGTCTAACAGAAAATGCATTTCAGACTCAATTACTATCAAAGGCTTACTGAAAAATTGCACATCTGCACAAACTGGAAATATGAAAACATTGTTTTCAATATCATATTACAATATGCAACGATTTGAACCTCTTTACTTCATGAAGGGTAGCTGATCCCAAGCTTACAACATTTGTTTGGGAAAGTTACGAGTTCATACGAATCTTCTACCGTCGCAAATAACGCAGATAATGTGTGTTTTCTTTTGAAAAACCATCTGCAGTTAGATGAGAATGTCGGGAATACATAATGACCAATGTTGGAGATGGAATAGTCGCAAATGATGCGACACGGCCCAGAGAGGTATTACCCTTTGATCACAGAAATATTCTGTTGACTAGACAAGGACATGGAGGGCCTCCCAGAGTGAGTGATCAGCCCAATGCCGTGGCCACTTCCGGAAAAAACACGCACAACTTGGACGAGATACACCAGTCGCAACACACTCGTTCCGAACAAGGCGCAGATGATAATGATGGCCAGATGAAATCCGGGGACCACAAGGGCCTAAACATACCCAACATTCGCCTCATAAGTAAGGAAGATCGCCTGGAAATATACGTACGTAGGTAACTTGTCCCGGCCGGGAATCCAATCCATCCCCACTGCATAAGGGGACGAACGCACCCCCTGCGCCAAAGCGAGGGACTATTGTCATTATTATTATTGTTGCTTTGTTATTATCATCATTATTATCACTATTATTATTAAATGCAACGTGTTCGTAGACTATTGTTATCACCAGGGCCCGGATAATGATGAATTGTCGAAATAAGACCTATAAAATACTTATAAAATTCCCTTAAAATTACCCAAAATTAAATATATATATTAAAATGTATCGCTGCATTTCATAATAACAATTGTCTTACACAAATAATGAATACGTGGTTAGAATAAAAGTAATGTATTTAATAAATTAGTATAGTAATTAGTAAACTAACAATAATATGGCTAAGTAATTTTAATTTGTACTAAAATAATATAAAAATATGTATTGGTATACTACTAACAATCATAGCCTACCTTAGTTAGCATTGCAATACATCACCATATAAATTCAGATGACTACCTCACTACAAAAAATGACCAAAAACTGAAAATTTAAAAATAGGTGATGAGAAAAGACCTGCAAAATAATGGAAATTGAATAAAATGTCCTAAAATGAACCCGAATGTTAAAAAGACTTTATTCTGAACATGTGGGGGAAAAAATGCACTTGAATGATTTTTAAAAACCCAGTGTATCTAATATGTTTATTACCGAATACACTTAATTGTCATTACGAATTGTCTCTGGCTGCTAAAAAACAAAAACAAAAAATTACATTTCATCCAAATCCAGGACCTAGTTATCACCTGCACCACCAGCTGCACCACGTCGGGTCTTGTTGCAATCTGTGAGATCTAAAGAAGACTAACTATATACAGTATACTGATAATAAGTATTCAAATTTGACTTAAAAATCATGTTTGACAAAAATATTTTAATATGTGATTTGGAAAATCAAACAATAACATGACAAGTGACACTATCTACACTAATAAAACTAGTTCTGATAGTTTTACTGGTGATTTAGCTGAGTTTCACGATGTTTCTTTCTCTCTTTCTTTCTTCTCCTGAGGTTGATCTCGCCCTTGTAGGTACGTTTATGCAGCCCACGTCGCCGGGGCCTTACAGGACCGCGACCTGTCGGAGGAAGATTATCTACGGATGACATACATACTTTTTTGACCGAACAAGGACGTGGAGGGCTTCCTCGGATGAGTGATCAGCCCAATGCCGGGGCCACCTCCGAGGCAAGACGAACACATAGGACGATATACAGCAGTCGCTCACACACTACTCAGAACAAGGCGCGGATAGGATGAGGATTATAATGACGGCCAGATTTTATCCGGGGACCATAAGGGTCTCAAGTTACCCGACGTTCGTCTTAAAGGTGAGAAAACCCCGATAGAGCCCACCTAGATAACTTGTCCCGACCGGGAATCGAAACTGGACCCCTGCGTCATAGCGGTGGACTAACGAACGTTTCTTGTCTTCATCGTTATTTCGAGACCGAAGAGACTCGATCCAATACTGAACTGTCAGACGGTTTAATTAATTCTTTTTTAGTTATTTGGGCAGGCAGTTTCTTAGTAGGTTAGTCGGTCAGACAGGCGATGAATTAATAGCCATTTACCACACGTAATACCAAAGAGAGACCTGGAATTTGTCTTCAAAGAATCCAGACCGCCAGTTATATTTCTTGTGACTATTTAGCGAATACTCACAGAATTATACATGTAGCCAAATAAATAATTTAAGAAATCACGAAAATTAATAAAACTACGCTATTGTGTTAATTTTAAGCTAAATTGCATATGGCGATACAATAGATTTATTAAAGGAAATCGATCGTCGCACCATCGTCGATAGTCACGCTTCTTGAGAGTTTTCAACAGCTGATGTATTTTTTATTAACCTCATTGCTAAGATAATATCGTGTTCCTGCTCATTATTGTACGAGATTTAAAATGTTTCGCCACACACATAAATAACCTACGTTATTTTCATATCTTCTTTAGCTCGTATAGCCTATAGCTTATACATATACAATCGTTATGTTCAATGATTACTATTTGTTTACCAAAGATGCTAGCGGTATGAAGATATTTCAGTGTTCAGTCCGTGTGAATTTACATTAAAAAGTGGACGTAGGAGCGATAAAATTATGGCGATTGGCTGAAATCTGATACGTTCTTATAATGGATTGGTCGTCGATTTTTGAGCTATGGTCTAATTAATTAGTAAATTTAAAAAGTAGTTCAATGTCGACTCATTGCCTACCCCATATTGGATGCATTGTTAGCAAGCGTTACTGTGATTAGAAAGCAACGATATCTGAAGGAATCGGCTTCTCTTTAAATTGCACTGTAATCAAAGTGCACGCTCGTAGAGATGTTGTTGTCCCCCCTCCCTCCTATTCTGCCACCAGAGCCCGATTTTGCAAATCGCTGCAGCTTTAAAAGCGAACAGGCATTGATTTTGTGTACAGCGACTCGTTCCTACTTTGACACAAACCTCTTAAGTTCCTATTGATACAAGGAGTCGGGAAGTCGAAAGTTCAAATCCGCAGAACAACCATCTCAGTGTAGGTGTTGTGGGTCCTCCTAACTCGCAGAGGCGAATGCCGGATTGAATTTACTCTAACTGATCTCCAAAATGACTATAAATATACAAAACGACCTATCCAGTTCCTGTCTGTGAGTGACATGTAACCATGAATATCTTGAACATATTTCACTTTTGCTGGATTGATGCCATTATATGGAACCTGATTCAAGGCTGTATTTACATTTGGATTTTTTCTCAGCCATATTTGGAATGAAAATCGCAGCCACGGTTCTAAACAAACTTAACAAAACAAACCATTGGTTTTTATGGTGAAACAAATGAATGAGATTGCCACATCACAACGAAAATTTCAGAGAATGTAGATTAAACTACGGCAGTTCATTAAACAGAACTCCAGTAAAAGGGCTCATTAGTCGATAGGCCCTTAGTCAGGAGAACGCCTTCAGGAAAACAAGCTTCAAAAAATATAAGCATAATATTATCCCTAAGGAAATATTAAATAACATCAGTACACGACAAGGCATGCAGTTAGAGAGGTTGTTCTAGAGAAGTTTTGTCTTAGACGACATTAATTATAATTAAGTAGAACTATTTATTTTTAACAAGCGTCTGAATATTTTCCTCTCAATAAACCATGCGAGATATGTCAGAATTTATTATCTGAGAAAAATACTTATTCAAACCGTGTTATTTTCTTAGCCAAAATTGTGCTAAGGAGGTATAAGAGAAGCTAATTTACTATAGAATGTTTCCATTTTGCATATTAGAGCATTATTGTCCCAGTTAGTTTGCGTTCCATAATTTTACCTACTGATAGAAATTACCTAAATGTATAAAATGATTCAATAAACATGTAAGCGAAAACTAGCGACTTCTACAGAAAACAAAACATTGATAAATTTTCATGTGATAATACTTCTTAAGCTGCGTTTACACTATGTAACTTGTTGAATATAACTCGAGTTATATAACATGTTTTCCAAAATTGTTACAAATACAAGCCAATTGTTACATATAACACTGTGTTATATACCTGATTGTTGTGTTATATAACCAGTTTTCTGCGTTTACACTCCATTAGCTGCGTTTACACTATGTAACTTGTTTATAAAACTTGGGTTATATAACACGTTTTCCAGAATTGTTACAAATACATGTAACTTGTTACAGATAACATTGTGTTATATAACTGATTTTTGTGTTGTATAACAAGTTATACATTTCCCACAAGGAGTGGGAAATGTGTAACTTGTTACATGTAACCTGCTACATGTACATTTTGCTGCGTATATGTAGTAACAAGAAACTGTGCACCTAACCACAAATAATTAGACTTATCCAAAAGTTCAATCTATGCAACGTTTACTATGCTTTTCAGGTGTGCAATAGTATAATAATATAACCTAGTCTCACATATATGTCCCTCTAGAAAACTCTCATATGTAATATTACAACAATCTTCATTAATGTTCCATATCTTGATAGCGCTGATATATCGTTTAAATGGATATGTCCGAATATTATCACAGAATATATAGTAGTAAAAACTATTGTCGATCACACTGTACTCAATTCCACATTAAAACTAGCAAATGTTGACATAACCACTTAGAAATTGTTAAAATGATTAAAATTATATTAAATTTATATATCATGTATAACAATTGACTGGTTAGGTTAAAAGCTGTGCACTATCATACCATTGTCTGTTGCATCTCTATTATGCATAATATGTAAATTTGCCAACCACTTCTCAGCAAATTATTGCCATTAATATAAAATAACTCGCAGGCGCACAGAAGTTCAGTAATTGTAGATTAATTGTAATTAATATTAACCACAATGGTGATGGTTCATGGTAGTATCGCGTTGCATTAATTGAACTTTGTGGCATTTTTTAGTATCACTATTGTACTCAGGCAATCCGGACGTCGAAATTTACAGTTATAAATAGGGACTGATGATGATCAAGATATGATCGAAATGAACGTATCCAAGAGAGAAATAAATGCCACAAAGTTCAATTATTGCAACGCGATACTACCATGAACCATCACCAATTTGGTTAATATTAATCTACAATTAATCTACAATTAATCTACAATTAATCTACAATTACTGGATTTCAGAGCGCCTAAGAGTTATTTTATATTAATAACAATAATTTGCTGAAAATTTACATATGCATAATAGAGATGCAACAGACAATGGAATGATAGTGCACAGCTTTTAACTAACCAACCAATTGTTATACGTGATATACAAATTTAATACAATTTTAATTAATTTAACAATTTCTAAGTGGTTAAGTCAACATTTGCTAGTTTTAATGTGGAATTGAGTACAGTGTGATCGACAATAGCTTTTACTACTTTATATTCTGTGATAATATTTGGACATATCCATTTATACGATGTATCACCGCCATTGTCCACCGCTGTGACAAAGGGGACGCGTTCGCTCCTCTCACGCAGCGGGCCCGGGTTCGATTCCTGATCGGGACAAGTTACCTGGGCGGGTTTTTTTTCTGGGGTTTTCCTCACCTGTGAGACAAATGTCGGGTAACTTTAAGCCCTTGTGGTCCCCAGATATCATCAGGCCGTCATTATCATCTTCATCCCATTTTCGCCTTGTTCGGAGTGAGTGTGTGTGTGTGTGTGAATGGTGTGTCTCGTCCTATGTGTTCGTGTTGTCTCGGAGGTGGCCCCGGCATTGGGATGATCACTCATCCGGGGAGGCCCTCCATTCCCTTGTCTGGTCAAAAAAGTATGTATGTGTTCCAAAGATAATCCCTCTCCCGACAGGTTGCGGCCCTGTAAGACCCGGGCAGCTTGGGTCGCTTAAATCCTAAAAGGGAGAGGTAAAACTAAGATAAAGGAAGAGAATCAGCGCCCTCAAGATATAGAACATTGATGAAAATTGTTAATATTACATATGAAAGGTTTGTAGAAGGGCATATATGTGAGATTAGGAACCACCGCTAGAATACAGATGGACAAGTTGGGAAGGGAATTCCAGCTACAAAGAGGAGTTAGACAAGGGGATACAATTTCTCCCAAACTTTTCATCTGTAAACTCGAAGAGATTTTTAGGAACATCCAAGGGGACTACGGAATCAACATTGACGGTGCGAATATATCTAATTTACGCTTCGCAGACGATATAGTTCTTATGGCAAACACAGCAGAAGAATTACAGGCCTTCATGACAGAAGTGAACGAGCTAAGTAACAAAGTAGGTCTACAAATGAATGCAAAAAAGACCAAATTAATGACAAACGGCGAAGAGAAAGCCATCTCAATTACGCAACCCGAAACATTGGAATATGTACAAGAGATAGTTTATCTGGGACAAACAATCTCCTTCCAGAAAAGCATGCCCAACGAAATTACAAGAAGAATATCTACATCATGGTCAAAGTTCTGGGCGCTGAGATTCATACTGTTAGAAAAATCTTTCAATATAAACATTAAAAGACACATTATGAACACCTTCATACTACCCGCGCTGATATATGGCTCACAAATTTGGAGCACAACTAAAAAAGATAGAAAATCAATCCAAACGTGCCAAAATAGAATGGAAAGGAAAATGCTGGGCATCACATGGAGAGATAGAATAAGGAACGACGTAATACGACGAAGAACACAAATAACAGATGCAGGAAACGACAGCAGGTACCTAAAATGGAGATGGGCCGGACACATAATGAGACAAGACCCTGCTCGCTGGACTCACAGAATAACTTCATGGGAACCGAGGACGGGAAGACGGAAAGTAGGAAGACAGAGGACACGATGGTCGGATGAACTAAGGGCAACTTTCGGCAACAGATGGACCACCACAGCTAAAGACAGAGGAAAATGGCAACTTCTAGTCAAGACAGCAATCCAAAACAACAACACAGGATGAAGACAGTAAATAGCAAGGAGCAGGAAAGCAGTGCACGACCGAAAAGCGAAGACCTAAACCCACAGTGTATAGTGCTAGAATTATATATAGGACAAAAAAAAATGATAGACTACATATCGGACCATAAATGATAGACTATAGGCATAAGTAATAATAGGAAGATCCTTCCCGGAATGGCTAACCGGGATTGCGAACACAAGCCACCTCTCCCAGGAGAGAGGCCCGTGCCCCTCGGGGACATTATGGGCTAATACTAATACTAATACTAATTATTAGGGCAAGGCATTTGATGATTTTGCATCTTTTTTATATGAAGGTTAAAAGATAGCTCCAATGTATATAAATGTATATCATTAAATAATTAATGAAATAAGGGCAATTTGTTTTTGCATTATTTTGCTTTATTTTGCATATTTCGTCATTTTTCAAGAGATAGGTCATTTTTTGGCAATTTTTAGGTCATTTTCGGCATTTTTAGGACATTTTCAGCATTTTATGTCATTTTTGGCATTTTAGGTAATTTTCGGCATTTTACCAAGAAATATACTTTTTTCTTTCTTGTTAAATGGTACATATTTGCTAGGGGAAATTTGATGGGCATGGCAGTTCAGAAAGAATTTATTTTTCGCTAAGGGTGTCCAAGTACTGTAGTATAAATTTACTGATTTCTTTAGTAACAAAATAAGTGTATTTTATATTGTAAATTCATATATAAAGCATCGTCATAAACTGTATTTAGCAATTCATTACAATTCATTACTTAGGAAAAAACTAATTTTAAGTAATAATGGTAAATTTATTGGTCATTATTTTAAGATTTCGGGTCATTTTTTCACTATTTTTAGGTCATAAATGCGTTTTTTATTTTGCATTTTTTCACTATTTTATGGTCATTAAATGCCTTGCCCTACTAATTATTATGCTATTGTAAATCTGAAAAGCATAGTAAAGGTTGCATAGGTTGAACTTTTGGATAGACCTAATTATTTGTGGTTTCTTTATACAAACAAACGGAATAATTAAATTCATTAATATCTAGTAACATGTTATAGAAGATAGTTGAGATAATATTGTGATAATATTATGGGAGAAAAATTCCTCTGGCACTGGGACTTGCACGCAGGACCTTTGGCTGTTCGTGCCAATGGTCTTACCAACTGAGCTACGTCAGAATTGAATTCACAGCGCCAGATAGAATCTCTCTCCTATGACTGGCTGCCCTTAATGGTCTACCTCCCCGATAGACAAGTTATGTCATACGCAGTACTATGAGACACACTAATTAGTGATTTTGTTACCGGGCTTCCACTGTTATTGTACAGTAACATTCAAGACATATATATGCATATACATTCATGTACCACAGATTCTTGTCTCTGTTGGGAATTACATGATAATATTATAGGAGAAAAATTCCTCTGACACTGGAAATTGAACCCAGGACCTTTGACTATCCGTGCCAATGCTCTTACCAACTGAGCTACGCAAGAGTTCAATTCACAGCGACATCTGGCGGGAACGTAATCTCGAGAAAATATTTCTAGGGAATGATCCCGGAAATGTTCCTACAATTTCATAAATTCCCTGGAATTTATGATTTACGAGCAAGATAACTCAGATACCTATTTGTTACTTAAGTTTAATCATGATTAGGTTAAATAAAACTAAAAACTGTCATAAGTTCAAAGATTAATATATAATTAATGAAATAACATAAAAAATGAGCATTAATTATTTACTTATAAAACATTGTAATACTGGGTTTTCACGTAGTTAACAATGAAAATAAGTTAATTAAAATTTGCCCTGGTTCTTGGAGGTCAATACAGAAGATTAGCAAAAGAGTTCATTGAAGAGACTGACTATTAATTAGACGCAAATTACAGTAATAATCATAAACTGTACGAACCCAAACAACTTTTAGGAATAGGCCCAATAGATTCACTCTTCTTTTTCTTCTTCTGAGGTTGAGCATTCATCAGTTTCCCGTTGTATGAAAGATACGGCAAGTGAGTTTAGCTGTTCGCTCAGATGATAGGCGGTTCCTCTTTTTAGATTGCATCCATGAAAACTTACTGAATGTACGTTTTGTTGCGGCAGAAGTGACTGCAGCTCCTAAGATTTGGATTGCCACATCTGCCTAGTCGCAGGTTCCTCTTAGCCCTCATAAATCATGGAAGAACTAAATTTCCCCCTAAATTTCAGTAGGATTAGCCTAGACCCTGTATCATTAATTATTAGGCTCTAAACTATTTATATTTAAATTTGGGTTTGTGTAATATTGAAGGTGTTGGTTTCTGGCATTTTATTTTAAATACCTACACAATCTATTAACAATTATGTTAAATTACTTATCTTTAATCCTGTTTAAATACGTGTGAGGTATCACTTTATAACATATAAGTTTATAAAGAAAACCTAAGAGATTATCACGAATTATTATTTTTTAAAAAGATGATGACTTAGGGTACATTGTTCTGACAATAAGTGAAAAATCATATCATAGGAAAAGGTAATACTTCCCTAGACGGTTCCTTGATAAACATGTGGAATTTTACTGAAATACTGTAGTTTCATTTTAAGGTACCTGGACCGTTATTAAGCAGTAAAACATTCAAAACTAACGATTTTTATAAATGTTCACTTTTGGGAATATTTCCTGCCCAAGGAAATTTTATAAATTCCTTCCCTCTGGGAATATTTCCAGTCCACATCACTACTGTGCAGTACAAATGTCTTTTTGTCTCTCTAAACTTTGGTTACATAAAAAAGTTATATAACCTGTTACATGTTACGTATAATTTGTTACATGTTACATATCACTTGTTACATGTAACAAGTTTATTAAACAAGTTACATAGTGTAAACGCGGCTTTATATGTTCGGAATTTATGCCTAGAAGTGCAACGCAAATGTTTAAAGTAGGCCCTAGTTCTAATATTAGACCTAGCTGTAAAATTTATCTGTGAAAATGGGTAAAAAAAATTAGGCTGAATATTTTAATTATTTTATGCAGGATGTGGTAAGAATGAGATAAAGTAGAGATAGGTGACTGCATACAGTAATTTTGTTCTCATGATACGACAGCGGAGTGCATCTAGTACCCTTGTTCAGTAGCAGCAGAGTTAAACAACAGATCAGGTTAGCAATACGGCATTTTTATTTCATATAATGGAATGCTACAGTGCACAGGGTGTGCGAGCTGGCACTCATTGAGTACCTAAACCTAAAGCATTCCCCTTGCATTCCACGACGCGCACCTCTTGCGTAACATACGGAAAGTGGAAGCAGTCAGTGGTGTACGTTATCTTTTCCTAACTGCTAAGGAGTAGGGCACAGCAAAACAAAAACTATTCTTTCCGTCAGGACTGGGGATTAGTAGATACAACAAAACAAACTTGAAATTGAACAAAATTTAATCTCGATTTGTTTGATATTTTGTGTACCAATTCCCTTTATTGTAGGCTACATTTCAACATCAGACGAAACTTCAATGCGAAGCATGCCAACTAGTATGAAGGTATTGTTTACTTATTAACTGTAAATTAACTGTCGTATCATGAGAACAAAAATACTGTATGCAGTCACCTATCTCTACTTTATCTCATCCTTACCGCATCCTGCATAAAATAATGAATTAAATCAAATTAATTTGTCAATGTTTAGCTCCGACAAATAATTGCTTACTAATAAATGTAACGATCAGGTTAATGTGACTGAGTATTAACATTCTAATTTTTTATAACAAAATTGGATATTATCTATTGTAGAAGACGACAGGAAATAGTTGTTAGAAAGTCTGAAAAGGCAAAACAGACAAATTCAAACAAGATACCAAGATCACAGCAAATTGGTTCGTGTCAGCTACCGCATTTCAAAATATATTGCGGAAAAAATGAAGCCATTCACAAAGGGGAGAACGTTAAAGACCGTTTAACTTAGTAAGTAGACTACTACCACCTATAGGCCCAACTAGAACCCGTGGCAGTGACATTCAATTTATACACACAAGGAACAGTTAGATTCACTAAGCATGTTCTATAGGAAAAGGTGGGAGAGTGTATCACGCAATGACAAGAAGAATGCGTTCAGGTATAACCAGGTGAAGATAAAAAGTGAACACGTTCCATATTGCTTTGTAACGAAGATATCAAATAAATTACCTCCTATTAATATTCTATATATAAATGTTGACTAGTAAGGTTTATGGATGTAAATAAATTGTGCTTTTATCATGTTCGTGTAGATTGCAGTAGATGCACTCGAGGCGCGCATTGCTTATGCTGTGGAGTGACTGTCCGTACACTAAAAACGTCATCCTGGGTGCATGCCACACTAAACTTGGATCTTCAATCCCTGTATAAACGTTCAAAACCTAACTATAAGTAAACTCGACTTAATTACAGTAACAGGAAGTTACCGTAATATATGTGGCAACAGTTTGAAATTAAAGTTTTTTTTTTTTTTTTTTTTTTTTTTTTTTTTTTTTTTTTTTTTTTTTTTTTGTACAGTGACCTGATGTTGAATAGTTGAAAGACACGTTACTATATTATCACAATATCTTTGCCAATAGAGCAACAATTGTGTACATTCTCAAAAGAAAAACAGATGAATGGGATGTTCCATGCAAAGATGGGGAAATAGTAATTGATATGTTTGATTCTAAAGACGAATATACTGACAAAGATATTGATGACATAATAAGCAGGGCACAGAAATAAGTTTGAGGTGAAATTATTAGAGAACATAATCGTCAAATAAAATTTCAGAAATGGAGGAACCACGCATGGGATAATCAGAACTTTACCCACGTAAATAACGAAAAAATTTTGGGCAGAGAATAAAAGAGTGACGTCGAAAAGTAATGTTGGGAATAGCAAAATTTTCTGCACAAATACAATAAAAGTGGACTTTGATGTTCGTTTTATTGACCGAGCGAAGCTAAGCCGTGTTTTAATTAGTGTTTCGGTATGTTTATAATTTATCTTCGTGAAGCAATCTCGACCAAATACGTTATTTGATATCATTGTTCCTTGAAGTAGTTAAGAACGACGTGTACAAGCCAGGTCTTTTATCTCTGATTCCATTTCAAAATGGTGGCCGCTTACATGGTTCCGTTGTATGTAATGTTTAGTTTCTTTCAAGGATTCTCATAGAAACAAGATTGTCCTCACGATGAATGACAGCAGTATAGGCTAGGCTATAGCCTACCTTTGAAGACTGCAATGAAGGACAGATAGGATTTTTTGTTCACAGAATTACTAGTACACTGTAAATATTTGATAATTTCTAATAATTTAAGAGTTAGGTTACAAAACGTAGTTAAGACATCATTACCTTCCACTAATATTTATGCAACCAAAAATTCCAATTGTAACTGAGAGTTAATTTCATGTAATAATCTTTTTTCTAACTATTTATACTGGTCATAAGGTAACCAGCCCTAATGACTTAGCATTACAGATTTAATTTTCACTCAGCGAAGCAACGTTAAAAATGTGTCCTAGGTGTAAGGATTATAATCAAGTCCGAAACTGTTAATATATAAAAATACATCTTGTAATTCTCTTACCTTAAAATAAGTAACTGATGATGATAACCCATAACTGACGGCCATCTTTTCGACTTAAGCTAGAAATATGGGTAAACAGGTTGACCAACACAAACTCGCGGGAGATATAAAATGGCACATTTTCGAAAGCAAGAATTCAGTATGCCGTACTAATCATTGTTCACAACCTAACCAACGTAACCTAACCTAACCTGACCGCCACTCAAGCAGAATCTACCTGCCACTGCTAGCGTGTTTTAAGCGCAATAAAAATTAATTGATTGAAATGGGTAAAAATACAAAATAAAGTTTTAAATCAGACTGGTTTCACCTCTTAATCAATTCCTTGAACGAATGTAGGTACATTTAATTCAGTGTTCGGTTCCAGAAAGCAAAATTGCAATGCTAAGGCATATGTGCTCTTCCCGGGCGTAAGTCTATTTAAAGAAATGTCAAACATGCAGAAATACAGTATGGACTTCGCACTCGTAAATTATTATTTCAATGGCATTTCTGATGGCAAGATAACTGGTAACACAAGGAATGACAGTTGAGTATTACCTCCTGATCTCCGAATCACACTGGCTATAACGTATCGTTTCACTTATCGCGTCTATTCGTTTAAAATTGCCCTCGGATTGTCTTTCCACTTCCGAGGAAGTACAATTATTCAAGATGGTCGATTAGGTGACCGGCTGCGAACTGGATGGCACTGGTTGCACTATGGGGAATTTTCTCCTCGTACTGAGTTGTGAACCGGCTTGTGTCCGAATGAGTACCAAGAAAAGTTCGCTTTGATAAAACTCCGTGGTGCTCACTACACTGCCTCCATCATAGGCCTATACTGCATGACTGTGTCCACTCAAACTCTTTATCTCCATTGCAAGAGATGTGTGAAATTCTGGCTTCATGGGACAGAATGTATGTCTAAACGAACGAAAATATTAAACTGGTAACACTGAAAACACTTCATTTACGATTGCAGAAAAGTTGAAGATTTTCAAACTTACAACATAATTGAAGGAAAGTTCTTGTACGTAACAGGTCAAATTAAAATGGGCTCTTTTCATAGAAATGCTGCTTACATGATTTAATTTACCCTCTTTAGGCGTGTTAATCAGTGGACAGAAACTCAAAAACAGCTAAAGGAGGCAAAGCTTAACGTCCTCAGTTTAGAGAAACACTTTCCCGTATTCAGCTTGGAGTATAAAAAGCCAACAAGAATACTAAATAGCTTCGAGTTATATAGTGAGAGGATATATATACTTCACTTCAGAAACGGAAAATAAAAAAAAATAAAAATGTGCACAACATAGGAGAAGGCAAACATACCAACTCAACAGCTATACAAAATCCGTACAGATTTTCATATTAGAAAACAACGCTTCAGTATTCTTTTGCAGAAAAACGATGATTAGGGAAGAGATAGTCATAATGTGGCTAATTGTACAAAACGCACTTGACTGATTATACGGCAGAAGTTGCCATTTTTTACGACTGCTCTCAGCGTTGAAGGGTTCACAATGGGAGACTGATACGCGCTTCCAAAAACACAGCAATTAGCGTCGATCAGTCGGAAAACGGGTTAAAACAAAGAGCTGCTGTATTCTCAATGAAAATGCTACACAGCAGTGTCGAACAAAGTTGTGACAATACCTGCTTAGCGTTGAGCTGGTGACCACGCGGTACCCATGCTGGTGCGAGAGATGTCGAGCTCCACAGTTCACTTCCCGAGTCCTCCCTCGCAACTGACGCCGCGCCGTGCAGAGGGCGCTTGCGACTCCCGCGCCCCCGCTCTTGCGCACACCCTTGCAAGCTCTCGAAAGAAACCGACCGAGATTTCATTCAAAAGATCTGGAGCACGTCTTACTACGACTCACGCTAGCAAAACACATGGATCTCTTACACCACAGCAACAAACATCTACATCTATTTTAATTTTTGGAGGGAATTTTCTCCTGGGCGGAAATTGAACCCCGGATTCGTGCTTGTACATTACGTAGACGCTGAGACCAATCGGCAACCCAGGAACTTTAGACCCTTGCAAAATTGTTAAATCGAGGATGCATTTAACTTTCATGCTAAAGTTGGCAAGAATAAAACACTATATTGACTACTGAGTAATGCAAATAAAATTAACTAAGCCAAATGAAGACTTCAATAATAGCATTTAGAGGAGAATTTGTCCTGATAGGGAATCGAAACCGGTATCTCCGAGTCCTAGTTTCTTCTGCCCTAGCTGGTTGTCCTATTCGGATCCACCTAAGATTCAGTTTTAATGTAGTCTCCTATCTCCTTTTAGTATTCCCTACTGGTCTTCCCTTACAGGATTTTCCTATTAAGAGCAGTAGCGTTCCTAGAGTGGGGCGGTGGGGGCCCCCCATTGATGACCCATTCTAATACAAAAATTTAGCATATGTGACGTGTTACCAATCAAAAAAATTGACTCTAGCACCACTGTTTTAGTCTCAGGTTCACGAGTCGGCCGCGAGATGAAATGTATCATTTAAGTGATGAAAAATAAAACATGTAATTTCATTTAACATTGGCGGAAAAAATTAACAATGAGTTCACGAATTGACCGCGACAGGCATCTAGAAGATGCGCTATGGATTACATGCAGAAGATGTATCATTTAATTGAAGAAAATAGAGCAAGTCTTAATTTATAAATTAACTTAACAAAACACTTGATGTGTACGATGGTCTATAAGAGTTCAAAGACGTTCAAGAATAAATTCCAAACTTATGTTTAGCACTAAAGTTGTTTTTAACTATTTGCATTTCAGTTGCAACTTATGAAAGAAGTTTTTCAGAACTGAAATTAATCAAAAACTATTTGCGCTCAACAATGAGCCAAATGTACTAGCAACGTTATACATCAAGAACAATTTGGCAATGAAAATAAACGTTAATGAGACAATTAGACAATTATCTGGCGAAAAAGCTATAAAAAGACAATTATAAACGTGGCTCCTTATTCTGTCTATTATTTGTTCGTATACATTAGCCCGTGGAGAAGATCTGAAAGACAAAAAAGCTAGCCATAGAAAAAGAAGTTAAAAATAGCCGTGTGATAGCTTCTACTGGTGGAGGGGGCCTAAAAAATAAATCCGCCCCGGGCCCCAAGTGGTCTTGTATCGCCACTGATTAAGAGGACCAACCACTGTAGTCTAAAGCCAAGAACTTCCCTGCGGGGTAGGCCCTACTGCTATTTAGAGGGGGAGGGCTGCCATTATACGTGACAAGATAGATTCTTATTTGTTACCGCTTGCCCCGAGATTCTCTTAAGTAAAAACATTTGACCTGTAATATAAGCGCGATATAATATATTATGTAACATAATATACATGTAATATAATATAATATATATGTATTTTGTATAATGCTGGGCCGTATCATATTTTTCTGTTCTTGAAGGAGAATGTTTTCATAACAGATAGTGTAGTGTACTGTAATTTCGCAACAAAAAGCAAGTCTCCGACTAGTAACGTATAGATCACATTTGCTTTGGACAGCATTTACTCCCATGGTGGACCAAAGCCTACGACCTCCGCCCTTCGGAATTGGCAATTGGCAATTGGTCAGCATGCTTACATTCACGGCTACCGGTCTTCGGGGCCGGAGTTTATCAAGCAGAACGCATCCGATCCAGACCTTCCTTTTCCTTAAAATCTGATGAGGTATGGCATAATCTGCTAGCATTTGATAACATTAATATAAATTTGACGACACAGCAGTTAATATATATTCATTGTGTGTACAGAGGTAATAGTTTTAAAATATGATTATTGGTATAATTTGCTAGCGTCTGTTAAAATTAATGTATTAGTGAAGATATTGTGATATTATTTATAGAAATTATTGTATGAAATGGGGAGTGGAGAAAACTGTATAACAACGAGCTTCACAATCTGTACTCTTCACCGGATATAGTAAGAGTAATTAAATCACGGATGATGAAATGGGCTGGACATGTCACACGCATGGGGAGGAAAAACATATATCAAAAGCAAAGAATGGGAGACCCGAAGGGAAAAGAACGCTTGGAAGACCTAGACGTAGGTGGTAGGACAATATTAGGATAGATTTAAGGGAAGTAGGATTTGCGAGGGATGGTTGGATGGAGTTAGCACAGAATAGGGTTGAATGGTTGACTCAGGTAAGAGTGGCAATGAACCTTCGGGTTCCATCAAATATATATTATTTTAGCTTACTGAGGAACTGTATATATACACATATAACGCCGTAGCGTTGTGGTTGAGGCGCTGCGCTAAAAACCCGGAAGGTCGTGGGTTCGATCCCGATGAGGTCGTTGGAGTTTTTCAATTGGCCTAATCCTTCTGGTGGCACTATGGCCCTGGGGTCGACTCAGCCTCTAACATAAATGAGTACCAGCAGCAATCCTGGGGGTAAAGGTGGCCGATGCGTAAGGCTGACAATCATTACTTCTTCAAATAAATTGTTAACAAACTACATAATAAATTCAATTTATAAACCAAATCCCTTAGTCGACATATTAAATGAAAATGAAGTGATGTGCCTGACTTACCACCTTCACGTGCCGAATGTCTAAAATCTGGGAGCCTCAACCTCCTGGAACCCTCTGGGCCTCCAAGGCCTGTATAGGAAAAACTTTACTTACTTTTACTTTATTTTACACAAGCCGACTAGACGTTTGGAGCTATGCATTACGAGATTTATCTGTTACAGGTACAAATAAAGATACATAAATAAGCAGTCCACATGTTTTCAAAGTGAGCATTGGCAATAGATTTTGTAATTGGACACAATATTTCGTAGCATCACCTATGAACATGTTTCTTAGCGACGTAAAAAACGATTACTACACGACATTGTCTAGGTCTATTTTTAGTTTTACATGCAATGCTAACTGTTCGTTTACATGCATCAATTACTAAACAGTTCCACAACATTTTTCCAATGCATTTTAAGTCAAGGAAAAAGAAAAGTTTGGCACATATGAAAATGTTGAATAACATTGTTACCGAGTGAACCGTAATAATACGCTCAAAATAGATTAAGATACGTTTTCCTCTTTTCAATTGTATTCGTTAGTAAAAATTATCATTTTTGGCAGGTTAAGCTTGTGCTTGACTACTCTCTAATCTTTCATTTGCTATACTGATATTAATTTGGCCATATGACTATACGTGGTGCTGTATTCACGCTAATAAACATATCTTATGCTAATAAGTGGGAGGGGGATGCCGGTTTTTCCTGCAATAAGTAGTTCTGGGGAGCCGGAGTCTATTGTTGGAGCTCTGCTGGTTAAACACTGTTTGTTGGTTCTTGAGTGGTGGCCTCAACAATGGCCTCCATCAACCACGGACACACATTTTCTCAGGTGAGTTTCTTTTCAGTGGTTTTGTTTTGTAATTAATTCTTGCTCACCTATGAATTTTCGGTCACAAATTTTGCTAGTTTAATTTCAGGAATTTTGGGGATGGGTGTAAGGGAATTCATATTGATTTGGGGTAGTTCTGGTTATTTTTTGTTTTGAAATTCGGCCTCCCATAAAAATTCTAAAATTTAACGGGTTGGAAGTCTTAGGTCAATAGTCCCGGGGTGGTGTAGTATAATTATGATAAACTGCATCGGGGGAATATGAACTCTTGGCTTTCTCCCCATCTATTGCGGTACGCGCGATAGGTCTGGTCCCAAGTAGGAAATAACTGATATGCCCCTAGGATAATTGAAAATACTGCTGAATTATTCAAATTAGGTAGGCCTAATTCAGTTGTAAATTAACATCGAAGCACAAGCCTAACTGCGGATTACGTGACTCCAAGTTGCTGCCCGGACTATTGGATAAAAACATTGATAGATGAACAAGAGTTGTAGCCTATACGTAAATAAATTTCATTGGTAATTTAAATAATTTGTAGAGATTTGTGAATATTTTGATCAGGGTACTGGGTCATTAATCTTAGAACCATTTGTAGCTTTTTCGAACGTAATAAAATAATTAAGAGGTTCTTGATGTTATTTCTTCAAAATATTAAATTTGCTTGGAGATAAAAATGATCCTTGTTTCAAAATAAATTGAATCTAAAAATGTGTCTTTCTAGTTATAATTGAACGTCAAAACAATATTGAGAAACCCCTTTATTTAACTAGGATCTGGCTGCAGTCACCAGCGGAAGTATTTTCAGAGTCGGCTTACTATTTACTCGAGAATCTCTCTTCCCTACGTCCACATTCCTTCATTTTCCTTGGCTTTCAGGGAAGTTAAAAATCTGTGCTTCGGCACACGAGCAAAACGTAAATTTCCACATATTAAATTATATCAATAAAGTTGCCGGCGCGGTGGCTCATGCTGTAGCGCGTGAGCCTGACATGCTAGCGGTCCTGAGTTCAAATCTCGGGGCCGGCGGGTGTGTCATTCGTGGTGGACGAAGCCGTGCCATGGGGGGTTTTTCTCGGGGTTCTCCCGTTTCCCCCTTTCATTCCACCAACACTCCCCACTTCATTTTTCCTTTCACCCTTTTCATCCTCATCCCGTTTCCAATTCTGGTATCGAGTCTGCTTCGGCAGTCAGAGCCCTTTGGGGGCCTCTCCCGTTCACCCCGCTGCTTGTGGTCCAGAGGTTGTTGGTGGTGTGTGTCGCGAACCCGACGGGGCTCCCGGTTGGAGGTACCGCAGGGGGTGGCGCACACGTGGCATGGTACTAGGCTTGTTGGATGTAGGGGAGTTCCGTGGGGGCCCACGGGGGGCTTTGCGAATCTGGGGCGGCCTGTGGGCACGCAACTCATCCCATTCCGGAGGTAGGTACAATAAGTCGGTAGCGGCTGCGGTGCTTAGGGGCGTTCCCACCCCGCCTCCCCGCCTTAAAAGGGCACAAAATAGAAATAGAATAGAAATAGAAGTTCACTTTAAATAACGTTATCACTGCCAAAGACACCTTTCAGAAGATGTTTCCGTTTAGAAATAATCGTGTTTCCTGAAAAATAGGTTTTTACTTAGCACCGTTTGGGAAGTTGTTATTCAATTTAATTTGTGACATTAATTATGTTTAAAGTTACAAATTAATTTATAAATAATTGTAATACCTGAATATTCATAAAACTAATATAGTTTTCTGTGCACAAAATATGTTTTTCTATATGCCCCGTGTCAACATTTCCATTTCAATCCTACGTATAATATTGACTAGTGAGAGGAAGGAAAATAATTATTAAGCAATAGGTTTCTTCCAGCAAAATTCAGAAACTGTCATCACATGCCCGATTCATGCGCAGATTGTCACTTCTTATTTCCTTTGTTAACGAGCCTACAATGGGCGCATACTGCGGGCATCCGATATCAGCCACTGAATTTTGCCGGAACAAAGCTTATTAAAGCTGCTTACTTCAATGGAAGTTGCCAGGAGACATAGTTTACCAGTCAGTCATATCCTCATGATCTTCATTCATTAGCCTATATAAACATCAGCTAAATACAGTATTAAAATGAAATTAAATGTATTATTTTAAAATTTCAATTGTCCTTTTCATTTTGTATATATTTCAGAAAGTTGCATTTAAAAAATTAATTTAGTTTATTAACGAAACGCACACTTAAAAGGCGCAAGCACCGTATGAATAAACTGTTAATATTAAATAACATTATATAACAATGGAGGATAAAATTTTAAAATAGGTTTCTTACGTCTAATACCCTCAAAAAGCCACATTAACCAAGGATGACTTAAAATATATCCTCTTTTAAACCTTTAATAAAAACAATAAGTGTACTAAAATACATATGCACAAATTGATATCATTAACCGTTATATATCACAACATACAGAGATATACAGCACAGTCTGCTTAAAAGCAGTAGTCATAAATTGCGAAGCCAATGGTCAAACATGTAAATAGCTTTAATTAGCAATTGTCAATATATGTGGAGACCTAGTCTAAAACCAATAGCAAATGCCATTTACACCTTACGCATTTTGTAACAAACGCATTGATACAAGGCAACAACATATCTCTGTGCTTGTTAGTTTAAGTTGGTTTAGGCCTATCTTAATTTCTGTTCCTCCTTGGTTTATCTGACATTTTAGGGTACCAGGCGTAAGAAACCTCTTATAGGCCTACAACACCTATCGACATGAAATCTATCAATTCTAGAATAATATGCAAGACATATATGTATATATATGTGTGTGTATATATATATAACTTGTGCAACGAATAAAGACAGTAATCAGAAAAGAATTTAACATAGGCCCTATAATAGTCAAAGAATATCGTTATTCGCAAGTAAAAAACCATTTTAAACCAAGTTATAGCCTATGCGGAATAAAATGTTAAAGCGCATATAGGAATGGAGTTTTTAAGATAAAAATTAACAATTCTCACTTTCTTTCAACAACAATATCCATTAAGTACAGTATTATCCCGTACCTGATGTTTCCCGATAATAACTATGACCCACAATAAGTATTATCTTTTGATACATAGGTAAATATGGCAAAAGCTAGTTTTCTCCGCCGCTAACAACGGTGCATTGTTGACGTCATGTAAGGCTATTGCACTGTAAACTCGGTTAGCAGTTGTGCGGGCGTCACATTGGTCAGTTTACAGCAGCGGTCCCCAACCTTTTCTTTTGTTTTGGGATAATTACAATGAATCCGACGACATACACTGGCCCAATATTGGGCACTACGCCATTTTCCAACGTGTGGATGAACAATGTGTTAAGCACAACACTGTCCCTAGTGTTTGTCGCTTTCCATCGGATGTCGGGATTTCTGAGAGATTTCAAAGGGATTTGCCCTAATGTAAAGATGGTGTCCATTTATTGGTGCCTCGCTCATAAGTTCAGCATTTGACAAGTGCAGTAATTTTTTCTTCCTTACACTGGTGAAACACGTATGAGGGGAAGGGCATTCAGAAGTGGGAGCTGAATTCAAGAGAAACAAGCCATCTTCTCCTCCTGCCAGTCATGACAGCTGTAGCCGTATACCTTAGATAGTGCGATGTGGCTCCCTTGAAGACTGGAGTAAGAATGAAACATAACCCCTTCAAATGACAATATTTCGATAGTAGACCCGTTCAGGCTACTGAGCATCTTTCTGAGCAGGTTCAGGTAGAACCAATTACTGTAAAGACAGTGACAGTGCTGCAATCGCAGTGGAGTAGAAGGTCTAGCATGAAACTTATGAATTATGCCTTAATGAATGCCTTATGCTGCCTTATGAATTACTCTAAGTCAACATTAAGAAGTAACAAAGAAGTAATGGTAGGTAAGATCGAAAAGTAAATTTCAACCAGCAAATATGATTACATTCCATGTCTGAGGGATTTCCAGTTGATCTGTTAAAGTTATAACTGAGAGAATACTGAGATAAGGGATACGTATTTTGTTACTTGACAGCTGTGTGATTTTGTTGTTTAGGGTTAAACCCAATTTATGCCAGTTTTGATTAACAGCTTTCATTCTATTATGTAAGAGTCGTGTGCCGTTACAAACTGAAAGGGTTTCCTTGTTATAATTCCCTTCCTATTGTATAAGAACTTAGGACGCTCTGCATAGCATGATCAATAAATCATCTCCAACGTATATTCTACACTTAAACGATGACCAGTGATGTAGGCCCTATATGAAACAGCTACATTGTCTTTTTAAATATTCATGTAGAATGGAGTAGATGCATTCGAGGCGCGCTCTGCTTATCCTGTAGTAAAGTGACGTCATTCTGAACCCGAGTCTTCAATCCCTGTCCAAACATTGTAGCCGGGGTTTAAACAAATACATTCCCTCACATTTGTCGCATTAGAATACTGAGATAAGCTTGACAAAACAATGAAATATGCTTTCCTATAAGTTAGTTTTATATATATATACTTTTAAATACACTTTTATGTAAGAAATTCTATATTCATTTATCCTTTCATTTCAAGGCACATGTCTTGTTTAGATTTTAAGGAATTATTTAAGGTTCTCTTACTCTTTTGGAAACTTTAAAAATGCCAGTAAGCAACATTCAAAGTACCGATAATTTTGTTCATTTAAACTTGTAATTAATCTCTATTCACAACTAACCCTCGCACACATACTGTGATACTGTCTTTAAGTTCTTCTAACAATAGCCTATGTGACTATTATTTATGGGGAACTTGAAAAATAAATTGCATAGGTCAATTCCCCACACATTAGAACATTAGAAGAGAAATTAACTCTATCTCGGAAGCTGAACTTAAGCGCGTGAAAGAACATTTTCTAAAAAAGATGCCAGTGTTGTGCGTATGGAAGAGGAGAACATTTCCAACATCTCTTGTGATGAGGTACGTGGTTATTTTCATTGTAATTTTAACGGTAAATGTGAGAACCTGAATCATTACACCGATTGCTGCTTTATTAGCGTAGATATTTGACCCGATCGCTCGGGAGTTGGAGCTGTGCCCGCCGCGTCATTGGCCAACTCTTGCGTGGGACTCACTGTACAATACCGGTATGTGGATGCATTAGTGTGCAGTATTCAGTAACAGTGGCAATTGGTTGTAAGTTTAAATTCAATGCAATTTAAGGAGATCTTGTTTGTAAAGGAAAATTGTTCATATGAACCAAAATACGAACCGCACACTGCAACTCTGCCATGTGGCGAAAATGCCACTATTTGATAGGACTGGATTTTGAAACTTGAATTTCTACTTTTGGGTTTCTGTGGCAAAAGTTCCTTGAGTCCAGGATTCCAATCCTTCAATATACCTGCACCATTTAGAACTACAAAAGGTATGGGGTTTTCTCGACAGTTCTTGATTATTTCTATATGTTCGCCTAAAGTAGGAAATGTTCTCCATTTTTTGAAATGGCGCCAAACCTCTAAATTTTGAGATATCGAAACGAAAATTTACAGGTTAGCCAATGGTATTATGAGGAACAAGAATATGCATTATGCCTAAAAAGGGCATATACAGGCCCAATCCCCTTGTACATATAACTCATCGATTATGATGAATACGATAAAAATATAGTATTTTACTAAATCTCCATTATTTAAATCATTTATAACAATAGTAGATTTCCGTCGTTATAGCATTATTCTTACATTTAGGCTATATTTCGCAAAAGCCAAACGACCACAGTCTATTATCATGGGTAATCCCACGAGAGATTACGAGTTTATCGATATATTTCCGAGAACGAAGTTCGAGCAGATTTATCTGATGAAACTCGTAATCTCGTCTAGGATTTATTAAGAGTAATCCATGAATAAAATGTAACGGATTTTATAAATAATAATAATTTTCTTACTTTCTTGTCTAAATTCTGTCAGCCGTAAGATCACGGCATACTAGATGAATGAACAGTCCACGAATCGATTCGATAAATTGATCCGAGTTCCCAATGCTATCAATAGTGCGCATCACAAGATGGAGGGCGTCGTGGTAACTGCTTACATCAAAACGAACTGGCACACGAACTGGCTTGCACCGAATCGAAATAGTGTTTTAATCAATGGACATTTATTTTATTTCAATTTCCAAACAAGGTATGTTATATAAAATAATGTGTTTTCATACTGCTCATGCCAGCATGTGACGTATTAATGACCGCACGATGCCTTACGTGTCCAGTGACGAGTACAATTGCTTCCTTGCGATCCGAGGAAGGATATTATAAGATAAACGCTCGTGATTGGTCTATATCCGGGGAATTGCTAAACGTTAATATTGGTCAATATCAAACACGCGGCGTATTAGTGGAATAGCCTATATAATCACAGGCACGACCAGAAACGCTGGCAAGTAAAAGTAACGTCGCTTCAAGTAGCCATTTTGACGGGTAGGGTGGATCGAAAAATCATTTTCTCCGAATCGCTATAGTGCGGAAAACTTTTCTCCTGTAATAAGAAGAAAAAGGACGCAAAAAACTGAGAAATGGGTTGACATCTTCCGATCGCGCAAGTAGCTACCTAAAATGAGAGGGCCAGGATCTCGAATTGGCCATTGTCCCAACATTATTGCTTTGGATATGTCTAATCATTACTGCTTATCTTTACTCAGCTTTACTCTACTTCTGGACCCACACAATCTACTGATTTATACTCGAACACGGGGAGATGTTGTTCAATGGTTCCAGGAAAAGATATAGGCCTATGCTGGAAGATATATCGTTATTTATCTCTCGACTTCAAATTGTTAATAGAATAATTGATTGCAAGGCATTATTGGCACACCCGGAAAATTTGCTGTTGGCTGTGATAGTTGATGAAAAAGAACACATTCGAGAGCTTGGATATAGGAGAATTTAAAAAGCAAAATAATCCACCTCTAAAGTGAAACCTATTAGAAATTTCGTGAAACATACACAAACATTGAAGCTACCGATCACACTGAACTATTGACTGGAATACATGCCTGTTGTATCCTCACCCAATGCTACGGGAAGTATGTGTTGATGATATTCACTCACTCGTCAATTCTGACACTAAGCCCATCAGAGACATCAAAAAGTTTCAGGCAAACGAGTTGAGACAAACTTGTTACCGAGGCCTCGACTAGATTATGTGGACATGAAGCTGGAGATGCCTTCATGAAAAGAGCCGTAGCCTAAGTAACAGTGAACTTCTGATTTGTAAATGTTTAAAATATATAAGATAATCTGAATGACACGCCCCTACTTTGGATAGTTGGTTAGTGAAAACCCGCGCTTGGCGAGCTGGGGTACCCTACACTGGGGTTACCCCAATCTTAATGTTAAGCTTAAATGGAACCAATGAAATATTTTTAACGTTATTCAAGCCTTAATGGACAGTTAAAGGCATACATTTTAAGATGCGCATATATCCAAAACTAAGTCTATTTTACATATGTAATTCTGACATGAAGAATATTAATATATTATGAAATTATTCATGTTTTTTTCTTTTTACCCTCCAGACGATCATTTGAGGTGTTATTGTATTTACTAGTGTTTCAAGGCGGAATCAATCAACCCCATTTTGATAAGCGTCGACTGATTATGGATGCAGCAGGATCGGAAGAAAAAATATGGTGTTATGCCTGTTATACCCAAAGAAAAATGTGAACTCTGCCTATAGCTGGAATGAAATCTAGCGCAGGCTGGAGTATCATGCAAATAATGAGTCGAGAGCCAAAAATGCCTTTGAGATATAGACAATTAACTTTAACTATAAATACTGTCACTAATAATAATAAACTACAGTAGGGCTATATTCGAAGTTCGCTATTAATATCATGGAATGTCTGTATAACATTATTATTATTATTATTATTATTATTATTATTATTATTATTATTATTATTATTGCTAGTAGTTATGAGAACAGCAGATTTCGGGTTCAAAAAATAAACTTCTACTCTTTATTAGTTCAAGCAGCCACCATCTTAAAACGGAATAAAACAACAAAAAGTTTTTACATGTTCGTCGTTTTTAATGACTAAAGAAACATTAATGGAAAAGTGGAATAAAGTTAAACAACTCTTTGTCGTGACTACGTAACAAACAAATGTAGAAATAGACGAAATGCCGAACAGTCGGAGTTAAAGCAGGGCCTTGCTTAGCTCGGTAAATTACTCGTATTATTATAACATTATTAATGTTACTTTTATTATTTCTTTCTCTCAGTTTTACCTCTCTCTTTGTAGGAATAGTCTATGTGCCCTACGCTATCTAAGCCTTAGAGGACCGTAACCTATCAGAAAGGAATTAACCACTGGATCACATACATACTCTCCTGACCAACTAGAACATGGAGGATCTCGGATGAGTGATCATGCCGATGCCGGGGTCATCTCTAAGGAAACACGAACAAAGGGGACAAGACACACACACATACTCTGAACAAAGCGGATGTGAGGAAGGTGATCATGACGACCACTTGTTGTCTGGGAAACGTAGGAGCCTAAAGTTTTCTCCCATGTGCCTGATAACCTGTTAGGTGTAAGGATCCTCGGAAGAAACCCATCCAGGAAATTGTCCCGGCCGGGAA
Source organism: Ectobius pallidus (assembly GCA_964059195.1). Lineage (NCBI taxonomy): Eukaryota > Metazoa > Arthropoda > Insecta > Blattodea > Ectobiidae > Ectobius > Ectobius pallidus. The sequence goes on from CAXKWD010000011.1 coordinate 54,235,829, forward strand.
TCGAACCCTGGCCTCCTGCGTGAGGAGATTGAATGTTTTTCCCTAACCCGCAAAGGCTATTATTATTTTTTTTTATTATTATTATTATTATTATTATTATTATTTTATTAGTACTGTATTATTATTATTATTTCATTTCATTAGTATTACTATTATCATCATCATATCATTATCATCATCGTCATCTTGATCGTCATCTACGGGAACCCTTTTAGGGGACCAACCAGCGATGGTAGAAAATTTGCCATTTTTAACTGATTGATCTGAAACTTTTGTCAGGTATTTGACGTGTTTAAGGAAGTGTATATCCAAAGTTTAGCGATTATAAGTAACATGGTTTCTAAGTTGTGATTTTAAAATAACGTTCAACGTTTTCTGACATAAAGAAATTCTTCGCGTGGTGTCAATTTATTTTTACATTGAATTTTAAAGTAAGAGTCTTCATGTATGCACTAAACATACTTGCTAACAATTAATTATCAAAATGAAAGTACCCGTTTCGACAAAAAATGTTGTTTGAAAAATATTAAATACATATTTTGCATTTAACATTTTGATGGAATAAAGCATACATCTCATAATTTCTGCACAGCAAGTTTGAATTAGCATGCACTGTGCATATTTAACAGCTGACTCCTCGGTATAAACAAACAGAAAATTCAAGTAGGCCTACCACTTTTACCCCAAGTGAATATTTTAATCAGAATTTCCCCCTAAACTTGACAGTGTTTTACTCGATAAGTATTATCCGTACTGTTGTGTTTTTCACCATCAACACAGGAAATAACAAGGAATAAATTTCCCTTTGCATTTTTCAATAAAGTTGGCAGTTTTAGTGCAAATTAAATAGAAAAATTATTAGATCGGCCACAAAAATCTGCGACATAATACGACGTCGCAGAGATTGTCTTATGTGAGTTGTAATCCTTTTTTACACACATGCCGGAGGTCGTTGCCACGCGAATCACGTATTTTGATGTGCGTTGTTGCAATTCTAAGGAATCTTCCAAGCAAAATATTAAAATAAACATAAACGTAATAAAAAAACGCAAAATGGTTTTTATATTGAATATATAAAAGTATTTCAATGTCGTAGTTTCAAAACTGCAACGTAAGGTGCAATGTAATTGTTGAAAGTGTCAATAAACTAAAACCGAGAGGGATCCCTGGATGGGTGATTAGCCCAATGCGGGGGCCACCTCCGGGACAACTCGAACACACAGGACAAATCAGGCCAGTCGCACACAACACTTTTCCGAACAAGGTGCAGATGGGATAAAGATTATAATGACGGCTAGATGATGTCCGTGAATCACAAAGGTCTGGAGAAGTTACCTACATTCGTCTCATTCAAAGGAGCTACTTCGAAACTGAATCCCAAGTATTTATTCTCCTGGATACCAATACACTTTAGCAAGGTGTACGAAGTTATATTAAATAATAATTATAAACAGAAGCTTGATTTTAATTATAAGATAAGAAAAAAACTGATATCATTGCATGTCTATTTTACAGTGTTTATTTTGTTTGGTGTGGAATCATTTTGTTGATCTGACACTTGAAATTCAATTTCTTAGCTCACTGAGTTCCAAGCTTCTCCAACAGATGACAGCACCTGACTGCGAGAGATCTAACGATTCGGAGGTGACGGCATGAATAAAATGAGGTCGCTACCTAAACGTTTATTTTTATTAATTACGACATCGATTCTAGTAAACCGAAGTAAAGGGGTATAATTAAAATCTATTAGTTCTTACGAAAGCACTCCCTAGAAGAATATTCAAGATTCCTCTGAATAAAATAATAATAATAATAATAATAATAATAATAATAATAATAATACATTCTATGAATAAAAAATGTCTCTAGAGAGGTTCGATCTCACAATAATAATAATAATAATAATAATAATAATAATAATAATAATAATAATAATAATAATAATAATTATTATTATTTATTTAAGCCTTTAAGTAAAATGTACAATTGGCCATGTCATATTTCATAAAAGAAGCCAAAATTAATCATTACTGGCCCCAATAAATGATAAAAGGTTAATAACTTAAGTCTACTGCAAAAGATTAAAACTTGAAGTCATTGTTGAAACATTCATGCATATTATAAAATGGATTGTTCTTTTTGAATTTACTCCTATTTAGATCCTTTATGGTGTCAGGAAGCTTGTTAAAAACCTTTACCACAATGGACTAGTACCTTGCCACTGAGCTACAGAGATTACTGAAGTGTTCGCTCTACAACATTCCTTTCCAATAGACAACTGATGGCTTCCTGTCCATTTAGTGGAAACAGCCTATTCAATAGTTTGTGTTTTGTGGAAAACCGGAAACAAAACAAAAACTTGACTAGTCTGTCTGGTGGAAAACCGCGTTTAGAGTGCAATGGCTTTTACTGCTCCTGTTGCTAAGCATCCTTCAAGTTTTCAACGTAATGTAGTGAAGCACTGCTACTAAAGTGATTCGGAGCTGATAAATTTTACAGATATTTAAAGTATTGTCCTATAGGCCTAAGCTTCATTCCGTTCAGAGTTATGTTGACTTAGATAGGATATAGGCTATTCCAGGAAACTTATGCTTCACTCGGTTTGAGCGTTTTATTCTCCGATGCTTGTTTCACATGTTCGAAATATGCTTTCGTTCGGTTTGCAAGTTACAGATAGTCCCTATACTCCACTAGGTTTTAGCTCTACATTTATCAGATACGTTCATTAGGCCTATACAAAATTCAAAGTATACTTCATCCTATGGGCCTATGTGAGTTATATCACCCAGCCCAGACAGTCCCTTCAGAATTAAATATTCCGAGAATTGCCTACTCAATTTGAGAGTTATATTTTCAGATACATAATACTTACTTTTAACTATCGCACTATTAACGTATTTTATAATATTTTAATGACCCTTATTCAGTTTGGAAATTTAATTTCCATTACCCTTACAGTTGCCTATATTTATTATTATTACACATTTTTGCCATTAAGACAGTGTTTGAACTTGAATGTTACATGATTATACACTTCCTTCTTGTTTCTTCTTCCTTTTCTCTTCCCAAAATCTCTTAATTCTTTGACTGTGTTCCTCTTTCCTTTGTTCGGTCCATATTTTACCTGTTTTTTTGCTTTCTTTTACTTCAAATTTTGCGTTCATAATTTTGTTTCTGAATTTGTTTCTTTCATTTATCATTTCCCTATTGATTCCTGCTTGTTTTAAGTCTTCTTCTATTTCTTGCAGCCAATTGGATTTTTTGACTGAACTGTTAACTACATCAAAAATCCTCTTTGTGAGTCTGTTGTCGTTCATTCTATGTATGTGTCCATAGAATGTTAGTCGGCGTTTTCTGATCATGTCTGTGAGTCTGTCTGTGTGTTCGTATAATTCTTTTGTTGGTCTCTTCAGCCATATGCCATCTCTGTGTATTGCTCCAAAATTTTTTCTGAGGATTTTTCCTATATTTATATTTATTATATGTAATCCTATAGGTAATGAGTTTATCCATAGATTTGCTGATAAAACTCGTAATCTTGTGTAGGATTTATTAAGAATATTCTACGAATAAAATGTACCAGATGATATACATAAGCCTGATAATAATAATTACTTTCTTATTTGTTATGTTAAAAATCAAATCAACATTGTGTCAGCTGTCAGATCACAGCATTCTAAAACAATGAACAATCTGTTATCGACTGTGTTACCACATACTAACCAATTCTGCCGACAGTGCGTTTGAGCAATAGTTAACCTAATTAAGATAAGCTAAGATCGGAACACAATAAAAACACACATTTTAGTCTATTCACATTAATTTTTTTCGAAATTTCCAAATAAGTTGTGTTGTACAAAATATGTTTTTTTTTTTTTCCTTTTCACTGATATGTGACGCATTAATCACTGCACATTCATACCTTGACGTGTTGACGTTTTATCAGATGAAATCGCATCATTGCAACCCTTTCAAGCATATTACAAAACAAACGATCGTGATTGGTCGATATCCGAGAGAATGCGAAACGTTACTAGTCAATTTGAAATAGGCCGTACGCGTCATATGAATAGTTTAGTAAGTTTAGTAAATAATTCAACCCTTTTGAAAATAATATAAATTCAGCGATAAAAATGAATGTTTCTTCTGTATTTATCGAAGCAGTTATTATGAATAAATACAATAAATAATTATTTAGTGTAAAAGATTAAAAGAAAGGGAAGAGGAAGCTAGCAGGGAGAGAGAAAGGCAGAGGTTGCCCTGGCCTGAGTTAGCCGGGCTCGCATCTGCATGCATTTCCATACATTAATATGCGGGCTCCGTCGTTATCGCACTTTAATAGACTTTCAAACTTTTTACAGGCATTTGTTTTTGCCACTCCAATTATTTTGTACTTTGAGGTGGGAAACCAGTATAGTCGTGCCTACAAAACTCGCATACAGTGCTACTGAGTTTTACATCTGGAATATAAACATAGTGCAAAGGAAATTAAAACATTTCCGTGCACCGGAGGTAATGGGCACTATGTCACATGAACAGGAGAACTAAAATACTTATTTTTCTGTGTTCATTTCATTTGATTATGTTTCATAAAAAGCTCATTTTACATAATAATACAAACAGTTTACGTCCTTTTATATCATGTTCTAAAATTTAGAGAATTGTCTATTTATGTATTTATATATTTATTCTGGAAATGATGATTATGATAATGAGTGTTCTGCCTGAAAGCACGTCCAGGCCCGGAATGAAGCCATGGGATACGATTTGTCCAAGGATCTTTCAGGGAAAGGTAATACCGTGGAGATTTGTCATTGCTAATCGCGAGATCGGAATGAAGGGACAAAACAATACTCAGAAAGGAGATTTTACACTACTGAAAATTCCTGAATAACGGATTATAATGCCTTTTAACAAAACACGATGACAGCACATAGTGTCCTTATACATTAGCTAATTGACTTTTTGTTATCAATAGTAGATAACAATGGCACTCTAGAAAAGAGGATTAATAATATAACGTTCTCTCCTTTCTCTGAGTTTTACCTCCCCATTGTAGGTACATTTATGAGGCCCACGCCACCCGGGCCTTACAGGACCGCGGCTTGGGAGAGGGAGTTTCTATGGATCACGCGCATACTTTCTTTATAAGACAGGACGTGAGCGCGCATCCCCGGATGAATGATCAGCGCAATGCCGGGGCCATCTAGACAACACGAACACATAGGACGAGACACACCAGTCGCACACTCATTCATTACGGACAAGGAACGGATGAGATGAAGGTGATAATGAAGGCCATATGATACCCGGGGACCACAAGGGCCTAAAGTTACCTGACAATACGCCTAGTCTCAAATGTGAGGGAAACCCCCGGAAAGAAAACAACCTAGGAAACTTGTCCCGAGCCCGCTACGTGAGAGGAGCGAACGGATCCCCTGAGCAACAGGAGTGGACTGAAAAATATATGAACCCTACGTAAAAATCTGAATTTCTAAAACAATAAATGGATATAGCTGTACCCCTGTGATACAGATTTGAAAATTATTCCTGTTAATAGCAAAGCCTATCCTCTAATAACGTGTGAATAGATATTCTCATATGACATTTTATGCCCGGCAAATATTTACTTCAGACTTCACGCAAACACTTTTAAGCGTTACCTGTTTCAAGAAACTTATTTTAATATAACATAAGATTAAAATATTACAATATTTTATAACATTAAATATGCTAAGTGCGCGTGTATATGTGTACAAAACATTCGTGAACCTTCGGGCGCAAAACTCTTCCAGAAACTATGTTCATGGTTTTGGTAGATATAAATAGCGTTTTCTTACCTAACGTACAGACATCGTATTATATCTCTGCCGGTCTGTCCCTTGACTATTTCCTGGTAGCAGAAGAGAGAGAGGCTCGATTCTACTAGTGTGCACAAAAACATTCCTTAAATTTACAACGGGCAGCAGATTTGAGCTCGGACAAGCACTGACTAGAAAGGGAACTGGATGTCTTTTGTATTGGAATACACGGACTACCTGCTCCCGCTAACAAAATTCCAACGGTCGGCGAGAGGCACAGATATAAAACGACAACTGTAGCATCGAAACTTCTGAGTAATTGAAATTATGTATGTAACAAACTAACTCATACCATTACCTACCTCTTACCACAACTCCTTTCCTTAAACGATACCCAGCATTTTATATTAGTGAATATTTCGTATCTTTCTTGTATACATTGTCATAGTGTGACAACCGGTTTTCAGGTGTTTGGTGATAATAAATTTGTATCAAGTCAATTTTTATAATCTGTCTACCGTGATTTGCATTATCTTATAACTATTGGTCCCAAGTTTCACCACTGAATAAACAAGTGTATCATCAGCATAAGAATCTGAAATTCATGCATTTTGAAAATATAATCTGGTCTAAAATGTTTCAATGTTTAATTTATGTAGGCAGGGTATTAAACGAACTGATTTTATCTTTAATTTAGTTTAATGATGTCTATAAACAATTAAAATAGTATTGGAATAAATGTAATAAAATTTCTCTTCAAGGTATTCATGTTTTATTCAGATTAAAAAATATAATAAAACATATAGTCCTTTTTGTGCGGATTAAAAAGGAGTCGTTAGTAGGTTATTTGTTTGAAAGATTGCAAGAAATGGCGTAGGCCTATAATAAAGTTTGTTGCTCTATAATTGATCATAGCAATTTTATCATCGAATCTATAAATAGTCAGCGCAACAGATCATTTTAGTAATGTGGAAATACACGTTGAAGGAAACACAAAAGTAAATCAATATAGGCCTACATGCCTAGAGTTTCAGCTCTAGTAGCATTTATACGTGTGAATTTTACTGAACCTAATAATTAACTTTATTCTGTCTCATAGTGGTTAGAGTCACTGAAAACGAATTACAGTATTCACAGGCTTACGCTCGATTCCCAGTACCTCCTCGGGTTTTTTCTGAGGTAAGGAGGTTTATAACACTCTCTTCAGAACAATTGAGGATCTACTTAATACGGAAGTAGCAGCTCCAGCGCAGAAAGTCTTGAATACCGAAACGCTGACCACATACTCCAATCCTGTCATCTGCCAATGGCAGGCACTGTCCCAACAAGGGATGTAGCGACAAGGAGTTTAATATCAATTGCGTAATTTCGTTTCTTACTTGCTGGGAATAGAAGCAAATTATAATAAACAGTTTCCAATCTTGTAATTGTCCCTTTAGGAGTGTGAATTAAAATAATTGTTCGTATATTTTTACAAGATCGCCTAATTCCGTTTTCATTGATTATTTATGAAATTTAATAGCTTATTTTATTTAGCATTCGTGGCTTTACTAATTGGTTGCCAACTAATTTTTAATTTATATGAGTTATATATTATATTCCATGTTTCGTACAAAAGTGTGTCAAGGTGTTTCTGTAGATTATATTTTGTTTACCAAATTTTTATTTAATGGATACAATTGAGGGTACAGTATTTGCTAGTTGATCTCTGGTTCAGGAAGATTTAGTAACTCCAGCCGTAATCCAGATCTTACTTATTTAATTATTTATTTTTGCTCACAGATTATATGTGGGTTATATTATTCCATTAAAATGTATGAAGCACTTAAACTTTTTTCAGCACTTTGAAATAATATAAACGAAATTTCATGTCTCGTCTTTAATTTTCCTAGACATCACGCTGAAATTAGTAAGCTGGAAACTGGGCAATAAAGGTGGTTTACTCAAATTACTATTTAGATAGTTGCATATGGTTATATGGTGTACAAATTTCACCATTATAAATAATTACACTACCATATACTTAAAGTATGAATAATTCTAATTTGTTATGAGATTAAAGAAAAAAAGACGTCGTTAATGCCAGAAATTAGACGAAGGATGCCATTATAAATATATACTTAGTTTGTATGCACCCTTGTATTCATGTGTCTAAAGAAACCATGTTCTATTATACTAAATAGGCTAATATTAATATGGGGGACCGTGTCGTAGATTTACGGCATGGAAAAGTACTCCAAGCCTAAATTAGAGCTTCTGGACAAAATTCTCAGCCATTTCACATCCAAGTAATACCTTAATTTCCTGAGGGATCTGTGAGGTCAGGGCTTACCACCTGGCCCTCTGTCCTCTCTCGGAAAACAAGCGCAACAAAATTCACATAGGTAACAGAAACCTCCACTTGGAGGCCCTAATGCCCCGATAGTGGGGACATACAGGACGGTAGAATAATTATACTATCAACAAAGTCTACTTTAACTAAAATTTCTCATTAGAATTTGTCTAAGTATTTATATACACGTATATTGGAGACAGAAATGGCAGAAATTTATTTTCAACAACGCATCTTTAATAATGGAAGATCAATCAATTGAGCTACAACATTGAATTTCCACATTAATGTCAATATATTTCATTTAATTTATATATAGCAACTAACGGTGACCAGGATAGGGTAACTTATATCAGACCACGGTCATCAGGGTAGGGAAACTTAGCCTATGTCCGATACGTTTGCGATTAAAAGAGGCTTGAAGCAAGGAGATGCACTATCGCCTTTACTTTTTAATTTCGCTTAGGAATATGCCATTAGGAAAGTACAGGAAAACAAGGTAGGCCTACAATTAAATGGTAATCACCCGATTTTAGCTTATAAAGATGATGTTTGTCTGTTGGGGGACAACATAAACACAATCAGAAGAAATGCAGAAAGTCTTTTCGATGAGTGCAGGAAAATCCTGTTGGAAATTAATACAAAAAACTAAGTATATTGTCATGAAACGTCAAAATAATGCGCCAATTATTATTAGATTAGCCGGTAAATCAGTCAAACAAGTGGAGAAATTCCAATATCTGGGAGTAAGAATTACAGATAGAAATAATATTAAGGCAGAAGTTAAGCGTCGACTGAAATCAGGAAATGCTTGATTTTATGCAGTTCGGAAACTTTCATCTCCTCGTCTTCTGTCCAGAGATCTAAACATAAAAATTTATAAAACAATTATTCTGCCGATTGTATAATATGGATATGAAACATGGTCCCTTACTCTTCGAGAAGAATATAATCTGAGAGTGTTTTTAGGAAAATATTTGAACGTAGAGAGATGAAAATGGGGACTGGAGGAAACTACTTAAGACGAGCTTCATGACTTGTACTCATCACCAAATATAGTAAGGGTAATTAAATAACGGAGGATGAAATGGGCTGGATATGTTGGGCACCTGGGGAGGAAAGACGTATCTCAAAAATATTTACTGGGAAACCCGAAGGGAAGAGACCACTTGGAAAACCTAGACGTTGGTGGGAGGACAACATTACGATATATTTAAGGGAAGTAGAATTTGCGAGGGATGGTTGAAGTTAGCACAGAATAGTTTTTAATGGCGGGCTCGGGTAAACGCGGCAATGAACCTCCGGGCCCTATAAGATAGATAATATTCCTTTAACTTGCTTAGGAATTGTCTATGGCCATTCAGTAAGTAAGTAAGTAAGTAAGTAAGTAAGTAAGTAAGTAAGTAAATAAATAAATAAGTAAATAAGTAACTAACGGCCACATTAACTGTAGAAAAACGGTTTAAAATTTCAATTTAATCCTTATATTTTTAGCGAGAATCATATTGGTCACATGCCAGATTAGAAAGATTAGGCCTAAGTCAAATTATAGCCAAAAGACAGAAATGTATGAAGATTTAAAAAATCTCAGGGTTACGTATATAACAAAACTTAACTATATGGAAAACCCTTGTTGTTATTCGTATTTGTATTAGATAATAGTTTCTCGGTCTTTCACCCGGGTGAGCAGGAGGATTGATTCAGAGATTTTTGCAGAATGCTCTGCTGTCATGTTCCGAAAGAAGTGAGAAATTTTTGCATTGATTGCTTGGTTTAGTTATATTGTAAATATTCTATTGTTGGTTTTACTAGATACAAAAACTGCAAAAACGAAAACATGGCACAGGATACTGAACGTCATAATTACCTTTTGCAGTTTACCTTGGTCTATATAAATTAAGAATCTTTTAATTATTAGTGACTGGAATAATGTTTTTTTATGGCTGCAATTATCTTGTAATAATTAGTTATATAATTAGTTGTATAGATTGCCTCTACCATCACGTCTCTTTATTTCTCGAATCAGCTCACTTTAAAACTCCCATCAGGAAGTTTCTTAGATATCCGTTGTAGCCTACTGATAGTCCTGGCTTCGTACTTTCCTTCTTCTTCTTTATAGCGCTTGCACCTTGAATCTCGGCTAATCCTCTTCGAGAAACGGGCCATTATTGATGGATTTTTTTTTTTTAGATTATTTAGATTTTTTTCACTTATTTTTGTGATATGCTGAAATCCTAAGAATAGCTTTTTGCACCAATAATATCAGATATCGTGTTAATGATATATAATTTATGCTTATTTTTCTTTAATTCTGGGATTAATAAAATGGAGAGCTTTTTTTTCCAGAACTGAACATTTTAAAAATATGTTTTTCATTGCTTATGATAGTGGAATCTGGCAACTAGCTGCTTGTGGATTTCTTTTTTAAGAAATGTGAACACATCCCATAGAAACTGCAATAGAAATATAATTTTTCCAACGAATCTGAATATGTCCTTTAATTTGATTTGCATCGGCTCTTTTCTCTCAAAAATAAGATTTGTTTAAGATACTTTTTAGTAAGCAAAACGACATATGTCCAAAACAATCTGAATGCATATTCAAATTTTCTGCCCTCTTTAATGGTTGGCAGTTGATGAAGAATTCTTCAGCATTTGAACCTTCCAACAATGGACTACAGTAATGAAATAATTTCAGCGTTCTGCAGCAACGCGTTTCTCTGAATTACAGTCAGTTTAGTAGTTATTTGATCTGCATAATGAAGTGTTGAGTTTATTAAGTGTTACAGTGGGTATTTCTTTGGGAAAAAATTAGCAGTGGCTTTAGAAAATAGAGGGACCAAAGCAGCACAGGAGAGAAAAAACGAGAAGTGTGGTGATCCTGATCTTGAACAGATGCCAAGCTGAAATAATAGTAACATTTTGACTGCAAGAAAATAACGTTGAGTGATTTGAAGAAAAACAGTAAAAGTTGTACTCAGCGCAGTGAAGAACATACCAAAGTGAAGTGGTTTCCAACTTTATATCAGCATGTGATCCGACCAAGGATTGGAACAAAAGGGAAGACTGTTTTTGTTAGATATTATTTACCTATAGCTACACATGGAATGGAATGGAATGTGTTCGTCAGGATTTCTTCTGCTTTGGGATGAATTTATCGAAGGCAAGAGTCTTGCAAAAATAGTAAATAGTGGCAGTGGCGTAACTAGACCATTTGGGGCCCGGGGCGGATTTATTTTTGAGGCCCCTTCCCCCCAACACGGCTGTTTTTACCTTCTTTTTCTATTTCTAACTTTTTTTTGTCTTTCTGATCGTCCCCGTGTGCTAATCTATACGGAAAAATAATAGGCAGAATAAGAAAGGGATCTCATGCATAATTTATTGTATTTATTTATTAAATACAAACAGACATTAGTCCAATAATAATATCTGATTAACAAAATACAAATGTGTGCATAATTAAAAAGTAATTAAGTGAAAAAAGGTTATGTTTAAATATGAGAAAATAAGAAAGTTAAAGAAATTTTATGGTAACGAACAACAATTTTAATTTTAGTCGGAGAGTCAGATAATAAGTTAGCAAAATCTGGATTGTATTAATTCAGAATATGTAATATTCAAGTTTAAAATTGTCTTTTACTAGCTTTTACATCAGAAAATTGTGTAATTGTCTCATGAAAGTTTATTTTCAAAGCCAAATTGATCTCGATGGATAACATTGCTAGTCCATTTAGTCTGATTTGGCTCATTGTTGAGCGCAAATATTTTTTTATTAATTCATTTTTGTAAAACTTCTTTCACAAGTTGCAACTAAAATGCAAATAGTTAAAACAACTTGAGTGCTAAACATAAGTTTGTTATTCATTCTAAAAAAAGTCTTTGAACCCTTTAAAGGCCATCATACACATTACGTGTTTTGTTCAGTTATTATATAAATTAATACTTGCTCTGTTTTCTTTAATTAAATGATACATTTTCTGCACGTGACCGAAAGCGCATCTCCTAGTAACCTCTCGCGGCCGACTCATGAACCTGAGACCAAAACATTAGTAACTGGTGTCAACTTTTTAAATTGGTAACACGTCAAATACGCTTTATTTTTTATTTAATACAACAATTCCGATGAGTAAATAAAGAGGTGGAATATTAATTTATATATTAGGGTGTAGCATGAATGGGGGGCCCCATAGTAAGTGGGGCCCGGGGCGGACCGCCCCCACTGCCCCACCCTAGGAACGCCACTGAATAGTGGAGGAATTCCAAAGGAGAAAAGTGGTGATGAGAAAATATCGAAGAAATTTGCTGTGAAGAAAAAGCTTGTCAGAAATTTCATCTCACGTTTGCGTGGTCAAGAATCACATTATAAGATTGTCTGTATTATCATTCATTACTAGTTAAATTTTAATAGATTTTTTTTAGTATTTTTTCCAAAACTAAATATGTTCCAATTTTAAAACAAAACTACACATGTCCAAGCGTTTTTTTTAATTATCGTACCACTATTTGAGTGAACGCTTTCAAAACTACACAAAGAACTATACGCAGTGTCTTCTTTAATTCGGCAAAATAAAACGTTAAAAAATCTTATTTCAGGATATATAAGTTTTTTGCTTCTCCTGAAAAATTTAATCTGCTAGATATGTTGAGTTTTGAAAAAAGCTCTTCATAAACTGGTGATGACAAAGCATTTTAAACTTACTTTAAGTTATGCTCAATATCCAATTTTCAAATTTGGATTTTTATTTGTTTTGTAAGTAATGGATTTTAATGTTCTTTACCACAGTACCTTGTAGGAACACAGTGCACTTTCTCCCTGGAAACTCTATTATTGCTATATTGTTGTCAATATTCGTAAGAGACAGTGCTTTGCACCCCAGAAAAGGGTGAAAAACATAATAAACACATGTAAAAACCTTGATTTCGTAAAGAATGGACACACTACCTTTTACCTCCGGTGTACAGAATTATTCACAGATGAAAAGCCGGGTTCGATTCCCGCTTAGGACAAACTTTCCTTTACAGAAATTAACGTTAATCTCGTCAGCAATTTTTGCCGCAAAAGTATTGGTTAACTTCAAAAAAAGCAACAATAAATAATTATCAAAATTAGATGCATTAGGGCTGCATTGAGAGCCTAGATGTAATGAAGTCTCTGGGATCTAGAGGAATATCTGGCAGGAACATGTGCACGGTCTTTGGGAACCGAGTTGTCCCGGAGTCAGCGTGCCAGGTTGAAAACGCGGGATCGATTCGATTTGCTTAGTGAGATACAGATTGGAACTTGGTACAAAAGGAAAGGTTTTCATAATTAACGAAATAAACGTAAAATGTGTAAAAAAAATCTTTACAACTTTTAATTTTGTTTAGTTTTATAAATTTTATTTACAGCTCAAGAATTAGAAGGGAACCCGCTGATGTAGATCTTTAATTTCGAACTTCTAGCTTATGTAAAAAAAGGATTTCCACACCCCCAGCTACTAATACGCGTGGACCAGGAACGATAACTACTTTCGACAAAGAGAATTTTACTTCAATTCGTGTACAACGGTAATAAATTATATGGAACGTTCTTGCTTAACAACAATAAAAGTTATAATCTTGCAAACTAATATCTAAAATCCCTAGACTTCTCACCGTGATGGAGAAATATAAATACAAGCTAGCAGAGTTATACCCTTAGCAACCAGGGAAGGCGGTTGAGGCCAGGTAGATTCCTTCACCCACAGGCACCCTCACATTTACACGGGCAGGAGATTTAGGACCAACCGTAATTTCCTCCCCATGAGTCACCTAGTCTACTTCAATCAATCAATCTTGGATTTTTTTAATATGTCATTTTATCTTAAAATGTTTGTTATATATCAATTCTACACATAATTACAAGAAAAATTACACCAAACAGTGTATAATTTACTTTAACAGGAACATCTATAACAAATACATAAATAAAAGTTACGAGAAAACTGCTTTCAAGTCCTATGTTCCTATTAAAGTAAATTATACATTGTTTGGTGTCATTTTTCTTGTAATTATGTGTAGAATTGATATATAACAAACATTTTAAGATAAAATGACGTATTAAAAAAATCTAAGATTGATTGATTGAAGTAGACTAGGTGACTCACGGGGAGGAAATTACGGTTGGTCCTAAATCTCCTGCCCTTGTAAATGTGAGGGTGCCTGTGGGTGAAGGAATCTACCTGGCCTCAACCGCCTTCCCTGGTTGCTAAGGGTATACATGGTTTCAGAGATTTAACACAAGCAAGTAGTTAAAATGTAAACAGTAAAGACATGTTATTAATTATGAATTAGACTGTCCACCGTTGTGGCGCAGGGGATGCGTTCGCTCCTCTCACGCAGCGGGTCCTGGTTCGATTCCTGGTCGCGACAAGTTACCTAGGTGGTGTTTTCCTCACCTCTAAGACGAATGTCGGGTAACTTTAGGCCCTTGTGGTCCCCAGATATCATCTGGCCGTCATTATCATCTTCATCCAAGCGAATGCGTAAGTGACTGATGTGTCTCGTCTTATGTGTTTTTGTTGTCTCGGAGGTGGCCCCGGCTTTGGGGTGATCACTCATCCGGAGAGGCATTTCATGCCCATGTCTGGTCAAAAAAGTATATATGTGATCCATAGAAACTCCCTCCCCCGACAGGTCGCGTTCCTTTTAAGGCCCAGACGCCGCATAAACGTCCCTACAAGGGTGAAGTAAAACTCAGGTAAAGAAGAAGAATTTGACTACTGCACATTTACATGTGGTATATTAACGATCAAAGAATATTGGAGATGTGATAATGTGACTGAATTCAATTTGCAGTTGCACTGAGTATATTGTGAATAGGAACATGAAAATACAAATAAAAAATACTGTACTGTACTGTAAAGTACATGTCCTTTACGCGTAAAATATCCACAGGTCAATTATTAGCCCAACCCTAGTGATGAACAATTGAAATCACACCAGAAAATAACTGTAGTAGTTTGCATATAAAATAATAGATGTTTTCGTGTGTGTATGTGTTGAACAAAAGTGGATGTGAACAAATTCAGTCTTCAATAGCTATATAGACTATACTCTATGCACTTTACTTTTGTTGTAATGCTTGATTATTTCCAGATTGTGTGAGAATATACTTTATCATAAAAAGAAAGTTTAATGCGGCCTCTTCGTGACTAAAAGTACTGAGACACCCTGTACCAAATGTGACTGTATTATATGATGATATGCAACACGCCATGGCCGCAGTAACACCACCCGCGTCAAGGCAAATTGACCGATGCGCGGGGAAATTTCCCATGGGACGGGATAGAATAGCAAAGCGAGAGAATGGAGAGAGGGAAACATAGGAAGAATGGGAGGGAGAGAGAGAGAGAGAGAGAGAGAGAGGCAGCAGCAGCAGCAACAGTACACCTCCATCCGGGAAATATAGCCCCAACTAGACTAATTACCTTACCTCATATAAAGATACTGGCATACAAAGTAGATCGCTTCATTTAGCTTTCGAAACGAAACATACTCATTAGAATTTTCGTAGAAGAATCATCCATCACCAGACAAAAACACGAGCAAAATGTTGCCTCTGCAAAATTACAAAATTAAAAAAAAATTGCGATGGTGGCGGTAGTGACTATGACAATAACGACCGACATTATAAGTATGATCTTGTGCACACTGCTTGTTGGTAAGGGTGGAAGGTCTGTTGATTTTGAGTACTGCTTGGTGTCACATCTCAAGCAAGTAGGCTATGTCTCACCAATTGCATTATACACCATGGGTGTTTATATTTTTTCCATGCGAAATTCTTCAGCTCTTTCGGCGCTTAGTGTTCTACTGCTCGGGTCATTCTAGCGTGTAAGGTAGAGAAGCAGAAGACAAGCTTGGGGTTGTGAAAGCAGTGTTTGCGAATTTAATACATTCGAATTTAGCAGTAAATAGTTAAATACATTAAAATCATTCCTGTTTTGACTGGTGGTGCACTCACGCAACGGATTACTGTAGTGGGATGCAGCAGTGTGAGAGATACAGTATTATACCCTTCCTGTGCCGATTTAAGTTCAATAAAAAAATTAAATGGTAAAAATAGTTGTTTATTTTATGTCATAATATTTTTAAATATTTTTAAAATGTTCATATTTTGGCAAAAATTTCTTCATATTGTGCCTGTCTCTAGTTATAACTTATAACAGTTATGATCTGTGTGCTACCATCCCTGTTTACAATCACCCTGGACATCCCTAAAGAGACCCTCCAAGTTCGTCACGAAAACATAAACTGGGGCAAGGACGTTGCGTATATTGTATTTTGAAACCTGTGAAACGACGAGATCCTTCTGCACAGACGGAAAGACAGACAGTCGTAACAAAACCTTGAGAGTTGGTGTACGTAACTTTCACCACCTTCTGCAGCGAAGCAGAGTCAGCGCAACGCCGCCAGTGCACAACACGCTACGGTAAGTACACGGTGATTATTCTCAATGGAGTTAAAATTCGAGATCTTCCAAAGAATTTGTTATTTCTTCCTTGAGTTTCCACAGTGATTTTAATCCGTTACAAAATGCAAAATGTGTTCAAAAAATGGAAGGCATTCCAAAAACGTATTTAATAGAAAAATCGACAGTATAACCGTAGCGTTAACAAGGGGGCCCACAGGAACCTTTAACTTTAAGCTTTATTTATAATACACACTTGGAAGAAAAATTTAAGGAAAAAAAATGTATTGCCAATAGCACGTTCTGCTTACGAAATACGTAAACAATTTTGAATAAACTAATATAAATTACAGGCTTGAGAGCCCTTTAGTAATACAAAGGACATTTTCATTTCATTTTAAATTTCCATTGTTGAGGAACATTTAAAGTATGTTTATTGCAATGTCGTGATTTCTTCTTGGTATTTATGCTGAGATATCTTTCTTTTCACAAAAAATGCCCAATAATTTAAACCACTTTTTACAATGTACTGTATATTCAAAGTAGCCCACGAAAAAGTACCTCATTATGAAGTGAACTGTACCTGAACACCAACATCTTGCTCATACGGGTAATTATTATTGAAAACAATTATTACAATGGATATGCCGGACACGATCATCTTGCTCATTCAGATAATTCATTTAATGATATATTCTATTCTAGGTAAATAAATAAATAGAGAGAATAGAAATTTTTAAAACTCTGAGAATGTGAATGTGAGTGTGAGGTTTTGAACACTCGAAATGCCATTACCATTTAATACCAAGTAAACATCTACAACAATGGGCAGTTTCATAATTTATGTAACCATAGATAGTTGATAGAATTCATAATAGAAACACATGTTGCTCTTCGCTTTTACTCAATACTAATACGGGCTACATTTCCATCAGCCACCGTATATTACGATTTCCATGCGATTTAACTGACTTGTAATAAAACAGACTTTAAATGGAGGCTAAAGAATGATCATAAGAACAGTAAAAATAATTTGAGTAAATTAAAGTAAATGTTAATTTGTGGGCTCTGGTAGAGTATGTAAGAGAAATGGCTTGGTTTTCTTAGGGTTAACAATTCCCAGAAACAAAGTAAAAGCAGTTTTGCACCCCGGAATATGGCGCGACCTTCACGTTACATTGTAACCCGCACTTCCAATTAATGTCGCATTAATTTTATATCACAATTTACGCTTCCGCTAACCTCAGTGTGAGGATTACAACGTGTGCAAGTACACTGCAGAAATAGTTAGAACAAGTGTAAATACAAAAGCGTGCAGAATAAAATGAACACGTTTTCCATGTTAATATATTCTTATGTGCGAACGTATTGCGTTGCGTAATCAGATAAAAGAAATGTTTCAGATAAGCAAATGACAAGTAGTGTAACGATCATACTAAATCCAAAGTATTTCAAATGCTGTACTAGAAACCCCCCCCCAAAAAAAAAGAGGAGTGAAAAGTAATAATACGCGTAATTTTAATTGTGCAATATTATGATGTTATGGATGAAAATGGTAATTACGATGACTATCCCACCCATACGCCGCGTGTTTGATATTGACCAATAACGTTTAGCAATTCCTCGGATATAGACCAATCACGATCGTTTATCTTATAAAATGCTTGCTATTAATATGAGGATGTTGTTTTATCGATAAAATCTGCTCGTTACTGGAGACGCGAGTATCAGTGTGCAGTGATTAATAGTCACTGCTGCCACTAAGCGGCATGAAATCAGATTATTTTATGCAACATAACTTGTTTGAAAATTGAAATAATAGAAATGTACATTGATTAACAACTCAATTTCGATTCGGTGCAAACCAGTTCGTGAGCTTTTATTCTGTTCTGCTGTTAGCTTACCTGAATGAAGTTAACTATGCACCATTGGTAGTGCTGATTATACCAGGGTAGCTCGAATCGATACATGAATGGTTGATTCACAGTATGCCGTGATCTCACAACTGTTAGTTTTGTTTTTATACAACAAAGCACGAAAGTAATTACTATTTATATAATCCGTTACATTTTATTCATGGAATAGTCTTAATAAATCCAACTCGTCAACTCTCGTGGGATTACCTATGATAAGATTTGGTTTTAATTGAAGATTGTTTATCATAAACTGCCCTTGAAGAAATTCTTCTCGGGTTTGCAACCAGACGAAAAGTTTGTCGTTCTCCGACGTTTCAGTGGCTGACGCGACGCTGCGCTGCCTCCATTCTCAGGGAATATGAAGATCAGAATCTCTGAGGATGGAGGCAGCGTCAGCCTCTGAAAGGTCGGATAACGAAAAACTTTTCATCTGGTTACAAACCCGATGGATTTCTACACACGGTACGCCAGAAAAACCTCAAATCATATATAAAGCGTAAAGCATATAATTATATAAGGTAGGTGGTCCAGTTAAGGCCACGTTAATTTTCAAAATCAAAAACAAAGTATTTATAATTTCCAAATTTATAATTTTCACACTCAGCTATCAACAGATGACTATAATAAGTTGTTTCGGGCAAGAAACAATGATATTACTTAATTACATTGATAGCAAAAAATATAAAATGAAATCAAGTGACAGTGGCCTTATGAGGAGCATGTAGTCATGATAAGGCCACTTGGGTACACTGTAATCTTCTGACCAGCTCTGAAATCTTTGCCTCACTTTTTTATGCATCTGGAATAAATTGAACGTATAGGCACATCAATATGTGTTAAGTAGTGTAAATATAATAAAAAAACTCAATTAATTAATAGATTAATTAATTAATTATAAACAATTAAGCAAATTATGTATGTGTTCGCGGTCAAACCCAGGTCAGTATGAAAAGTTTGAACATTATTGCTTAAATGTTATAAGTTAAGTAGATATTCACAAACAGAACTTGAACATTATGACCGAGAAATAGCGTTCCTCATCGCATCGCATCGTATGTGGCCTTAACAGGTGCACTATATTTTTTTTATTTGCAATCTTGGTTATTAAACTTGGTATGTTAATGCAGATACAACAAAGAGATGCTTTAAAAGATCACAATGTAAGCTATATATCTACGTATAATTTTATGCTGATATGAATCTACTTAAATAGTTATATTATTTTATTTCTTATCTTGTTTTTATTTCTGAAGCGCGTATTTCACAAAAGTTTCTGCCTTTCCTCGAGGAATGGAGAAGGAACCCTGAAATTCTGGTCAGTTGACCTTCGAAGGACGAGCTTCAAGTAGGTGTTGAAATCTGGGGCCAAAGTATGATACTTTTACGTTAAAGTATTAGTGGCCTTATCAGGAGCATGGCCTTAACTAGCGCACCTACCTTATTTTTAGAAAATTGATTTTCATGTTATCTTGTAAAAGAATGACAAATCTACAGCCAGATACCCGTGTCAGACATAGAAAGCTATTAAGAAAGAAAGTTTCACAACCCCCCCCCCAAAAAAAAAACTCTGTCAGTAGTATTTTATGAAAATATTGCCCTTTACAGTTTACAAGAACTTATTTCAGGAATATATATTTGGTTTTAAAAATGCATAAGTTACAATATTAGGCTACTGAGATATTACTGTTTATTGTACATTGCATTAAGTGTATGCTACAATTTTCAGATCAAAATGGGGAGTTTCATTGTGAAGACAACATTCCAGGGTAACCGTTTGACTAGAATCGTAGAAAGAAACTGAATATGGCATGAAAAGTAATAATTAAAACGGGCACCATCTTGAAACAGAATCAAAAATAAAAATCCTTACAGATACGTCGTTTTTAATGACTTCAAAGAACACTCATCCAAAATTGGAAGAAAATCCAATAGCGCATTTGGTCAAATTTACATAGAAACAAACGAAATGCCGAAGGGTGTAGACGAAACAGGACCTCACTTCGCTCGGTCAACGAAAGCTCCCTGTTAACTCAACGCTAGCGTTTGTGCTTACGGAGCAAGCTGTCCCGGATTCAAATCCTGGAGAAGACCTCCAGATTTCATGGAGTTCGTGGCTCTTGACAAAAGTTGCTCGTGGTTCCCAATGTTTCAAAAACACCCCTGAATTTTTTTTCAAGTCTCCTTGGTAGCTATGGAGCTGTGATGAAGGAGTCTGCGGGTTTGTGTTCAAAGTCCTGAGTTCAGTGTACGTTAAAGGTAGTCAAACAGAAAAACGATAAATGTGAAACGGAAATCGTTCAAAACGTTTCTGCTAAAAATGAACATGGCCAGATTAAATGAAGAATGAAGTAACGAGATAGCTATATACGATTTTAAACTGTCTTAAATAACAGCGAACAATAATGTATAAGTACATACGCAAGATTATAATTCAACTGGTTATTAAAATATGTTTGAAACTGACGCTAAGCAAAATATTTGTCACGATACAACACAATATATTAGCATCGTGACATCATCCATGAACAATACATGACCTAAACTTCATGGTAGGCATCAATAGAATTGACGATTTCTGTTCAAAGCCTAATTCAAATTTAAATCAAAGGAAAATGGGAGGAGAAATATTTTCCAGGAAATTTCTTAGCTTATCATTCTATTTGTACAATTTTTTATTTAAATCAAAATGAAACAAGTAAAATCCATTAGTTTGACTCTTTTGTCTATCCTGTGGCTGGAGCCACAACTAAATCATCTATTACAATAATGAAGCCTAATTATATGTAATTTTTAATTAAATTGTACATTTATTATTAAGAATTACAATACAAAATTATTAGAAATATCAATTCCATCGCCACCCGAAAAAAAACAAGCTTGTGCCCGGGGAGCGATGCAGTACAGCAAACCAGTGAACATAAAAATATTTGTAATAATAAAAAACGTTAGTAATAAAAAAGTACGAGGTAAGGAAATGGTAATGTGAGGGATAAAATGAAAGCATACCAATATTATATGAAAATGCCATAAAATGTCAATATTACAATCATAAAAAGTACGTGATAAAGAAATAACGTGTGAAAGGAAGATGAAAGCAAAGCAATATTCTTATATGGAAATAGCACAAAATGTTCATTATAACAATAGTATAAAGTATATTTGTGGCAGAAAGCATTAGTAATTAAGATTATATAAATTTTCTCATTTTAGATTTACATATTTTACTGTAAAATTCAGTCAATTGGGGATGTTTGCAAGTATAATAATTGAAATTCTTAGGCCGAACCTCGAACTGTACTTCGTTCCAACAGTATCAGAATATTTGTTCGGTTAAAGGAGTTTATTTCTCGTATTATACTGTATTCGTACCATGACATACTTATCTATAGTATAATAGTAACGGTTTTTAAATATAAGAATAGCCCCTAAAACGTACTTGTAAAAATGGTGTAATACTGATTACGATAAATTCGTAAAATAATGATGTACATGAATAGTCGAGAGAATTTTATGTTATTCGATGTTATTTGATGTCGGCCCGGGTACAATCCCCGGTAACTTCTCGGATTTTTCTGAGGTAGGGAGGTCTGGTAGGGGTGCACTCAGCCTCGTGATTCAAATTGAGGAGCTACTTGATAGAGAAGAAGCGGCTCCGGTCATGTAAACCACCATTAACGGCCGTGGGTGTCGGCATGCTGACCACATGCCCCCAATCCTGCCGTCTGCCTATGGTAGATGACACAGCGGTCGGGTGGTAGGCCTTGTCCCTTCTGGAATGTTAGCGCCACGGAGTTAATTAGTAAGTATGAAAATGTGAAGCTCTCTGCAATCAATCCGTAAACATACTCGCATATTTTGATGAGTTTTTCACGGGCTATGACCCGAGTCGAAGTTTTAAAAATTTCCGAGCTTTCGGACTCTAGCTCTAAGTCCATCTTCTGGGATCTGATTGAGAAGACTTCTATTTTAAAATTTCGACTCGGCTGATAGCCCATGAAGAACTCATCAATAATTTTCACCGAGAAAAATTCAAATTTTTCATAATCTCATCTTAATGAATGCTATTATTGGCTCGTTGCTAAAGCCATAATCATTCTTTTTGTCAAAATGCTAAATAATAAAGAGTGTTACGAATTAATTATAAATTATAAAAGTAAAATGTGAAACATATGATTTTACAATACGACAAATAACCGTCCATAATTAAATACAATTAGCAGCAAATGGCATAGAAAACAATCAGCTTGTTTTACTTTCTACAAAATAAGCAAGCGATCGTCTGTTAGGGAATACGAATGTACTGATTTTGCAGGTACCCGCAATGTTTCAGGCGTGTTTATGAGTGTGATGTGTTACTAACGGTGTTAACACAAGAAAACCACTCCAGTGCAATAGAGATTCTTCCAACCCATTACTTAAGAATAGAAAATTCTCCCATGTGAGCTTATTTTGTCTGTAAAATGTTCTCTAGGTGAACAATCAACGTAAATTTACTAAGAATATGCAATTCACAATATCAAGTTGGCCTAGGTGGCGCAATCAGTATCGCGCTGGTTTTCTGTGCCCAAGATTTCGGGTTCGATCCGGCCCAAATCGATGATATTTATTTGTGCATAAATGTGACAGGTCCATGTCTGAAGATTTAGGGCTAACTCATGCGGGAAAATATTCCGGCACACTGGCGACGGTCACAGTACATCCCCGTCGTTAAATAACCATAATATCAAATACCAGGCACTGACTTGATCTCTATATTATGCCTTCAATGTCCTGTTTTCAGAGAAAAAAATTATTACGAATGTATTAAACTGTTCAACTCACTTTTTAATGAAAGAAAATTATTAGAAAATAAAGATTGTTTCAAAACTGCTCTAAAGGGGACACAGGAAAATTTGCTAACTTCAACTATTCACGTGGTTTCTCAATTTATTGTAGAAAGGATTAAGAAGGCAATTGTTTCATTGCAAGAATAATAAGAAATCATCTGTAATGTCACAAACTGTAAATGTAAACCTTGGGGTTCGACAAGATTCTGATTTGGGCCCTATACTTTTTATTTTATATGGGAATAACGTTTTCAAAGTTTTTCTCCCGTATGTTTCATGTACGATATATGCTGACAACTTATCTGTAATTGTGTCAGATAAAAGTCAAAATTCTCTAAATAGTATAAGCAATGATTTATTATATTTAGTTTTGTAAAAACTCTCTGCACATGAATCCAAGTAAGACAAAGTGTCTGCACTTTCATAATTCATCAAAAAAATGCTTGATGAAATGAGTTTGTATTTAAATGCTGACATGATTCCAGAATCTAACTCCATTATATTTTTAGATCTGAACATTGACGAAAACTTAAATTTTAAAGTTCACTGCAACCTAATAATTTCGAAACTTCATTCTTTATCATATGTCTTTAGAAATTTAAGAACTGTACTCACTCAAAAACAGTTTATAGCCTTATGTTATTCATATGTTGAGAGTTATATGAGGTTTGGTATTGGTTTTTGGGGCTGGTCTACTTTAGCCCCAAGTGTTCTTCTGGCACAAAAAAGAATAATTAGATGTATGGCTGGTTTACATTTTCACAATAATGTAATGGATATTTTAAACTTGTTAATATCATGACTATGCCTAGTTTGTTCATGTTTGAATTGTGTGCATACATATTTTATAATCGTGACGCATTTGTACAGAATAAGAGTCTTCATGATTTTAACGTTAGACAATGTAATGATTATCGTGTTACCGTTTAAAAGACTGAACGCAGGATGTAAATCATATAATGTACTTGCGCCCAAGTACAATCTCCCGGTGTATAAAGAATCTAAATAAGGCTTCATTGTTTAAGAAGGGACTAAAACAATTTTTTATTGAGAAATGTTTTTATTTTGTAGAAAAGTACTTTAATTATCACTAATTACCACTGCTTTTGACTATTTCGTATGCAATATATGTTTTATCTTGGAAAAAATAAATAGGAAAAACAAATTGATTGATTGGAGTATCTCGTCTCTATGGGGCCTACTTTTGATATGAGAATTTTTTTAACAAATACATTGCATGCTTTTTGAAATCCTAATCCTTTTTACTGATTTTAAATTACTGAACATAAACACTGAACAGTCATTTAATAGAAACATAATGCACTTACATTATTAAGTGAAAGCTAGAAAGAAATATAAATTTTTGTATATGCTTTTGGTGATTTTTGTAATTAATTTATTAATAATTTTAAGATGGGAAGAACACTATGCATACAAATTTTGCTAACGGCATACTAAAGATTCATAGAAACTTTCGTACATCTTGAAATCAAGGAAATTCGTAAATAATTAAAACAGAGAAAACGGAAGTTAACGATTTTCATAAAAATAAAAGTTTTCATTGAAAACTTTAAAAAAATGACCACATTATGGACATCAACAAATGACATGGCATCCTTGAAGACATAACGATTGGGCTTTTGGGTACGTTTTAAAAAAAGAAACAAATTATTTGTGTAAATGACAATATGAAACCCTGAGTAAGTGAATACATCCCGCCATATAACATTTCTACATTAAACTAATTTGAAGAATCTTTAGCAGAAACCGCATTTATAAAAATTCTTTTTTAGGAAAGTGTAAAAACATTCTATAATGAACACCACATGTACACCAGAATAACGTTGTGTAAATATTGGTAAATATTCTGAATCTTTTTAAAATCTGCTTCAGCTCGTGCTAGTTTTCTTAATACGTTTATACCCTAAAGAATGTCCTGACCGGAGACAGTCGATTCCGTCCTATGATTAGTTTACTCAGTTCCTTTCAAATTTCGTTTTGTGTCAACATAACTTGTAAAGTTATTCCTCATTGTTGTTCCTCATTTGGCAACATTAGGATATATGTGTTATTTGTGTCATTTTTATCTTCATTTGTGGTAGGATTTAAAATCCTCAGTCAAGTTCTGAAATGTCTGAAATTTATAAAATGCTTTGAGTACCGGTAAAGTCTTATAAAATTCAATCTAGAAATTCGTCCTTGATGAAATTCGTCCATTATTTCACACAGGAACAAGTCTATTCCTCTTGCCTGTTTAAATAATCCAGTCAACGAAAAGTTATAGAGGAAAATGGAAGGAACAATATGTTTACTTTAGTACTTTCTTTGAGCTAGTTAGACGGTAAAGTAGTAAAACGTCCCCACTCCTAGGAGGTGAGCGGGGGGCAGGGGGGCCGTAGAAGGTACCTTTTTTGCGGTTTTTCGCTTATATCTCGGAAACTATCGGTCCTAGCGATGAGACCATATATAAAAATTAAAGCTGACAAAATGGTCCCCAAGATTGACCCCATTCATTTTTTTCCGCTAACTTACGTATTTTCCGAGATATCCGCGCTCAAAGTTCGTTAGTTTTGAAAACATTATATTTTGCTTCACTTTCTTTTGCCATATTTGACCTGGTAACTCTTCGGCCCTTCGTCCTACGAAAAAGTCGTAAGAAATTATGTACAGCATTAAATTTTCTTGAAGAATATATGTTATTTTACTATTTATCTTTAACCGTTCAATAGTTGCATAAATTTTAACTTTATGTGTAAATTCTGAGATTTTGCAGACAAGCTTAACTTTCGTATTTTCCGTTATTGTGTTCCTTCCATTTCCCTCTACACTCCCCTTTTGAGCATTCAGTGACTGGACTAAAAGGGCAGGGCTTTATATCTGCCTATTTCTACATAAGATTCCCCTTTCATTTCTTTTAAAACTTAAATAAAATTGTAAAATATTAAGATGAGAATAGAATAAATTGGAACAAATTTAGACACCTGTTCAGCTAATTTGAACTAATCCTTTTTTAGCACTTCTAACGTCACGAAATGATGTCTCAATGTAGACCAACATGTAGTAACATTTTTAAAACATTTTTATATGCTAACTTGTAAATAAATTATTATCATTAGAACATACTTATGCTTTTGGTAACTTTTGGACGGAAGTGACAGTTACATTTTCAAAAACAGGGACGGAATTGTTGAAAGGCATCTTCTGTACGCCTGTTTTCAGGGACTAAATTGACATGACTCAGAGCATGATTAATACTTGCTTTTAGTAATTTCTTTTAAAATCCTAATTGATAATATTAGGATGAGCAAAATAAAAGAATATTATTAAGTTTCGGATGAAATGATTAGCAGCCATACCCACTGTCGTTGCTGCAAATTCCGTCCATACTAATGTAGGCCTACTGGAGAAAAGCTGGCCTCCGGAGTCATGTAGGCCTATGTATAGTTAACAAAAGTAGTTACAATTGTAGTTAGTGTACTGGTATATTGCCTCAGGCCAAATAATCTTCTCGCTGTTTTTCTTTATCTCACTGCCTTTTATTTTCTCATAGGCATTATGTAGTATGTTTAGAAAAGAAACTCGGCAACTGCTGGACCCTAGAAGTAGCTAAGAATTTAAGTATATATTTAATAGACTAAATTAATCAAATGTATCTTTTGTGTATTCTTAACTTTTTGTTCATATTATATTGCATAAATTAGATCTCTTTCGTCATGAAAATGCAATTGGGGTTTCTACCTGTAATGTTCATTATTATATAAATAAATAAAACAAAATACTATATAATTACAACGCTGGCTGCACAGTATGTTTCTTTCTCCTTAGGAATACCAAAAACGACCAGAATAGAGGTTGTAATATTCTTTAGAACGTATAGAATTTATATAAACCCACTCCCGATCAAGTTAAATACATTCGTAAATTAGTTCCATTTCATCAAACATACTCCGCGTTGATTATTTCAACTACTTAACATCCTGGAATTCCGATCATCTTCAGAAACATCAGTGCACTGGCATACAATTTCAGGCGCCAACGTATTACCTCAAAGAAATGAGCTTTCGAAGCACACTCCATTCCGTCACGATTGTGAACAAGCACTTCAGTGTTGCAACATATCCAATCCATCTTCCAAAAACTCTTTTTGGGAACCTTTTTAGCGTTTTATTTAAGTATATTCCCAGTTAAATCGAGTACATCTATATTTCTTTCGCTCTGTATATTGTACGATCAACCACTTATCTATTATTACGAAAGCAGATGTTTTCAGATAATTAAAACAAATTTTACCAGAAAATACGGCCCCAGTTTTAATTCCTACCCAATTATGAGGAGTCAATGCAAATTATAACTAGTCCACAGGCTAGCAATGGGTAATATGTCCTTCCCATCAATGAACAGTAGATATAGAGTCATGCGACCTCTGCCCTAAAGAGCGAGAATGAAGAAGAATGTTATTGCTCAAAAGAAAATGAAATATGCACATATAAATTCCTAATCTTTTGTGATCTATTGGTAATGATGTTCCATAAATTCAGGAAAATGTTTTCCTATCTATCAATTACAGTCCTTTCACTGGCATTTAATCTTCTGGTTTGGTGAAACCTTCTCCTCACACATAAGTTCGCACAGAAAACCGGTTTTCAGATGACAGAGCAGCTTGCTCTGTTCAGATTGTCACGTGCCGGTTACCCTGGAATTCGTGACAATCTGTTTTCAAGTGAAAGGTGAACAAAGTTTCACGAAACCAAAGTTTCACGAAACCAAAGTTTCACGAAACCAAAGTTAAAGAGAAATCGCTTATGATTGTGTTGAAGGAAAAGTGTTTAATTCAATTTATTTGTTTATATTTCCAAAAACAAATAAACTACATCCCACATTATAACCTGGAAACATAACATAGAAAGGTGTTAGCTACAGGCCTATTATTATAAGAGAGAAGGCTAGTGGTAATAATTAAAGGAAAAGTTGTAGTAAACCGTAACTGGCCTAACCAAGGTTTGGTGCAAAGGTAACATGTCCTCCTTACTTTGTGCAGAAGTTTGTGTGTCTAATTTTTACATAACTATAAATTAAATGAAGGCAGCGAACTTGCTTTTTATTTATTTTATAGTTTACTTAAAATCACATTTTCCAGATTCCCACAAACTTGTTTTAGTGGATATATTACAATTTGCAAGGCATCTCCTTAATTGTTGCAGCTTGAAACCAGACAGAAGAATAGAATGGCCTCTGCTGATGGCAACAGTATTGGAAGTTGACCCTACCAATACTGCCCACCACTTCGCTTTGTCCAGACACTTCTACATCGGCTGGCAGAGCAGAAACGAGGCCCGCCAAGTCCTCTGGAGTCAAGAATCCTCCAATTTGGGGCCTGCCCTTTCCTCGTCATCCACACAGCTACACTTGGACAGCTTGCACAGCAAGATACAGCATCTCAAGTCTGAGATTGTAAGTAAATCAATTCATCCAGAAGATACTTGCTAAGCGTGGCGAAAGATAGCTCGCATTCTACTTAAGCTTGGGGTGTCTACAGGGGCCCCGGAAGTTTTCTTAATGTGACTACCATAGGCGTAACTAGAACTAGTCATTAGGGTGTGCCAATATAAAACGTGATAAACAGATTTGAGGAAAAAAGAAATACCGGCTTCTTCCTTAGCCTTTATTGTAACAGTAGGCGTCCTCACCAGCAGCGTCGCCAGGAATTTTATTAAGGGGGGGCAAAATCAATTTCGGACCTCAATTTCGGACAATTTCAAATGATTAGGCTAAACACATTAATATTCACTTAGTTAACCGGGTCGTTACTTTGAACCCAAGCTGAATTCGACGAGGCTACAAAGTTTTTTAAGTTAACAGAATACGCTCTTTTGAGCAATGGCCTTGGTGAGATATTATTATAAATACATATTATAGTTATAATTAGTTAATATTTGCTAAACTCATTATAAAGTAATTATATTTTTTTATTCTCCATGCTACAACTGTAGGTTGACAAAGAGTACCACAAATAAATGAATCAATAAGGCAATCCAGAGGGGGGCAGTTGCCCCCCCTTGCCCCCCCTTGCCCCCCCTTGCCGACGCCCATGGTCCTCACCCAGTTCCACTGCATTCATACATATAGAATCATTTTTCTTTATTAAAGCCCAGCGCAAGACAAATAGCGGCACTACAAAACGTCCACATTTCTTGCAACGTAATTAGTCATTTAACTTCTCAGTAAGAACAGGTACCACTTTTTACTTTTACGACAGTGAATCGTGAACAATCTTTCATAATGAACGAATCAAAGTATAGGTAGGTATCACGCGCAGGCAACTAGAGGGGCCGCGCCGTAACTCTTATGCCGAAGCAATGGCTAAGTATACCATGTAGCGATATATCGTATGGCCAATTCTGGTAAAAATTAAAAATTAAATTAGTAGAATAATAGGGAAAAGGAGCCATAACTATACCGAGCCCTGAAGAAGACAGCTACATGGCTGTAGAAACGTTGGCACACCAACACCTGACGCGGCCCACCAAGACTACCTACAGTACTTCATTATAGAACAATTTTCTTCATCTTGTTTACTTTTTTGAGACTGCCATTTTTCGAACAAGTCTTTTAATTCTATTGAATGTCCTAGTTTTAGTTTTACTTTTTAATAAGAATGGATGGATATGGTGTCTTTCCTTCAATAACCTCATTGCATAACATTCTCGCACTTCAAAAGAGTCCCACTATAAGATTTTTGAAAAAATTAAAAACTATTAACTGCATGGAGATATTCAGTACATGGATCAATCAAATTTGCCCTATAATGCATTTAACCAATCAGAATTACCATATATCCTATATATCTATGTCCTCTCAAATTCATAATGTATTGCACTGTCGACTTTCATTTCATCATAAGAAATAATCAGATTTCTTCTCTCTCATAGATACAGGCTTTGGAGGCGGCAAAGTACCTCTGTCCACAACATATAACTACTAAAAATACAATTGAAAACATGCCGGGAAAAACAAGTTAATCCACATTTTTTTAAACATAGAACAATAGTGTTTCATGAATGAACGTGGCTGCAAAAATTGTTGAAGTTATTTTTGGTAATTTCTGTGAACATAAGCATTAAGCATTCACACATATTGAATCATTTTTCTTTATTAAAGCCCAGAGCAAGACAAATAGCGGCAAAAATGGCGAAACAATTTTTTGGGGTTAACCCGTTTTCAATTTTTGCCCCCCCCCACCCAACAATTTTTTTAAGTCGGCGCCTCTGTTTGTGCTTGTTGTGTTATTAAGTCAAAATTTAATTTCATTAAGCTGGGAGGAAATCTAATAGAACAAAGGTACTCGAGGTAGGAAAAGAATATTGTAAATACAGTATTTCCTTAAATAGTCAAACCCTTTTTTAGAATGTGCACAATTTGTAATGATTTCGCAATGACAATGCTGTCCTATTTCCTGCATGTACCGTACCCTGGATTATTCATTGACGCTCACACTCTGATAAAACATTTTCATACATAGTACATCGTTCTCCCAAATTCCTTAATTCATATTCTAATACAGATATTTTATAATAATTCCTCTGACATTGGGATTCGAACCCAGGACCTTTTTGGTTTTCCGTGCCACTGCTCTACCAACTGAGCTAAGCCAGAGTTCGCTTCACAACGCCAAATGGAACCTCTCTCTTATGACTGACTACCCTTAATTGTCTATCTCACTGAAAGAAAAGTTATATCATATGCAGTATCGTGAGGCACACTAGTGATTTTTGTGACCGGGCTTCCACTGTTACTGTACAGTAACATTCAAGATGGATATACATGAATTCATGAACCACAGATTGTCTCTCACTAGCAGCCATATCATCTCCTTATTCTATGTACTAACTAGCGTCTAACTAGCAATCTATCATCTTCTTAATCTGACCAGTAACTAATAGCCATGACATCTTAATCTGAGTGATAACTGGACGTCTTGTCATATTTTTTATCTAATTATTGGGTTTAACCAACAGTCAAGTCATCTTAACTTGAGTACTAACTAGCAGGCATGTCGTATTCTTAATTTAACTCATATATGGGCAACGCCCGGCCCGCGGGCCGGATGTGGCCCGCCCCGACTTTTGATCCGGCCCGCGGAACATTTTAAAATCGCGTTCCGAAAAGTAAATATTTTCGGTTCTCGCCAACTAGAGAGTGAGAGGGGGAAAACAAAAGCCTGAACTACGAGGGTATTCCTTCTGATCAGCGCTAGAAAAATGCTGCAATAGGCCTAAATCAAAGTATCGACCCAGACTTACAGATGAAAATTTTGAAAACACTCTGCGCTTGTGTATTAGTAGGATTGATGCGAACATTGATTATCTTGTTTCTCAAGTTCAAGCTCAAGCTTCTATTTAATTTCTGCTTTTTGTAAGTAAATGCCCAATCAGTTCCATATTGTTCTCATTCATGTATCTTTAACATTATATTTTATAAATATAAAAAACCGTATCATGATGCATGATTAACACTATATTTTATAAATATAAAAAACCGTATCATGATTATTTTTTCACTACTACCTATTATCTACGGCCCGCGACTTCATAAATATCGTAAAATTTAGCCCG
Source organism: Ectobius pallidus (assembly GCA_964059195.1). Taxonomy (NCBI): domain Eukaryota; kingdom Metazoa; phylum Arthropoda; class Insecta; order Blattodea; family Ectobiidae; genus Ectobius; species Ectobius pallidus. The sequence goes on from CAXKWD010000011.1 coordinate 54,267,743, forward strand.
CATCTTTCCAAAGGTTGCCCATATCTGATTTAACTACTAGGTATCTATCTATCTATCTATCTATCTATCTATTTATCTATCTATCTATCTATCTATCTATCTATCTATCTATCTATCTATCTATCTATCTATCTATCTATCTATCTATCTATCTATCTATCTATCTTTACCTTAGTTTTACCTCTCCCTTCTAGGGACTTTTACGAGACCCACACCGCCCGGGCCTTACAGGGCCGCGACACTACTAGTAGACTAATAGGTATTATGAATTAAATTATCTGATATGCAAATAAGTAAAAGAAAAAATATGCATGGCTGCTCTCTTAATTACTCTTTTCTTTGCTTTTAGTTTTAGCAGGTAATCTGTTACAATAAAACGCCACATATGTGCCGACAGTGGCGGACGCAGAAATTTTTTTCGGGGGGGGGGGATTTGACTTTCAACTTACATATAAAATTAGTTTACAAAAGTGGCCACTTAGAGTACATATATAGCCTTTTTTCAAATTTCGGGGGGGGGGGATGTAACCCCCCTATCCCCCCTCTGCGTCCGCCACTGTGTGCCGACATTTATCAGAAATTTTAAAATACAATTTATCTCTTTAATAATAATTCTTGTCCAAATATCGTTCAGATTTTTGTTACCAAGATTTGAACCTGCGATTTCCTCACCTCGGCATCGCGCTTCCTTCCGTTAATGCAATAATAATTTTATTCTGTAGAGTGTATGCAAGCTGGTGAAGAGAGAAAGGCTCGACCTTGGCATGTCCAGGTTACGATCTTGTTACGACACATACCGGTACTTGTTCTGTATGGAGGTCATTCTCTGCTTTGTGTATTGTGTGCAATTCCATTCATAATATCACATACGACTTCAAATACTGGAAAATAGCCATGTTATTTCAAGGGCAATGCGATTTTTTTTACATTATCGTGGAAATGAGTTTATCGCCTTTACTTTTATAATTCGGTTTGAAATACGCCATTAGGAAAGTTCAGGAAAACGAGTTAGGCCTACAATCAAATGACAATCACCCGATATTAGCTTTTGCAGACGATATATTTTGTCTGTTGGGCGATGGTATAAACACAATCCGGAGAATGCAAGAAAGTATTTTCGATGCCTGCAGGAATGTTGGATTGGAAAGGAATACAGAAAAAACCCTAAGTATATGGTCATGAAATTTCAAATTAACCTACAAAATATTAGAATAGCAGATAAAGCATTCGAACAAGTGAGGAAAAGCAAATAATCACAGTATTAATAACATATACAAATAATATTAAGGAAGAAGTAAAGTGTCGACTAAAAACCGGAAATGCTTTTTTTTTAACGAAAGTCAGAAACTTTTATCTTGTCGCCTTTTGTCCATAATTCTAAAAATAAAAATGTATATGAATATTACCGTGCCAGTTGTATTATATAGATTTGAGATTTGGTCCCTTACTCTTCGGGAAGAACATAATCTGAGCGAATTCGAAAAAAACAGTTCTTAGGAAAGTATTCGGACCTAAAACAGAGATGAAGACGGGGACTGAAGAAAACTGCACAATGACGAGCTTCATAACCGTACTCTTCACCGAATATAATAGGGGTAATTACGTCACGGAGGATGAAATGGGCTGGACATGTTGAGCGCATGGGGGAGGAAAGACATATCTACAAAATATTGAGTGAGAGACCCTAAGGGAATAGACAAGTTGGAAGACCTAGAGGTAGGTGGGACGACAACATTAAAACAGATTTAAAAGAAGTAGGATTTGTGAGGGGTAGTTGGATGAAGTTAGCACAGAATATTGTTGAATGGCGGGCTCAGGTAAGCCTGGCAATGAATCTCTGGTTTCCATAAAAAAGAAAATATTTCTTTAGCTTGCTTAGGAATTATCTATTTGTCATTCGCTAAGTAAGTAAGTAATGGGTGATATTTCTTCACTTCAAACGTTAGGATGTAGGTCTACACTTTAAGGCTTTGTAATATGCCGGTAACCTATCTGAAAGGCCTAAATACTACAATGCTCTATGCGTCCTTTCATATAGTTACTATAGTTACTTCTCTAACCGTGATGTAACAAATATAAAGTCGTACATAAATAATTTCATATTTTACCGCAAAATGTGCTTTACATAATACCGGAAGACTTGTTGTAGCAACGTCACATTCTCAGCTGAGAAATCATTGGTGTGAACTGTCACAGAATCAACGCGTGAGACATTACACGTGGAATCCTAAATAAACTTAATGAAAGACTTCCGGTTTTATATTACTGAAGAGATATAATTGTATTTGTATGTGTACGGCGTATAGAAAATTTATGTTATGTAATACAGGAAATAAATTTAGTTGCTTCCACTTACAATTATTATAATATTTCCCATTTTATAGTCTATAATAATTTATAGGCCTACTGTAACTATTATACAGAAAGTTTGAAACACTATAACCATAAAATATTAGCATGTTCACTGGGATTGTCTACCGCTGTGGCGCAGTGGATGCCTTCGCTCCTCTCACGCAGCGGGTCCTGATTCGATTCCTGGTTGGGAAAAGTTACCTAGGTGAGATTTTTTCCGTGGTTTTCCCCCACCTTTGAGATAATGTCGGGTGGGTCGCCGGATATCATACGGCCGACATTATCATCTTCATCCCATTCGCGCCTTGTTCGGAATAACTGTGTGTGTGACTGGTGTGTATCGTCTTATGTGCTCCGTCTGCAGGCAAGGGTCTGTCGTATTAAGGAATACACAATTCTAATACATAAGCCTATGTGAGATCAAATACTCAGAGTTTTAACTGATTTATGAGATGCATAGCCACTAACGACTATACCAGTATGCTTTCTTCTAAATTTGTACTTCTATTTAAATAAAATTTGTACACCTAAATATTGATTTAAGTACAAGTTCTCTGGTATACATGATTCTATGTTGTCACTCGTGTAGATAAATTCTTGAAAAGTCAAAACTTATCACTTCTATAGTTTGCTGTATATACAGCTGATAATAGCAATTAAGGTTAAATATAAAATAGGGTTTCCTAACTAAGATCTTCGTTTTTTATATGTACTGCTCACAATTGCACGCGTTATATTTTCATGCAGTTTCATTCTGAAAATAATATTTTCAACATCAAACATAGAAAACTGTCATAAAACTATTACAAAGCCGATTTCATTAACAAATTGAAATGAAAGCACAGCCGTTCAATTGTAAGTGCTGGTCCGACAGGTGCTTGTAACTTCACAGTAATGTTGTTGGCTTCGAATTGTTCGGTATAGATCAATATCTCCTACTGCAACTTTTTACTCAGACAAAAATCTGATTTCATCGTTTCATAAAGGTACAGGATAACATTTTTGAATTGAGGTTAAATTCGCTACGACAATAGTTATTTCGTTCGCAATCATATTGAACCTGAATTTTCTCACTTCTCACGCTCAAAATATGCCTTTTCGTCATATGTCATGATGTAAAGAAAAGTACATCGATAACTTCAAAATTGTTTCGATAATTATCCTGAATTTATCTTGGGAGAATTCGGGCTTCGAGTTCATTTATTGTGACTGTTATGGAATAAGGCATAAGGCATGCACTGAATGTTATTAAAATAATGAAAATTGTTAAAACTCATTGCTATTTGTGTCATTGTAATCGAGATAGCCTATGGCGGGATAATCGGTATATTATAATACATCAACCATTCGCCATCGGCGATAGTCGCGCTTCGTGAGATTTTTCTCCTATTTTAGATTAACCTCTTTGGCAAAACTCATAATATCTTATAATTAATGTTGTATTATTACTAAACGAGGTTTAAAATACTTTACGACACTATAATTACATATTATTTTCATATGCGGCTTATATAACATATATACCCAATCGCTGAGTTCAATTATTGTTTTCGATTAAAGTAGTGAAAAGTATTGAAGATGTTTCAGTGTTCTGTTCTTGTGCATTGACGTAAAAACAACTGCACTTAGCTGCAATTAAAATGAAAATAATAAAAATAAAACAAAAAACGACGACAGTTGTAATTGGTTGAAATCCCACGTATTCTTATACTGGATTCGTCGCTAATCCATGAGCTATGTAATCTCCGTTATGAATTTACTTTTATATTGAGATATGTATTTTGCTCTGGTCAAGAGAATCATAATAACGAGTTTTTGCCTTTCTAGTTATGACTCATTAAATAGAAATAGAAGTGGGCTGCAATGTGAACAATGGAAATGTGTCTATACCGTAAATGTCATGGGTAGTAAATACATCAAACCGGACTTCATATTCCACCTCCCAAGGTTCACTTGACCTTTCACAAGTGTATTTGTTTTGCAGGTTAGTTTGATTGCTCGAGATATGGTGCTGTTTGAACAACTCTTTGCGCTACAAGAAGCCATCTTGGAGTTAAAGGACCAGTACGAATATAGTCCAAGTTCCAGTGAACCCTCGCCTTATGATTCCCCATGTTCAACGCTTTCTAGCGTCAGCTCTAATGAAAGTGTATGCAAAGGCACCAAGGTAACCACAAATATACCTTAGCACTCAACTTCTTGTATTCCTAAAGCTAGGGCCCGGATGTTTACAAAAAATCATATTTTATGTGTAAAAGACATTAAAGAAATAACAGAAAATTTATGTTTCATTTTGCACATTTTGGCGTATTTTATTAGTTTTGTGATAATGCATCATATTTGCTTGATATTAAAATTATTTTATGCAATTTGTCGTACTTTAACGACATATTTCTGACAGATTTTAAGTATAGTGCATATCTCAGTTAATTCAGACATTTACAGTATAATTGGCCATTGACAATAGACTGTACAATATTCGAGAATACATAGCCCAATGTTATCGGAACTGATTGGACGTAAGTATATTATTAAAGCAACGTTTCACTTTATTGGTTTTCAGTTTACTACATTTTTTATTGCATTCATCTTGCTTTAAAAAATTGCAATGTAATTCATTCAACTTCTACCAATAGTTGTAATTTATAATGTAGTTCAGACAATGGAAAGTATTTCGGTTCCAGAGCATATTTTACAAATTTTAAAGCTTATTTCATCTTCTTATGGAGCATTAACTTCAGGGCCTTGGTTATAGCTCAAGCCTGGATTCTTATGTCTCAGTATTTCGAGTCTCGACGGTTCGACATTTCCATAAATCCGAGCTGAAAATTTTGAATTGCAGTAAGAATTAATAAAACAATTCATAAATCGTCAGGCTTCAGTGCGCGAGTGCCTTATATTAATACGAGGCTAGACACTGACGACATGTGACGGGGTTGAGAAGAAAGACTTCGCGTCTCGGTTATAGTTGTGAAATATTGAGAAATCAAACGACACTACGTTTCTGGTGAAGCGTGAACAACTATCTATTTTGGCATAATAATCGATTGTAGTATGAACTCGAAAATAGAATATTATCGAATAAAGTATGATTATTGTCATATCTCGTATCTACTCTAGTATTATTTTATTTTTTATGTAATGAAATGTGTGTTTTGTTTTACCACACTTATGTTCCCGTAGAGCTGGGTAGAGTAGGGTAGGTTGAGAGCAGTAGGCCTAACATTAAGTAAAGGTAGTTAACCACACTAATGTTCAGTGTTGCTTATTAGTTCACATGTTAGAGTATGGTAGAGCAGAATGGATCAACATTCAAGTTCACCACTCTGAGCACTTAGAGTATGGTAGATAGAGAGCGGTATCATTAAGAATACCTAGTTTTCACTCTAAGAAAGGGGACCAGACATCCCATTTTTAACGGGATTGTCCCTTTTTTGAATGACTGGTCTCGTTGTTCCGACGAAACTTTAACGGGACGCAAAATATCCCTTTTCTAAACTCATTTCTCACTGCCCTGTTTTCGTGATTTTTTTTCTGCGTGGTCAGATGAGAACAGGTTTAATAATGAAACTGTTAAGACTATGGTCATGATCAAAACACATTTCCGTGATGTATCTTGCATAAGTTTCTGTAATTTTCTGTTGGAACACTTTTGCAAGGAACACAGAACTCCTAAAACTATCAAAGAAAGACTGGTTCAGATCCCGGATGCAATAAAGTGTAAAAAACATTTTACTTAAGAAACTTTAGGCAAGGATTGAAGAAAATAAAAGTATTTTTAATCTAGAAACTTTAGGCAAGGGTTGAAGAAAATAAAAGTACTTTTAATCTATTTGTAAGACTATCACATATATTTTTAGAATAAGTTTGACAGTGGTTGTAGTGTTATAGTTCAAAGTTAATTATTAAATAGAATATTTATAACATTTACCTAATTATGGGTTCTGTTTGCTCGATAATCCGGCACGGCGCATCTGAGTAACCCGTGTTTTCATTTTTTAAATGGTCACCCTACATTAAGAACAAAGCTAAAGTAAACAAACCCCATTACAGCTGTCCCACTCTATCACATTACTCGTATAATCTAAGAGTGAGACACATGTAACTTACAACTGATTTTTGTTCAGATTTGTTCTTAGCGTGGAAAACATAACAACCTTGGGATTAGGTAAATTAAGAAAAAATGGCGATGCAACGACAATTCACCCACACGAACTTAATGAATATTTTACGTCTTTCCAGACTGACGGGGATACATGTATTTCCAGTGAAAGTTGGAAAATTCATTTGCTCATACAATTTCACCGTTATTCTATACCTTTAATAATAAAGAATGATAAAGCCAGACTAGAGATGTTGCTGTTTATATTCATACGTAGCCACTTCCAAATTCTTTGCCACCTAATGGAGAAGAGTGAATCATAATTACATGATTACAATACACACTTGTTTTCTTGAAATGCTGCCTTCTGTAAATCAAACAACAAGCCACTGGACTTATACTGATGACTACAAAAACGAGATACGATTTGAGAACTACAGAATATTGACGTGGTATTCGTGGTATTCTTTAAGTATGTAACTCCCAACGATGTTAAGAAGGCCCTGAATCGTATCAAATCTAAAGCACAAGGAAGTGACAATATTAGCATAACAGTCATTCATAAAATTATCGACGTTATATTACCGACATTAACACAAATATCTTCAATACTTCTCTAATGACATCAACTTATCAAAAACTATGGAAACAAGCAATTGTACGACCAATCCCTAAAAATGGCACACCCACCCTCCCAAGTGATTTACCGACCTATCAGCATATTATCTACTGTCTCAAAAGCACTGAAGCGGATCATACATAAACAAATAACTGACTATTTAAATGAATACCAAATTCTTGACCTTACCAATCCGGATTTAGAAGTGGACATAGCAGTGCAACTGCACTACCTAACGTCACTGAAGACATACGCGAAGCCATCGACAAAAGTGAAATAACCGTGTTAACTCTCCCAGATTTCAGCAAGGCGTTCGACTCTGTAGAAATAGACATACTTATTTCCAACAGTTGTCTGAAAGCTGAATCCGCGGGATTGGCCTTCGCGATCGCCAACGGTGTGTGTTTACTTGCAGGTCGTCTTCTTGCCTTCCCGTGAAGAGAAGAGTCTCCCCCAGGGATCAGTTCGCGGCTCTTATTATTTTCATTATAATATTAACGACATTTCAACAGTACTCAGGCACAGTAGACATCATCTCTACGCAGATGATCTGCATATTTACATTCATACTAGACCTGAAACATTACATGGCGCTCTAATTCAACTAAATGACGATATCAATGCTGTATCTAATTGGTGCACCAAATTTGATCTCAAAATAAACTCAGATAAGTCCCATGCCATTATTATAGCTCATCAGAGATTACTCTCAAAATTAGATTAGAATACGATCCGCATGTTATGATCAACAATACTCCAGTCCGTTACAGATCTTCGGTGGAGAACCTAGGGCTCCGTTTGGATCAAACTCTTAGGTGGGTCACTCAGGTAACACAATTGTATAAGAACGTATGTGCCATAATTCTTATTTGAAACGCCTGAAGTTATGTGTACCTTTTTCATTGAGGAAGTCCCTAATTGAAAGATTTGTAATGCCTCATTTTGATTATTACAATGTTCTTTCATGTGACCTCAGTGAAAAACTTGTCCTAAAGTTGCAGCGAAAGCATAATTCATGCATTCGATTTGCGTAATATCCGACTAGCTGAGCATGTCACACCTTCTCTTCTTAGATTATCTTGGCTCCCTGTCTCTTCTTTGTCAAATCCTCCAATCTTCAACTCCCCATTACTTGGCTAATCGTATTCAGTATTTATCTTCAAATTACTCACTAAATACCAGATCACAACATGATTCTCTGCTTTCAATACCTATCCATAGAACATCCATCTATTCCCGGCCTTTCACTGTAACTTCTGTACGTTCCTGGAATCTTCTTCCCTCCAGAATCAGGGTCTGTTGTACGCTGTCAACATTTAAACAAGGCTAACGGAATATATATTTTTAAAAAACGATAATTTTTTAAGGTATAAAACATTTGCTTTTTATGGTTTCTTGTATACTGTAGATCAAAAGTTAAGTTACTTCTTTCTAAGTGTAAAACAATTTGTATAAATAGTTTAATTTTAAGTAACATAGACTCAATTAACTACTGTATATGTATATAACTATTTTAGTATATCCTTATTATCAGGGCCCTAAAATTGTTTTCAAAATTAACTATAAAATGATGCTGAATTTAAAAGAAAATGACTAAATAAATGTAAAAATTAATATTTTATTTATAAAAAAATATTATTGTACACACAAGGGTATAGACTAATTTGTACATACACTAACAGGCAAAAAAACGATCACTGTAAAATTTGTTGTAATTTTAAGATTAATCATAAATTGGTTGGATGTTTATATATTGTTGTTGGTGAGGATGAATTATTATTTTTATTGGACCATTAGCTATAGATACAGCATATCCGCTTCCTTAATACCTTCACTTTATCACCAAACAAAATAAAAAACATCGCGATAGGCCGTTTCCGATCTGATCATCTGCACTAGCTTGTCATACACATTGTAAGATGTTTCATTGTTGTATTGCGTCATTTCCTTCCAAACTGAAAGGAAACTGTGTCCCTTTGCATCGAAGTGATTCTGTAGGTAAGTTTAGTTGAAATTATGCCTCTCAGTCCCGAAGACGTTGCCAAAGGTGTTGCTCTAATATCTAATTGATGATGGACCTTAGGTTCACCGTACACCGTGGTGCAAGAGGTCGTGAGAAAGACAGTTATACCAGAAGACACTGGTCTGGCAGAAAAAGTGTACAATTGCAGTAATTTTATTTCAAGCACTACTTCATAATTTTGATTTAAACTTCATTTTTTTAAATTTCATTAAGTGATCGGATTTTTGTTTGCCTATCAGTGAACTTGTAAAAACTGTAAATGGAGAAAGGATGTTGTAGGTCTGAAAACTTTGTTGTTTGTTCTTGATTGGAGCAATTGAGAATAAACGTAAAAAAAAATTTGTAGATACTACAAACATGTTGCATTATGGTAACCTAGTAATTTATTTAAATATCACCAGTATGAAAAAAAGCTTGTATTCCCTACCTTATTCTGGATTGCAGTACATCACTGTCAGCATACGGAGATTATCGAAGGTAAATGGTCTCCGAAAGTAAATATACTCAATGTAAATGCATGAAAATTACTAAATAAGGAAGAAAATGACACGAAAATGGCAAAATAATGACGTAAAATTGAAATAAATGTCCTAAAATATGAAATAGCATGAAACGACAAAAATGGCTAACAAAATGCATTTCTATAATCTAGAAGCCATGATTAGGATTTATCCACAAGTTGGGAATGTCTGTACGGCATCAATAAAAAGATGACGTCATTAGAATCCGGGCCCTGCTTATTACTTATAGAACTATGTTAGTGCATTTGTTTTTTCTTTTTTTATGTCTCTGGTTGAGTGTAAGGCTTTAACTCTGCCAGATCAAATAAAGAGTTATTAAAATTATTATTATTCGAGTGATAACAGTTTTAGTTTGCGTAAGTTATGGATTCACGAATTGTGGTTACTACCATTGATAAAGTTTTTTTTTTTCAAACACTTCTAGGCCGAAATATTGTCGTGATAAATTTGCGAGAAAAAACACGATTTTTTTTTGTTTGCGAAATTTTTTAATGAGTTCTATAATTTTCAAGGGAAATTTCGAGTTTTAGAAAGGCAGTTTTTAGAGGACTTACGGAATATATTTAATACTTATGTAATTTTTAGAGTACTTAAGTAATGTGTAGCTATTTCAGTGATAAAAGTGTAAAGAACTAAAAAAATACTACTTATTTTTCATTGGAAATTAAAATAATACGAGGTACAGAGTTGTTCATGTAAATTGATTTTGGTACAACATTGGCATATTTGAATGTAGTATGGTTAATTTATTTTTTATTTTTATTTTAACGAAAAAATAGCTGAATTTTGGTGCCCAGTAACTTATATCATCAATGCACCCTCGACATAAGTAAGCCATACTAGTTTATCTACACTACAGGCAGTTTTTAAACTTTGAAAATGAAAGGTATAAAGTCCAAGGAGAATCGATATATTTTTTCAGAAACATTCAATATTTTGCGCCGCATAAGCCACCAATCTATTTTGTTTTAATGTAAAATAACACCGAATTTGTAACCTTTTATGCAAAATAACTCCGAAATTAGTCAAACTTTTGTACCAAAATTTAACATTTTTATTAACCGTTAGATCCCTATGTATCGTTAAAGTAGACAACTACGTCAGTTTTAGTATAACTTTATTTTAAATATAACGTTCATTTCCTAATAGTAATAACTACAAAGAGGTTTCATCTCTTTCTCTATGGTCTTGGAGATTAAACAAATAACTATGCAACCTGTTTATTCTGATATTCCACGACTTGTCATGGGTATTATTGTATTACGATAACATAAATTTATTGATTGGTGAATACAAATCCATTCTTTTCTTCTCTTTTCCAGAGGTCTGCAAGTTTCGTACGACAACACATATCGTACCCACCGATAGCACGCAATCGTTGTAAGAGGATAAAACCGAGCGCTTCACTTCATGGCTATCAAGATTCCTACGATTCGGGCATCCATACTTCGGATCAAGAAATATTTGTGTAGTAACTGACGTTGCTGTTCATAAGGTAACATAGGCCTATTTCTCAATCGCTGTTCACATGCAACTCGGAATAAGGAATGCTTGAGCGATGCTCCATAGATAGTATCTCTTCCTTCTCAAATACGCATGCATTAATAATAGGGATGTGCATATGCATATGAGTATACAAATGAGTATACTTTGCAGACAAAACCGTTTTTAAGGATATTTCTAGTAGGAAAACTCATATGAGAAAAACGAAGGAGCTCAAGCGGTACTAAATATTTCGTATGGACAAGAGATAGGGAGAAATGGAAAATCGGGCAGCACTAGTTATTCACATGACGGAGAAATGGGATTCAAACAGTAGGAACAGGGATTTTCATTTGAGGAAACGTTGAGGCTGAGAGGAAAATCAAGTAACACTCAGTATTTCATATGAGGAAGGGATGGAACTAAGCAGCATCGAGTGTGGGGGAGAGATGAGCCTAAGAAAACCTCATGCAAACGTAATAAACAACGAACCTTCCGTGTACCCCTTGATTAAATCATTTTTGAAGCATTATTAGATGAGAAAGTAAAAATTTACATCACTATTTAAAACAAGATAAGTTGAAGAAAACATATCATTCAGCAAACCTTACACAAAATTGCATGCCAATATGGTATTCTCAACGTTTGAATGAACTGTGGGAGCGGTGAGTGATACCCCTTAATATTGCTCGAAAAATATATAAGGCGCATCTTTATTCTTATATGGGCCTACATATCAAATACATTTTCAGATTAAATCCAGCGCACAGACCTACCGTCCTCAAGAGGATAGTGTACCTCTGCATGACAATTCCAACCTTCACTCGTTATATTAGCGCAAATACTGTAACAACTTCTTGGTATTGTTTAAAAGTCAAAAGTAACATTCCAAAATGACAGTGAACTGGAGCAAAGGGGCATAATGCGTTAACGTGTTTTGATATGCTTCATCCAAAGGTGAATAAACAAAAATTGAATAATTAAGTCCGATACCAGTCTTATTAAATTGAACAGTATTATGATAATGAAATCTATGGAAAATATGATAGTGACCATGAAAATAATATGGAGGAATGAAGGTAGCTTTAGTCCTATCCACACAGACAGTCAAACGTACAGTAAACCTAAACTTAATATTTGGGTCTTTTCAAATTATAAGTAGTAAAACTGTACATGCTCCTAGGTCTAAAATAGACCTATAATTTTTAAATAAAAATGTAAAGACTTAATTTTGTTTGTCATCAGCTCTACCATAAGTTTGCCACATTTTTTCAATGAATCCAAGAATACTTCCGAAAGATTATGGAAGTAATTTTTTGACAGGAATGGACGGCTTAATTGTACAGCACAATATGGTGCGTGCAATTTGTCATAAAAATCCAATCATTGATAGGCCTACTAGACGCATTTTGTTATGAATCAACACAAACATCTTATAAAATCTTTCAGTTTCTCTTTAGATGTTGGAATATCACATGAAAGTCAGTGCCCATTAATGCCATAGATTGTTGATCGTTATCAGCACATTTTAGATTCTTTTACCTTTGCTGCCTACGGAACAATCAACACTGCACTTCAGGTAATATGTACGTAGTAAAATAGTACTGATAAAAAGAAATGAAAGAGGATATAAGAACACCGAACAGGACAGACAATGAACCAAGTCACAAATAAAAAAGGAAGCAAAAATTCATTACAATCGTCCAGTTAAATAGAATAACCGCCTAAATGTGATTGCTGCATATGGTAGCCAATCGCACTTCCACCAGATATTTATTACACGGGTCAATCTTCTTATCCTACGAATTGAGATGTTAATGTTTTACAGACTATGTCGTAAACACTGTCCACTGTTCACGCTGTATTAATTTCGGTCGGCCGTTATTTGAACCCAGGACCTTCAGCGTGAAGATCCACCATGTTAACTGTTGCGCTAGCAGAGTATATTAACAGAGAATCAATATCGTAGTCTTAACCATAGTGAATGCGGTGTGAGCATCTCACTTTCGCATCCTGTGAATAACGAAGATTTGCCTATTTACCAATCCACAGGATCAGAAGATAAACCGGGTGTATAAACAGATTATAAATATCGACAGTGGAAGAAATGGCATCTCATTATGTCTTTGTCAGTTCAAAAGACAGTAAAATCCCAGAGCAAACACTTCATCATCAAAGATGGTCATTGGGATTACGAAATCATTTTTTTTCAGATCTAAGGTAAAGGAAAATAAGACAAATTGAAATCCATGTAGATTTAGGTAAATGGGGTTAAAATTCGGGGAAAGAAAGGTAAGTCCGGAGACTGTCCTGAAAATAGAAGCATCTAGTAACCATAGGCCATAAGTCAATTATTATTGTTAAAATAGAAAATAAAGAAATATTGAGTCCTATTTCAATTATACTAATCACAAATAATTAAAAAAATATATGTTTTATAGGTTTCACGCATGTTCGGAACACCTAGAAGAAGATGGAACAAAAAGACAAAATCATAGCCAATCTGACTGGAGTGGATATTTTCGTGCATAGAGTGCACTTGATTGGGCCACCATATCAAGGATCTGAAATTTTCTAATCAATACTTCAGCATAACACCCGAAGCAGCAAGAGAACTCCACAATCGTATATTGTTGGGGATAGTAGCTGCCTCTATAATCATAGAGTGGTCCAGGTATTGGCAACCAAGGGACTCTGTCTAAGCAAAAATAGTTCTCCAAATCACAGATTGTTCCAAGCAATTGCCTCACAGGAAGATATATCCACAATTTATAGAGTGTCTAGTTCTTGGCAACCAGGGTTTGCTTCCTATGCAAATCGTAACAGTCTGTGTTCAGGCATAGCAAATTAACTGAAATAATGTTGGGTGCCACGGTGTATATGACCTTGAGTTTGTCTGAATGAGGATGTGTCAATTTAAATTCAACACTTCCCGCTATCTACTAAACGTAAATCAATAGATTAGAAGGAAATACTTCCTATCAGACCTAGGTAGACTCTTAGGCTTCCTAGAGATTAAGGCTGATACTTATTAGGCGATCGGCGCGTTATAAGACAGTTTTGGTTTGTCTACTAAAGTTACTATTTTGTTCCTATTGAAAGAACTAATTTATTTTATTTTATGTTACCTCTGTGCATTTCTCATAGAAATTCTACAAAGTGTGTACAATTTAATGTGAGTGATATTATATAACTTATGTGAAAATATCCTGTATGAATACTACTCGAAACTTCTAATTAAAATACAAACTCATAAATATAATTATCTAGAGTGATAATTGTAACCTGATCTCAAAGATACTGGCTGACAATACAGCTCAGTGGAATCTCTAACTTAGTAGAACCCTAACAGTATCTAAAGGACATCCATTAAAGTACAGATTTCCATTAAAGCCTTGGTATGGTATCGATTAATATCGAACACGGAACAATCTTTGAAGCCTTGAGAGCACCGAATGCAGCTGCATAATAAACCACCTATATAAAAAGAAATAAAGTCAATTCTGTTCGTGTTAATTTTAATATTATACTAAACTGAGCTGCTTTTGTGTGTTTTTAATGTGCCTTGGAGACCTCCTGTGGCCTGCCATCGGAAAAGACGAGAACTATTAACAGCTGTTGTCCGAGAGTCGTTTGTTCCATCAATTCCGAAATATTCTAAAAACCCAAAATTTAAACACTTAATTATGGTCGAACAAGAAAAGTTGCATTTAACTTACATATAACGATAATGAAGACATTTGCTTGTTTCATAAAAACATACTCGTGTCTTAGTAAATTCCATTATAGGCTCGTTGCATAATGTACTATTAATCAACAGAAAATAATTATTTTATTCAGACAGTTTCATTAATAGTATTCATTATTATACTTTGGCCAGAGTCTTTTTAGACAGTGAAATGAGTAGAATATATTTTCAGCTCTACAACCGTCCCTGCAGTAAACAAGTAAGTCTGTCTCACTCTTACGTAAATACGAGTAATGTACTAGAGAGAGACAGGCTTACTTATTTACTTTACGGCCGGACAACATCTAACCATTCCACTGTCTCAAAAGACTCTGGCAAAAGTATATATTTGTCTTGTATAATAATGTTTAAATTGCTGAAATAATCTATATAATCTGATGAAGTCTTTGATTCAGTTTAATTCTGCATAAGATATGCTAAGTTCTTTAAATGAAGAGAAGAAAACTATACCCGAGACGAGCTAAGAAAGAAACCTGAAGTAAACAAAAACCAGCATGTCTGTCTCACTCTTATACAAATAATGTGATAGAGTGAGACAGATGTACTGGTTTTTATTTACTTCAGGTTTCCTTCTAAGAACGGCCAGACTTTAGGTGGAGTGGTTTTCATTTACTTAAGAGAAGGGCTATAAAAATTATATTTTCATACTTTTTGCAAACGTACATGATCATGTTTAAAAAGCATACAGATCATGATTAACTCTCTCAAGTACAGAAAACTGTGTGAAAATCTATGATAGTTGAAAACAAAATATTTGTTTAAGATTGAATAGAAGTTCTTCATTCTCTGCAAAAATTATTATATGATCATAAAAAAATCTCATCTGTTGCCAGTAAGCCAAACTATATTAAATGCCTCTTCAAAGATGATCT
The DNA here is from genome assembly GCA_964059195.1 of Ectobius pallidus. Classification (NCBI taxonomy): domain Eukaryota; kingdom Metazoa; phylum Arthropoda; class Insecta; order Blattodea; family Ectobiidae; genus Ectobius; species Ectobius pallidus. Next base: position 54,283,462 of record CAXKWD010000011.1, read on the forward strand.
GTATCAATCGCCACAATAAAAGTGGATGGTACAGTATTTGCACCACAATGTTTAAAGATTTTCGAATTTGGTGGTAAAATGTGTATACCACCATACCCCAAAGAGCTAATACTCTGATTTCAGTTTAAGGGCCAGGCATTCATTGCATTATAAAAATAGCAGAATATTTGGTGTGAAAGAAAAAAATTAGTTGAATATATTTTCTTATAGCCTACAGATGCATACTCAATATTTAATAAAAGTCGATAACTTCCTAACAAGTCTATAAGAGGATATTTTTATTTCTTATCCAGTTAGTTTTCAAATCTTTATTAAAATCTGTCATTTTTTTAGTTTTTATTCTAAAGTAATGTAAATATCCCAGTCATCGCGTACTTTATTGTTTGATGGAACACCTTTAAAATGCCCCGGAAATTTCATGCAATTTCATTCAATATCTCTGATTTATTTCAGCTTGAGAGTAAAAAAAAAAAAGAAAATAATAATAATATTAATAATTATGAGAAATGGAGAAAGAAGTCCACCGTTGTGACGTAGGGGATGCGTTCGCTCTCATGCAGCGGGCCAGGGCTCCATTCTTGTCGGGACAAATTTCCTAGGTGGGGGTTTTTCAGGGGTTTTCCCTCACCTGTGAGAAGAATGTCAGGAAACTTTAGACCCTCCTGGTCCCCGGATATCATCTGACCGTCTTTATTACCTTCATCCATCCTCACCTTGTCCGATATAAGTGTGTGTGTGACTGGTGTTTATCGACCTATGTGTTCGTGTTGTCTCGGAGGTGGCCCCGGCATTGGGTTGATTACTCACCTGATAAAAAAGTATTTATGTGATCCATAGAAACTCCCTCCCCGACGGGTCGCGGTCCTGGAAAGTCCGGTCGATATGGGCCGCGTCAATGCACTTAAAAGGGGGAGGTAAAACTCAGGAAAATAAGAAGTGGAGAAAGAAATTAAGCATTTTCTATTTGCAAGGCTAGTTTTTATATGCACCATATTACGAAGTTTTAACAATCGTTTGAAAATTGAAAAATCAAAATTCCATTTTTGGTTAACTTTCTATTGCTCTCTTAGATCTCGCCTTACAAGGAAACCGTACGGGTTGTCATATAGAAGCCTACCCTCAAATTTTGCCCATCGGTAGGTCTTCAGTGCACATAGACACATGCAAAAAATTAGCTACTCATATAAATGTTTAGTGGGTGAAAATTAATTGCAAATCTCGTAAATTCGAAACATTGAGTAACCTCTTACAGCTGCTATCGGTGGGAGAAGGTAAAACGGCCTTCTCTATTTAGCGCGCGCTTGGCATTGGCTGTCACAGAGTTCCCGAATCCCGCGTCAGATAAACGTAGGCCTATGTGTTTTTGACGTATCTATCCCTTTCCTTATCACTACTGGAGGGAACAATATTATAATAATGAATAATATCGTTCTCTGATACACATGCTTGTATAGGACACTCCGACATGACAAAGTTAATTGCTAACTAATCCAGTGGCGCCAACTTATATGCAGTGGCGGCCAGTGACAAAAACATTGTGTGTGCTACAGTATGAACATGCAAAAAATAAAACGTCACATGCCATTCACTTATTTCGAAAAATGATTTAAATGCAATTCCATGTGTTCCCGCACAGCAGTGTCCAAATTCGAAACGAAATCTATCAGTCCTAAGAAGATGCAAGGATTTTCAGATTGTCGTGACCTCTCAAAGCAAGTTCAAAAGCCCCACAGAACTTAATTCAATCAATAATTTTTTTTTTTTAAGTACGTACCTTTTTTTCCACTTGTTGGTTGTGTTCGTCGTGATATGCCTGGCTTAACTGTGCTCCACTATTCACACTGCCTAGAGAACTAATATTTAATACATTATGCATGTGCTAAATGTTATCTTTATGATGTTTTGTCAACTTACTAAGGAGTCCTAAATCCGTTAATCCCGTTCCACTCCAGGAATCGGAATCACCGAATAGAAGGCAAGGAAGACAGAAGAGAGCATTCCTAGTTTCACAACCTCATATTCAACTGTTTTCATACACCGCCCTATGAAATTTTCTGTTGTAAACGCAGTTTTTTCCGCTTTTCGTTTTTTGATCCATAATCAACTCGGGTGTTGACCTTCCTAATTGTTTTATCTCGATTTTTTCTTCCTTACTCCTAGAAAATGGATAAGTTATTAAACTATCTACTGTAGGCCTATTCATTCTTCACATTCACAGCAATAATTCTGAACATGAACACACACGCACAACGAAATATACTTAGTACTTGTTCCACTGTCGGTTCTGTCCTGTTAACAGTTCGCACTTTGCACAGAAGAATGCAGTTTGAGAATTGAGAGGGTCACAATGTCCTGTCCCCCAGACATAAGATTGTACTAACTTACTCTTCGTCAGTAGCTGAGCTAAACATGCGCGTTAAATTCACTTTCCTCGGCGCTAAACATTATTCCTTATACTGCTTTAAATAATATTTACAATATTTATGAGTAGTTTTCAGCATTCAGTTTCTTCTTTCCTAGGTAATTGTTAAAGGTCTCGCAATTCAACTCCACTGTATAATCTATGGAGGAAAATTTATCTTGGGTGGGAATGGAACCTGGATTTTAGCTTTGCACGTATTTATGTATTTACATTACTATTATTATGATTATTATTATGATTATTATTATCATTATTATTATTATTATTATTATTATTATGTATTTATACATAGTTGAATCAACCAGAAGATGGAATACTTCTACAGGTGCAACAGAAATTAAAAAGCATTCTCCAGAAGATGTAGGATTTTCTACTCTTTGTACCTTTCGAGATGCACTAGAAGATTCTACAGGAGATCACGATGTTAACCCACACAAAGGAAACACTAGTACCTCAGCCAGGGGCGGATCCAGAGAGACATTTGGGGGGGGGGGGAACCATAAAAATTAATTATTCCCAGTACACAATTGAAATCAAAATGAACATTTCAGCATTTTATAACAAATGTATTTCAAAATAATCAATGTCGTTGCTTTAATTTAAGTATTTGGGTTACGTTGTCTTTACAAAATTTATTATAAGGCTGACCGTTTGAATAAGTTGTGCTTAATATTACAATTTTGGGGGGGGGGATCCCCCCCCCCCCGTGGATCCGCCCCTGATCTCAGCTTGGTTTAGATTTGCCCCTCACGTCATGCGACGTAGAGAGAAGTTTTCCGCAATACAGAATGTTTGGGGAAAAAATAGTTTTATGCTGCACCCTAGGCTCCTCTAATGAGGCCCGCCTGGGAATGTGGGGTTTAGGGTTTCATCACAGAAGAAATTCATTGTGAGACATAATAAACCTCGTGCTATTCAGTATATTGCTCCTAAACTAACATAAACGTTCCTAACCTAACAAAACGGTGGAGCTTGGCTGGGGTGCAGCATATATCTATCTTTTGCCAAGTGCGCCACTGAAAGCGAGTCACCCCTTCCATCATGTTTACAAGATACAGGTAGCGTAAGGCTATAACCCAGTCAACACTAACCTGATGTAATGTTTTTGTGGCTGAACCCCCGGGCCCTATTAATTAATAACATAATAGGCCTACTTTAATTATACTAATCTTGACATAAACTTCTATTTTCACTTATATAGATTTTGTTCAGGCATTATAAGGATGTAGGCCTACTGACAAATGGAGATCATTTCGAGTCATAACAGTAACCATATCCTTCTGCAATACTGAAAGTTAGCCTATGTCCTCCAAGAAATAAAAGTGCTTCTGGTCACCGAACATAGGATTATATATATATGGAATCCTATGCCCTCATGGTGGGGTGAAGTGCCTCCAAGTGGAGGTTTCTGTTTTTACCGATGTGAATTTTGTTATGCTTATTTTCCTAGAGACAGCAGAGGGACAGATGGTAAGCCCATCGCCCCTTGGATTAATATATAGATGTTTTCAAATAAAGAGAGTCTTGGCTGTACTTTACTGCAGTCGTGTTTGCGGACAGACATTCACGGCTAACGTATTCGTATTCATCACAAGCGAACTTTGCAACATAAAGACAGCTGGTCTACCTAACCAAACTATAATTATATCTTCACTGGCTGTAGTGTTTCTCAACTCCCCAAAAAATCATTCCTAATTTCAATACAGAGTGGAGTTATAGGTAACAAAACATCAATATAGTAAGTCACTGAACACAGAACTTAATAAAAATGTGTTTACTTACGATAACGAACTAGGCGAGTGTTGTCAAGATGTAATCACCACAAGTGAAGCCAGTCTGGCGAATCCAGTCACATCGAGTGAAATACGAAGAATCAATAATAATAATAAACCGTATAGTTTCACCACTGTCACTAATGAATATTTCATACAAAACATAAATAGAACACAACTCTGCACACTAGAACACTCACTGTTCGCCTTTACCATGGGATAATCAAAACAAGATTATATAAATCGATCGATAAAGGCTCGATAGACCATAGCTATTGCTTTTAGTACGGTAGTAAATGAATCGAACACTATGGCGCTGAATGTTTCCAATTTCAATAATTTTATTTCACAATTATTAAGTTATAGATTTCATTGTAACCTTGTACGACTTTGTTGTAACCAAAGTTGTAGTCTCAGATGAATAGTCCTATAAGAAAATTGGAACAATTTAATAAAGAACTGTGATATGTCAAAAAGGAAAAATTGAATTTGACAGTAGTATGAGATGTGAAATCGGTCCCTTTTCCCGAAAATATTTTATCTGGGAGTGAGAGGAGCCAATACTGGTTGCCAGGCCTGTCTAAACTGTATACCGCCATCCTTGTTGAATGACTCTGCCATTTCCAAGGCCTCTGCTACAATACGGCCCCATTAGCATTTTGCCTACCTAGGATTTTGGTCTGTGGCCAGTGTCAACACAGTGCTGGGCCACTGCAGAATTGTCTGGGTAATATAACCTGTATCTGCCATGTCCATTGCATCTTTCCTCTACGATGTGGTCAGTCTGGCCGCAGTGGCGGCTATTCAGGGGAAGTAGGTAAAGTAGCACTTCACCAGTATTTTCCCTTTGCAATACGTATTTTTAAAGTTTATTTTTCATATCACGAATTGGTTTTTACTATAAATGTATCTGTATTTTTGAATTGCCCGCCACGCCACCACCTGGTGGCAAAGCTAGGAGACACTGAGATCCTGAGACCGCAGCGTGCTTCAAGTCGGCCGTGTGAAGGTGAACTGGAAACCACGCCCTCCGTTGCATGGGTAGTCTGTTCAAATAAAAAAATGAGGATGGCAAGCAGCAGTTTTCTCGCTTATCCCACGTCTGCTAGGTGACGAGAACAGACTACCCATGAAGCAGTCCCCCTTGTTCAGGCATTTTCTTCGCCGCGCCAGCACCTCACTGTCAGCTCGGAGAAGGAGGTGAGCACGTTAGATCTTCCACCGTCTGACGGTCTAACGCCGCCAAATTCGAATGTGTTAAATTCAGAAAAAACCCGGATTCCACAACCCCGATTAAGTATTCTGTCGCACTGGGAACACTAAGCGACTTCCTCTACCTCGATCATTAAAAATACTATTTTCTCGTCTCTTATTCCATTTCCGGGAAACTCTCACGCGATTTGCCCTGCCCTAATTATTATTATTATTATTACAATATTATCATTATTATTATTGTTATTATTATTGTGCTATTTTCTCTCGTCACACAACTCACACAACGTTCGACGAGACGAGAGAAATTAGCAAAAAAATAATCGCGTGAGAGTTCCCAGAGATGGATTAAGAGACGAGCAGTTTAGATAGGCCTACTAATAATTTTTAAAAATATTTTAAGTTTGCTGTATGAAATGATATTTGCAGCACACCCTCGTTTTGAGCCACGAGCCGCTATTGGGTGAATTCCATTATTAACATAAGCATGTGGCATTTTTTTTCTTCACCTAATTTTCCGGCCACGAGCCGCCACTGTGACTGGCCGATGTAAACATCTCTGCAATGGCAGGGGATTTGGTAGACGCCCATTGAATCCTTCCAAGGATGTATTATTTACTGTTATATTCAGAGAGGGTAAATGGATGGTTTTTATGTTGTGCTTTCCTAGAAGCCTGGATATTTCGTTGGAAATGGGAGGGAAGATAGGTATGAAGGTTCGGCAGGTTGTGGGTTCAGTGGTTTGCAGTCGAGCTCCAGTGGTCTGTTTGAGGGCTCACTGGATGTCCCTCTGGCTGTACGAATTCTGTCAGAAGGTGATTTTAAGATTACTTAGGTAACAATTTCATGTTTACATTGGCATGTCTTAGAGTATAATAAACTAATTTCCTAACTAGTTTTTGAGTGCTAAAATAGCGTCAAATGTAATTTTCATTAGTTCAATATTTAAAAATTTTCCGGGGGTGGCCCCCTACTTAGGTAATGATTTCTTATTTACATTGGCATGTCTTAGAGTATGGTAAACAAATTTCCTAACTAGTTTTTCTGTGCTAAAACAGCGTAAAATGTGATTTTCATTAGTTCAATATTTAAAATTTTTCTGGGGATGGACCCCCGACCCCCCCTTTTTTAATTCCAAAACCCCCGGCACTTTCGACCCTCCCCGCAATTATTTTCTGGCTACGTCATTGTTGCACTTATTATATTATAATGTTACAAAGTGGCCCAATAAGTTAAAGCAACAAAAAATAAATAAATTCAAAAAAATAACCCCCCTAGAAAATATAATATGGGCGCCCTTGTCGACAGCCAATCAGGTTGGGGGGGGGGGGTCAGCAATGAGCAATGAAGTTTGGGGGGTGGGCACCCCTGCCTTAAGTCATACAGAGATTTTGTTACTCAACAGCAGTATGGGACTGCTGAAATTGTCAGATCATAGAGAAAGTGGAAAAACCAATTATTTACATATTCTAGCACATGAAAAACATTTGGTGGGCCACAACATTACTACCCCCATGCAGTGGTGTACTTTCTGCAATTAATGAAAGAGGAACAGAATAAGCGTCTGTCATCAGATGATACTTTTGCTTGTAAAATGGGATGGTAGGTTCGTATATTAGTTGTTCTCGGTGTTAACCTCTTCAGGTTGGCCGGTATGATGTTCAACTCAGTGTTGAAAAATAATTCACGTTGTATTTAAATAAATGAAATTGCAAAATGTTCAGTCTGTTACCATGGCTTTATCAATTGTGGTGTTCATCCTAATTGGATTGAAGACAAAAGAAAAATATAAAAAGAAACCTAAACACAATACTTGCACCAGACGTGTTTATTTTATTTTAACGTTTAGATGAAGAACAGAAAATAATTTATGTAACTCATAACTGCATAAACCTTGTCCAGTCTGTTACTTTTCTTTAAATGATCACAAATAAATTATAAATTAAAATAAGCAATGTTATTAATTTGTATGAAGTCAATATGCAGTGTGAGCCATAGTTCAGACACTGCTTAAATGATGATTACAGAATTAAATGCCCTAGGCAAACAACATTAAACTTTTAAAAATATGTATGTTTGTCCCGTCTGTTACCTTGGAGTAAACTTATTATCAGATGACTCACATTCATTGTCGTGCTTTATTATATATCACCGTCTTTGTGAAGAACGTCATATTCTGTGCATTAGAAATTGAACACCCTAATGATGAAATTTCTAGAAATGCTGTTCTACTCATTGTCATTGAGATATACAAGCCAGCTTCACATGACAGGTGTGATCATTTGGTTTTTTCAGAGAGCTAGAGTTTATAATTTTTTCAGCTGTCCTTAAATGACTTACTGATGCACACATCAAGGGGTCTCATGTTATTCCATCCAGAATTATTGCCAGATGTGTTTTGTTTTCTTTTCTTTTTCCTCCTACAGTTTTCTCTCTATGTCTGCCAGCTGTCATGTGGTTGGCAGCACGTCTGTCTTCCAACCCAGCAGCTCGGGTTTGATTCCCGGGAGGGGTATATTTTTTAATCTGACTCAGAGGGCTGGATTCACTAGTTCGTGTACCAAATATTCAATTCTATAGAGGAAAATGGCCTCATGGTGGGTACTCGTGAAATTTTGGAATGAATTTGACCTGCCAAAATCAGAGATCGAACCCTTACTTGTTATAACAATATGCAGTTTGCTAAACATCTTGAGATGTCATCTGTATAACCTACAATAATTCAAACCTTGTAAAGGGATTTTTTCCCCCAGCTACATTAAGATAGTCTATTTGTTAACTTCTGCATTGATTTGTTTACTTTGTTCACAGCCGCAAGATGTTGTACATATTATGTGAAAAACAATAAAAATACTGAATTAAATAACACTTGAACAATTAGGAAGTTTCATAAGTAGGTTACAAAATTTCTTATTTCAGAATAAAAAGACTTCTATTATATAGGACTACCCATAATTACAAGACTTTTTTCCCTCAAGTAATGAAAATGAAAATAACAATGATAATAACAATCAATCTTTTTTTAGAAGTCCTTAATTAAGGATATTTTAAGCATTTGCTTAAACTAGATTTGTCAAAATGTAGCAATCTCTTTTCAAAATTGGCGTTGCTAATCTGCAAAAGTCAAACTTAAAGGCAGAAGACATTGTAAAAAGTCCTAGTATTTAATTTTTTTTTTCCCCCTCAATGAAAATGTTGTAGGCTTCTTTCACAGACATTACTAAATGTCGTTTCTGCATTTTCATCTTTCCATCAGAATTTGACTGTGATATAAATCTTTATCTCCCGGAGCTTGACGAGTAATGTCATCTCGGGAAAAGAAATCAATTACATTTCTTCTGAGTTCATATGAAATAGTATTTCCACCTTTCTGGGAAGTTATGTTCTGAATGAAAGTTTTTACAACTTCAAGTCGTTTACGGGGACTTGACAGAAGATTAGGAGTAGCCTGATGAACAGAATATTTTAATTCATCATCATGTGAACTTTCTAGCTTATTTATTTTCAGTACATTAAAAATGTACAGTGAGGGCACAATATGGACGTAGTCCCCTTTATTTTCAACACTATAATGATTAATATGATTCACTGATTAACATGGGCATCTAGCTGAGAGTTTTGTGTAAATGTTGTTATAAGTTTGTAACCATGCTATCCCTGCAGTTTATAAAAAAACTATGGCTGACCAGAAGACTGTTCAGAACGTAATATTGCCACGATAATGTCCTTTTCACAGAAGAATGTGTTATTTACTGATGCATGCATGCAAGAACCATTGTCTTTGGTGTAAGGAAACCCCATTATTTAAAGACTGAGAGAAATCCACCCCAAGTCATGGTGAGAGCTGACCTGAGTGCAGCATACATTTTCGGCCCTTTCTTCTTCCAAGGTTCCGTTGATGGACAGGACACAATGAGCAAATGGTTGGTGCACAATTGCAACAAGATGGTATCGAAGACATTGTGGTGCTACAACAAGATGGAGCGCCAGCACACTTTGGATTGCTTGTGCACGAATACCTGAATATGACCTTTCCCAACTGGTGGATTGGAAGAGGATCTGAAGATAATCGAGCTCCTTTTTCCTGGCCCCCAGAAAGTCTCGACCTCAGTCTCAACCTCACAACACCAGATAACGCTCTCTGGGGATTCATCACAGAAAAAATGCAAAATCAACGCTACAACACAATCACACATTTAATAGCTGCTGCATTCGATGCCTTCAACAAAGTGACCCCCGAGTATTTCCGCAAAACATCTGCTAGGACATGGCACAGTTTTTAGCTGTGTTATAAAAATGACTACCAGCTACGTGTCCATTTCAATCATCAACCATAACCATTGTAGCATCGAAAACAAAAGGGGATATGCTCACTTTGTGCCCTCACTGTATATAAAAGTGTAATATTATTTGTCCCATCTGTTACCAGCATGCTGTACCATCCGTTATCAGAATAATTAATTAATGTTATAGAATATTACTGTTCTAAATACATTTTTGAAGTTATCAACCAACATTTTAGGAGGAAAATAATTAGTTTCAAAAACAAGAAATAAGGAACAACCAAAAATAGAAACAATGTTAATTTTAGTAAGAGACACGACATTAATAAGATCACTGATGAAGCAAACGTTATCTCAGAAATTTAAATAAATAAAATTTAAAATAATGTGTTTCCAACCTCAGAAGGTATTCTGTACATCTGCTTCTCACAACTCTCAACTATGCACTGGAAATTAAAGTTTATTTTGCTAGCATCAACTTATTCAGCCCTATCACCCTCACTGAAGGTGAACACAATTCTGTGGCACTCTAATTATACAAATGGACATTTAAATAACAAATATTTGAAATTGACATGGAATGTCCAGCTTTACATACAGTGACCCAATAGCAACTGAACAAAAAATGGTGCAGACTTTTAATTGGCGACATTTTCTGTTTCCTTGTATCGCCCCTGGATACATAAAAGCACATTTATTTATTTATTTATTTATTTACGTCCTGTGAGATCAATATACATTGATATGGGACATGTCAATATTTTATGTAAAAAAAAAAGGTAAAGTGATCCCTATACAGGCCATGGAGGCCCAGAGGGTTCCAGGAGGTTAAGGCTCCCAGATTTTGGACATTCGGCACATGAAGGTGGTAAGGTTGTCAGCCTTACGCACCGGCCGCCTTTACCCCCAGGATTGCTCCTGGTACTCATTTCTGTTAGAGGCTGAGTCGACCCCAGGGCCATAGTGCCACCAGAAGGATTAGGTCAATTGAAAGATCTCAACGACCTCATCGGGAATCGAACCCGCGACCTTCCGGTTTGTAGCGCAGCGCCTCAACCACTACGCTACGGCGTACCCCCAATATTTTATGTAATATGGTTAAATGGGAAAAATGCTAAGCGATACAATGTAGATCTAGATAATCAACATAATACAATATAAAATAATATAATAATCCACCAAATAATACATATTATAAAATGTAGAACATCAGGTATTTAATTGATGAGCCTTTGATGGAGTTGTGTGTGTATAGCTTAGTGACTAACACAGACATGATTGCAGTATTCCTCAATACTATAAAAACATGTATTATTAAAAAAACTTTTTAGTGATCTCTTAAATTGATTTGCACAATGTATATTTTTCAAATGGTGAGGTAGTTTGTTGAAACAGGTTGATTCCAGTATATTTTACTCCTTTCTGAAATAAGGATGTGTTATGAGAAGGGATAGTATTATAATTATGGATAGTTCCAATTTTTTAAAAGTCCTCCATGTGTTTTTTGATATGTAACAGAAGTTCATGTATGTAAACAGATGGTGGAGGCATGATATGTAGATCTTTAAATATTGGTCTGCATGAATGATTTCTGTTTGCTCCGTACATTATTCTAACGATTCTCTTTTGCAATCTAAAGACTGATGTACTGTAGGTGCTGCTTCCCCAAAAGATGATTCTGTATCTTAAGATGGTCTGAACATGCGCAAAGTAGAGAGTCCTGATTGTGGGTAAGTTTGTGAATTTTTTAATGTGAAACATTGTGTAAGTAAATTTTCCTAGTTTCCTATTAATTTCTTCGATGTGGGGTTTCCATGTCAAATGTTCATCTATGTTTATGCCTAAAAATTTTATGGATGATATTGGAAACACATTCCATGTCAATTTCAATTGATATTTCCAGTGAAATTTATATTTGCATGCAGAGGTCTATTATTCAAGCATTTTTTAATGCTGCTTTTAAATTGCATTTTATATGCTTTTTGGGAAAATGGAGATTTCAGTATTGAGTTAAATGTTTCTGATAGTTCTGAAAATAGTAAATATAATTATTATTAAACAAAGCGCTAGAATGTAAGCACATCATGTACATATGTTAACACTAGAAGCAGCTTCTTTGTGTTTTAATCCAACAAGATTGTTGTTGTTGTTTTCTAATGCTAGACGTTTCACAACAAAGTCATTTGTCCTCTTGCACTCCAATATTTTTCGTTGATTTTCTCATATTTAGCCACTGAAGTACATGTTTTGAAATGTTCCGAGTCGATTTCTTGATTTGAATTGCAAAGTGGGCAGTTTGGGGACTGAAATATTCCAATTCTGTGCAGATGATTCGCTAAGCAGTCATGACCTGTCGCCAGTCTAAAGGCAGCTACAGATTATTTGCGTGGTAGATCTGGAAATATCTATGGGGATTGTTCCTTGTGACTTTTGTTGAAATTTTCTCATTTAATGCACCTTGAAAATTTCAGGGTTCAAATATTATTAGTTACAGGGATATCCAATACTCGTACCTAGAAGGACCAACACAAGTCATTTTGACCTAACCGCACTCTTATTTGTGTGCTCCAGTAAACTATAAATACTGCTGAATAAATTTTCATGCCATATGACAGTGATATTGTATGTTGGCAGCAAGTCTGTGGTATTATATTACAGACCTCCACTAGTATCTCTATAGGCTATAATTAGTACATACTCCAGCTGCAGTTTCAAGGAAACCAGGACTCAAAACTTGTTAAATTGGAGGATATCCTAGCTGAAATAAGACACAAAATATCTGTGGACAGAACAAAAAAGTGTATGTAGTCCACACTCTGGAATAATAGTATATGTTTGTGCAAGGTATGATAACAATGACCAATAATTTTAATCATATTCAGAAAGCAGAAGTATTCAATGCTAAATTGAGAATAATCAAACATTCCTTAAACCAATTTTATTAAAAACAGAGCTGTGTGTGAAAATTGTTAAACTTAATATTCTAGATTTATACAAGTGCCATTATTATTATTATAATTATTATTATTATTATTTTTAATCATGAAATGGCAGTCTGTTTTGTGTTCGTTGGACGTGATTTTGGGTTTTGAAATGAAGTCTGCACTCTTGAATTAAAAGCACTTAGTATGATATTATGATATGCTTTTTACTATGAGAAAAATGTCTAAAAATGCTTGCTGGTAAAATGACCAGTGCTGATCCTACCAATAGTACAGAAGTCCTGTTCTTCTTAGTATTAACAAGTGTATTTGGGATTTTAAATTAAGAACTTTATAGATTTTTGATCTTTGTTGTTATGATTAAAAAATTAATTTTTTACAACTGCTGTTGTATTGTACTTTAATTAAGTCATTGTCTTGATAAAAAATTAGGAACTTTACAGACTTACAGACTTTGTGACCATCAAATTAATTGTTACCATAGTTGCTGTACTTAAATCAAGATTCCATGTTGGCAATAAGGAAAATGGATGAAAAAAGAAACATAATCCTCTCAATAATCTGTACGTTAAGAGGTTCAATTAATTATTAATTAAAGTCATGAGTATAAGAAGAGAAGTTGTATGGATAATCCAATAGAATGCTTTTTGTCTTCTTCATCCCTTACCACGAGACACATCCGTAAAGTAAGATTCCCTGGAGCCGTCTACAGAAAAAAAAAACTCAATTTCATGGACATTTCTATTCTAACAGATACAGCAAGTATTCAGCTATTATTCAACATATTTGCCAACAGAATTGAAACATTTGTCATACCATGGAACCAACTTTTACCTGTGTCGTGGAAGTCTGCCAACAAGGATTTGAACCACTGTGTGACAAAAATCTCCTCCTCTCTGTCCTTCTCTGTCATTTCTCGAGGTGTAGGAAAGATGGAAATCACTGGGAGCAAGGTCCGGACTGTAGAGTGGATGTTTAAACACTTCCTAGCAAGTCTCCTGCAGAAGTTCAAGAACGAACAGAGGTTATTTTATTCATGAAACCTAAAAAATATCGAAGATGTACTCCCACACATTACTGTAACTATGGTTCGATACTAGTAGGGTATTCTTACATCTTGAAGGTAAAGTACAAAACCCTTGCAATGACATTAATGACAATTAAATATTCAGAGCATGAATGATCGTGTATGGTGATCTAAAGTTATAGGAATTCTTCTTGGACAACATTCAGGTTACACAAAATATTCTCATGATGTTTTAAGTATATCTGTCAGAAATTCTAGTTCCTGTCTGATGCCACACTGAAAAAAGAATCTTTCCAGGACCACATATGAACCTTATGACAGATGAACAATTTGAGGATTTGATGACCTGTGAGTAAAGACTAGTTTGGAAAGAAGTCAAGAATGTGATAAACAGTTTTTTGGGGGAACAGGAAGCACCCCGTTTACAAGAAATTTGTTGAAGATATGTTGATAGCTATAAAAAAATGTAGGCTGTCATATTTCAAGTTGCATTTCCTTCATAGCCATCTCGACTTTTCCCACAAAAACTTGAGAGATTATATTGAGGAACATTTACAAGAGATCGGTTCCACAAAGACATGAAAGAGATAGAAAGGTGTTATCAGGATAGGTGGAATTCTGTGATGCTAGGCGACTATTGCTGGTCTATGAAGAGGACAATCTGGATCACACTTCTGCAGCAAAAGGAAGTGTGTTTAAGTCACGAAATGTACATCCTGGACACGCCATGTGTCAAAATCAATTTTATATGTTGATATCAAAGCAATAAGTAAATTCATTTCTGGATTGATTTCATTTTAAGACAGTTATAGTTACTTTTCTGCACTTGATTTCTTCAACTTCACTATAAACTACATTAAGGGTTAATTAAATAATTAAAATGAAATTCTGTAAAATCCTTATGTGATAGATAAAATCTGACTTCAGATTCATAAACAAGAGTCAAATAAAATTTTGTTACTCCATGTAATTAAAAGTCCACGTTTTGAGTCTGCAGAATACCTTGTAATAGTGATCGAACGACTATCTCTGTTATCGGCTGTTAGTAAATTCTTGTTTTTTTGCTACAGATGGCAGGCAACAAGGCATGCAGGCAGCAGAGCTTCTCTTAGGTGTTTAACCTCTCAGAAACAAACATTAGAACACATAAAACAAACTCAATTTATTGTAATATTATAATTACATGAACAGAATTTATTTTATTTTAAATACAGGTTGTTTATTGTGCAGTTTGAATTGCAGCTATCAAGGCTTGAAGATTGTTCCATGTACTATATTAGTCAATATGAAAGAGATGGTTACAGGCACTGGAGGAAGATATAAGAAGGATGAAGATTGTCAGATGGTGGGAAAAGGTGATGGATAGAGAAGAGTGGAGGCAAATTGTGAGGGAGGCCAAGGCCCACCCTGGGCTGTAGTTGCCATGGATGGATGGACAACAGTGTTGTAATGACATTATGTACTGTAATGGATATTATGATACTTCTACTTTACATCAAATAAGCATACTATGGTATGGTCTGAACAAAACATCTTTTTGTTCGACTATACTATAATGATTAATACATGTGACATAATGATATCCATTAGATATAGATTTTCATTTTAACACTGTTGTGGTATTGTGATGAGAGCAGTAAATTACACTGTGTAATGAACAAACTGTATTTAAAATAAAATCAATTCTGTTAGTGTTAATTTCGATATTAAAACTAAACTGAACTACGTGGCGTGACATCCCCGAAGGGACAAGGCCTACCACCCAACCGCTGCGTCATTAGCCCATAGGCAGATGGCAGGATTGGGGGGCAGGGCATGTGGTCAGCATGCCGACACCCACAGCCATTAATAGTGGTTTCCATGACCGGAGCCGCTACTTCTCTATCAAGTAGCTCCTCAATTTGAATCACGAGGCTGAGTGCACCCCTACCAGACCTCCCTACCTCAGAAAAATCTGAGGAGGTACCGGGGATCAAACCCGGGCCTGCAGATCCGTAGTCAGCGACGCTAACCACAAGACCACACCGGCGGCACAATTTCGATATTATACTAAACTGAATTCATTTCATGTTGTAAAAATCCATTGATTTCAAGAAAACCAAGAAGAAGCTTTGACTTCACCAGATGCCATCAGCTCCCATCTGTCACAGAAGACAAGAACTACGAGAGCAGCTCCGTTCGTTTGAATCTCAAATCTCAAATCTTAAACATTTAACTAAGTTCAAACAAAAACAGTCATATGCAATTTGGTAGGATGGTAATTACGAGACTCGTATGAAACCCACTTTCCTTATTTTATAAACATACTCCAATTTTAATAAATGCCATTATAGGCTTGTTGCATAATGCAGTATTATGGCACTCGATTGCTACCGACTATGGAACTCAGTTCATTATTGGAAGCACAATTTATCACCCTTCCAATGTCAGAGTGGTCAGTTGTGGGCTCATCATTTTCATCCTTTTCCATCTTGGTTTCTTCGGTCAGTTTAGGCCATAATTTTCTCCAGCCCCTGTGCAATGTTATATTTTTCACATCAGACCAAGTGATTGCAGCTGAAAATATAGCATCTTTAATGGACCACCATAATTACTCTGACACATAATCTGCACTCCCTTTCATGGAGTTTTGTCATCTTATATAGATAGTCAATTCATAAAGTTCACGACAAATAACGTTTTATGCTTAAAACACAAAAGTATTTAAAATTTGTAAGATATTGAAATGACCCAGATGCAATAAGTAACCAGTATGGTATTAAAATGTCAACTAATTTACTAATCCAAACATAACAAAAGCAACATATACCACAATAATAACATGATTATGGGATATAACCATGTCTCTCGAGATTTGTTTTTTCTACATAAGTATTGATAAATGTAATTATTATAATTTCTGCAGGTAGAATATTCAACAATTACACAATTTTTTATTAACTGATCTTGAAGACACAATTTAAAATTGCAAAAAATTAGATCCACACTAAAAATCAAAATAAGTGATTGCTTAATGAATATAAAAATGTATTAATTTATTCACTTTATTTCTACTGTTACAAAAGCTTTATTTTAGGAACATAACCTAGGAATTTAAGAAACAACCAGCTACTTAACTATTTGTCAAAACTTATAAATAAAACTAGCATCAGTAGCCTACATGTTCAGGTACTCTGTAATTATAAAACTTTAATTAATAAAATAACAAGAAGTCACCTAGCTGTAGGGCACAACATAACAGCAGCATTATGCATTACGCATTAAAATGCATAACACCTTTAGAACATACTCTTATGCGATTTATCACAATAGATTTACTCACCCACAGAACTCCTTAAACTGACTGCCAGCTGATTAACATTACAAACAAATTGAAATGCAAAATGTAACATTAGCAAAAATTAAAAAAAAGGATGAAAATTAAGAACAAATAATACTGTTTTGGTAGTCTCAAATAATTGTTCTATGGTCACAAAGCATCATACCCTGCCATGATCAGTCAATCAGTCACACTGTACTGGCCTCTGAGTGCGAAGACTCAACTCTTCAAAGCTGTAAAAAACAATACAGAATTAACCTTAAACCGAAGTATCAATAAGATCTACTTAACGGCTAAGAACCAGAGTCCATATAGGATGTGAGAACGAGTGCCATGTAGCTTAATACACACAGAATGCAAATTTGATTCTATTCTTCTTCCAGACACATTTATTTTTAAATTTTAATTTATTTGATCAAATCAGCAAAAACACTGATAAACAATTTATTTAACAAACCAATCCTCTCTGTCAACACATAAAACAACAATTAGTGATGTCTGCATTTTACCATTAGGTTAGCAAGTTGAAAGACAAAAGTTTTATTTAACATTTTCCTGTTGTTTATGTCACTTTTAGTTGGTCCCATTAGATCTTTACAATCTTGTAATCTGACATACTCTTTACTCACTACTTCTACAATTGCATATTATTTGCAAAACTAATCAAACTGTTACAGTTATGGGTAATTATCGTTTCAAAATGGCAGCCATGTTTCATGCACTGAAATGCCGTTTCCTTGACAACTTCCACAAATATCAATATTTCTGAATGACTATTTTTCTGTGTATTTGTTAATACCATATGAACAACCCTATCTACAATCGTTCATTTAATGTTAATTAGTTTATTTTTTTAAAAATATACATATTTAAATGAAAAAGAAAATTTAAAATTTTTTTAAAAATATTTATACTGTAGATATTTCAAAGATTGTAGATGATGCGGTTCATATGATGTTTAAAAATAGATAGGAAAAAGAATCACTAAAAAATATTGCCATTTGTGGAAATTATCACGAAAACGGAATTTTAGTGCACAAAACGTGGCTGCCATTTTGTAACGATAATTACCCATAACTGTAACAGTTTAATTAATATTCTGAAAATAGTATGTGATTGTACAGGTAGTCAATAAAGAACACGCATGATTACAAGATTGTAGAACAATTCATTGCTGAGGAAAAAATAATTAAATTCACCTATTTCTCACCTATTAATTTCACCGAAAGCTGTATGTTCCTCCTTAAAAAGTGGACACAAGAACTTTCTATTTAACTTTTATAAATATTGCGAATTACAATAATTCTTGGAATGTGAAGCAAATTTCACTATGCAACAATATTCTTCTTTTTGTGTCCCAGAAAAACTTTCAGCGGGAGAGTTTTAGTGAAATACTTGAATTTTATTTTAATGTAAGTCCCACCTTTGTATCTTGGATGGTTTACGAGTAATTGGTTGATAATTATTCCAAGCGCTAGAACTGTCTGAATGATTGAAATGTTGAACAAAATTTCAGTATGCAAACAAGTATTTTCCATTTGGGTCTTGCAGAAACTTCAGACGAGAAAGTTTTAGTTGTATATTTGAGTTTTATTATAATTTAAGTACCACCTTTATACCTCGAATGATTTACGAGTAATTGGTAGGTAATTATTCGAGGCGCTAAAGCTTACAGAACTGAGACGATGGGGAGGTACACATTTCATCCTGAGGTAGCAAGCCTCTTTTCCATAAAACAGGCCTACCAGCAATAATGTAAAAACCTTTAACATTTTATATGGAATCCCTTAATAAAACATCTACTGGAAGCTTACTCATTACAAGTACCCATAAACCTGACAGAATGACCGGAAGAGAAAATATATGAATTAGACAAATTTTTCCCTAACTTCAGAAAGCTGCACTATTTTTTATTTAAGACATCTGAGGTAAGTACGAGTAATTGAGAAGCAGTGAAGAAAGGAAAACCTATGTTCATAGCCTTCGCATATATCAAAAAGGCGTTTGAAAACGTCAACTGGAATGTATTATTCGGCCTACTTTGCAAAACAGGTATCAGCTTTAGAGAGCAAAGACTCTACATGTGTGAAATCGGAGTAGTTTGCAGCTGTAGCAAGAAAGAATCAACAAGGAGTACAACAAGGATGCTCCCTATCCCCATACTTATTCAATTTGTATGTAAAAAAGGCAGTTGACAGGGCGAGAGAAGAAGTAAACGTAGGAGTGGCAATTCATGCAGAGAAGATAGACATGCAGAGATTTGCAGATGATATAGTACCAATTGCAGAAAGTGAGGAAGACCTGCAAAGAATCCTAAGTACAATGGGTAAAAAAATGGAGTTCAGTATGAGAATAAATACAGTGAGTCCCACGCAAGAGTTGGCCAATGACGCGGGTTTCTGCGTCGCGGCTGGCACAGTTCCAACTCCCGAGCGATCGGGTGAAATATCTACGCAAATAATGCCGCGGTCGTTGTAATGATTCAGGTTATCACATTCACAGTTAAAATTACAATGAAAATAACCACGTACCTCATCACAAGAGATGATGGAAATGTTCTCCTCTTGCATCCAGACAATACTGGCACCTTTTTAGGAAATTTTCTTTCACGCGCATAAGTTCAGCTTCCGAGACAGAGTTACTTTCTCTTGTGATAGGCCTATGTGATATTGTCATCAAGTTCTTCTAACAGTATGTAAATATTATTTATGGGGAAACTTGAAAAATAAAGTGTATAGGTCAATTTCCCATACACAAGAAGAACTTAAAGACAATATCACAAGAGAAATTAACTCTATATCGGAAGCTGAACTTATGCGCGTGAAAGAAAATTTCCTAAAAAGGTGTCAGTGTTGTGCTTATGCAAGAGGAGAACATTTCCAACATCTCTTGTGATGAGGTACTTGGTTATTTTCGTTGTAATTTTAACTGTGAATGTGAGAACCTGAATCATTACACCAACCGCGGCATTATTTGCGTAGATATTTCACCCGATCGCTCGGGAGTTGGAGCTGTGCCAGCCACGACACAGAAACCCGCGTCATTGGCCAACTCTTGCGTGGGACTCACTGTACATATAAAACAAAAATTCTAGTATGCAGTAGATACAGAGAAAAGAGGAGAGCAGTAAAGTCAAGGAAGTGAATGAGTTTAATTATCTAGGAAATAAGATCATTAGTGATGGAAGAAGCCACAAAAACATAGCAAGTAGGATTGCCCACGCCAAGAATGCATTTAATAAAATGAATGTTATTCACCACAAAGATCATAAGTTCTGATGTAAGGGAACACACGCTGAAGACATATGTGTGGACTATAGCATCATATGGCAGTGAAGCTTGGACAATAGGTGTGAAAGAGGAGAAACGTTTAAATGCCCTTGAAACCTGGTGTTACAGAAGAATGTTGAAGATCAGCTGGCGAGAAATGGCCAAGAATGAACAAGTTTTCAATAGAGTAGGAGAGAAAAAATGCTTCATGAAACATATAAAAAGAAGAAGGCACAGCTGATAGACCATAGAATCCGGCATGATTGTCTATTGTGAAAAATAATTGAGGGAGTCATAGAAGGTAGAAATTTCCGAGGAACACCCAGACTGGAGTACATGAAACAAATATTACAGAACATGAGTTGTACTACATACTATGAGCTAAAGCGAATGGTGCAGAAGAATGGAGAGTTGATGGCAACCACCCTTGCGGCTGTTGACTGGAGGGAGAGAATGCTATTATTTATTTTAATTGTGCTATATTATGTTAGCAATTTATGTCTAATTAGCTTAGCGAACGCCTTATGAGTCTAATTTCAACATCCTATTATGGGTTTTTTAACATTCACATACAATTTGACAAACACAAAAATGTGCAACAGTTAAGTGTTATTCTTTTTTTTTTGTTATAAAAAATAAAACAATGATTAAAAAATATGAAGCTGAATATTACTGAATGATAACTGATATAATTCCATGTACATCATTGTAAGTGTGAAATAGGCCTGCCACTGACAACTTAACAGATATTTTCTTTCTTTCTTTCTTTATCTTAGTTTTACCTCTCCCTTTTAGGATTTAAGCGACCCAAGCCACCCGGGCCTTTAAATTCCTTTAGTTTGGCTTACATTTTAATATCACAATCTTTGCATATTTAAGGTTTATTATAGAGAGGTCCCTCATCCTATTGGTTACAGCCTGGAAAGTACATGTAATGCTCTGGGTCCTGGCATTGTCAGTGCTGACTCCATGACTTTTCTTACTTTTCTATATTTCTTCATGGCTTTCATGACTAGTGTTAATACAAATTAAACCGATACTTAATACTTACACAACCTCAACTGCCAATTCACTTTGGAATGTTGCCCTGGAAATACGCCGAGGGCGTGAACTTCTGTGGTTCCTCCTGTTTCTTACTGCTATCTTCTGCTGACTCAGGCTCACGTCCTCGGAGTCCTCGAATAGAACTCTCTCCTACACCCATTGCAGTTGCAGACATGGAAAGGCTTCTTGGACGGAATGGACAGACAAGCTCACTACCTCCCAGCCCATAACTTCCTTGTCCTCGTCGCCCCAGTCCACGAGTTCCTAACCCGTGACTTCCACGTCCTCCAAGCCTACAGAAATACAAACATCTTTGTAAAATTCAAATTGGCTGGCATCATGCTGTATTTTCTTTGCCAAAAATTTGTGGAAATAATACATTTTCAGAACAGTGTACAATTGAGGAAATGAGACTAGAATCATGGCTCGAGGATGTCTGTGACAATATGAGTCTGCCACATGCTTGGGCGATTTATACTGTTCCAAAAACATTGTTCTCATTGTTATTAGTGTGTTTTTTCATGGAGCGTGAGTGTAAAAGGGGAGAGAAAAGTAATAATAAGTTAAAGCAACGAGATTATATCAAACGTTCATCGCTTCATGAATCAAAAGGCAAATGATGACGTCGAAGAATTGTAGCTGTCTTATTTTTGATGAGTATTGGTTTATGCTTTTGTTTTGCTGTGTACAGGAGAGAAGGTGGGAAGACTGTCACGACCTAGTCCTTCAACTCGGCAGTCTCCTGCAAGCCCATGATTATTGTCTTACATCATAACAGATCACGAGATCACTTTCAAATGAAATACAATTGAGTAGCCTCACACAGTTCATGGAAGGAAGGGAGTCACATGTCTCGCCATCTTACAGCCATGACATCAACCTGTCTCAGAGCTGTTGAAAGGCAAGGTTTCTGCATAGTTTGCCCTGTTTCTCCCTGTTATTATTGAGGGAAGAAATATTATAATAATGAATAATACCCTCCCTTGGAACACAAGCTTGTATTCCAATAGGTCTTGTGAAGTAATCAGTCAACACTTAAGTGTTTAGGATTAGCAAAGTCAATCTCCTGTGGTGTTGTAATTAGTTCTATTAAATTTATTTACGTTGGCCTAAATTGGAGAAAACATGTAGTATGCTGGTTCAAGTTCATTTTGTATGGACAAGAAATGTGAGCATTGTAAACAGGGTGATTGAAGCACTAGTGTTTTGTTCACTGTGCAAGGAACAAAATTAATATTTGTTCCAATCATGCAATTGAGTGGCCACACTTCTATAGCACCCACATATAATTATTACAACGATAACCAAACCTTCAATCTCTAATATGGAAATGGTAAGTAGTGTTATCTAAAAACAAATTAGTGAATCTTCTAACAAGTCATGACATAGCCCCTTCTTGCTGATCCCTACTCAATTGAGCTGTACAAGTGCCTCCCGTTGTTTCTTTCTGCAACAATACAAACTATTAATTTGAGCAGCTAATATTTGTGTGTATCTGTAACAAAGAACAAGTTAACCACAAGAGTAGGTCTGACAGGAAACCTTGTACAGTTCTCTCCTTGGGCCTGCAGTGGGCTTGAATACTGTCCTGCAGAAATTCTTTTCTGTCCTCTTGTATATCCCCACTGTCAGGGCATTGGGGCCACCAAGTGAATATTACTGCTAACAATGCAAATTTTGTTACTCTTGTCTCCAAGAGAGGACAGAGGGACAAGTGGTAACCCCATCGCCTCACAGATCCCTCAGGAAATTAAGGTATTACTTGGATGTGAAATGGCTGAGAATTTTGTCCAGAGGCTCTAATTTACGCTTGGAGTATTTTTACATGACTTAAATCTACGACAAGGGCCCCCAGCTTAATGTCTCTACTGGAGGACTCCATGCCCAGGATTTTTACGTCCTGAAAAATTTATTGACCACAGCCGGGTTTGATCCCTTGACCAGAATTTTTTTTACATACCTGTAAATCTAGAGACATGGGACCTGGGCACCTGTATACAGGTTTGGCAGGCTACATCCCTATTATTTCCTAAGTGGCCTAGGTTCAAAAAGTGCTGTTCTGAGGTATGATATTTAAAGGTCTGTGTTTGATGCCACTGAAAATTCTCGCATATATATAGCATAGGTTTCTGAAACATGTTGTAAAGAAAAAGCCAAATTTTCAATTCCAGTAAAATAAATATGCATTTTTATTATGAAGGTTGTTGGCCGTGGTGGTCTAGAGGTAGCGTGCCCGCATCTAGATCCGAAGGTCATGGGATCAAACCCGGCCACAGTTATGGATTTTTCAGGACATAAAAATCCTGGGCATGGAGTCCTCCGGGAGGGACTTTTAAGCTGGGGGCCTGTGTCAAAGATTTACAGGACATAAAAGAACTCCGAGCCTAAATTAGAGCATCTGGACAAAATTTCTCGGTCTTTTCACATCCAAGTAATACCTTAATTTCTGGAGGGGTGTTGAGAGATGACGGGGGCTTACCATGTCCCTCTGCCCTCTCTCGGAAAATAAGCATAACAAAATTCGCATAGGTAACAGAAACCTCAATTATACTCGCCATTTGCTGAGGTTGACATTGTAAAATATATAAAGATAGCTAGATTGCACTGGAGCAGGCCATATTATTAGAATGGAAGAGGACAACCCTACTAAAAAACTCACCCTATTCAAACCTGAGGGAAATAGAAGATCAGGCAGGGCGAAACTGAGGTGGATGGACGGAATAGAGGAGGATCTGAGGAAGCTTGGCATCAGGGCGTGGAGAAGAAAAGCATTGGCAGCGGTCAGGGCCAAAATAGGGCTGTAGAGTCATGATGATGATGAACAGAAACTTCCACTTGGAGGCCCTTTGGTCCAACATAGTGGATATAGGAAACCAGATACAGATTATGAAGGTTAGCTTAAAAGAAGAGAAAGCAGGAATTTATGTTTATTTTAAGATAAATAATAATATTCTGACATCCGTCATCTCAAAGTTATTGGTGTAACACTTTGTGGAAAGTACTCAGTTTTTTTCCCTTTTCTTTTCTTTTTATCTTTTTCTCATTAACTGCTTATAAGCGCACAATATGTCTGCACTCCATGTTAGAAAATGCAACAATGGTGCTACAGTAGAAGACCTTGTGTACTGGACATACACGTCTACATCCTTAACCACTTCAGTTTCATTCAGCACACCAAGTTTGTGGTGCTCCTAAGCAAATACTAATGAACGTAGACATGCATCACACTAACACTGAATAGACGACTCTGTACTGATGTGATTTCTGACATAAGTCCAAAACCGACAGTTCTGGATCTACCATCATCTAGCTTCATGAAATGTCCCCTATAAAAGTGTAAAAAGGGGTTTTAATTTATGTCCACAGAGACAAGGAAGTGTGAAGAGAGTATAAAGCACAACATAACTCCTACATCCCAAAGACATATTACCTTATTGGCCCAAATATAATAAAACAGAATTGACGATGTTTTTATCCTCAAAATGTGTTTATAAAAACTATACTTGTCATACATGCGCAGCCTAATACTTTCAACGACTCTCCAATCATGAATGCAGCTGTGCAGCAGGAATCCCCATGCGATGACGTGCATCTGATCCAATGTCAAAGTCACACAGAAACTCACCGAACTTTACCGAATTTTATTTTTCCCAAATTCATGCTTCTGCTTGTACTGCACTGTTACTTCTCTATTCTCTACATGTAAAACTTTGTTTGACCACCAGTCATGGTGGACCATGTGGAAAGGAGAGCATCTTCATTGTCTCAATGCATAAATAAAGACGAGAGAAGAAGTTACGACATTAAGTTCAAAATTCTGTTTTATGTGAAGCAAAACGTACCAATAAGCTATTTTGTTTATTTTTCATAACTATACTTCAAAATTCATGGTCATCTTATACGTGAGGTCATCTTATATTTGGGCCAATACGGTAGCTCATAAGCGTGCAGTTAAGAAGCAGACTTACCTCCAAGAGGGAACATTTCTTACGCCTGCTTCAAATGCCACTTCCTGAAAATAAAGTATAATTAGTGTATGTATGTAGACAATCTGAAGTATGTGTGACATAAAATAAAAATTATTCTTTATAATTAAATAATAAATTGCAACATTTTTCCTTGCTGCTTGCTGAATGATACTCTTCAACTCGAAACCTCATCTTGATTTAACTATAAGTCTATAACTGATGATGAATAATTAATGGCATAACAAAACAGTACAAACACCATAGGTAGACCATCTCTCTGGCTCACGTATTATGTGTACAATCTTCTTAGTAGAGGGACATTTTCATTCATCTAAATACTTAGAAGCAGGAGCTCAAACTCATCTCCAGCCATGTGATCCCAGGTGTCTCAGCACTGTTCTTACGGTATTTTTAGTGTATAAGACACACACTTTACCTGTAAAATTGGCCTTAAAAATGGGGTGCATCTTATGAAACGAAGGCATAAAAAATCTCAACATGCAGTCCATAACAGCAATACAAAACTGTTTGTGATTTTATGTTTTCCCCGATATTATGAAGTAATTTTTTAGTTCCACGGTACACCAAACATGGGATTTATGTAGGATTATGGCAAATGGCATCACAGGACAAGATTTTGGCTCCATTTTTACAGAAATATTGCATAGCAGTGTGAGTCAAACAATCTTGTTCATGTGTCCATAATATTAATTTGTATTCTTCTTGGAAAATAAGTAAATTTTAATTTTAAAAAGAAATTTTAAATTGACTTATAAGAAATGCACTTTCAGTCTTACCTCAGCTTGAGAACCATAGCCACGGCAAATCTCTTCTAAGCCAGTTGATTTTGGAGCTGCAGCAATTATCTGTAGCTCGTTGAGTTTACGATTGAGCCAGCTGATAGCTGCAATCAAGTAAATCATTTCATAAACCATGCACCTCAACATTTCAATGAGTTTCATAATTTGATAGAAATGTTTGATTACATAATTCTAATGTTGTCTTGTAATTTATTACATGTTATTAGTAAGACCCAGAAGTTAATGCACTATCAGAATATGAAATATGGGTGCAAATATGCTCTAAAATTTGCAAAATATGCCTGGAACCAATTAAGCATGCTTTGTCATATCAGTAGCGGCTATTCAGGGGAAGATGGTGAAGAACAAATTCACCTACCATTTGCTATTTATTTGATTCGAATTTTATTTTTAATTATTTTTATGATCATTATAATTATTATATTAGCATTATTATCATTATTACTTTTACTGTAGTTGAAATTCAGTAATATAGGCAATTGTTTGAATGTTCGTGCCAGAGACAGTGTTTCGCAGCTCCTCCAAGAGTCACCAGAATGGCGATCATGGAACACCAATGGACTGGCAGAAGAACAAACTTTCCAGCAAGTCTTGGTCTTCTTTGTTTACAGCGGTTGCTATAACAACAAGTAGAAAATTTCCCCCTCCACTCCACCCTTACTCCGAGATATATGTCATACTTGATGGAGACAATTTTTGGTCTTATACCTACCGAACTAAGCCGATAGATTTATGATTACTTGTCTCTCCGGCCGGGACCACCTAAAAGATACTTCTTTCTTAAATTCTGCAGTCTTCCTACAAAGTAAAATAAATATATCTCTGATTCTCTTTTATATTCTTTCTTAAGCAGGATAAGGAGGCATTATATTTCCTCGGTTTCTTTTTGTTTTGGCTAAATTTTTGCAGATTCTTAATCAAGAATCCCACTAATAATTTTAATAATGCTGTAGCAGGGAAGCAAATGGAAAGTAAGTTTTATATTTTGAACACAGCCATGCTACTATGATGAATATTCGTGGGAACATGCATTCCCTCCCAATTGTCAGTCTGTTCCATGTGTTGCTATGAGCCAGTTGTGATTGTTCGTAACGTATATTTAAGAGTGATTTCACTAGTTCAGGGTTTACTAGTTCAGGTGTGCTTCAGGTTTAAAAAATTAATTTTTAGTTTCAGTTTAATTTATCACAAGCTGTAATGTAAAATTGAATCCGTTAAAACGGATACAAACTCCGTTTAGTAGTTGGAGGGAGGATAATAAGAGAAAAGTTAAATTCCCAGGCTGGCAAGCCATACAAAGTCATTTTAAACACTTCATGGTTCAACCAGCACCAGTGGTTATGTAGGAACCATTACATTAAAAAAAAAATTATGCTGTTGGCCATGCCTTCACTTTAGGCATGGAATGAAACTGGAGTCTGTGACTTTATAAATGTTATTCGTGCTCTGGAGGAGAGGAAGATCAACTTGATACACAAAAAATAGGTAAGCAATGAAACATAATAACGTGCATGTAGGCCTATGTGCACACTGATAGCAGGGATAAATAACAAAGCCACCTTCTTCCCTTGAACACTATGACATCTTGTGGGAGAACATTGTACTTCCTACATGAACTTTGCAAACCTTGATTTGAGCTTAACCTACGTTTACAAGCACGAGCTGCTACTGTGTCATATAAGTAATTTTAATATTTGATGCTCTCTTGTTAGCTGAATTACATTTTAAGTTACAAAATATACTATAAATTGTATAAATTACATTACAAAAATTAAAAGACTAAGGTCATCGCAATATATTTTAGTAAATTGAAAACTAATGTAGAGAAACGTCGCATTAATATTACACAACCAGTTCTGAAAGCATTAGGCTACCGGTATGAATTATTGTACAGATTGTTCTCGAAACATTCACTTGGCCCAATTTGCTGTGAATGTTTGAATTAACAGAGATACGCACAGTACTTTAGATAACAGTGTTTTCAGAAAACAGTAGTATAACTTTTAAGGTCTATGTTTTGTTATACTAGGTGTTAGATCAAGAGTCTATAAGTTTTTATGGTTTAAATTTGCCCCTGCAGTAATTGGCGCAACCGCCAATTACACTGATAAACAAGCTTTAGATATCTGACATGCTGTATACCTTTTCTAACGCAGTTTTTTATGCTGATTTCAATTCTGGAAACAGTTTTGCTCTATCACGTCAGGTTTTGAAGATATCCACAAAAAATAATTTTCATTGAACACCGTTCATCAAAATCTTTATGTAGTTTTTAGTAATTTTTCATGCAACCTCACAGGCCTACATTGTTGTGTCATTTGTGAAATCAGTTAAACTTAATGTAATATATCAAAATATTTTCAATATCGCGAATCCATGTCGCTACTTCTTGAAAAAAATACGCTATCACTAGTATAAATTGTGTATCTGTGGTGATTTAAAAGTTATCACTATTCTCATGGGAATCCAGACGGGGTACACCAAGTACTGCTGTTTTATCTGCGAATGGGACAGCAGAGATAGAAAACACCACTACATAAAGAAAAATTGGCCGATTAGAGACAGAATGCAGCGAGGAAATAAAAATGCAATTTGTGTACCGTTGATTGACCATGACAAAGTTATCATGCCACCGCTTCACATCAAGCTGGGGCTCACGAAGAATTTCGTGAAGGCACTAGACAACGATTCAGATGCTTTTCAGTACTTGTGCAACAAGTTTCCGGAGTTGAGTTATGCAAAAGTGAAAGCAGGAGTGTTCATAGGTCCACAAATAAGAATGATATTTGCTGATGGCTACTTCCAAGATTTACTGATTGGTACTGAAAGACATACATGGGTAGCATTCAAATCAGTCGTGGCCAATTTCCTTGGAAATTATAAATCTGGTGACTATGCGAATGTTGTGAAGAAGTGCATTAGTGCATACAAACAGTTGGGTTGCAACACGTCCCTCAAAATTCATCTCCTTGATTCACATCTTGTTTTCTTCCCTGAGAACCTAGGTTCAGTCAGTGACGAACATGGTGAATGTTTTCATCAGGACATTTCGGTGATGGAATCACGGTATCAGGGTCGATGGAGTGCAGCAATGTTGGCTGACTACTGCTGGACGCTTCAGCGTGACATGCCAAATGCTCATCACAAACGCAAGTCTACAGTCAAGAAATTCAAACCAAACACAACTTAGATTAAGAAAGTATAGCAATTTGCTTGGATTTTGAATTATGTATCTTATGCCTTTAACTACATATTTATGTACAGAATAAGTGTCCTGTGACTCAATCGCACTATTTTCTTAGCTAACGCCATGCTCATTAGTACTGTCTGTATCAGCAAGTGTTCTAATGATATATAAATAGTTGAAGATGTATATTAAAAAAACCATGGGTGATAGAGACAAATGGTTTGCATATTCTGAATCAGCACGTTTCAATTGTCTTAGAACAAGTGTTGGATACCAAGATATCCTCCGATTCTATTTTTTTGTTTTTCAGTGTTATTTGCCGCGTGAGTTAGTCATATCCTGTGCAGGCTCTGGCTTGTAGCTTGCCATGCCACGCCAGTGCTAGTTAGTTGAGATCCAGATGCAGCAGTATACAGTCACGCGTCACAATTGCTTCTAATTTCGGGACAATTTTCGCTCTGTATACTTAGTGCTCATCTTCAATTCCACACCTATTTGCTCCTGTAGTTGAAGGCAGCTTGCGTGTGAAGATCCGGGAATCAGATTGTATTTTTAGTGTAATTTACAATTATTTCCATTGTGTTGTAGCCTAGCCACCACGTGCAGTTAAACAAAGAACTGGTGTTAGCGCTTATATAATCCTACTTGGCGGGAGGGTTGTATTACTCCTAGAAATAGTAACTGTATTTAACCACATCTATCATATTCTTGTTAAGTGTTTATACAAATTTTCATTATTCAGAGTTCAGGCTTCCTGAAAATATATTATTGCAAAACCCTCAAACTTAAATCTCTGTTCCAGCTGACCTACAGTCCTAGCTTCCTTTTGTTTTAGTCTTAAGTGGTGTAAAAACACCTGGTCCTCCGAAAACCTATCATTTTGTACCCAGTTATCATTCATTTTGCTCCTCTCGGACCGGATATCTACCATTCCCTACCATTGCGGTTTATCCTCTGAGACGGATCCCTATCACATTGGTTCCTACTGAGTCCCATTCACTAGGCATCCCAACTCAACAAGCAATAGCAACTTTGAAGCGCATTTTCTCAAACCCTTCTTTGCGGTTATGCTTCAACCAAAGAAAATTTAAGAAATCGAAGCATATGATAAGCTGTCTAAGGTCAATGATATAACATATTTTTTTATTTATTTAGTCTTTCTATGACTTGCCATAAACAAAGAACACTAATTCAACTAAACCAAGAAAAAAAAAACAATATAAATTAAATGCACAATAAGATCAGTGAAAAGAACAAAGAAAGAAAATATACATTAAATATAAGCAATGAAAGACAAACTGCATCAAATTAAATATGAAAACATTAAAGAAAACAATAATTACATTAATTATATGAAGGAAGGAAACTATACATGAACCAAAAATTAAATCAATATTCAAAAAGTGGTAACTCTTTTCCCATGTCTTCGGAGTTAGATTCGTTTTACCAGTTCAGGAATTCACTATTGGAAAACTCCATGGCACTACATTCCTTTGAGAGACTAGGCCTGCCATCTGTTTAGTTTGTGTCTTGAGACTGAGTGCATCCCGTTCCAGACCTCAAAAAATCCAAGGAGGTATCGGGGATCGAACCCATTCTTGCGGATCTGTAGTAAGCAACGTTAACCACAAATCCATGCAGGCGGTCTGAATTCACTATTGGTGTAAATATTTAAAGGTTGACTGATAAAAATGATAAGTCTCACTTTGTTAATTTTCCAGAATTTTAAGTTTTTGTCTTTCAAGCTAATCTAACAATAAAATACTGTGAGGAAAATAGTAATTAACTAATAGAATATCATATTCCTTGGCCAAATGAAATCAAACTTGCATTCTGTCAGTAATAAGATACAAAATGGCACCCAAACTCACTGAATTCCAAACATGGATATGGTCCTTCAATTGTAAACTCTCTGAAAACTTTTTTTCTTAAAGTACGAATTTCTTTAAAGCAAAGATCTTTAGAGTAGGATTTAGATACATTCTTCTTATTTGAAATACGAAGGGACTTCAAATTTTCTTCCTCAAAAACGAGAACTGTTTAATTTGGGGACAACAAAATGGGGTTTCATTGTATAAAGATCTGTAATTTTTGTTTCTTAAAATCAGATACAATTATGCAAGGAACTTGTACTACAAGCAAAATCAATGTAAGAGCACTCTGCCTTTTAATTTATAGATGTATTTTAAAATTTCTTACTGGAATCTTTGTAAACACTAGCTATTATTCTGTACCAAAATAAAAACTTGTGACTTTCTTCTGCATTGAAAAAGAAGAAAATTAATTTTTGGGCCTTAAAAAATAATAAATAAGAAAAAAAAATAAAAATAATCATAAAAAAAAGTTATTACTAGAGCCTGGATTTATCAGCAAAATTCATATTTATCTTCAGAGTCCTAAACATAAGCAGAAATGTAACATTATTATATAGAGTTAAAATTGCTTGTCCCCTGCAGGGAGACCTGCTCAGCCCGCTATTATTCATCATAGCCATAGCAGATATCACAGACATAATCAAAGACACCTCGGCTGAAATGCTTCTGTATGCAGACGACATTATAATAGAGTCAAGAGACAGAGAAGAACTCCAAGAAGTAATGAACAGACTCGAAGCTTACGCAGACAATAACAGTCTAAGACTCAATATGGATAAGACAGTACAGATGGTATTCAGAAGAGGAGGGAAAATCTCGACCACTGACAAGATACTATATAAAGGAGAAGAACTCAAAATAGTAAATGCCTTCAGGTATCTCGGAGTTACATTACAGCCAACTATAACCTCCTTCAGAAGTCATATAAGAGAAAGATCACTAGCAGCAATCAGGAGCATATACGAAATACAAGAACCTACGAGACTATCCATCAGTACAGCCATGAAGTTATTCTATGCCACAACTTTCGCAGTACTAACCTATGGTTTGGAATTGATCTGGAACAACCTTACAGCCACCGACTTGAACGGTATCGAAAGCGTCAAAGCCAGATTTCTAAAAAGAATACTCGGCATCTCAAAAATGACCTTATCAAGGTTGGCATATGAAATCGCAGGTGAAACTTTCCTCATAGAAGACATCCGACTCAGATTGCTGCTACCCTCCACCAAACTGGAAATGCAACACTTGGAGACTAGACGAAAGAAGCGGGCAGAAATCGATACAGAATTCTACTCAACGGACGCCATGTTAAATAAATCCTGGGAAGGACCATATAACGCAATGCGAAGCGCCCTTAATAGACTAGCAGTCCACGGCTTCCACCATAAGTTGTGCATAAGACCAGGGTTCCATGAGCCTTCAGACCAACGGCTGTGTTCCCTGTGTGGAAGAAGATGCGAACGATATCACTTCAGCAAATGCAATAGACGAACACAGTCATTATTAGAAATCAGCAGGCAGTGATACACATTTGTGTGATCTCCATTTATTATTAAAATTGCTTGTCAAAGAGTGTCTTATGAAATTTATATCAAGAACATGCATACTTACTACTAGCATTTTTAGCAATTGTCTCATCTTTGAATTTGACAGTTTTTTCAGCTTCAGCGAGTCTAAGCCTTAGTGACTCCAACTCCTGTGATTTGGTAGTAAACTCTTGAACTTGGGCTTTCAGAGCAAGAATCTCTGAGTCCTTCTGGGAAATTACAACTTCCTGTGCTTTCGAGCATTCAAGGGCCACTGCAACCTGGAGACAGATTCAAAAATGTTATCAAAATGCATGATGATAGACAGGGTCATGTCACTAGAAAAAGAGCTAAAAAATGTTACATGGTACTAATCCTAAGTGGAAGACTAATGGCTAGTTCCACCGATCTTTCTTGAGCCTTTAATTCTCATTCAGGGTGTCCACAGAAATTTCCTGACTTTCCCTTGATTTTCCCTGATCATAAGAATCAATGTTTTCAAGGTTCTTTGTAAACAAAACGGGGGAAAAAAAATTCAGATTCCTCCATCCCCTAATAAAAATAAGAAATGATTAGCTCAAGTACTGAAAAGAAAATTGTTACACAATCTGGGTTACAGCAGACTAGAGCAAAACACATGCCCCTCACATTTCGCTCCTGGGGCTAGTTATTTTCCCTGACTATTCCATTTTTCTTTTTTCAAAATTCCCTGACTTTTTCCTTTACTTTACAGAATTCTTTAACTTTCCCTGACCAATTTCAATTACCCTGACTTTCAAGAATGTGGACACCCTGTCATTTTCTCTAATGTATGTCATGCTTACGTTCCGTTGAGCCTCATTAGATAAGCATGGACTTTAAAGCTCACACCAACTCAAAAGACACGAATTGCTTGTGTTAAATACAGAGTAATCTTGAATATAAGACGACCAGCAGTGCAAAGAGTCCCTGGCAGGAGTCAAGATACCCGTTGATGTGAATGCAATGAGACTGAAACCCCTCTGCATGTGCTTGGCTTTTGCTGTAAAGGGGAGCTTTTAAGTAATAATCGGCACCTCAGTCATAGGAAAAAGATCACTGACTGCATTAGACAAAAGAAACAGATTAATTAACTGAAGAATGCCATCTAAAGGTTCCATTAAACATGCTGACATTATTGTGATTAATACGAAATACAACAAGGGCACTGTTCTGGATCCAACTATTAGATTTCAGCATGAAAGCAGACAGACTCTTGGTGTTGTTCCGAAAAGAAGAGACATTATGAATCATGTTTCACTGATTTGCAGGGTTGGAAAAAAACATGTTTTTTTTAAAGAACAAAAAAACGTTTTTTTTTGTTTAAAACTTTTTTTATGTGAACAACAATGTTGGTTGTTTTAAACGTGTTTTTTAAAACGTTTTTTGTTTACAACAATGTTGTTTGTTTAAAAAAAAGTTTGAATTGTTCATTTTGTTTAAAACAATCATTTTAATGTATAGGGCACAGGGTTGAAATGTTTAAAACGTTTTAAACAATTTGTTTTAAACATTTTTTAGCATATGTTTATAACACTTTTTAATTGGGTGTTAAATTTAATTATGCAGACAATTTACATTTTGTCAAGCCAATGACACCCTGTGCTAAGATGTTCAAGATTTACGAGTCGTAGACTTAATAGTATTTGAAAATTCATTTTGTACCAGTAGTATTTGTTTATGATTTAATAGTTCATGATTAATGAAAAATAATACAAACTACTGTTTAATTACTGCCATTACAGCTCAACTGATGATTGACTTTCACCATGCTTAACGTGGCCTTAGCCGCCTTACATTATCAATTACTCGAAATCAGAAACTGGAAGCTGGCGGCAGAGGATAGAGAAGTCTGGAGGAAAAGGA
This sequence comes from Ectobius pallidus, assembly GCA_964059195.1. Lineage (NCBI taxonomy): Eukaryota > Metazoa > Arthropoda > Insecta > Blattodea > Ectobiidae > Ectobius > Ectobius pallidus. The sequence goes on from CAXKWD010000011.1 coordinate 54,318,015, forward strand.
TACAAAAGACACCACCTCACATGATTTTCTGGTATTCTGGCCCTAGTTTTTTTTTCTTTCTGTTTACAACCTGTTTATAGGGTGTCACTGACTTGACAAAATGTAAATTGTCTTCATAATTAAATGTAACACGGAATTACAAAATGATTGAAACATATGCTAAAAAAAACATGTTTAAAACAGATTGTTTAAAACGTTTTAAACAAACTTAAAAAAACACAAGCACTTGTTTTAAACGTTTTGTTTTAATTATTCCAACCCTGCTGATTTGAAGCACAAATATCACGTTCAAAACTGGGAAGTCCTTGCTTTGTTATTTGGTGCACATGGTACTATTATATTCTTCATACTGAACATCTTTAAATGACTCAAACTGCCTATTTCACTTCTACAAGATATGACCTTGGATATTTTGAAAGATTCCATGCACACTGTACATAACCATCTATACAATGTCAAGTAAAAAAAAAAAAAAAATTAATTCATCTTTGGGATAGCTTTCCCAATGCTCATTGATTTTGACCGATATTACATTTTTTTCCTTCTTCTATTGAAAAAAATATATTTATATTCTTTTAAATACATAGTTGTCTGCATTAATTGATAGCCTCAGGGTTTCCCTAGTTATTGGGGCAGATATCCCTTGTGGATTTTCTCTCAGGCATAAATAATTGAATTTTCCAATAAATCATTATTTTAACCCTTAACTCATGAAGCATGGTGTCACAGACCGCATGAGAACTTTTGAACTTGCTCTCCAATTATTAATGAGCTTCACTTTCTTATTGGTCAATTAGATAAATTAATTAGCTTTTTTTTTGCATTTGCACTTTCCCATGAAATAATGATAGATTAACTGGAAGTTAAGATAGGTTTATTAAAGTAACTTATAAACAGTCACAAATTAGTATTCATAAAGGTACAGTGCGAAGGTTACATGAAATAAAATTTTAACAATAATACAATACAATATGAAATTGCAGAGTTAAGCTTTGTGGTTATATGTTAAATTAGTGGATACTTTTCCTTTGTCTTATACTAACATAGGTTGATTTGGTACTATTAATTGGTACAATATTAATAAATCAATAGGCTTATTGTATACAATAACTGTTGCTAATAAGTAGTTAAAATTATAAAGATACAATAGATTGCAATTAAATAAAAGCCACTAAAAATCTTTAAAGATATAGGCATGTGCTCAAGTGCTACAACACATAAAAAATAAGGGGAAAATAAACTGTTTTAAAAAATCACAAAAGATATATTTTAATGTAATAGCTACTGCATAATTCCATTCCGTATTGATAAAATGTTAGAATCTTCCGCCTCGCCACGTGTCATCATTCACCCACTAATGAAATGCAAGATGTGCTGAGCACAAGATGGCTTTGCAAAGGAGGGAACTGCGCACTGGGTTAACCACATTTTTACTTCCCCACACGCACTGAAAATATCTACAAACTCCTCCCCTCTGTGATCTCCACTAGACGAGCCCAGATCAGAATAGCCAACTTATGTATTTGGTATCTAAAACTTTATACATTAAAAAATATATAATATAATTACGAAACAATAATTTTTGTGTTGGAAACATGGTATATATTAATTGCTTTCAATTTTCTAGTTAATTAACATTTTAGTTCCAGTAATACTGTGATATCGATATTGCTCTTTGACATTACTGATTTTCTCAAAATGGAGGGTGAGAGAGGGACTTAAACATAAATATACTATTATAATATATTTATTTCACCAATATCAAAAGGATATACTTCTAATGATAGAAACAAATAGTGAGAAAACAAACTCAAGAGATTACTACAAAATATTTAGTAGACAACTACTCTCTCTCTAATCCTATGCCCCCATGTTGGGGCGAAGGTCCTCCAAGTGGAGGTTTCTGTACCTATGTGAATTTTGCTATGCTTATTTTCCTAGAGGGGGCAGAGGGACAGGTGGTAAGCCCATCGCCTCTCAACCCCCCTCTGAAAACTAAAGTATTACTTGGACGTGAAAGGGCCGATAAATTTTGTCCAGAGGCTCTAATTTAGGCTTGGAGTTCTTTTACGTGCCCAGGATTTTTACATCCTGAAAAACCCATCGACTGCGGCCGGGTTTGATCCCGCGATCTTCGAATCTAGAGGCGGGCATGCTACCTCTAGACCACCGCAGCCGACTAGTAGACAACTACAAAGATAATAAAATTATGAACCTCCAACCCTAATGCTAAAAGATAAAAACAATGAGATGGCGCATAGTAATAGTAAAAATACAGAAATGTTATCAGAAACATGTAACAAATTACTAAATTGTGAAAACCCCTCAGAACTTCTTGAAATAAACACAGAAACCCATATTAAAACACTGCAGAAAAGTATTAACTCAGTCAGCAAGTTTTGTAGGGCACGGAGTTTAAAAAGTAACATTCTGAAAACTAATATTCTTGTTTGTAAGAACGGCAATAAGCTCAGCAAAAAGGAAATATGGAGGTTAGATGACAAAGTAATTACTAATGTGAGTACTGCTAAATATCTGGTGTTAACCCTCAACAATAAAGGAACGTGGGATTCACAGACAAAGGCAGCATGGAACTGTGGCAAAGTAGCTTTGGGAGCAATAAATAATTGCTTAAACAAAATACCTGATTTAAGAGTTAAAATGCTAAATAGGATTTTCAAAGCCTTAGTAGAGTCCAAAGTCCTCTATGGAATTGAGGTGTGGGGGGGGGAAAGCAATCCTGGAAATATCTAGACAAGGTAAGGGCCAGGTTCTAGAAGCAGGTACTGGGCATCCCCAGTTTAACTTCAAATAAGGCGTTGAGATATGAACTAGGTTATGACAGCAGCATGGTCACAGTCTTAGGTAAGATCTTAGAGAAAGATAACAGTGACATAGCTAAAATATGTTTTCAATTTCTGCTAACGGACAATAATAATAGGAACAGAGTCCACGATATTACAAAACTATTGGACGAGATAGGACTAAAATGGATTTGGAACTCAGTTCTAAACCCTGAGATAAACATAATAACGCTCACCAAGATCGTTAGTAGAAGATGCAACGAAATTCAGAGACGATAATGAGGGAAAGAAGATCCTTAGTGTTCTATATTTATTTATTTATTTATTTAATCTCCATTGAGTGAGCCCTAGTTTACAATAAGTATGTTAGGGCTATATTTAGTCAATTGAGGTTTCCTGTGTAGATCTAAAGTTCAGGAAGATACATTCACAGTCTCTTAAACACATATTCTAAAAATGCTGTGAATGACAAATAACAACATTTTCTAGTGAAAATTTCTCCGTTAAGCGGAAATTGAAAATTTGCACTGCACTTGTCTAAATGTAGTTCAAGATCTAATCTTTTTGTTTGAAAAACTGGGCAAGTGAACATAAGATGTTTGGCATTCTGAAGACGGTCACCACATATGCACTCGTATATATTGCTGTCTGTCTTGATATGAAATCTTTGGAAGTACTCGCCAAATTTTCCGTGGCCAGATAGAAATTGTGTCAGAATAAAGTTTGGTTTCATGAGTGTACTTTTTAGACGGTCAGAAACATTGGGAAAAAAGAGTTCTTTGATAGTCCTTCCGCAAGTGGTTGATTTCCATATGTTGTTCCATCTGTGGATACCCTCTTCTCGAAGTTTCATTTTGAGGTGAGAGATTGGACATAGGGTGTATGATGGGGCTGCCGTTGATTGTGCTGCTGTTTTGGCAAGTTCGTCTGCTCTCTCGTTGCCTTCAGTACCGGAATTAAAATGAAAGAAATGTGGGGATTGGAAAAGTATGTCTCAGGTTGCTCCAGGAAACAAAGAATGGGTTTGGCATGGTGGCGGGTTGGGGTATGGAAACTTAGGGGCATGAGAAGGAATTTTCATAAAGGACGATGCCCTCTATGTCTAAATAAAGAAGACGCTGAACACATAATTTTAAAATGTCCAGAAACCGAAACGATCAGACAACTATTTTTGAATAGAAAATTCCTAGGAATTAATGTAGAAATAGTATATAAGAAATTAACAACCACAAAGAATATGAAAATTTTGAAGGAAATGGGAACTTTTTATACATTGTTAAAAGAAAATGGGAAAAACGAATCCTAGAATTAAGTGAGCAAGTGTGTAAATCCTTTTGCTTTGTTCACAAGTAAGGCAAATACAGCAAGCCCATAATTTGTAGGTACTCAAGGCTTTTATGTTAATATTAGTGTGTAATGGTAGGAGGTACATCCTACTGCGAAAAACCTTTGTAACGCCAAGGGTGTTAATATTACGACACAAGAATAAACTATATCACATATTAAAACACCAGCAGAAAACAAAAACCCACCCACAATCCATGAAGTCTACAAAGCCTTAAAAGAGCTTAAAAACTATGGGAAAAAGGTATTTTATGCCGCACACGAGTTTTCCACTACCACTCCTATAATTGTGAAATATGATTTTTGGTGCAAGGGTCTTTTTTTAGTAGGAAATATTATTTCGTTGTTTATAGCTGTGACATATTATGTTTGGTGCAAGGGACTTTTATTATTCAGTGGAAGGAAAACCTGTGCACAGCATAAAGTACCGTTTCACCAAAACTATAAAGCAAGTGGAGAAGACCAAACATTTGCAGAACTTTGGAAATATGCAGCAGATCCAGTCAAGATATCATTACATCAATGCATAGTGAAAATATGGAACACAGAAAAACTGCCAGAACACTGGACTATAGCTATAATACATCCATTACACAAGAAAGGAGAAAAATCAAATCCAGACAACTACAGAGGAATTTTTCTTTTGGATAACACATATAAAGTTTTATCAAGGATTCTGTACGGTCGCTATAAAGATCAACTTGAACTGGAAATTGGAGAATACCAAGGAGGATTCAGGCCCTGGAGAAGCTCCCCGGAACAGATAATCACCTTAAAACTAAAAATGGAGTACTACAAAAGAAGACAAAAACAAGTTATAACCTTTGTAGACTTCAAAAAAAGCCTACGATTGTTGAAGATACTAGGGAATTTTGGACTTCATCCTAAATTAATAAAAATGATACAACTGACTCTAATGAACACCAAATCTAAAGTAAAATTTAGAAGAGAAATATCGGATCCGTTTATGATAAAAACAGGGCTAAGACAAGGAGATGGTCTTTCACCATTACTTTTCAACTACGCTCTAGAGTATGTGATGAGGGGATGGCACAAAGAAAATCCTAAAATATACAAATTGGAATAAAAAAGGATGGAATAAAATTGTTTGGGATTCGCAGACCACTTAGCGTTACTAGCTAATAACATTCATGAAGCCAGAAATCAAATAACTAGCCTATAAAATATATCACAAAAAATAGGACTTCAGTTATCATTTGAAAAACTGAGATAATGATAACAGACCCACTAGTAACCAATCACATAACAATAAATAACAGGAAAATAAAAATAGTAGAACAATTTAAATACCTAGGGGAAATCATAACACATAACTTGAACGAGAAACCTGCGTGGCAAGCGAGGACTAATAAAATGATAAAAGCTCAAAAATTAACATGGTCTACATACAATAAAAATTGTCTATCGATCAAAACAAAATTAAAACATTACAATTCGGGGGTCCAACCAGAGGTGACATATGGAAGCGAAACTCTTTTTAAAATTATCCAGAAATATAGAATAGACAAAATCCTGAATGTAGAGAGAAGAATAGCTAAAACATGCATAAATAAAAAATACCAAGAAGATGGACAATGGCGGATAATACCAAATGAAGTGGTGTACAGAGAACTGGAGCCTATCACAGATTCTATACAGAAGAAAAGTTTTTTTTTTTTGTCACATTATGAGGATACCAGAAACTCGACTGACAAGAAAAATTATAGAGAAACTCTGGAACATGAAGCAACAAATAGGATGGATTACAGAAATTAGAGAGGATATGACAGAATTAGAAATAACTTTGGATGATTTGAAAACAAAACCGGAAATTCAATGAAACTTAAAATTATTAAAATAAGATTTAAGCCAAAAATAGACAGACGCCAGACAGTAAAGAGAGTATTTACAGATGAGGAACGGCGGAGAAGAACGGAACGCATGAAAAACTACTGGGCAAATCGGAAAGGAAGAGGACCGAGAAATGACTGACTGAAGTGGTCCAATGAGGCCGTAAAAGCAGAAGAAGAATATATTTATTTATAAAAATTGGCAAAATTAGGGTTTAGACAATATACAGTTAAAAATTAATCAAATTAATACATAAGTACAGTATAACTTATTGAACTGATGGCTATCAACATTTAATTAGTCTACACTTATTTTAAGCATTTCTGGTCATCAGTAAGAGTTTAGCTGCCACAAGGGCATCTCAGTGACAGTAGCTCATCAAAAGTAACAACAAGCAGTGATAATAAACCATTTCCTAAATCGCTTTAGGGCAAAAGTTTTCATTAAACGACAGTAGGTTTGTTACTAGAGCACTAAGAAACCTTGAACACATAGTTCACAGAAGCGCACATTGCCAGTTTCCATAGTTTGTGCAGCAAAACTGTTAATGTGCGCATGCATTCACTATGTGTTAACGGTTTCTGAGTCCTTTAGGAACAAACCTGTTATCTTACAAAACTTTTGATATCAAATATTGATATTTTCTTACCAATATTATAATGTTATCAATATCGGTAACCGATATTCACATCGATATGATTATTGATCTGTAGCAAGATTGAGATCGGAAATATACACACAAAACTTCACTAAAAAGGTATCAGGCCATCATCAGCTGAGTCCGACTGTAACCATTCCGACTGGAATCAGCTGATGACCCGTTGAAATGATCATTCTGGGTAAATATACCTTTTTAGTGAAGTTTTGTGTGTATATTTCCGATCTCAATCTTGCTACAGATTTGAACACTTCACTGTAAATTTCCATCTAATATTTATAATGATTATTGATGTTTTGCTTCCGAAATCCATCCCTACCTTAGCATAGGGTTTAGCACGGGAATTTTGCTATTATTTGTAATGGACATCACCTTGGCATAGGCTTTAATATCTACTGATTGAAACATGCAAAAAATGTTTACATTTAAGAAAAACAATTATTTTCTAAATATGTATTCACAAAAATTACAAATTTAAAAAAAGTAAAAGAATTTAAAAAGTCAAAAAATTCCAAAGTTCCCAGAATGTTCCTGGATGGCTGTGGAAATGAAATGGGAGGGCCCAAGTAAAATGAGCAGTGGTGGGCATGCCTGGAAGATGACTTGTTAGAAGAAGCCTCTCGAACAATAAGGTAAAAAAATGTAACCATGAAATTTTTCTTGATGCAAAGGATTAAACACATTCATTGAATTTTCTCGAAACTCATAAGCTTTGACAGGAATTTTCTCGAGCCAGAATTTTTCTATCTAAAGGTACAGTTTTCTCATTAAGTATTAAAGTTAAAAAGCTGATTTTTTAGAGCTTCTTTTTACCATGTTGATGATAGTTTTAACGAAGAATTGTACACCTACTTCGACCAATACAGATTTTTCAGAAGATTATGGTGAGTATTTAGTCAAATTTCTTTAAACTGTTGGATTTAGATATTTCAATATCAACAGGTGTATGTTATTCCCTCTTCATCAATTAATACCTTACGTTCTACTAATTAGCCTGTATTAATTGTAGGGTGATTACTTAATTTATGAAGGAGAAACTTGTACTTTTGTAGAAAAAAATAGTATAATGAAAGAATAATATTGGTATTACTCTAAAATTCAAAAGCCCTGATATGTTTACTACAGTATTCGTAGACAAAATTTCATTAGTTATCTTAAAAACTGTGGCTGTTGTGAATAATTTTCTTTGATGCTGCACAGGTACAAACTTCCTCTTAAATAAAATGTGTCCTATCAAATTCCCAATAATTTCCCAGTTCTAAACCACATACTAAGAAAACCATATGAAGGCAGAATGGGATCTGGATGGGCATCAAGTACATAGTATAGATATATAAAGAACACAAAGGCAAATATCATAGCAGCAAAACATTACCAAGGCTGTATATGTGCCTAAGACTGTTTTGTAAGGGTTTCACATCAAGCAAAATAATTAATGTAATATATATATATAAACTAAACTAAACTCCGTGGCGCTACATCCCTGGAGGGACTTGGCCTACCACCCGACCGCTGCGTCATCTCCCGTAGGCAGATGGCAGGATTGGGGGGCATGTGGTCAGCATGCCGACACCCACGGCCGTTAATGGTGGTTTTCTTGACCGGATATATATATATATATATATATATCCGTGTTAATTGGTACCTTGATATGCATAATAATAGAAAAAACAGGGATTATACAAATGTTGGAATTAACCAGGTACAAGATTTTGAATTTCCCATACTGAATTTCGAATTTCCCGCACTTTGTCACCATATTGTGCAATTATTGGAAATAAAGTGCAGGAAATCAACAATTAAGAGCAGGAAATTCAAAATTTTGCATATGGATAATCTGCAAACCAGATAAGCCACCCATGGATGATCGGGAGTTGAATGTGTGTGTATGTGTATATACAGTAGAGCCTTGGTAATTCGAGCCCCGGTATTTCGAGGTTCTGTGTAATTCGAGCTGGTGTTAATAAAATTAAAATTTTCCATAAAATTAGAGTAAAATCCCGTTTTTATACGGTGTCCGCATGTAAGTTTTACGCACTTCCGAATGTGTTACATTTTGAGCTTTCTTCCAATTTTTCCATGTACAAAAATGCAGGTAAAACTGTCCCACTTAGGGTTTTTCGTTCATAATACACATAAATAACCTTGGCTTCAGACTGCTAATGCATTTCTATTACAGATTGACAGAAACCATTAGGTTCGATTTTTCATTGTCGGGACCTCGTGTCAATCATACGGTGCATACAGTGTATACCATCCTTTTAGAAAAGAATACTGTATTGTTACAGTAATCCCTACTCAGCAGCAATGTTAATTAAAAGTGTTTTCCTACTAGCGCCGCTTTCCCGTTCCACTCCATTAAGACTCAGACAATGACTTAATCCTTAAAGGATGCCGATGTAGCAAAGTGGAAAAGTTTGCCAATATACATACAGGCCTACTAAAGATGTAGGCCTGCTATATTGTTTATCTATTTTTTAAACCATTATTGTGCTCATTAAACATTTATTTATGATTTACCCATTGATTTAGTGATGTTTCCGTATAATCCGAGTTTTTTGTAATTCGAGGTAGCCTCAGCCCCAAGTAGCTCAAATTATTGGGGTTCTACTGTATATATAAGGCTTTAGCGGACGAATCTAGTATTGTGGCTGAAGCTAAAATGCTGGATGAGTCTGCTCAAGTTTTTGCGTACATGGTGCATACAATAGTTTTTAGTAAAAGTTATGTAATTTTGCTACTAAATGAGCTCAGTTTTTCATTTATTTTCAATGGTTCTTCGTCCATTAGGGGTTACCATGACAACTTTACTATACTAGTATGGTAAGTTTACTTTACCGTACTAGTAAGGTACTAGTACTAGATATTATTTACTTAATATATTAAGTATAATTCACTTCCGATCAAAAAGTATGGTAAAGTGCTACTTTTTGGCGTGTTAACAGCCACTTTGTGGAGCATGTATTAAATTTAATGCATACTCTCGCTTTTGACTTGACTGAACATTGCCAAACTTATGCATATACTTAAAACAAAAGTGGAATCGCACATAGCATGCATAAGGTTATATGACTTCAAGAACTCTGAGGTCGACTCAGTTCGTACACATCAATTCTACCTGTAAGCTGCAAGTCCATGATACGCTCACAGGGTTTCTTGCACCTTTCACCAAACACATAAGGAAATGCAACTTATAGTCCTTTATGTTTGGAGTCAGTTCGTACAACATATAAGGGTACACAATATTACTGCTGTTCATCTGACATGTATATATAAAGAGTCATTTTCACAAGGGCACATATAATTTAACTGCAACTATGCTGCAGTGCTCACTTGTTTTCTTGATTACAGAGCTAATGAGAGGCTCCACCTCTCGAAAATCATGATATAGATAATGAATGTAACACTAAAAATAGCTACTTTAATGCAAACGGAGTGCATAACCACTTTCGTTATTCTGTTTGGCACAAATTTTCTCCGACTTCAAAATGTGGAAATTACTAACTTCCTCCTATATAAAAATGGAAGAATCTTTAAGGGGTATGCATACCCCTCCCATACCCCCAGAAAAAAAAGCACTATATAGAGGGTGTATTATAAAAGTTCCAGCAAACATGGGTCCACAAACAAGTCGTTTGCAACATTTATTACTGCGAAGGCGTGGCTATGTGCCGCCATGATGTCTTTAGTTGTGCTTCACTCGTTGCACACTTAGAAGTGGTTCGCGATGTGCTCTTGTTTACAAAACTGAACAATGCCACAAGGTGGAGTTGTAATCAAATCATACACGACAGATAATGGGTACAGTACACAGTCAAAGCAGTGAATCACTCGTCTGAACAGTGTCAAGTGTGCTGAACTCTACATAATCAAAATGAACTGTACATGCTTGTCAAGAAGTCTGAGATGATCCGAATTCAAAACTCACTGCAAAGACGAGTGCAGTATTGCATCCAGGTCTAAGGACAACACGTAACATACTACAGTAGAATTGTATTCCTTGTGAAGCTAAGCTATGAGAGAATTGTGAGGCAACTTAGAATGGCAATTACATGAAAAGTCAACTTTTCAAATTCATTTGTACTAATTAGAACGATGTTTCTTGAAATCGGTGATGGCTCATAACCACACATTCCCAATAATAAATCAAGCAACGGCTTGTTTGCAGACCCAAGTTTGCTGGAACTTTTTTGCTTCTGTTATCAAATAACGTTCAGGTATATGGTATTAATTATGATACACTCTGTATATATATATATAAAACCAGTATTAACTGAACATCCAATAAACTAAAATTTCATTAAAATTTTGTATTGAAAACAGGCTATTTCTGCCAAGACACTTTTATCAGAAGAGTATAAGGAGCATCATTTCAACAAATAAATAAGTTACCTTTTGCCTCCCTGTCCTTAGCTCCTCATTATAGTTATTAATTATTTCATGGGCTTTTGTCAGCTCCTGGAACAAAGTGGCCATTTCATCTTCTTTTTGTGTGAGGCTCGTTTCTCTTAACTTCAATAAGGTCTCAAACTTGACCTGTAGGAAAGACGATATCACACGAGGTTAGGAAAAACATACAGCAAATGATTCATTGCATGCTGTTAAAACCTTACAATTACCTAATCTTAATGAAAATAATATAGCGTAACAGTGTGGGACACTACACTGACTATATTTTGTAATTCACATGTGCTTTGTAAAGACAGTTAAGTCAGAAAAAACACTAATTGAGAAAAATTATTTGAAAGTTTGAAAATCAGATTAAATCCTACAAAGAAATTATGTTAGATTTTACATTTGGAATTTTTGTTCGGTCTTCATGGTAGATATTAACAAATTCATGCATAAAATTGTTGGACTTAGCCGATTTTACATTAACAGAGTTTTAACTTAACCTGTTTTCCACAATTGCACTATGATATTATGCTAAAATAAAAGTAATAAAAATACTATTAACCCCATCCTGCTTTAACCACTCATTATAAATCTCAGAATGTTGTGAATTTTATTATACTATTAACGTAAGTATAATAAAATTTAGATGACACGACTGTTTGTACACATTTTATGGAAGTGTAAAATCAGACAAGACATAGAAATTCTTTAATTTCAATTTCAATTTTGTAATATTTCTGAACATGGACAGTTCCATATCAACCTTCAGTACAATGATATCACTAAAGCAACTACTACACACAAAAGAACAGCATTTTTAGTTACATGACAAAACATGTACAATACAATTTATGCAGTCTGTTGACTTAACCGACTTCACATACACATGAATTAACCCTTTATTTCTTGGGTCTGAGATCAAAGCACTGTACATGAAGATACAGAGTTGAAAATATTTGTGAAAAATTTAAATAAGTAGTATAATTCTTTATGTTATAAAGTGCAGATTCTCACTAACAAGTTACAGATGTCATTCCTCGTAATCTAAAATTTTCATTGAAGGCTTCATTTATTTCAATGAAGTAATTAACATTAAATAGAATCATCAGTCAACTTCATTACTATAACCTAGAGGAAGAGTATACATGTTTTTTGCAGACTTTGAAAAGGCTTTTGATTTAATTAATAGGGAGGCATTGGTTTATAAATTAAGAGTTAAAGGTGTGAGCGAAGAATTTATTTTTGGGATTAAAAAGTTATATGAAGAAATAAAAATGTGTGTAAGATGTGAAAAAAAGGTAATTTCGGAATCGATTGATCAACAATTGGGTTTACGGCAGGGATGCAAATTAAGTCCAATATTGTTTAATTTATTTATAGATGACTTTTGGAAAGAGTAGAAGAATGTAATCCACATTGCCCGGTAATCGGAAAAAGGCAAATTTCTGGTCTCCTATATGCAGATGATTTGGTAGTTGGAGCAGTAACTATAATAGGGCTACAACGGGCAATTGATGAAATTAGCAAATTTTGTTTAGAATGGGGTTTAAGAATAAACATTAAAAAATCAAAGGTAATGGTTTTCAAAAAAGGCTGTAAACTAAGGAAGCAGAAGTGGTATATGAATGGTGAACCTCTGGATGTAGTGAAGGAATTTTACCATTTGGGGTCGAGAATGTCTGCAAATGGGGGGTGGGAGGCACATGAGAAAAAAATGGCAGTAGTAGGTAAAGCAGCTATGAGAGCAGTTAGAATATGTATGTATAAAATTCCAAATATTTCAGTTATATGGTTAGAGAGAATATATGAGGCAGTGGTGGAAGCAAAAATGTTATATGGGGTTGAAATATGGGGGGCATCAAAGGGGTGGTTGAAAGTTGACTTAATACATAGGATTTTTTGTAGAGAAGTGCTAGGCCTACCTAGGGGATCACCAATGGGAGTGGCATTAGCAGAGCTAGGAAGGGTAGGAAGGAAAGGAATGATAGTAGAAAGAATTTTGAAATATTGGTTCGCAATGTAAATGTGGAAGAGGATAATGCATTGAAAGAATGTATGAAGTATTTAAATGAAGGTAGGAGGCATGATAATTGGGTGGAAAAAATTAAAAGGACACTGGAAGAAGTTGGAAGGGGGGATATTTGGCAACGAGGAGAAGGTAATAAGATAGGATTTTGGAGGGAAGTAAGAAAAAGAGTAGAAGACATGGAAAGACAAGAGATCTGGGCGAGCTTTGTAAACAAAAGTTCCTTGAGATTATACAGAGTAATTAAAACAAGTGGGGAAGGGAGAAATATGTGGATTGTTGTGATAAGCAAGGAAGAAATGGTTATGCATGGATGAGAACAGGGGTGATATATCTGAAAGGGCTAAGGAAGGACAGAGAGGAAGGTTGTGTACTATGTAGTAAAGAGGAAGGAATATCACACTACTTAACGGAATGTGAAGGGGTAAGAAGGTGGAGGGAAGAAATCTGGGAGACAAAGTGGGATAAATTTTATAATGAGATAATAACCATGAAGATGTTGAAATTCAGAGGGGAAGGAAAGACAAGGAATATAGGGGAGTATTTAGGAAAAATGAGAGAGAAGTGGATGAGAAAAATAAGGAAATAGATCAAGAGTAAAGTAATCAAGTAAGGTGTGGAAAGATAACAAGGAATCCCCATGCATACACTAAACCAGGGGTTATAGTATGAGGGATTCTTGGTGGGTAGTGCTAGACTTATAGATAAGAGCTGTTTAAAATGGATGCAGATAACTATGTATGTAAAAGTATGTGTAAATAAATTCTATTCTATTCTATTCTACTATAACCTTCCTGCTACCATGTTATTTATGTTACACTGATTACCGATGGGGTCATAAAGACATCAAGTAATTTACATGGTATATATTGGTAGTATTGAAATTGTTTAAATGAAATGGGATAAAAACATATATTAAGTGGAGGGAAAGGAAATAGACATTAAATCCATGTCTGGGATATTAATACAAGTAAGAATCAGCTTGAAAAATTTTATGTCATAACCGGGATTTGAACACGGATCTTCGGCTTAACGCGCCGATGCTCTACCATTGAGCTACCATGACAACATGCCAGTACGACATCAAATTCCTCAACTGATTCAGAAGACAAGGCAGACCACGGGAGGTTTCTCCGTTGAGAACACACATCCAATGGCGTCCTACATTTGTAGGTACTTTGAAGCCAAGTTATATTTATATACTATTAATTAAGTGGAGGGAAAGGAAATAGACATTAAATCCATGTCTGAGATATTAATACAAGTAAGAATCAGCTTGAAAAATTTTATGTCATAACCGGGATTTGAACACGGATCTTCGGCTTAACGCGCCGATGCTCTACCATTGAGCTACCATGACAACATGCCAGTACGACATCAAATTCCTCAACTGATTCAGAAGACAAGGCAGACCACGGGAGGTTTCTCCGTTGAGAACACACATCCAATGGTGTCCTACATTTGTAGATACTTTGAAGCCAAGTTATATTTATATACTATTAATTAAGTGGAGGGAAAGGAAATAGACATTAAATCCATGTCTGGGATATTAATACAAGTAAGAATCAGTAGGTACTTTGAAGCCAAGTTATATTTATATACTATTAATTAAGTGGAGGGAAAGGAAATAGACATTAAATCCATGTCTGAGATATTAATACAAGTAAGAATCAGCTTGAAAAATTTTATGTCATAACCGGGATTTGAACACGGATCTTCGGCTTAACGCGCCGATGCTCTACCATTGAGCTACCATGACAACATGCCAGTACGACATCAAATTCCTCAACTGATTCAGAAGACAAGGCAGACCACGGGAGGTTTCTCCGTTGAGAACACACATCCAATGGCGTCCTACATTTGTAGATACTTTGAAGCCAAGTTATATTTATATACTATTAATTAAGTGGAGAAACCTCCCGTGGTCTGCCTTGTCTTCTGAATCAGTTGAGGAATTTGATGTCGTACTGGCATGTTGTCATGGTAGCTCAATGGTAGAGCATCGGCGCGTTAAGCCGAAGATCCGTGTTCAAATCCCGGTTATGACATAAAATTTTTCAAGCTGATTCTTACTTGTAAAAACATATATGTTTACCTGGAAAACAGGACAACTAAGTATATAAGCATTTTTACAAAATGTGATAAACAAAAAGGGTATTCAGTGTACAAACAATGAATACATTTTAATAAATTGAAAAAATTTTAAGTTAATAAAACATTATTGGATACAGTTGATTTTATTTACAAAGTTTATTGCTTCACTGTATTAAAGTTCCATTATTATATTGATTTTTTTTTCATAAAAAAATATTTTGCTGACTAATGTGATGTGCATCAATGGTAGGATATTTTATGGTATTTTATCTTAGTTTTTTATTTAAAACAACAATGGATTTGTGATTGTCAACTAATAAAGGTCGGTATAACGGTTTATGGGGATAGTGGAGGGTGATGCGGGACAATAGACACCTCTCTGTACTGAACCCCATCACCTTTAAACACACTCTTTTAGTTTTGATTAAATTAATCGGGAAAACATTGTGAAGTGTATATTATATATAACCAATACGAATATTCATCTTCACACATTTTTTGTAAGTAAAAACTTAGATATATAAGCTTTCATGAACCACAGATTATTGTCTCTGTTGGACATTACATGAGAATGTTATAGGAGAAAAATTCCTCCGACACTGGGACTTGAACCCAGGACCTTTGGCTATTCGCGCCAATGCTCTACCAACTGAGCTAAGCCGGAGTTCTCCTATAACATTCTCATGTAATGTCCAACAGAGACAATAATCTGTGGTTCATGAAAGCTTACATATCTATCTTGAATGTCAACTGTACAATAACAGTGGGAGCCCGGTCACAAAAATCACTCATTAGTGTGCCTCACAGTACTGCATATGACATAACTTGTCTGTCTGTGAGGTAGACCAATAGGGCAATCAGTCATAGGAGAGAGGTTCCATCCGGCGCTGTGAATTGAACTCCGGCTTAGCTCAGTTGGTAGAGCATTGGCGCGAATAGCCAAAGGTCCTGGGTTCAAGTCCCAGTGTCGGAGGAATTTTTCTCCTATAACATTCTCAAGTAAAAACTTACCAAAAGGACAATCGTTTCAATGAGAGACTTCTCACCATCATCAGCTGTTCTCAACTGTCGTGTTTTCTTCTTTATCCACCAGATGTCCTCCATGTAGTAGAAATTTAGAAATGAGGTCATTGTTCTTTGGGATGTCAAAATTCATCAATGACTTCATTTCTAAATTTCTACTACATGGAGGACATCTGGTGGATAAAGAAGAAAACACGACAGTTGAGAACAGCTGATGATGGTGAGAAGTCTCTCATCGTCCTTTTGGTAAGTTTTTACTTACAAAAAATGTGTGAAGACAATTATTCTTATTGATTATTTACACTCTTTTAACCTTGAATGTTAACCCTTTGCGGGCGGCAATGTTTTATGGCTGTGGGCGGAAGGCATTTTTAAAGAAAAAGGAAGTTAATGAAAAGCCTATTGAAAGTAACTTAAATCATGCATTCATGCATAAAATCAACATATACCTTGAAGTTTTGCCGAATTCTGCCAGTATTCTGCTCTAGGAACAATTTTTATTATTTAGCGAGAAAATGTTTATGCAGAAACGGCACAAGTCTCACTGAGCGCATTATAAGTTTACATAGGCCTACAATAGGCTGTGATTCTCAATTGGATCAGTATTTTTTTTCAAAATCAGACGGCAGAACTGGCCCTTGCTGGATATTGTTTATTCTAGTAATGGATGATGTGCCTGCATCACTTACGTCGCTCTCACCCTCATTAACGCTGCCGGTAGCGATCTCGGAAAAACATCCCTTACTATGGCTAAATGATAATTCTGACACTTGACTGTCATTTTGGATACTTAATTCTTCAGTTTCAGAACCTGTAAGACACTTTCTTTTTTGCCATTTACAGATGCTAAAGTGATGTTATGTTCTTTGAATACTTTTTTCAGTTTCCTGTCTACACATGGGTGATATGTAATTTTCTTATAGCATCCAGAATGCTATATTAAAGCCAATAGCCTCAACCCCATGGGACACAAACTTGCTGTGTTGAACAGCCTAACACCCAGGTTAATAAACATCCCACTGAACAAAATGGAATTTGAAAGGGAATACCAGAACATCTTACATACAGCAAAAACCAACGGTTTCACCAAAGACATAGTAGACAAAAAAGTATCAAAATTCAGAAAACAAAAATTAATTAGGGACACAACCACACTCAGCTCAAATAAAGAAAGATCCATATATAAGAAAATTACATATCACCCATGTGTAGACAGGAAACTGAAAAACGTATTCAAAAAACATAACATCACTTTAGCATCTGTAAATTGGTCCAGTATTAAAAAATATGTTGAAATCCACTCACATTGATAAGTCTCCTGACAAACAAAAATCTGGAATATATCAATTCAACTGTAAGGACTGTGATTTGAAATACATAGGTCAAACAAAAAGGAATCTGGAAATTAGAACAAAGGAACATTACAGGAACATAAAATATGGACAAATTGATAAATCAGCAATAGCAGCCCACGTTTGGGAAACAGGACACGAAATCAATATGGAACCGGAACTAAAGAAATGGACACAAGGACAAAGACAACTGACAGCTTGGGAAAGAATACATATACATAAGAACAGGAACAAACTCATGAACTTTGAAATTCCTGGTGAAGAGGACCTCATTGGAAAGTTCATTGGTGGCCCGCGAGAGGATGCTCATGTTGATCAACAAACAGAGGAGCATACAGATGGAATCTAGCTGAGGATGTTCAGGGATGCCTAAACGAAACTGCAGTCCAGGTTAGTGGCAATTTTAGTGAAGTCAGTGTACTATCCATCTCATTATTAATTCTAATTAACATGGTATTTTAAAAGGTATGTTAAAAGTGGCAACCTTCCATCAGCAGTCTGGCTTACAGCATACCAGAAGTAATTGTCATTCCTGAAGGATTTGACTTACCTTCTCTTCTGTTGTTACATGCAGTTTCTGTTTTAGATCAGAAATCTTTCGATAGGCAGACTGAAGATCCTGTAAAGGAAAGACAATAACATCAGCGATCTTCAAGTTTCAGCTAATTAATTTGCTAATAAAAGACATTATGTCTCCTTGAGGTATCTAATCCATTAACATTATGACCTTAAACAAATAGATAAAATTATTGTTAGATCTTTCTGTGAGACTTTAAACCATAAGTGATCAGAAATTGTACACCACCAGCTCTCCTAAATCCACCCCTCAGGGTTAGATTTAAAACATCTGCCCAAACTGGGAATCGCCAACCATGAAAAGGCAGCTGACACAATAAATGAAATTAAAAGCAGGCAAAATTGGCGTAAGTGACCATGCCACAGACACACGACAATAAGTCAGCAAACACGTTTCCGCCTGACAATAGGAATGACAGGGTATAAAATGTCGATTTCCAGAATTTAACGCAATCTACTGGTTTAATTCTTGTACTATATTCTCTGATCACAACAAATATAATGGCAGCATTGCCAACGACAGTATTTTTAGTTTGAAAAGAAATCTGCATTTTTAGAAACCCACCCATAATTTGCAATGGAAACTTAACATATTCCGTATGTTTTCTTTGTTACTTTTTGTAGGGGAAGAAATTAAAGAGAAGTACTTGCTATGCTGGACATGCTGTTACTGTGTGACAAACTTTGAGCATGGTATCACAGTATTGTGTAACTCAAGTTTAAAATGTGGAAAAGTTCTTCATCTTTGGAGATCAATAACCATAAATTACACTTTTTGAACAATAAAATTTCAAACAGATATTCTTGAACTAGTGGTATAACTTTATGTATAGAACGCTAAGAATTTTAGGCTGAAGTTGAACCCATTCAAATCAGAAAATTATTTTTTTCTGACTTATGGTTGGGTTTCCCTGGCAAGGTCACATATAAAGAATTTTAAAATAATACTATCAAATTACCAAAAACACTAGAAATGAATTTCAAAATAAAATTTCCTAAAAAATTAAAACTACTATATTAGAAGGTGATGATAGAACTTTTCCCATCTTTGACAAGCTGCAATTCTATTAGAATCAGTTCCAAAGATAATTTTTATATACTAATGCTAAAAAATGTAATTAGCAAAAGAAGAAATGAGTGTGCAGATTAAGCCTTACCTGTTCCAACAAGACAGTTTTGCCTTTCAGCTGCTTAAACTGCGTATCTTTGTCATGGTAATCGGTATCTAACTTACAATTTTGTGATAACAACTTGCTTTTGTCATGCAAGAGCATATTATTATCGCGTTCAAGGGTCTCTAGCTTGTCCATTAGATTCCTGCAATGCAATAATGCTTAGTGAGTAAAAGGTTCAGTCAAGTCTGTAAGGCACCCAAACAATTACATGCTGGAAAGTAGTTCCAAAAAAAGAGATACATGAAAGAAACAAAGAAAGAAAACTCCTTAAAATTCAAATTGAAATAAATGCTAACATGTGAACGAACGAGTATAAAATGTATGGCAAGTTAGTACTTTGCGACTCACCCTGCTTCCCTTTTCACTCGCCACTCGCTTGGCAGCTTCCACCCCTCTCGGTTGCTTCCCGCGTGCGGCCTGCTCCGCTTCCCCGCAACGCATACCTTCATGCCTGTAGCCATTGTTCAACGTCGGTAATGCTTAATTGCAATTGATATGTCACCTAATATTTCACAATAAAGAAAGCCCCTTGCACCTCCACATAATATTCTACAATTATAAAAACGACCCTTCCAACAAAATAGGCTATTTCACAATACAAAAAAAACCCTTGTACCATACAAAATATTTCATAATTATAAAAAACACCGTATTATAACATAAAATGTGGCTTAATTGAGGCAGGAAAATTCCCTTGAACCAACACTACTTATAAAAACCGATTCTTGCGTTAAAACTCATGAAATCCCCTAACATAACTCTAATATACGAAAGCTTCCTAGCTATAATGCTAGGGGTCCCGTGTTCGAATCCAGGTCGATCCAAAATTTACTATTAGGAATAGGTCTCAAATAGGTAGGTAGGGTGAAGAGGAGGTGAGAGAAAGAGAGGAAAGGAGACGGGAAAGGAAGAGAAGAAGAGAATAAAGAAGAAACAAATTACTTTTTCTGTTTCATCAGTTCATTAAGAGATGGTGCTACCGTCGCTTCTAGTAGTTCAAATGCCACCGCTAGGGGAGGGATTGAGAGTAGGAGTGGGGGACTCGGGTGAGTCGCAATGTACCAATTTCCCAAATGTATTAAAATTACTATTTAGCTCATGAATCAGTGACAATCCAGATTAAGAACATGTGAAATTTCAACCAACGGCAAGTGTCTATCCTCATAATTTTATCATTTTTTTTATCACTTTCCTTTCATTGCACCTACATTTGCTTGTTTTTTATGTAAATTCACAAGGACTAAAAAATGAAACATCTTCATATCTGTAGTTTCTTTGATCTAACACAATTTACACAATTATTAATTGAACTCGTTGCTTGGGTATATAATATAAGCTGCATATGAGCAATTTAAAGAAGATATAAAATTAATTTATAATTATTTACAAGATCTTACTTTAGCAAAGCAGTAAATCTAAAGAATACAACTGCACATAGTTGATGAAAAGTGACACGAAGCACAACTATCGGCAATGGCATGACGATTGATTTACTGAAATATATCAATTGTTTTGCTATAGGTAGGGACACGCATAATTTGCGATTGTGATATCACAATTTTATTCACAAATTTTTGCCATTTTTCATTAAAAAACTGCAATTTTTACATTTTGATGCTTCCTGAGGACACAGTCAATTCACGATTATCCGTGTGTGAAAATTTGAATTTCAATGCAATTATTTCAAGTTTCTCGCACTATATTTTAAATCTCCTGCACTTTATTTTGTCAGATTTCTCACTTCACGCAGTTAATTTCACCATATGCACAAAATGGCAACAAAGTGCGGGAAATTCAAAATCTTGCACCCAGTTAATTCTAACATTTGGATTGTCTGTTTTTTCAATTATTTGTGCATGTCATGGTCCCAATTAACACTGATAGTCGGGAGTTCACTGTAGTTTTAAATGATCATGCTACAAAAGACACAAGAACATACTTAAAGGAAAGAAATTTGGCTGCAATAGTTACTTTTTCATTTTTTAAGTTAAATAACCTAAGATATCAAAATAATACTTGCTTGAGTGAGTGATTTCTAACTTATTACTTTTGATTTTTGTGTATGTAGCCTATGTGCATTGTGCCCAGGTTTGTATTGTTTTTCTTCTTTTATGTGTTACATTGTGTATATGACCGATATAAATATGTGTTCATATGGGTAAACATTAAAATGCTGTATAGTTATTCGGCTTCTTTGTATTTATGTGTACGTATTTGAATAAAAATATATGCTAAAATAGGTTAAAAAACGGCTCATCTTCCAAATCATTCTTTAAGTCAACAATTAGTAAAATTGCATGAAATATAACACTGATTTTGGGGAAAAAATAACACTACATTTGGGAAAATATAACTACTTTTGAGAATAAATACACTGCTTTTGTGAAAAAATAACACCACTTTTGACCAAATAATAAACAAACCTTTTGCATGTCCCTAGCTATAAGTTATCTTACTTACAATTACACAAAATAATAGCATAGTTTAATTCATTTACATGGTTTATTATTGTTCATTATATGCTTAGTTCTGTGCATATAGGTTAAACAGTCACAATAAAAATAATTCGAGGTTTGCATTCTTTCAAGATAAAATCCAGACTTCTCATGGTATCACCTAAGAATAAAATTTAACTCTTTGAGGACCAAACCTGAGCTATACTCCAGGGCTTTGTTCTATAAAAGTACAGATTTATATAGAAATGTTATTTTGTGGTGATTTGAAAATGTAGTGGAGTATAAACGTTTACCACTGAAAACTTGTATACAACTTACTAGAGAGCCAGATACAAGTCAATGGGTGGCGTGCACCAAACAGGAGTAAACCAAATTAAAGCAGTAAATCTAAGAAGGAAACCTGAAGTAAACAAAAACCAGTTTGTCTCTCTCACTCTTAAGTCATAGGAGTAATGTGCTAGAGTGAGACAGATGTAATGGTTTTTGTTTATTTCAGATTTCCTTCTTAGATTTACTACTTTAGTTTGGTTTACTCCTGGTTGGTGCATGCCACCCTGTATGTGACTGTTGAGTTGTATAGTACCCCAAGTACCTATTACTGTAGACGGTTACTAGTAAAATACAGTAACATTTTTACAAATGGATGAAAACCCCCAGGAGGATAATATCAATGCGCAAAAGAAGTGGGTGGAAGCAAGCTGCTTCCTGGCACTGGACTGTATGCGTTACTGGATGTGCCAATTAGCCTCTTTTCTCTAATAATTCTTTTTGTAAAGCATTTGACTATACAGGATGGAGATCCCGTAATAGAATGCACACATTATAAACTATTTATGACCATAATCAGTAGCCAAAGCGTTAAAAATCACTTTCATCCGATCTTGAATTGATGACAATAATCCAGTAAATTATTATCAACTTCATCTTAGGTCTTGATCATTTTAAAAATTACATATAGTACACTGTATTTACCTTCTAAAAATGTTATGAAAAAAGTTATCATACCAGGGATTGAACCTGCAAACTTTCATTCCACAGTCTAACATGCCAACCACTGAGCTACAAACGAAACTGAGAAGAGTGCTTGAATATTCCATATGTGAACCGTTACGGCTTCTCCTATGTCTCATATCATATCTTTAAACCTTCGTCGTAAGCCAATGAGATGTGTTTCTGTACTTATTTGGTTCTGAATAATAATATCTTGATACTAATAACATTATTATACAGACTTAATGGAAGGTACAAGAGAAAAATGAGAGAAAAGAGGCTGAATGCTGCACTCAGAGTTTGCAGCCAAATACAGCAGAATGGATCTCTTCAGAGATCTCGAGAGGAAGTATGACTTCACTTATAATTTGCTGACTTGTTTTACTAGCTACAAGTTACAGCGGCAAAAGCTTTATAATACACTAATACTACAATTTGTAAAGTGAATTTTACAGGCAACCTCTTGTAGCTTTATAGAACAGGGCCCAGGCAGCTAAGCTGCAATTTCTCTGTCACAAATGTAAGCATATTTAAGTAAAATACAAAGAAAAATAACCCTGGTAAATTCAAAATCTCTTCACTCTTCACCTCTGCAAAGGAAATGAACAAGGAATTGGTACAGCTGCTTACCGTAATTTTGATTCTGCTTCACGATTCTGCTCTAACAAAGCTTTGTTTTCCAACTGAAGACCCTCTGTTGTCTGTAGTAGTTGCGACTTTTGAATTTCCAGTTCTTGCTGGAATTTCGCTTTATCATTCTCGTAACTCATTAGAAGTTTATCCTGCAACTACATAATAACCATAATTAATACTAGACCACATGGATAATTACCATAGAGATACTGATGAATTTACATACTTTCCACAGGACTTCTTTCTCAGCATTAAGTTCAGTTTCAAACTGCAACTTATTATTCTTTTTTTCTTCTTCACACTTGTCACGCAGTTTCTTCAGCTCAACGCTCAGTCCCTGAACTCTTTCAGTAAGCGTCAGTTTCTCTAATTCCAGCATACTGACTTGAAGTTCATACGAACTTACAGTCTCCTGCAAAGAAAAATATGTTACGAAATATGATCGACAAGAGCCTGGATTTCTAAATATGAGTAGAAATGTTATATTCGTAAGACACTCCTTGACATTCAATCTTAACTATAGGGTGTATTTTGCTTATTCTGAGAGAAAAAAATATTTTGCTTTCTTATTTTACGATTTTGAATTAAAATAGCACATTTCACTCAAAAGTTAAAGATATTTAAATAAATATGTACTGTCACATTAGAAGTGCTTATTTCACTCCTAGACAATATCATCACCGGTTTCCGTTCTTTAGTCAGCTAACAGAATTATTTAATTTAAGAATTCCCTAGGCTATTTTCACTGCAGCCAACAAATACCTAGAAAAAGTGTGAAGCTTCAGCCTTTCTTAATATTTGACCTTAGTTTTATCGGCAAATCCCTTGGTCTGTTGCTATGACTTATACAAACCTTAGTCTTTTTTAGCAGCAAGGCTAGATATTGCTTGACCTCGAAGTCACTGGAAACATTCAGTGGGAGAGCCAGGTGTGTCAACAGTTTAAAAGGGTTGCTTTCAACAAATTTAATGAGGCATTTCTCGCCACTGAAAGGCTCTCCCGCCAGCTGTTCCACCACCAGATGGTACCTGCCAACACAAGTTCTCAGTACATAAAACCAATAATTTTCATTTCAGAAGTATAACGTACTGACAAATCAGAGTGCTTTTAAAATATAAATTTAAATAGTCCTCAAATGACAAGAGATACACATGAAATAATTCATCTTTTAGTATGTGATTAGAGCTCTGAAGTTCATATTCTATATATTTATAACTGTCCAATGTAATAAATAAGAATAAATCATAATAAGCATCTCAAACAACTTTACCCTAACACGGGTGACCAGTTGACTGGTCACTGATTTAGCATTATATTTTAGTTTCAAATCACTCTGGGATGAATGTGACTTATCTTAAACCACTTCTAGCAGAGAGAAAAGCATCTAACAACTAAGAATACGTTGGATAATGGTTTCTTGTCTTCCAAACAGGGGAGTAGGAGGAATCATTGCAAGCTTTCAGCAACTTATTTTCCTGAAATCTTCTCCCAGAAGGCAGCAACAAAGCAAACTGTGGAAAATTCGGAATCAATTTCCCCATTACCCAGCTGGAAGTCCAAGAAATCACCATCCATTCTCAACACTGGAAAAGCTACAGGTCAAACATAAAAGTAATTTTTAATAACAAAATTTTCAAATAACGTATTCTTAAAAAACAAGCACCTTTACTTTCCGTTTGCAATTTTTTTTCTCTTAAAAACTGAAGTCAAACTTATAGCATATTTCTACTGCACACTGAATTCATTCAAATCAAACTCAAAGGTCAAATCTCTCCTTTATCAAACCCTAAGGCTTGGTAAGTTTTCTCATTACCTTTAATGACTAGACAAAAATAGTGAGATTCATTTTACAACAAAATTTGACACTGTCAGAAACATAATAAAATTCTTAGCAATTAACTGTACTGAACTTATTGAATATAAACACGTACTCTTTACAACAGAGAACTTATTAATGGATTTATGAAATTGAAGCATACTCAAACGGCATTTAAAATAATCTGCACAATGAATGGTGTTAACTACTCCACTCAAAGTGTTATCAGCACTCCATTTCAGTCTAATTTAGCTTAATTTTTTCAAGATGTTATGTTTATCTATATATGCATAGTAAAAGGGTAAACATTTTAGTAATAGCAACACATTTGTACAATCTCTGAAACAGAGGAAGTGTTACCACTTTCAAAAAATAACATTGGTTGGCTACCCAGCACATCTTAGGGCCCAAGTAATGCTCTTTATCACAATATTTGCTTCAAGAATTTAATCAGCAGTTTCTACTTACCAGTCTAAAATTAGAGTTACCATACATCTTTCCATACCCCCCTCTTTTTCCCAGACATGTTCTCTTTTAGAGATAAAGGAAGGTAACTGGACAGATTTTTCAAAAATCGGGAAAAGGCCTCTTCTTTGGAGCCGATGAAATATTTCTAGTTCTGTATTTCACTTGAGTGATTACAGAGCAATTGTCACTACATTTTGATACCACTCCATAGCAGAGCATACAGTCATACATCTTTTACTATTTTTATTGTTTAACCCTTTCTGAGCTTAATTTATGCGCTGGTAAAAAGACATTCAACAAGGAAAATCACAAGTGGGCACTAAGTTTGAAATTACAAAACTTGTAACAAGATGTAGTACTGGTACCAACACCTGTACAGCTGTATTAAGTATAATAATACCCACCTGGTAGGTTCTGTTTGTGCTCGGAAAAATAGATCCTTTAGCTGTTCAGGGAACTTTTCAAACTCGACCAGTAATCCCTGATCAGCCTTCATCTTTTCATAATCAGCACAAGTTATGACAAGACTGAGCAAAGTGAGCGCATTTTTATCATCTGTTAGTTGTATGTGAAGGGTCTGAACAAAGCCAAAACAGTAAAATAAAATGAATAAACAACAAATAAATAAAAGTTTTAGTAATGAAAACAAACACAAAGAACAAACTGAAAAAAAACTAAACTAAAAACAAAACCAAACACACAGAAATAGGATTTCAGGGTAATGAAAACATTGTGATAATATGTATACTGCATAAACAGGTATTTGAGAGGTGGGTAAACATAACTTAACACCATCTTGAATTCTCAATTTTACCAGTTTACAAAGTTTTAAGTGTAATATGGAAGTGAAATAACTGTTTAACAAGTTTTCACAGATTATTATACATATAAAATTAAAAATTCTGAGGCATTTCCAGAGAAAATTAATCAGTATGACCAAAATAAAACTCTATCACAAAAAGTCTACAAGGCTTTTTGGATATTATCCTCTACTTTACGGGGCAATAACACAATTATTCCTACTTATACAGTGATTTAATGTTTTTCATAATAGTATGTACAGTGTGTCCCACGCAAGAGTTGGCCAATGACGCGGGTTC
This sequence comes from Ectobius pallidus, assembly GCA_964059195.1. Taxonomy (NCBI): domain Eukaryota; kingdom Metazoa; phylum Arthropoda; class Insecta; order Blattodea; family Ectobiidae; genus Ectobius; species Ectobius pallidus. The sequence goes on from CAXKWD010000011.1 coordinate 54,344,776, forward strand.
CTGCGGTGCGGCGGGCACAGCTCCAACTCCCGAGCGATCGGGTGAAATATCTACGCTAATGAAGCCGCGATCGGTGTTACGATTTAGGTTCTCACATTTACAGTTAAAATTACAATGAAAATAAACACGTACTTCATCACACGAGATGTTGGAAATGTTCTCCTCTTGCATCCACACAACACTGACACCTTTTTAGGAAATGTTCTTTCAGCGCATAAGTTCAGCTTCCGAGACAGAGTTCATTTCTCTTGTGATAGGCCTATGTCTTTAAGTTCTTCTAACAGTATGTGAATATTATTTATGGAGAAACTTGAAAAATAAAGTGTATAGGTCAACTTCCCGTACATTACAAAGGAAACGGGTGAAATATCTACACTAATAAAGCCCGCTGATGGTGTAATGGTTCACAAAGAAAAACACATGTGATTTATCTGGCAATAGGCCTACTGATTAAAAAAAGGATTCTGGCACGTTCTTATATCAGTTACCTCATTTTATTTTGATACAATTGGTGGATTTAAAAAAGACGAGTTCTCTCCCAACAAAAGCACGGTGTTTCTATCTCGGAAGCTGAATTTATGCGCGTGAAAGAAAATTTCTTCAAAAGGTCCCAGTGTTGTGTAGATGCAGAGGGGGACATTTCCAACATCTCTTGTGATGAGGTACGTGGTTATTTTCATTGTAATTCCAACTGTAAATGTGAGAACCTGAATCATAACGCCATTAGCGGCTTTATTAGCGTAGATATTTCACCCGCTCGCTCGGGAGTTAGAGCTGTAGTCGGCGCAACGCAGAAACCCGCGTCATTGGCCAACTCTTGCGTGGGACACACTGTAGTACACTGTACACAATACAATCTGAAGTTAAAACAAACTGTAGTTACTTTATTGCCATTATGATCCCTTCAGTGCTATGCAGTATTCCACTTCCATATTTAGTTGACAAAATGACATGCCACCAGGTACTATTCACTTATACAATGCTTCCCTGCCTAAGATGATATTTTTGTTTGATCCCTTAAAAAAGTCTTACCCAAGTTTTACTGTACCCTAAAGCAGGTGCAATATTTCCAGCCATCAGACCAACATTCTGAGGCAGCCAACAAAGATTTAATTTTGAAAACTATTTCATTTACTTTTTATTGTACAGTGAGTCCCACGCAAGAGTTGGCCAATGACACGGATTTCTGCGTCGCGGCTGGCACAGCTCCAACTCCCGAGCGATCGGGTGAAATATCTACGCAAATAATGCCGCGGTCGGTGTAATGATTCAGGTTCTCACATTTACAGTTAAAATTACAACGAAAATAACCACGTACCTCATCACAAGAGATGTTGGAAATGTTCTCCTCTTGCATAAGCACAACACTGACACCTTTTTTAGGGAATTTTCTTTCACGCGCGTAAGTTCAGCTTCCGAGTTAGAGTTAATTTCTCTTGTGATATTGTGTTTAAGTTCTTCTTGTGTATGGGAAATTGACCTATACACTTTATTTTTCAAGATTCCCCATAAACAATATTTACATACTGTTAGAAGAACTTGATGGCAATATCACAAGAGAAAGTAACTCTGTCTCGGAAGCTGAACTTATGCGCGTGAAATAAAATTTCCTAAAAAGGTGCCAGTATTGTCTGGATGCAAGAGGAGAACATTTGCATCATCTCTTGTGATGAAGTACGTGGTTATTTTCATTGTAATTTTAACTGTAAATGTGAGAACCTGAATCATTACAACGACCGCGGCATTATTTGCGTAGATATTTCACCCGATCACTCGGGAGTTGGAGCTGTGCCAGCCGCGATGCAGAAACCCGCGTCATTGGCCAACTCTTGCGTGGGACTCACTGTAGTTTCTGCAACAAAAATATAATTTAACAGTAGATGTTACCACAGGCAGCCACTTTTGACCTGAACAAATTGAATAAATATTTGTGTTTACGTCAAAGTGTCCGGAAATATCTGGAAGTTATCAATATAATTTCTATTTCCGAAACAGCTTCAATACTGCAATCTTGACTTTGGTTCCCTGTGTTTTAGCCAATTGCAGCTCTAGCTCCTTTAATAACAAACAATTTAGTTTATGGGTTTGCTCTAGCTTGTTAGGGCCACTGAAGCTTACACAATCAGTTGAAATACTTCCAAAATATTTTGCTCGTGTCAGTAATTTCTGTTCTTGTGGAGATGGATTTTTCCCCAAACTGTCAGTTGTATCCCTGTATACATTTTTTCAACTCTGGTGTCATACTAATTTCATGTCCTGTTTACCAGACATAGGCTGCAATTGTTGATTTATCAATTTGCAAATATTTTATGTTCCTACTGTGTTCCTTTGTTCTAATTTCCAGGTTCATTTTAGTCTTACAGTCTATGTATTTTAAGTCACAGTTATTGCATTTGAATTGGCATATTCCAGAATTTTGTTTGTGCGGGATTTCAGTATATTACTTCAAATAAATAGGAAGTTTATATAGTGGTTACAAAATATCTAATAATACTCAAGATGGAGATTTTACATACATATTTCACTAATTATGGAAAATTAACCTGAACATGTTTCGAGCCTGCCTCTAGACTCATCCTCAGCTATACTCCATGGAGTATAGGTTCGAAACATGTTCAGGTTAGTTTTCCGTAATTAGTGAAGTATGTATGTAAAATCTCCATCTCAAGTATTATTAGATATTCAGTATATTTGTTATACTGAAATGATTTACTGGTGCTAAAGTGATGTCTGTCCTGAGGGATGCTGGGAAACAAAGTGTCTACATCAAATGAGACCAACATATCATAAGGGACAATTCAATCTCTTTTATCTTCTCTACCAGTTCCAATGAGTTTTTTATGCTTTGCAGATATATTCAGGACTCTCACTTCTGAATATACAGGATACATCTATAAATTTCACAATAGAAGTATAAACTGACAAATTTCTTCCATTTCTGGATCTAAAGATTATAAACAATGATAATAAACAGGAAACCTGCTCACTCAGACTGCTATAGCCTCAACCCAACTGGACACAAAAATACAGGCTAATAAACATCCCACTCAACAAAATGGAATTTGAGATTGAATACAAGAACATCTTATCCATAGCTGAGAACAATGGGTTCAGCAAAGATATAGTCAATAAGAAAGTAACAAAATGAAGACAACAAAAATTCATCACAGAAAAAGAAAAGACCATCTACAAGAGAATCATGTATCATCCATTTGAGACAGAAGGTTTAAAAGAAAATATATTCAAAGCACACAACATCACTTTAGCATCAGTAAATTGTTTCAGTATAACAAATATGCTGAAATCAACTCACCTTAATGCAATCCCGCACAAACAAAAATCTGGAATATACCAATTCCAATGCGATAACAATGACTGTAAGACTAAAAGGAACCTGGAAATTAGAACAAAGAAACACAGCAGGAACATAAAATAATTTATAAATTGATAAATCAGCAATAGCAGCACATGTTTGGGAAACAAGACATGAAATTAATATGGAACCAGAGTTGAAAAAATGTATACAGGGACACAACTCATGGAGTCTAGCTCAAAACTGCAGTCCAGGTTAGTGTCAATTTTAGTGCAGTTAGTGTGTCACATTATATCAATTTTACTATTTTTATACAATAATTACTTCACTATATAAACTTCCTAAATAGCATGATAACCATAACATACCTTTCTCATGCCTGGACTAGATCTAAGAGAAACATTTACTGTCATTTCACGTTGACCTTCATCATTTCCCTTTACCACCAGATGAAACTGGTGTTTCCCTGAATACACAGAAATAACTTCTGGAGATCCAAAAAGGTCTCCTTCCTTACTTTCTGACACATTTGACATCATTCTGCAATAAAAGAACAAGTCAGCCATTTCATAAAATATGGAAATTTTTTCCATCCAAGAGAGAAGTTATAAAATTATTGTAATTGGGTGGTCAAAAATAAGTTTAAAACCTCAAATTCTCTGAATATTAAGGACTTAGGTGTATCTGAAGTGGTTTCATGTGTAAAATCTGTCGATTTACTTATTTATGGTGTTGTTACTTTTTTTTTTGGGGGGGGGGGGTTGAGAAAATATACATCTTAAGGTACAAGATTAACTTCAAAAAATGTGCGTGGTTAATTACTATGTAAAATAACAAACAAGTGACGTTTTGTCCAACCCGTAATGGTGATAGTTTTGTTAAATTATTATTGATGAGTTAAATAAATGTTCTGACAACCTGGAAACAGTTTATAATTTGTATTTAATCCCTCATACCTTCATTAATAACAACATCAAGACCTAACAGTAATAGCAGAACAGCAAATGAACTTTTGTTTTGTATCATTAAAATCAGTGTCCAAATTATGTCCCACCTGTAATAGATTTTGAAAAACAAATTTAAAATATTTAAAATAAATTTTAAATAATGCTTTGCATGTAGTGTGGAGGAGAAGGCATTGTAAATTACACAGAGTGTGTAGAACCAATTCTAGTTTATTATGTATGATATGTAATAAACAAAAATAGTTTTTATAACTTGCTAGAATGTCCCACCTGTAATCATGAAATGGCTGAAGTAACTGTGACTAAAAAAATGAATTTCTCTATGGAAGAGAAAAAGATAAAGAAAGTAATATTAATTATAAATGGAATGATAGTATACAGTCGGTTTTTTACATTCAACTTTCACTACTGTCTAGCGGCGAGCTGAAGGCCGTGCTAGCGTTCCCCCACTACCTTACCATGCAATTGCATTTACATGCTTTTTGTCTTTCCCCCACTATGCCATCAGCTCGGCCTTCCGCTCACCGCTAGACAGTACTTTACTTTTCTCTACAACCATGATTTCGGTCACTATCGTGATCATCCTCAGTTTTATGTCTGACTGTTTTGTACTTCTGTTGCTGGTCCTAATGAATTTGGAGGTGGTGTGTATGTGTTTGATGATGCCTGTGGCAAGATAGAAATGTTGAATGTGGCTGCTCTCTATCTATGTGTCGAAGTTCATTTTGTTTTTGTGTTTTTTAATAAAAATATTCTCCCATGTTGTAAGTTCTGATGGCTGTTGAACACTTTTTAACAGGCTAATTATGCCCACTGGCTTGCTTTCCATGGCTTCCGAGCCAATCATGGCTGTGAACTTGCTCAATGCCGGCACTGCAGCTCACTATTGTACTCTTCATATTATATGCAAGATAACTTAACTTAATTAAACGACCCCTGCACCAGAACAGCTCTTTTCAGAGCCAACATAATATTTTGCAATGATAAAAAACAACCCGCATGAAAGCGGCATTTCTCGTATATTAAAGCTCTCTAAATTTAAATAGGCCTAGATAAATTTTCCCTTCACCAGTCAGCAATCACTCATGATGTAGTAGCTAAGGCTGCTGGTTACGGTGCTAGTGGACGCGGGTTTGTATACCAATCAATCTGATATTTATGGTTAGGAATAGGTTCCAAATAGGTAGGTAGGGCGAGAAGTTGAGAGAAAGAGGGAGGAAAAGGGAAAGAAAAAGAGAATAAAGGAGAAATAACTTATTTACTTTTTTCCCAGTTTCACCTTTAGCAAAATAGATGGTGTTGCTAATAGTTGAAATAGTGAGACATCTAGTCTGTGACATTCCCCACCCTAAACCCCTTCCTTCCAGGCGGGTCGCATTAGAGAGGTGGTGGGAGGAGCCTAGTGCATGACCTAAAATGATTTTTTCCCAAAAATAACCACCCTTGCACCAAAACAGCTCTTTTCAGAGCCAACATAATATTTCACTTTATAAAAAACAACCCTTACTTCAAAACTGCTACTTCACATGTGTTAAACCTCTCTAAACTTAAATAAATGTATTTTCCCTTTACTGCTCAGCAATCATTCGTGGCCTAGTGGTTAAGATGCCCATGTTCAAACACCAGTCAATGTAAAAAATTAACTGTTCAGAATAGGTTTGAAATATGTAACTTAGTAGGGTGAAGAGAAGGCGAGAGAAAGGGAGAAAGGAGGAGGAAAAGGAAGACAAGAAAAAAAAATAATAATTTTTTCCCTGTTTGACTTTCTGCCTCTGGATGGCATTGCTAGTAGTTCAAATGGTGCTGCTACCCTTCCTCACTTCCTGTAAGTGAGCTGAAGTGAGGCTATGGTGCCACAAGTAGGCCTACAGTATTTGTTTAAATACTTGTGGCAGGCACCCTAGCTCTCACTCCACTCTCCACTGCATTGCCATGGTGATGGACTGCTTCCCCTACCTAGCCTTCAAGTTGCTCAGTGCTCAAGGCCAGCTGCAACCTTTACCCTCTGTACTGAATGTTATACTGCACTATGCGATATTAATTGTAATTAAAGTATAATCATCCTCGGCACCAAAACGGCTATTAATCAGAGCCAACATAGGCCTAATATTTCACGATTATAATAAATGACCCATGCACCAAAACAGAAGAAATTTCTTATGTAGCCTATTAAAGCTCTCTAAACTTAAATAGATGAATTTTCCCTTCACCACTCAGCATTCACTCGTGGTGTAGTGGTTAAGGCTACTAGCTATGATGCTAGTGGTCCCGGGTTCATATACTGGTCAATCGGAAATTTACTGTTAGGAATAGGCTAGGTCCCAAATAGGTAGGTAAGATGAGGAGGAGGTGAGAAAAAGGGAGGAAGGAGGAGGAAAAGCAAGAGAAGGAGAAATAAATTATTTAATTTTTCCCCATTTCACCTTAGATTGGCATTGCACCTTGCATGTCATTGGTCTATTCCGTACATTGCTGCCAACAATTTTATGCATGCTCTTTTCAAATAAAAAGTATCTTGAAGAGAGAGGAGTGTGTCGAGGTAATTATATACCATAACTACATTGAAGCCCCCAGGATTAAAAAATATTATTCTTAAGGGGGTTTGGGGGCTGAGGATGTATTTTTACAGGGGGGTTTAAGATACAGGAGCAGAGCCCGATTTTAAAAAAAGGTTAGGTTATGATATATTTAAAGAGGGGCTGACGTTATATTTTTAAAGAGGGTTTAGAAAGCGGGAGTGGAGCCCCCAAGATTTTAAAAAAAGTTATGTTATAATATTTTTAATGGGGGCCCCAAGGAATCGGGGGTTTAGGGGCAGAGCCCCCAAGATTAAAAAAAGGTTAGGTTATAATACTTGGGAAGAAGGTAAAACATGTCGCCCCGAGTCCCCCACTCCCACTCCTGTAATTGTGAAATATGATTTTTGGTGCAAAGGTCTTTTTTTATTATGAAATATTATTTTGCTATTTATAGTTGTGAAATATTAAGTTTGGTGCAAGGCAGCCATTTCATAAAATATGGGAATTTTTCCCCTCAAAGAGAGAAGTTATAAAATTATTGTAATTGGGTGGTCAAAAATAAGTTTAAAACCTCAAATTATCTGAATTTTAAGGACTTGGGTGTATTTGAAGTGGTTTCATGTGTACAATCTGTTGATTTACTTATTTATAGCGTTGAGTTACAAATAAACTTAAGGAGTATGAAATCTCCTAGTTTATTTGGAGAAAAACTTGTGTTTTCAGACCAGGTCAAATATCTAGGAATAACATTAGATTCTAGACTAACCTGGAATAAACATGTAGAGAAAGTTATAAATAGAGCCAAAATATCCCTAGTGACAGTTACAAGGGCTTGTGGGAAGACTTGGGGATTCAAACCCAAAATCTCACACTGGCTGTACACAGCAGTAATTAGGCCTAGTATAATCTATGCTGCTGTTGTTTGGTGGCCAAAGGTAATGCAACGGACAACCATAAAAAACTTGGCTAGGATACAAAGACTAGCAGAACTAATCACAACAGGGGCCATTTCAAGCACCCCGACCGCAGCACTAGATGCCATTCTCAACCTTCCACCTTTAGATATATTTATAAAGGGGGAGGCAAGGATGGCATCGTATAGAATGTCTGTGAGTGATTGCTGGAACAACCCTTACATAGATTTAGGGCATTCCAAAATCAGTAAGATGGTGAATATAGGAGAGATAGGTGATATGATCTCAGACTACTCTCTTCCTGAATATCATTTTGAAAAACCATTCCAAATCACTATAGGTAGTCGAGAGGAATGGAAGATTAAAGAAACTGAAATAGCCTCAGGGCCAGAGCAGCTAACGTGGTATACGGACGGCTCTAAGACTGAGGTAGGTACTGGAGCTGGTGTATATGGATATAAACCCAGGAAAGACTTAAAGTATTCCTTGGGGAAACATATGACTGTGTTTCAAGCAGAAGCATCGGCACTGCATGCCTGTGTTCGGGAAAATTTGAGAAAAAATTACAAGAAGCAGAAGATCTCAATCTTCACGGACAGTCAGGCAGTACTAAGGGCGATCTTGTCTTGCAGCCTGAGATCCCAGTTAATCAGGGATTGTCATAAAGACCTTGTGGAACTGGCAAAACAAAATGACGTAAAACTCTTTTGGGTGCCGGGTCACAGGGGAATACCTGGTAACGAGGGTGCGGACTGTCTGGCGAGGGCAGCAGCAGCAGCAGAAGCTTATATAGGACCTGAACAATTTACTGGGATATCAGGCAAACTAATTCGCACTGCAGTGAATTCTTGGGTTGCCATTGAGCATACCAAGTATTGGAACTCATATGTAGGTTCAAAACATTGTAACTTAAGTGACGAATCAAAGGTATTGCTCTTTGCAGATGATACTAGTGTACTTGTAACAGGAACGTCACAAGAACATTTATCACGAATAGCTACAAAGGCTTTTCACGAATTAAACACATGGTTTCTAGCTAATAAAATGACACTTAATATTGATAAGACCCATTTTATAGGCTACAATTTAGAACAAAAAACAGATGTATCTCAAATCTTGAAATTAATTATGGAACACAAATCATACAAGAAATTAGCAATGTAAAATTTTTAGGATTACAAATTGACCAAAATCTTGACTGGAAGACACACATAGAAATGATAAGTCCAAAACTGAGTTCAGCGTGCTTTGCTTTAAGAATTTTGAATAATATATTAAAACAGGATGCATTACTTATGGTATATTTTGCATATTTTCACTCGGTAATGAGGTACGGGATCATTTTCTGGGGCAACTCTACCCATAGGGAGAAAATATTTAGATTACAAAAGCGGGCAATAAGAATAATATGTGGAAAGAAAAAAAGGGAATCTTGTAAACCGCTATTTGAAAAATTAAAAGTCCTCACTCTTACAGGGGAGTATATATACTCTGTTATGTGTTATGTAGTGAATAATATTGATAAATTTCAAACTAATTTTAGTGTACACGGACGTACTACCAGAAACATGAATGATCTACACAGACCAAATAACTCGTTAAAACTCTTTCAGAACGGTGCGTATCATTCTGCAGTACAGATATATAACAAGCTCCCAAACAACATTAAATTATTGTGTATTCAAAGAAAGAGCAAACATTTCAAAACAGCTGTCAAGGAATTTTTAATAACTCACACCTTCTACAATTTGGAGGAATATTTCCAGCTTGGATAAATTTGGCAGCTTGCAGTTTCTGTAGACCTATATTATTGTTATAACATGCATGTATTTTTTGATCTGACGTGTCCTATATCCTTGAGCCCCGCTCAACACAGGATCTACAGGACGAGATATCTACATCTACATCTACATTAGAAAACCCTCTAAGAACATCGCAACTCAGGCATTAAGGACTGAAAAAATCCGACCTAAGAATTGTGATGGGATTACTTACAGGACATTGTACACAGAAGAAGACATGCACAAAATGGGCATCCATTTAGGAAGTACTGAATGTAGACTCTGTGGCCTTTCAGAGGAAACCGCTTGGCATGTTATTCACAATTGTGAAGCTCTTAGCAGGAGAAGATTCCAAACATTTGGAACTTCGGAAATCCTGCAAGTACCAACATCTGATAGGATTGTGAGTCAGCTTGTTAACCTGGTAAAAGGCTCCGGGCTATTTGGCTGACTCCAATCTAGGATGCAAGAGGTAGGCACAATGGACCTTTTGGTCTAAGTGTTTGGGACAAAGAAACCACCTCAGAATATATCATTATCATTATCAATCAGCTATGTCCATTTTCATTTGAGAAAATATACATCTTTAGGTACAATTTGGTATAAGATTAACTTCAAAAAATATGTGTGGTTAATTACTATGTAAAATAACAAGCAAGGGAATTTTTGTCCCACCCGTAACAGTGATAGTTTTGTTAAATTATTATTGATGAGTTAAATAAATGTTCTGACAACCTGGAAACAGTTTATAATTTGTATTGAATCCCTCATACCTTCATTAATAACAACATTAAGACCCTAACAGTAATAGCAGAACAGAAAATGAGCTTTCGTTTTGCATCATTAAAATCAGTGTCCAAATTATGTCCCACCCGTAACAGATTTTGAAAAACAAATTTAAAATATTTAAAATAAATTTTTAATAATGCTTTGCATGTAGAACGAAGGAGAAGCCATAGTAGATTTTACAGAATGTGCAGAACAAGTTCTAATTCATTATTTATGACATGTAATAACCAAAAATAGTTGTTATAATTTGCTAGAATGTCCCACCCGAAATTATGAAATGGCTGAAGGGTCTTTTTTTACTATTGAGTGAAAGGGGAGCTTGCAGGCAGCATGTATTACCCTTATGCGTAATATTTTTAAGGGGGGTTGGGGGCAAAGCCCACAAGAAACGGGGGTTTAGGGGCAGCCCCCAAGACTTATGAAAGGTTGGGTTATGATATTTGAAGGGGGCTTAGATTTAAAAAAAAAAGGTTAGGTTATGTTATTTCGGCGAATTGGTACTTTATGCCGTGCACAGAACCCCTTTCACTCACCACTCGCATGGCCGGCCGCTTCTCCTAGTCACCCGCCGACCACTGCTCGACGCTGGACCCTTGCACCATACATAATATTTCAGAATTATAAAAAAATATATATTTCAAAATAAAAAAAGACCCTTGCACCAAACATAATATTTCACAATTATAAAAATGACCCTTGCAACAAAACACAATAAAAAAAAAATACCCTTGCACCATACATAATATTTCAATATTATAAAAAACACCGTATTTTAACATAAAATACAGATTAATTGATGCAGGAAAATTCCCTTGCACCTACACTGCTCTTTTTATAACTAAAAAGATGTTTCAAACTCTTCATATGTATGACAGGTCATAAATAGAGTATACCAGATCTTCCTTCACTGCTCAACGTTCACTTCTGGCATAATGGTTAAGGCTCCCGTGGTAGCTAGGGGTCCCGAGTTCGAATGCTGGTCGATCCAAAATTTACAGTTAGGAATAGGTCTCAAATAGGGAGGTAGGGCAAAGAGGAGGTGAGAGGAAAAAGGAAAAAGACAGGAAAGGAAGAGAAAAAGAGAATATAGGAGAAACAAATTATTTAATTTTTCAGTTTCATCAAGTTACACGTAGTAACATCAAGTTATTTTTAAAGGGGGTAAAAAAAAGGATATGTTTAAAGGTAGTTTGGAGCACAGCCCCATGAAAAGGGGGTTTGGGGGCAGAGCCCCCAAGAAACAAATGTTAGGCTATGGTAGGTTTAAATGGCAAGAAACAATAAAGGTTAGGTTAAATTATATTAGGAGTACGCAATAGCATAGTGGTTAAGGCGCTGCACTACAAACCGGAAGGTCGCGGGTTCGATTCCCGATGAGGACGCTGGAGTTTTTCAATTGGCCTGATCCTTCTGGTGGCACTATGGCCCTGGGGTCGACTCAGCCTCTAACAGAAATGAGTACCAGGAGCACTCCTAGGGGTAAAAGCGGCCGGTGCGTAAGGCTGACAACCTTACAGTGCTGAATGTCCAAAACTCTGGGAGACTTAACCTCCTGGAACCCTTTGGGACTCCATGGCCTGTATAGGGATCACTTTACTTTTTTTTTTACTAGGTTATATGGCGAAAGACAAACACAAGGTGCACTTTAAGTTCCGCCCACTCGATATTCACATTTTGTTTCTCAGCGAAGCATGGTGACAAACTATCCTTGTATAGGCCTACTGTCGCCGACACTCCTGACCTTACCAAATATTAAAAATGCGAGAGTGCCCCTTGTACCCAATATTAAAAATGCGAGAGTGCCCCATGTACCAAATATTAAAAATTCGAGAGTGCCCCTTGTACCAAATATTAAAAATGCAAGAGTAAGTGCCTTATACCCACAGGTTTGCCTTGTACCCAACGGTTTGTCAGCCTTTTTATCCTCGAAGAATTCGCTAGATCGTGGTATAAAAGAAAGTGCTTCACTAAGGGTGGGTCAGGATGGGATGTAACTCATGCGATGATGCACCTTATATTTGGTTTTTCCCGGTTATATTATGTTAGGTTAAGATTATGGGTTCAAAGCTCCCAAGAAACAAAAAAGCTTAGGTTAGGTTAGGATTAATTAGGTTTATAAGGGATAAAAAATAATGGAGTTCAAAGGAAATGAAGTTTTCCATCTCTGCGTCTTGTGGAGAATATCAAGATGATGTACCTCGGTAGTGATTCGGACAGAAAAAGCGTCAGCGACTGACCACCACATCATCTTTGCAGCCCTGATTCCAGCACCACGTGACCCAACAGCTTCCTTTCCACATGTAGCTGCACTCTCTCAACAAGATGATTCTCGTGAGCGAGCTTCCTTTCACAGCACCATTTTAGGTTAGTTTTCTCTAAACTTCTTGGCGATTTTTACATAGCCTACATTTACAATATTCCCAGAAACAAATGGTGCTTAAATACGGATTCTACACGTTTTGAAGAATAGTATTACATCAAATTTGACCGTTTCTCATGTGAAAAAAAAATACAACAAAAAACCAATGCAGCAATGTGGAAAACTGTTCCGTGCTAAACTTGAGAATAAGGTGACCGCCGTCATAACCGAGCCGTACTGAGTCGGACCAAGTCTACAATGTCGCCAATATTATGAACATGATTACATGCCGTTTGAATTTGGCAGATAAACGACTGTTGTAGCGATGTTTTATGAAAGATGTGGAAGGGTAAAAAAGCTTCTGCATTAAGAATTCTAGGTCCGTGACAGGTTATGTTAAGTTAGGAACAGTCATGTTAGTTCAGCAGCATTATTCTGCATAGTGCAGGGTTCGTGCCATGTAACAACGTTTTACAAAAGGCGTGGAAGGGTAATAAGGCTTCTGGAAGTAATGACAGCCAAATTCTAGGTCAGTGACAGGTTATGTTAGGTTAGGAACATTTGTATTAGTTTAGGAGCAATATACTGAATAGCACGGGGTTTATTAGCTCTCACATTGAATCTTTCCTGCGAAGGGAAATTTTACCCTTGCACCGATCATTTCTCTTTTGTTCCCCTCGGCTTGGAGGGGCACGGTTACTAATGGCAGAGCATGGCTGGCTACGCTACTCTGAAGGAGTTCCCGGGAAAAACCAAATACAAGGTGCCAATTAAGCTCCTCCCATACTCACTATCGGGACCCGCCTGGGAAGGAGGGGTTTAGGGCGGGGACTATTTTAAACAGTGGGAGACATCTATTAAGTAATGGTGGAACAAGTAGCAGCGCAGAGACATCTGGCGGAAATACTAGAAAAACAGAAAATTTTATTTTTTATTTTATTTTTTTATCCCATTTCTCCTCTTCTTCTCCTGTTTTCCCTATTACCTCCCTCCTCTCCTACCTATTTGGGACCTATTCCTATCCTAATAATTTTCGCACCTACGGAGATTCGATCCCGGGACCGCTAGCGTTATAGTCTATCGCTTTATCCACTATGTCATTAGTGATCGTTGCAATAAAAATCGAGAATTCTTCTAGCCTATTTACTACAGAGATGTGTAATACATGATAAATAGTAAGGATATTGTTTTATATAATTGTGAAATGTTATGTTGGTTCTGAAAAGAGCATTTTTGGTTCTAGAGAAGTTTTAAATGGGACAGATGTATAATATATTAAATATGTTATGAACAAAGTTGTCGTTTGGGTATCAAACCTTTTAAAACTAAAACTCTTCCCTGCGCAATATCATAGTAGCCTACGTCCTCTCTCGTATTTTGAATATTTGGTACAAGGGGCACTCTCGTATTTTGGATATTTGGTACAAGGGAAACTCTCGCATCATTGTAATCGTATTTTCAACATTTGGTACAAGGGATAGGGAATGTCGAGTGAGTCAGCGCGGGGCTCGGGAATGGTCGCCCGCCGTCAGCTGCTGTCGCCAAAGCAACGCAATGGGCGGAGCCTAATTGGCACCTTATATTTGTCTTTAGCAGAGTTCCCTGTTCCGTTTTTCCCTAGAATCTTACGTACAAAATACCAAACTTGGAATTTGTGCTTCTCTCCCAAGAAATGAAGGATTCCACGCGCCGTGTTGTGATGGTTATGCGGGCCCTCGGTTGGGAACCAACACTCCCATTGGCTGGCGGCCATTTTCCCAAAGGCTTCTCCAGTGCTACCAATAGTTCTATATACTCATGCTTTCCATTTTAGTTATATGGTTAGGTTCCCCCCGTTAGTTTATGACCGTCCTCGGTTGAAGGGGTCTGGGGGAAAGCAGGAAGGGGGTAGGCGAAGCCCTTAAATACAGAAAAACAGGAGGGAAATCTGGGATAGATATGAAGTTATGTATATGATAGGTACCTCGGCCTCGATACCGACTGAGCCATTGAGACCGGGTTCTTACCGTTAGGTTTCCAGTATTGGTTTATCAGCACGTGACCGATTGCGTGAAAACAGAACATCGGCCAGCGCATGGAGATTCATGTTTTGACAGCAGTTCCCAGCGCCATTTTAGGTTAATTTTGTCCTTACTTCTTCACGATTTTACTTATATTTAGGACCTTCAAACAAATATATGGTGCTTATAAATGGAATCTATAGGTTTTAAAGGATAATATAACATCAAATTTGGTCATTTTCCGTGCTTTTAAAATGAAAATATCACTAATAGTAGAGAGCTGGACCACCCCATATCCACTTTGGGTTGCCATACCACTTTAACTCTACGGTTTATACATAACCTATGAAGTTCTCAATTAAAAAACGCGGGATAGGGCTATAAGAAACAAATTAGTTGGCATTAATGGGGGCAGGAAAACGGAGGAATCTGTGGCACCCTCTGAAAACAGCAGTTTTGATGCAAGGGTCATTTATTATAATTGTGAAATATTATATGGGCTCTGAAAACAGCCGTTTTGATGTAAGGGTGATTGTACATTAATTACAATTAATACCGCAAAGAGCAGAATAACATGCAGTACAGAGGCAAGGTGTCACAGATTCTTCCGTTTCGCCATGGGGGTTATTTTAAATATGTAATTAGCCTAACAACTAACAGAAATTTAATATAACCTCAAAACTGTTACTACAACAAACGTACGCATTCTTCCTACCCGTTATGACGCTTGAGCCATGAATTACACGAATTTTTATGTTATGAAGACTGCATTCATATTTTGGCTAAGATGTTTTACTTACATACTGTCTTCCCTACTAGCTGCATATTTAAAAATTAAGAACAAGACTCACTCAAAACTCTTATTACCGCTTACACTCTAAACGAGTTGACTGCTAAGCGTCTGTTTGTGTAGTCGATCATGCAAATGTTTACGTATCGTCTGATATCGATTGCATCGGATACTCGAACGATTATAATCGATGAGCTTGAGACTACCGCCTGGTTTAAAAACTGATTATTTAGACAGCTTCAATTAAAAGTAGAACTTCTAGCACAAGACACACACGAAGTAAAAGTTGGACATTATCGCACTAGTGCTCTAAAGTCTTTATACCACTCCATTGGTACAAACTTTGGTATCCGTCATATGGAATAATAATAATAATAATAATAATAATAATAATAATAATAATAATAATAATAATAATAATAAATAATAATAATAATAATAATAATAAATTTGTTCCTTAAACATAATATATATAAGTATGAAACATGATTCATTGAGGATTAATTTAAATATCTTCTGGTTGAGCTTCTACAAATTCTTGAATTGAATAAAAAGAATAAATCAATAACCATTTATGAAGTCTAGTTTTAAAAATCCTTAAGGGAAGACTAGTCTAGGCCCTAGGCAGCAGATTGTATAATATAAACGAGTCCCTCAATTTTATAACATTTTGAAGTTATATGGAGTCGATGATATGGTATGTCACAATTTAGTTAAAAAATATCTGCATATTAAGTAAGATAAAAATTGACCATTTTAACACTCACTACGAATTTTTAAACGTGAAATTTCTCATGGTGATTGCAAAAGTCGTTGTATTGGTGGGTGAAAGGCGTTTACATGTTGGCAGCAGTGTACAAAAAAAATCAATAACAGCTGTCAGCTTCATGTATACAGGATTCAAATTATATAATGGCTTACTCCAATCCATTAAAGAAATAATCTGCACTCTGTAAATTTAAAAAAAAGGTTTGTGAATTCCTTCACAGCCACTCCTTTTATTCACTGAATGAATTCTTTGGTCACAGTCATACAAAAGCAGACTTTTCATAATTTTATTTGTTTTGATTTCAGAAAACATACTTGAGGAACTTAACGACCATATGAACCCAAGAGGACATACATGAATTACATCTAGTGTGACAGTGTAAAACATGATATGAACCAAATGGCCTCATGTAGTGCACCAGTGTTGACTTGTGGAAAAATGACCAAATCATTAAAACCTCCACGTTTCCTTACAATTAGGGCAGGTGTTGAATAATTCTTGTCATAAGATCATGCAATAGTTAGGACTGGCTCAACCTTTCAAAGAGTGACTTGGTTGTAGATGTAGATGTAGATGTAGATATCTCGTCCTGTAGATCCTGTGTTGAGCGGGGCTCAAGGATATAGAACACGTCAGATCAAAAAATACATGCATGTTATAACAATAGTATAGGCCTACAGAAACTGCAAAGCTGCCAAATTTATCCAAGCTGGAAATATTCCTCCAAATTGTAGAAGGTGTGAGTTATTAAAAATTCCTTGACAGCTGTTTTGAAAGGTTTGTTTTTTCTTTGAATACATAATAATTTAATGTTGTTTGGAAGCTTGTTATATATCTGTACTGCAGAATAATAAGCACCCTTCTGAAAGAGTTTTAACGAGTTATTTGGTCTGTGTAGATCATTCATGTTTCTGGTAGTACGTCCATGAACACTAAAATTAGTTTGAAATTTATCAATATTATTCACTACATAACACATAACAGAGTATATATACTCCCCTGTAAGAGTGAGGACTTTTAATTTTTCAAATAGCGGTTTACAAGATTCCCTTTTTTTCTTTCCACATATTATTCTTATTGCCCGCTTTTGTAATCTAAATATTTTCTCCCTATGGGAAGAGTTGCCCCAGAATATGATCCCGTACCTCATTACCGAGTGAAAATATGCAAAATATACCATAAGTAGTGCATCCTGTTTTAATATATTATTCAAAATTCTTAAAGCAAAGCACGCTGAACTCAGTTTTGGACTTATCATTTCTATGTGTGTCTTCCAGTTGACTCTGGTTCCCTGTTGCTAGGATTTGGAGAACCTCCATCTGCTTTTCCTGTTCTAAATTTATATTAATTTATTTACTCAACTATATTAACATGTATTCAGGACAGAACACAGGAAGAGTTTCTGAACTGCATAAAAGCAACCATTTCCTGAATTTAGTCTACAACTTTACTTCTACCTGAATATTATTTGGTTCTGTAATTATTGCTCCTAGATATTTGAATATCTCCACTTGTTCAAACAATTTACCGGCTATTCTGATATTTTGTAATGTAGGCCTACTACATTGATGTTTTATGACCACATACTTAGTTTTTTCTGCATTAATTTCCAATCCAACATTCCTGCAGGCATCGAAAAGACTTTCTGCATTTCTCTCGATTGTGTTTATGTCATCGCCCAACAAGCAAACATTATCTACATAAGCTAAAATTGGCTGACTGCCACTTAATTCTAGGCCTACCTTGTTTTCCTGAACTCTCCTAATGGCATATTCCAAAGCTAAATTAACAAGTAAAGGCGAAAGTGCATTTCCTTGCTTTAAGCCGCTTCTAATGGCAAACCTATCAGATATAAATTTCCCTACCCTGACTCTGCTATAGGTTTCATTTAGACACATTTTGATCAGCCTAACTAACTTCTTTGGTATCCCAAACTCAACGAGGATATTGTACAATTTGTCTTGCCTAACTCAATCATATGCTTTTTTAAAATCTATGTAGGCCTATAGCTGGTGAACCGACTTATTACATTCCCACTTTTTCTCCAATATTTGACGAATACAAAATATTTGATCAGTGGTTGATCTATTTCGCCTAAATCCTGCCGGTTGTGCTATATGGATGTGAGACATGGTAGCTTACTCTTCGGGAAGAACATAATCTGAGATTGTCCAAAAACAGGGTGCTTAGGAAAATATTTGTGCTTAAGAGAGATAAAAATGGGGACGGAGAAAACTGCATAACAACGAGTTTCATAACCTGTACTCTTTACCGGATATAGTAAGGGTAATTAAATCACAGAGGATGAAATGAGCTAGACATAATGCGGGTGCATGGGGTAGGAAAGACATAACTCAAAAGTATTGAATGGGAGATCTGAAGGGAAAAGACCACTTGGAAGACCTAGATGTAGGTTGGAGGACAATAATAGGATACGTTTAAGGGAAGTAGGATTTGCAAGGGATGATTGGATGGCGTTAGCACAGAATAGGGTTGAATGGCAGACTCAAGTAGGCAATGAACCTTCGGGTTCCAGAAAATAGATAATAGTCCTTTAGCTTGCTGAGGAATTGTCTATTGCCATTGAATGTGTAACATGTATTTAGGCCTACCCTGTTCTTAGAAGTTCATTCTTTATTACTAGAGGAAATCAATCTGTACTTATAACATCAGAAAATTATTGATAAAACTACTTAAACAACAGGATAACTCAGGACCTTTATATTGATACATTATTATCTGATGTCCAACGAAAATTTTTTTGATCAATGGGTTAATAAAGGTTTTATTAGGTCTTACAGGTGTTTAATTTATTAAACTCCTGACATCTGGTAAAAAATCAAAGTTACAATAATTCCAGTATACCTATTATTCTTGCTACACTGTAGTGTAGTGTTTAAGGCACTGTGCTACAAACCGGAAGGTCAAGGGTTCAATACCTGATAAGTTTGTAGAGATTTTTTAATTGGCCTAATCCTTCTGGTGGCACCATGACCCTGGTGTTGACTCAGCCTCTAACAGAAATGAGTACCAGGAGTATTCCTGGGGATAAAATAACGGCTGGAGCATAGGGCTGACAACCTTGTCACCTTTGTGTCCCGTATGTCACAATCAGGGTTCCTTATCCTCCCGGAAACCCTACGGTTCTCCAAGGCCCATACAGGCCCATCACTTTACCTTTTTTTATTATTCTTGCAGACTGTGCAGTAGGTGCCATCTGTCTCTTAAACCATGTAGAAAACTAAAATATTATCCTTTTTGATCGTTTTTTTTTTTAACAATCAGCTGCTAATCTGATTTCTTGAACCCATTAGATTTTAATTTTTTAAATTGAAATAACATTAGATTAATATTAAATTGCAATGCCCATTTAAAACACCAAAATGAAAGAATAGGAACAATATTTATTAGGCCTACTCACTAACATAACAAACAGTAGGATAGAATCCCTGGAAGATAATTTCATGAATTATCATGAATTTCATGAATAATCTGGGCAAAAGTCATGAGTAGAAATCAAAAATAAGTCTTAGCTGTCAAAAATAATGAATGTAATACAGGATCGTTAAAATTACAATCTCACTAATATGTTTAGGCCTATAGATTGCCTCCATGCACAAATATTGTGAATATGATCAGATCTTTAAATCCATTTTTCTCCGAGGTGAAGTGTGAACAACTTCGTTCTACACATCCAGAGGAGTAGGCCTGTCCCTCATTGTAAGTTGACATTTACAAACAAAAATTAGAACAAACTTTGAATCCAAGCCCAGCAGGGCCGCCCACATGGGGGAATCATGGGGGCACAAGTTGCACCATTGGGAAAAACTTGGGGTGAATTAAAAAATATTGAAGTTTGGTAAAATAAAATTTCATTCCGCGTTTTGAAATATTTGAGTTTTTAAAGAAAGAGTTTATTTTAAACTAAATGTTAACATTTGCAAAGAAAAGTAAGGATACATTGCTTTTACATACTCATTGAACATCATTAATTTGACTCAAATCTGATGTCAAACGAAATTTTTTTTGATCAATGGGTTAATAAAGGTTTTATTAGGTCTTACAGGTGTTTAATAAATATGTCAGGCTTCCTAAACCTAATGCCCATACAAAAAAATTCTGCACAATCAACCTTTCTTTCCCCTTCCCCCAAATGATATAGTGTTTCTCAACTAATACAAAGCCTGCAGTGATGAAAAGGTTCAGTGGAAAGGATTTTTTGTTGACTTCTGGCATAGCATACTTAGATTAAGTTAAAGACATTATTTGTTCAAAAGTGTCATATAAGCCTACTGTACATAATTTCTATTGCCTGCATCCCTTTTTCTCAAGGTTAACACAATAAGTGCACATGTTATGAAGTTACAATTTATGCACTTTATATAGCCTACACATAGAGGCAACAACTTGAATTTTACAGCAGAGCTAGGACAACATCACACACAGTCTTTCAAGTCCCATTTCCTCATGCAAACAGTCACAATCCTCAGGATCGCCATTCTCAGGTGCTGCATCAAAACTTAGAGCAACTTTCACTTCACTTATCACTAAATTTTGCTTTCAGAAGTTCATCTACATCTGTCTTCTTTCCATCTGACAAAGCTCTCATTTTGTTAACTACAGGAGCATGGGTGTCTGCAGAAATTTTGTCAAGGGGGGGCAAATTAATAAATTACTGCCACCATCACTATGCTACTATTACAACCATTTTATTATTATTATTACTATTATTATCATTTTCATTATTATTATTATTATTATTATTATTATTATTATTATTATTATTATTACAACTCTAGACCCAATCCTAGTCATAGAGTAACGAGATTGGCGGATAAGATTGTCCAGAAGTACCGCAACGTTGACAATCCTACAGAGACTGAAGTCAGGGATTTCTTAAAACAAAAGTTAAGTGCGTTTGCACTAAGACTTAAGAGATATAAAAAAAGTAACAAGCGAAGAGAGGATAATCATCAATTTACTAGTAGTGAAAAGGCTTTTTACAAGCAGCTACAAGCAAAAGCTTCAATTAATGAAGTACAGAGTCCTCCAGAACTTCAACAAGTTAAAACTTACTGGGAAAGTATCTGGAGTGTACCGGTTGAATATAAGCATAAGAAGTGGCTTGATGAAGAGAAGAACAAGTTACGTGACTTACTTCTTCTTATTATTATTATTATTATTATTATTATTATTATTATTATTATTATTATTATTATTATTATTATTATTATTATTATTATTAACATTTAGCTAGGCTCGGCTTACCCCGGTAACATATTGGGCAGAGTCGCCCTAAGCAAGGAATCCCCCTCTTAACTATAAGATTGCCAACATCTACAAATATTTACAACATTATGAATTACAGAATAATTATTATTATTATTATTATTATTATTATTATTATTATTATTATTATCATTATTATCATCATCATCATCATCATCATTATCATCATCATCATCAGCGTCATCTTCATCATCCACATCCTCGATTTACTGTAGCTGGACCTATGGCTATGAATACAAAGAAAGGGGAAGTGCTCATATCTAAGATAGTCAGCTGTTACAACTCGTTTTTTGCCAAACATCTCCAGTTATATTAAGTGGTAACTTAAGCCTGATTTCATATTAGTTGCATATAATCATTTAGTTGATACATCTGTGTAAACAAAATTTCCAGAGGGGGCAACGGCCCTACCCTGTCCCCCCTTCCGGACGGCCATGTACAGGAGGTTCAGACACCTTCTACATACTTGTCTCTCATTTCAGTAATGTTGTGACTTGTTTTGAAGGGTCGTAACACCTATATGTTGGACGTCTGACAATGACAATGACGTCAGACAATGGACGTCCCATTCTTAGTTGGTAGAGGTGATGTGCACTATGCCCAGAGGCTGTCCCCAGGGAGGAATTTTGTCTCCACTTATTTGGTGCCTGGTAGTGAACGAATTACTTGTCAGGCTCAATGAAAGTGGAGTATATGAACAAGGCTACCAAGATGATATCTGCATTGTTGATCCGGGTAAATTTGCTGATACCATTTCAGGCCTTATACAATGTGCCCTTGAAGCTGTTGGAAAGTAATGTGATGAGCTGGAATTGTGAGCTAACTCTTGATATGACTAATCTCATTGTTTTTACAAGGAAGAGATGGCTTGATGGTTTACATGAACCGATCTTCTTTGAGAAGAAGTTGCTTCGATCCATATCGGTCAAATATATGGTTGGTCAAATATCTGGGAGTTATCCTGGATTCTTGGCTGACTTGGAGAGAATACATTGAACATAAGATGGTTAAGGTCTAGAATATTTTGTGGGCCTGTCGAGGGGCCTTTGGTGTGAGGTGGGGACTTAAGTAACATGGCTCTTTGTCTCCATTATTAGACCTTCCATCATCCATGCTTCTGTTAAGAGACAGACCACCAAGAATAAACTAAATAAAATCTAACGCTTAGTGCTTAGCTTTGCACACCACTCAGCTCAGTGCCCTGGAGGTGCTGCTTGGCTTACATCCATTGGATTAGGTTAATCAAGGAGAGGCAGGGGTGACTGCTCATCGTCCCTGAAGTTTAGGCTGTTGGTCTTTTAAACATCCAAATAAAGGACACAGGGAGATACTTAATAGTCTTAAGAAGTCGCAGCCTATTGTTGCGAAGAGCTGTGACAATGTGAAGCCAAGTTATAACTTTGACTCTGTGTATAAGGTGAGTTTTCCACCCAGATTCATACGAGCCTATCATACTTTTTGGGAGGCTATACCACAGTATTCCAGGCTCAAATGTTTGCTATTCTGACCTGTGTTTATCTTATTTTAGGGATGCCTTGGCTGCATGGTCGGATTTGTATCTGTTCTGACAGCCAGGCTGCTTTGAAGGCACTATGTGCCAGTAAAACAAGGTCAAGGTTGGTATTGCAGTGCCAAAGGATTTTGGATATTCTCTGTTCCCACTGTTCAGCCCAGCTATGCTGGGTTCCTGAGCATTCGGGAATCAGAGGTAATGAACTAGCTGATAAGCTGGCAAGGGAGGGCTCAGTCAACGTTTTTATTGGACCAAAATCTATCCTTTGTATTACTCCAAGAAGGGCCAGAGGTGAAATCATAGATTGGATGTCACATCAGCAAGGCATTGTTTGGAGTAATCTTGCCACTGCTAGGCAGGCTCAGTCCATGATCGAGGGACCTAGTGAGAAGAATAGCAGGATACTGCTAACTCTTAATCGGTTACAACTTAGAGGTGTAGTTGGCCTGTTAACTGGACACAACACCCTAAAGAAACACCTACATGTGATGAAGCTCAGCGTGGATCCCACACGTAGAAAGTGTGGAAAAGAAGATGAGATTTCTCTCCACATACTATTTGATTGTGAAGCATTAGTCACAATCAGACATTTTCTCTTGGGCTCGGATAAACTGAGACCAAATGATATAAGAAGAAGGAATCAGAGATCAATCCTGTCCTTCTTGAAGGTGATGGGACTTGGATAAATTCTTCTGTGAGAGGGGCACAAAGGGCCCAATTATGTGGCCTATGGGCATGGGACATAAAGGGTTTGACCTATTTATTTTAATTCATTCATTCGTTCATTCACCGTAATTATGAATATATAAATAAAAACAATTCTTGTTTGCCCCAGAATCTGGGAAATTACCTAGTAAGTTTTATTTCATTTTGGCGCAATGATAGTAATGATAGTATGTGAAAAAAAAAGGCAATAGCAGTTAAAGTTTATTTGTTTATAAATTAAATTTGGTATAACCAACATTTTAACAGATAATTCAATACATACGTACAAAGTTCTGTACCTACATGAATAAATAACTTTCCTACAACTGCTCATCGTAGGCTATATGTCATTACTATATGAGTCACTTACAGTCAAAATATTTTCTGGGTGATCGCAGTAGCCTCCAACTTCATTGAAATATAAACGAGGAGGACACCTTTTCACTTCTGATATGTATACATTCTTTTCAGTATGAACACAGTGGACGAATTTGTTGCAATTATATGGGTGACTAAAGAAACCTCTCTTTTTGCATTCAATAATATTATTATTTATGCTTTGATAATTGTTGACTGATTCCCGTAAAACACATACACCAGTCTTTGCATTGTACACATGATTTTTAACACATTCTTTTCTTTCCTTAATGATATAACCAGTTGCATTCTTTTTACAGACGTGATACTTGTTAACAGATCCTGGTACTGCAAATGTACCTTCACCTGTGCAGTTTTGTGCCTTAGAATTTTGAGAGCATTCTGGCACATTTTCAGGGAAGTCACAGACTCCAATGTTACTGTTGAAAACTAAACAACCGGTGCATTTTTTCACACTTGACTGCACTATTTCTCCTATCCCATGATATTGGCATTCGTAGTAATAATGACAGGTGTTGGGAACTCGGAAGGATCCAATTTCTTCACATGGTGGAAGATGTGCTGCAACACATTCAATAGGTACATTCAGTTGTGGCGTTCACAGGTACACTATAAAAAAGAGACAAAATGTTTGTTTTGTATGAAAAAACGAGTGTGTGTGTGAGTGAGTGAGAGTGAGAGTGAGAGTGAGAGTGAGAGAGAGTGAGAGAGACAGAGTGAGACAGAGAGAGAGAGACAGAGAAGGAGAGAGAGAGAGAGAGAGAGAGAGAGAGAGAGAGACAGAGACACAGAGAGAGAGAGACACAGAGAGAGAGAGAGACACAGAGCGAGAGAGAGAGTATGTTGTAAGTGTACAGTATTTATTGTTGCTTGTAATAATAATATGATTTTCCAGCATGCTCAATAAAGCTTGTATCACATAATTGTCTCTCATCTTTATTGGCTACTGCTGACTAGCACTTAGCAAGATAAAGCAGAAATAGATTCAAGTCAATTACGATAATTTGTCAATGCCCAAACTTATCACAAACACTTTTAAATATTTTTTTCATACAAATCATGTCAAGAGTGCCTCAGGGGAAGAATATTTCATAAAAAAATATTCTGGTACATATTTCAAAGAAAGTTACATAGGTGTCACTGTTAGGTGACATTGGGTAGTACAGTAACAGTCCTTACAGGTTATAAGACATAGGTATAAATATAGGATTATAGATACCTAGATAACAGGCACGTTGCTAGCTCAGCAACACGTCGTATGCACTGAAGTGATAAAAAATATATTTTTCCAGTTACTCTGAAAGATGATGATGTTCTGTGTCATCTGGTTAGTATGATGGCTCCCTCTTCAATTACTCTAGCTATTTTCATTTGTGATGATATAAAAAACCTTAATTAAAAAGTGAGATTGCTGGGGATTTAACTCATGACTAGAGACAGTAAACAGTTCTGAAGGAAGCAGTCAAATAAGATACAATACAGGGAAAAATTAAAAACTCTCACGTGGCCAATGTCACCTAGAGGTGACACCTTCACCTTGTGTTATCATCAGAATAGCAGTGTAATGACCAGCATTTCATGCACAAAATTAATCACAATATTGTTCTCTAATATTTTCAGAAATTATGTATGCATATATAATATTAAATATTCACATCTTTCTGCATTATTTTGATGTTATTACTTAATATATAAGGCATGTTTTTAAAAGTAAGTACTGTTTAAATATTTTGCCACTGCAGCGATGCAGTCACAATTTTGAGCATGCGTGATCACTTCCTCCATTTATTAGGAAGCAAGACACTGTGTGAACGATCATCAATTTGTGTTTTCCTATTTTTAGAGCGTTTTGAAATGTTCAAAACAATTGAACGACCTGTCAACTGTAAAGTCAAATCAGTGATTCGTATTTTGAATGCGACAAATGTTACACCAGCAATCATTCATTGCCAATTGTGTGAGGTTTATGGAAAAACAATAATGAATGATGGAATGGTGAGAAAGTGGGTTAGACACTTTAACAAAAGTTGTGAAAATGTGCATGATGAGATGTGAAGCAGCCGACCATCTATGATCACAGATGATTTGGTGCAAGCTGTGGAAGAAAACATCTGTCTCTTCATCTGAAGAAATTCCTTGGTGGAAAACATTTCAATGATGATGATGTTGTGAAGCAAGAAGTGCAGACTTGGCTTTCAACACAGGCAGTATCATTCTTTGATGAAGGCATACAGAAACTGGTTTCCCGGTACAAGTGCCTGAACAACAGTGGCGACTATGTGGAGAAGTAGTGTAAAGCATAAGGTAATGAATGGTAATAAAGTATTTGGAAAATAACTTTCTGTTATTTTTTTTAAAATCATCAGTACTTACTATTAATAAACTTCATTTTTCCGATAAGGGTTATAATTTTAAAATCTTGATAAAAATTCCACCTTAACCCTTAACATAAAACTTATCCGGGTCCAGTCACAATATCACCTTTCATAAGATAAAACACAGATATATAAAACACATTAAAGTATTGTTGTCATAAGTTAATATAAAGGTCACAATTATGATGATGAAAGTTGGTTTCTTCTGTGTGGACTCCAGATGTGTCATTTACTTAAAAGAATATGCATTTCGGCGTATATAATGGGCCATCCTCAGTTCGTGTTTTATATATTTGCGTTTTATCTTATGAAAGGTGATATTGTGACTGGACCCAGATAAGTTTTATGTTAAGGGTTAAGGTGGAATTTTTATCAAGATTTTAATAATCAATACTTACTTTAAAACACGCGTCTTAGTAATTAACTAAGACTTTATATAATGTTAGTTAAAACGATTGTAACAGGGAAGGAAATTAAACGTTTTAATGGATGCTTCCAGCTGCTCCTAAAGAAATATAGGTGACAGGTTAAACAGACACCAGCCACTGCATACAGTACATTTTTTTATACCTGACACTGCTCAGATAGATGCTCAGTAGCCTGGATGAGTCTCTAATCAGAATACTGTCATTTAAAGGGGTGATGGCTTATTTATACATTTGTCTTCAAGGGAGTCACATCTTCAAATGACAATGTTTCAGTAACAGATTCGTTCAGGCTACTGAGAATCTATCTGAGCAGTGTCAGGTCTAAAAAAAATTACTGTAATTTGTTACTCAAAATATTTGTTTGATGCAAATATATACAAATACATAGAACTGCACACGGAAATTTCAGAAATATTTGTTGAATAATACGAAGGATTGGGCATAAATCATGGTAACTATTCTTTCTTTTGAAAATGTGGGACCTTTTTTAAAATTTTGAAATATATTAATAAAGGGCAGGGTATGGAATGTAAGCATAATGCAGATTATGGGTACTAGATGTAGGATAGTGAAGGAAACTGACAACCATAAACATCCATATGCGACTGCATCATTCCACTGTATTGCTGTTGTTGGAAGCACGAAAGCACAAACAGACCTACCCACTCCATGATCCCTTAAATTTCGGTATGGATAGGCATTATTCCTCTAGGTTTCCAACAGCTCCTTGTGGTACTTTCTGGCACTTCCCTCTCAGACAGTGACTATTTTGATGTAAGAATGCTGTTCACATCTTGTGATACCAATTCTGCAAGGTGGTTGACTCACAACTAAATTAGCATTGCCTCTATTAGTATAACCATACATCACAATCATGTTCTGAGTTATAACTCAGAACTGTGCAGGAGCAGGAGTAAGACGAACTTATCTTTACATAACTCATATGCTTAATTATATAAGTCAAACACATCTAAAAAGTGGGCAATTAGTTCCATACGAAGTACATACCTGAAAACATAGATGTTGACTGTGAGAAGTTCTTCATGATAGAGGTGGACAATGATGATGCATATGATGATGTGATATGCACTCCACTAGCTGATGAGATAACGTCTGCAGGTTTATCTATTGGGCCATCAGTTCTATCCATTGTATAAGCTGTCTTGTTTTCTGTTGAAAAATACTCTGGAACATTTGTTCTGTTGAAAGGAAAAACTGTAATCTTGAATAGTTCTGACATATTAGTTTTTATATTATTCTCAACGTGAGAAAATATAGGCACTGTTTCTTTTCTAGATGTACTGGAACTTATGAATAGATAGTCCTGTGTTGAATGGTCTCGAGTAGAGGATGTACTGATGTTCAGTGACTCTGAAAAGACATCATGTTTAGCAGTATTTAAAGTGCTAAATTCCTCTTTTATTTTTACATTGTCAGATGTAGATGTACTTCCTAGTATTCGGATTAATTTATCATCTTTTACTTCTGAAGGCAATTTATTGTAATGCATTTTTGGCTCATTTTTGACAGTTTCTTCCTTCGTTTGTTTATTCAATTGAAGTTGAGGAGATACTTCACTTTGTAAGCCAGAATATTGATGAGTTCCTTTCGAGTCTGAACCAGTTGTATTATTTTTCAGGTTATGGACACTGTTTTCACTCGTAAGTGGATCATGATCCAAATGTAAGGACATAACTACTGGACCCTTTATTGTTCTCTCTGTTTGAAATAAAACTGGTTCTACAGCTGGTGCAACAGAACTTTTCCTTACTTCATCCTTGTTGAAAGTATGATTCTGACCTTGAAATGTGTCATAGCTATGTAATGCTCCAACTTCTAGAGGTCTTTTTGGTTTTTCTGTCTGAAACAGAGCAACATTGGATCTTATAGCTGGTGTAGTGACAGATGGGGACCTCGATTTAGCACTGGGATTATTAACAGAGTTATAAGGTGTTACTACAGTAGAAGTATAGGTACCAGTGCTCAAAACAAAGCTTGATGATTTATTATTTGTATTAAAAGAAGTAGAGAGTGGTGCTATCATAGAAGAATAGGTGGATCTGTTTCCAGAAACATTACTATCTGTAAAACCTGAACCTCTATTTGTAGATTTTGTTGAACCGTTAGAAGTAGAGAATGAAGTTGAAATATTATTGGCGATGGAGGAAGAAAGCGGTATTGCTGTAGAATTAATACTATACTTTGTAAAAGTAAAACCAGACGTACTTTTGGAAGAATTTTGAGTAGAAGAAATTGAAGATGTATGGACTCTACTATCTGTAGTTATGTTAGTGGTGCTTGATATTTTTTCAGAAGTTATTTTTGATATTATGCTAGAAGGGTACCTTGAAGTTGTTGCAAGTTTACTACTGAATATAGGGCTGGAAGTACTATTCAAAGTTTTATTGGAAATTGTAGGAATGAAGATAGAGATAGTATTTGATAATCTTCCAGAAGTGATAGCTGAAGATTTGAGAGTTGTAGCTGTTGACCCACTGACAGGTCTTGGAGTACTGCTGTGCAGTGTAACAGTATTAGAGATAGATTTAACTTCTGACATATTAAAGGTGTTAGAATATGGCAAAGTTGAACCCGTTGAGTAAACAGAAACATTTCTGGCTTTTTCTTTGGGTGAAGTGACAAAATTAGGTGACATGCCTTGCACTACTGTGGTTACATTTGTTCTATCCAATGAAGGTTTCAATGTTCCACCTGAATTTGCTTTTGGGGATCCATCTGTGTTTTTATTATATGTATAATTACTTACAACAATGAATGATGATTCTGTCACTATTGATTTACCGATCTCAGATTCATTTATTGATTTTAAGTGTGTAGTCGGGACTTGGGTAATTTGTGTTGTAAACAATTTTCTGTCAGTTACTTCTGTACTTACATGTTCTCCTCTATTTCTTACTTTTGAATTCAATATATTGCTTTGAGTGTTGAAAGTCCCAACTTCTTTTGATACTGTTGCTCTCACAGTAGTAGACAGGAACTCAGGGAGTCTTGAAGCATTAGTACTCAAATCTAATATTTCTGAGTAAGTTTTGTTCGTGGATGGCCCTGGAAGAATAACTTCTTCCCTATCAGTGCCAGAAGATTCCAGATCGTGTATATTTTCTATTACAGATATTGTTCTTTTAGTTGTGGATTTTGAGGTTTGTAAGGTTGGCTGTAAAGTTGCCTTAGAGTATCCTTCTGTTGAGTACATTGAGAGCTTCTTAGATGAATGAAACAATCCATTATCATTTACAGTAACATTCGTTGATGTTAAATTGTTTGTTGTGGTTTGGACTGTTGTGGTTCTGGTTTCATCCATGCTAGACATCCTTCCTGATTGTGTTACTGGTTGAATAGTGGTACTTTGAGAAACAAGAGGTGAAGACCTATTGTTTGAAGTAGTACTACTAGTGACTTTTGAAGATGGTGT
This sequence comes from Ectobius pallidus, assembly GCA_964059195.1. NCBI lineage: Eukaryota > Metazoa > Arthropoda > Insecta > Blattodea > Ectobiidae > Ectobius > Ectobius pallidus. The sequence continues at coordinate 54,375,096 of CAXKWD010000011.1, forward strand.
GTTTGAAGCAAGTGGAAGACTGGACTGAGACGGAGTAGATGTTGAATACAATGTAGAATTAGTAATTACAGATTTTGAAGTCTGTGTAGAAATATTATTTGTTGTATGCTTCATAGAAATGGTGCTAATTAAAGATGAGTAATTCTTAATTACTGTCATGTTCCTTGAAACAGAGCTTGCAATTGAAGTGACAGCTGTGGTTTTCTCTGTTCCTGTTGAAAGTAAATGAGATGATCCTGAGTACTTGAGGAAGTCAGGGGTAGTGGTCGATCTTGTATTATTAAGAACAGGTGGCTGTGATGTTACTGTATAAGAATGTTTTGAATTGGTGACTGTCTGAGAGTCTGTATCTGTAGAATTTAGTGATGTGAGAACAGCTTGTGTGATTCTACTACTGGGGGGTTCTGTGGCCCCTGAAGTAGTTTCCATTCTTTTCAAGGCAGTTGAATGTTTTGCGGAATTTAAAAGTTTCTCTGGTTGCTTACTTACTGTACTGCTACTATCTTGATTAAATTTATTTTGTGATTGCCTTGTTGACAGATAATTTGCTCCAGAAGATGGTAATATTGTGGCCTCAGTGAAATCAGAAATCAACAACGCTTTTGTCGTTTTTGAATTTGAGATTCTTTTTGACTCAGTAACTGTTAATTTTGGTGGTTGTATAGTAACATGATCTGTTTTGTTGTTCGTGGGAGTGATGTAAGGGAGAACAGAGTTGCTTATTGCTGTGGTGTTTGGTGTATTAGAAGTTGTGACCATGAAGGCTCGTGTCTTTTCCTCTTCTACAACTGAAGACATCTTAGAGGTTCTGTGTGAAATAGGTGACATGGTAGATGTTTCTACTTGTGTGACACCGGTACTTGATTTTATATGGCTATATGAAGATGGCTCAGATGTTGCTGTAACATTGTAAAGTATTAGGTTTGTTGCTGTTGTGTTGTGGGGCTGAAGTGTTTGCTTGGAAACAATGTGTGCCTCGGAGTTCTTTGAAGATGAATTTACTGATGGATGTACAAATTCCTTGATTTCACTAGCTGACTGTTCTGTGTCTCCTGAAATGTTTGTGTTTTTTGACACGTTTGCTCCAGCAGAGACCTTTGAAGGCTTGTTAGTATGCTGTGGTGTTGTAATGGTGCCTGAAGAGTAATGCTGATTAGCCTTTGACTGTGGTAGTTCTGTTGGCTGAAATTTTACCTCAGATGAGTTTAATATAGACGTCTCAGTAAGTGTGGAAGTTCTGGTTTCTGTTGTTTGTTTTGAGTTTACTTTACTTGGTTTAATATGGTGGGTAGAATCAATTTTGTCACTAGATGTTAGTAATGAAACACTAGTTGTAAACACTAATCCTTTTGTTGTTGCTTCTGAATGCTCTTCTGTTGCCAGTTTAGACTGTTTGCTTGATATTCCCTCGTTCACTGAAGATGAAGTTGTTGAGAGACTTGGGCTTTTTCCTTCTGTTCCATCTTTAGGGATGTTTGTTTTTGTTACTAGATGTGGTACAACAGAAGGCACTGTAGAATTCAAAAATTGGAAATTTTGAGTTATATAGTTATATTCTGTTGAGTCTTTCAGACTAGAAGTTATTGTTTTGAAATTAGTACTAGAGTCATCTGTACTTGAATTCATAACTGTTGGCCAATTAGATTGGGAAACTGTAGATAAATTGGATTTTGTAGTACTTGAATTTTTCATTGAAACAATTTCTGATATCTTTCCACTTGTAAAGGATGTCATATTTGTTGCATTTTTCACTTTATTACTGGCTGATGTTCTAAAAGTTTGTAATGTACTAGTGATGGCTCTGTGCGGAAGTCTATGATTGTTTGAATCTGTTCCAGAAGATACTATTAAACCATTTTCTGTCCCTGAGGATGTATATTCAGAAATACCAGTATCAGTTCCATGGAAAAATATTGTTGATGGAAGTTCTGTGAGTGCGGTTAGCACACTTGGTGTGACATTCCTATATGATTCTGTTACAGATGTTCTTGAGTGTGCCTTTACTGTAGACTGTGAAGTATGCATTAATTCTGTGGAGTTTGTTACAGTTCCTGTGTAACCCAAATGAGAAGTTTCTGTTGTTCTTGAGGAATATTCTGAAAGCAATGTCTTAGATGTAGAATTTAAAACACTGCTCATAGTTACTTCATCTATGTTAATTGGCTTGCTAGCAGTCACTGAAATTTCTTCCGAGAAAGATTTTGAAATTATAGTGTTGGATGTTTCAACTTTTGGTTTAAGAGTTGAATCAGACAATTTAATTTTTGATGAACTCAGAGGTGTGAATACAGTTGTTAACTGTATTAATGGTGTTATGGCAGGATGGATAGAAGTGTTTGCATTTGTCACATTTAGTCCTTTATGAGTGACTTCATTATTCTCACTGCCTAAGGAGTCCAAATCTGCTCTAGTTGTTTGTCTGTAAACAGATTTTGTAGTCATGACTTTAGAAGATTGTTTTGTAGGGAAGACACTTGTAAAAGATTCAGATGAGTCCCGATTACTATAATCCGTTCCTGGCAGTGTTACTTCTTTTATATTAATTGGCTTGCTGGTAGTTACTGAAATTTTATCTGCAAAAGATTTAGTTGTATGAAGTTCAAGTTTAACAGTTGGATCAGACAATTTAACATATGATGTTCTCAGAGGTGTGGATGGAGTTGATAATTCTGTTGATGGTGTTTTTTCAGGATGGATAGAAGTGGACATATTCATGGCCGAATTTAGTCCTTTATGAGTCACTTCACTATTTTCACTCCCTAAGGAGTGCATATCTGGTGTAGTCGTTTGTTTATGAATAGATTCCCCAGTCATGATTTTTGAAATTTGTTTTGTAGGTAAAACTCTTGTAAAAGAATCAGATGTGTTATGATTACTATAATCCATTCCTGACAGTGTTACTTCTTTTATATTAATTGGCTTCCTGCTAGTAACTGAAATTCCATCTGAGAAAGAAACTGTGGTCTTAGATATTTCAAGTTTAGGTTCAACACTTGGATCAGACAATTTAATGTATGATGATCTCGGAGGTGTGAATGAAGTTGATAATTCAGTCAAAGTGGTTTTGGCAGGATTGATAGACATGGATGCATTCATTGTCAAATTTAGTCCTTTATGAGTCACTTCACTGTTTTCGCTGCCTAAAGAGTCCAATTCTGCTACAGTTGTTTGATTGTAAATAGATTCTCTAGTCATGACACTAGAAACTCGTTTTATAGGTAAGACACTTGTAGAAGGTTCAGATGAGTGATGATTACTATAATACTTTCCTGAAAGTTCTGTGGAGTTAGCAGTCGATTTTACCGTTACGAGATGTGATGAAGGGTTTGGTAAAGTAGGAGTTCCCATGTGTTTGGGATCAGTAGTAATCTTAATAGTTGACTTATTTATTTCAGATAGACTAAGAGTTGTAGCTATTGAAGATTCTGTCACTTCTAATTTTGTTGGTTTTATTGTTACTCCATACTCTTTCTGTAATTTAGTTTCATTTGATGGAAATGCCATTGAAGTGGTTATGATCTTTGTTGAATTTTCTGTCATTGTGACATTTGAAAGCTCATTTGCTGTGCTAATGGGCTTATTAGTGACATCTGAAACTCTAGGCTTGTAGCTACTAGAGTCTGCTCCTAATACTTTGATGGGAGTATCTGATTGTTGCATTCCAATTCCTGTGACAAAGGGAGATTTATTTAATGAGAATGTGCTTGGTATCAGGGTTACTTTAGTGTTTAGATTTGTTGCTTCTGTTGTTGCCCCAGCTATGTGTTCCGGTTTTGCATCTGGTGTCTGCTTTGATTTATATGGACCATCTGATGTTCTAGTACTAGATGAATATGACACTTGTTTGGAGTCAGAGGAAAATGATAATGTAATGTTATTTGTGTATATTTTGGTATACATCATGCTAGTTGTGAACGGTGTCTTTTCCACACTTTTAAAACTTAAATTTGAAAGATTTAAGACTGGATTTTCCAGAATGGTTGAAATACTAGGTTGAATACTAGGAATAGGCCTACTAGGTTGAAAACTCTTTGTAGTAAGATTATAGCTGTCTAAGGTCGTTTCCATTATTCTCATAGGTTTAAGTGTGATAAGTGAAGCTGTGTTCATTTCTTTCTTTCCTATCACAGAACTTACTGGTCGAAGTACTGCTTCCTTAGGTTCACTACCTAGAGACTGCATATCAGTTTTACCTATTTGCTTGAGCACAGAACCTCTGTGTTCATATGTATAGTCAGGAGTTATTTCTAAAGCATTTGGTTTATGAGGTTCTACTACTGAGATGTTCTTTGAAAGATGTGCAATTGGTGAAGTTTCTGTGGGTTTAGAAGGTTTTTCTGTAATTCCTGAAACAGAGAAACCTTCTTGTGCAGTAGTCCTTGCAAAATCATTACTGGTAGTCCTACTTGTGTGAACTATGTTTTCTTTGTTGGTTTTTGCTAATGTGTATGACATATCACTTTCTTTTGACATAAAAGCATTTGGTAACAACGTATTAGTTTGTGATATAAGCTCTGATGATATATTAGACAAACTTTCACTTTTAGGATGAATCTTATTGGATGTATACACAGTATTAGTGACTTCATTTGATGGTAATGGATTAGTGGTAACCACTACTGTTCTTCTTGAATTTGGTGAGTAGGAAGATGTTCCAGAAGAACTAGAATTCCAGGAAACCGTGCTTCTGTCGGTAACAGGTTTGGATACTCCAGTTTTAGAATCAGACAACACTTTCTTCAGTTCAGCTTTTGAATTGAATGATTCAATAGAATCTTTATGAGCTGTCACAAAAGTTGAAGGGACTTCTCTAGAAAGGGTACTTGAAGTTTTAATTTCCATTGTTCTACTTGGATAAGATGGTATTTCTACACCAGCATTGGTAAGTCTTGAAAATATATTACTGCTTAAATTTAATGGGATCATTGTTGTTTTAAATGAGCCTGATTCAACAGTTGATGGAACATGCATTTCTGATTGCTTTATGGAATTTTCTCTACTCATATCAAATGATTGTGTAAATGTTATTCCAGTTTCACCTTCTAGTCTGCTGGTCGTTCTTTTATGTTTCTCTGGTGGAGAGGTTAATTTTGTAGTGGAATTTTCAGGATCAGTACTCTTTATTGAATGAATGAGTGCAGATGGTGGCTTAGAATCATGATTTGAAGTAAGTTCTGATGAAATTTTGAAGGTAGAATACGAAAGTTGTAGTGTTGTCAAATCCTTGTCTTGGGGTAGGGTGTATTTTCCCATAGTTGTTGCCGTTGAATACTCTGATGCAGAACTTCTATGCAAACCACTAGAATTCGTGGGCAAAAAGACTGCTTCATTTAATTCGCTACCTGATGAATAAATGCCAGTTTTATTATTATATTTTAGAAATACTTCTTTATCTCTAGAGCTGACAGGTTTTGAAGAATAGTGAGAAGTAGGTCTGCTCTTTATTGAAGACAATGATTTGAAAGTTGTTCCTTCGACAGTATGTAATTTAGACTCGTGTTCAGTTGAGCTTACTATTGGACTGTTTACCTCTGCAATAGTAGATCTTGGTGTTCTTCCCAATGCTGTAACTAAAGTTTCAGTGTGTGAACTCTCTGATTCAAGAACTTCTCCAAGATCTTTTTTAAAAGAAGGAGCCACTAATCCAGATGAGCGGAAGTCTGTAGCTTTTGGATGTATCAAATTAATTTGGTTCACTGTTTTTTCAATAGTATCAGAGTCAAATTTTGCATTACTTATTTTTTTATCTGGATTCAACATAGTCCTTTCCACAGTAGATGCTACTTTCATGTCATTAAAGTTTGAAATTGACTCTTGTCCTTTGAATGGTGATTGGAAATTGGTAATCATCGTAGCCTTTCTTGTCACCATTTCTGCCTGCTGAATGGAAATACCATTTTCCTGATTTAGAGGACGATTTGATGACAATTCCATGGTATCTGTCTTTATAACGACTTGAGAAGAGAAAGAAGGCATCTCTGTAGTTGTTTTGGTTTTCAATGTTGTTGTTTCAGTGTCCTTCTGTGAAATAGGTAGGCCTACTAAGCTTATATATTTGGACTGTTCTATGGGTTTTAATGTTGTTTCTGCTATTTTTTCATCTTTAATAGTGACATTACTTGTACTTGAAGGATGCAATATCGTCTTTATATTTTCCGAAGCTGAATACTTTTGCTCTTGAATCTTCATCGAAGGAGATAGTGTAGAATGTGCACTAGATATAGAGAATTCATACTTATTAAGTTTGACAGTGAGAGATTCAGTAGGGTTTGATTTTTCTGACTGAATTGTAGTGTCTGATATTTTACTAGTACCGATTTCTGAATACAATCTGGAAAATTTGTCATTTTCAGCTGGTCTAACTGACTGTTTCTTACGATTATTTTCAAAACCATTTTCTACTGAGGGGATTGCATATGGAGATGGTGTATTCATTTTATGATAAGGCTCTGAGCTTTTCGTTTCATGTGAAGATCTCGTGTATGTTGAATTTGTTTCTCTTACAGGATATGTCGTGAGTTGTTTCATTTCTTGTGAATAAAAAGTATTTCTGTCAAGTTTAACAAAATCTGGATTTTTGTCAACAATATTCTTCAGCAATGGAGACAATGAAGAATAAGTAGATATTTCAGGATAGTTACCTATTTTTACAGGTGCTTCTGTAACTTTTGTAAAGGACAATTCAGAATCTTTCTCTTTTGAAATTATTGGGTGTAATTCAGGAATCTTGGTTTCATCAAAAAGAGTTGAATACTGACCATCAGAGTGAGATGAATTCTTAACTAAAGTTACATGGTTTATTTCTGCTTCTTTTACCTTTGAGATCTCTGATACATTTTTCATTACTTCAGAATATGAAAAATCTGTTTCTTGGAGTTTTGCTGGTTTTGATGGTTTGATCCCTGAAGTACTTGTAGACTCCTTGTGAAAAATACTAGTTACATCATTTGGCATTTTTACTTTATCACCTTCAGCAAACTTTTCTGTGAATGTATTGTTTATTAATACAGGGTATTTTCCTTCTTTGTTTGATAGCAATATACTAGATGGCTTTGAGTGGTTCACAGGGATGTCAGTGCTATGAATTAGTTCCTTAGGTAGTGAAAACATCGAAATGGAGAACTCTGAGTATGATGTTATAGGGGATTCAGTTGTGACATCCTTTTGTGGTTGCTTAGTAATTGGAGGAACCGGAGGGTATGTTTGTGTGTGAAAATGTTCACTTGATTTTGAATGAATTTGTTCAGACAACACAGGAGAATTTTTAATTGATTGTATGACAGTTTTATCCTCACTTGGTGACATGATATTGTCTTTAGAACGGGACTCTTTCTCAGTCTTTTGTAGCAATTTGTCTGTTTCTGTAGAAAGTGAAATTGGCTTTTGCAGTGTTTCTTTCCCAATATTTTCTGTGATTTTCAAGTGTTCATCAAGGGATTTTTGACTAGTTGGACTCAGAGTAGAATATGTGACTGGTAACATATGGTGACTGCTCCATTTAAATTCTTTCTTCTCTTCAAATTTTTTGTTTGCTACACTGGTGACACTTGAAGAATTTACAGCTAAATCATTTTCAGTTTTATGAATTGGTACTTTGGTCATTTTAACTATGGGAATTTCACTGGTAACATAATTTCCAGGGTATGTGGATAATAGCTTGGAACTATGTTCAACATTCGTATCTTTTGATTCAATTTCAGGCTTAAATTCTGTTTGAAGCTGCTTGGTAGAATGGAGTACCCTAAAGGAATACGGACTAGTGGGAACATAATGTTTATCAGATAAATGCAATTTTGTGTCTGATGAGATTTGTGCTACTTGGTCCAAATTTATGCGGTCTTTGTAGCCTTTTAAGAGTTCAGAATCTTCTTTGATGGTAAAAGCAGTGGGCAAAGCTTTTGTCTGGCCTTTGGAATATAATGTTGTTATGAGATCTGACTTCCGTAGTGATGCATGTCCTCCGTCAGAAGACCTGAAATCATTTTTGAGATTATAAAGAGCATCTTTGTGCATGTGCTGAGGAGATATTTCTGCTGGTTCTGAAAATTTTGAATTGGTTACAGGAATGAAATCTGGTTTATTAGAAGACTGAAATATTCCAGTTGTTGATAGGTTTCTGGTATCTTCTTCAGTTTTCTTGTGCTCTTGTTTGGTTGATTCTGATGTCTTTGGCTCAGTTTTCAAGAACGCATCTAATTCTTTTATGTGTTGTTCCTTAATGACAAAATCTGTATTTTCTTGTAGTTGGGTAGTTGTTCCTGCATTAAACAAATAAGTGGAAAACAATTTGTCTTTCTTATCCATCAATATATTAGGCGTGTTGGTCATGAGGACAATATTGTCGGGTTCTGAGTGCTTCTTAAAACTAGAATATCCTGCATGTTTTGGTAAGGATTTGTCCGTTATTGTGCTAGCTGATGATTTTAATTGATCTTGAATGTTATTAAATTTTTTGAGATTCTGTTTTGGTACTTCTTGTGACACAGAGTTATCTCCAGATGATATCCCCAATTGTCCTTGAACTTCTTTCGTTGCTAATGCAGAATTTATGTCCTTCGAAGCACCACTCATTGTATATCCCTTAGTGTCTATCAATTGTGTTACTTGATATGTATGGCGTGAAACAGTTGTATGACCAAGATTAAATTCTTTTGGCAATTCTGTGTCTATTTCTGTTTTAATAGGAGTGTATGGCTGTTTTTTATTGTAGTCATTTATCGAAGATACTATTTCATGTTTGTAGTGTTCTTCTAGAGTTCCTGGTTTGGTTGTTGATTCATATTTAACAGTGACAGGTGGAGGAAGGTAAGTTTCTCTTTGTGGGGGTAAGTCAATTTTATCTTCTTTAAATTCAGATGAGGATGTGTGTAATTCAATTCCAGGCTTATTTTTTGTCTTTTCCAACAATGCAGTTGTTTCTGTCATTCCTATGATTAGCTCACTTTGTGTTTTTGCACTCTGTGGATCTTTCGATAATTTGTTTAATGATTTTAACTCTTCGTTAGTCACAGATGGAATAATTACAGTGGAAGTTTCAGGTTCTACTTTTGCTACATAAGTTGCTGCAGAAGATTTCGAAACTCTATTGGTATCAATAATTTTTGTCAAAGTTGAGGGTTTTGAAGAATGAGAATCCTGCTCAGAAATATCTGGTATTGTTGTGAACAATATTCCAGCAGCTTGTGGAGACTGCATTATAGTAGATGGAACTCCAATAATAGGTCTGAAGAAGTCAGTGTTTTGGATTTTAACTAAAGGACCGGAGACTTGTGCAACTTTGTCATTTGGAAATGTCTTTGAAGTGGAAGATTCTTCAAATCTATGAGTGTGCTTCACAGGTTCTACGGTAAATTCTGCTTGTTCTTCTCTAGTGATCGTTTTGAAAGGAAGTTCACTGACTGTCGTACCCATTTCTGGTGCATGTATACTGGGATTCAGTGAATGGATGACTACAGGTTCAGCTTCTGAGCCTACACCTTTGACAAGATCTTTTTCTGCATCCAGAACAATTGGAGTAGTCACTTGTATTAATTTATTTGAATGAAATTCAGAAGCTGGCTCAGATTTCTTCATAACTCCTACGTCCTTGCACTTACACTCAGAATGCGGGGGACTTGCAGATATCATCTCTGTTGTTGTCTCAGACTCTTTTCTTTCAGTCAGTCCCTCATGTTTTTGAACAGGAGAACCAGAAGATTTCGGTTCTCCATTAGGAGTATTCTGATTGCATTGCTCTGGGGAAATATTAGTTGGAAACTTAATTGATTCCTTTTTCTCAGTATAAGTAGGAGTTTTCGATTGCTTGTCTACAATGACTGGTTTATTATTAGGTACTATATCTGTTGCTTTCTTTGACCCTATTACAGTAGTTAATTTGAATACCTTCTCTGAAAAATTACAACCAGATTTTGCAGTACTTCCAAAGTTTCCACCTACTGTATCTTTTTGTATATTGTGAATACTTGTATGTGATTCTGATTTTGATATTTCATGAATAGAGCTGGGTACTGTTACTTCAGATATCTTCGGTTCTATCACAGTACCAGTGTTTATTTTCTCTTCTGGTATTTTACAAGGATACTTGGGAATATTTGTAATATTTTCTGCTGATTTCTTTGGTTCATTCACAATGTTAATGGGCTGTACATGCTTACAATTAGAGGTTGCAATATCTTCAGTGAGTGTTGCCAGCAACTTCTTTGATTCAGTGAAATGCGTATTTTCTTTCTTTAACTCTTCAAATTTGCAACCAGATGCTGGTGTACTCTTTCGAATTATCTCCTCTTCTTTCTTTGGCTTGGTTGGAGAAATTAATTCTAACTTATCTTCTTTGTCTTTAAAACCTACATATGATGAAGTAACAGAAGTTGCAACTGGGATTTCTGAGGCTAATTGGTGTACTTTCTCTGGTTGTTTTTTAACTTCAGATTTTATTTGCTCAACAGCATGTTTACAAACAGCTTGTGGAACAGAAGGGATTGATTTCTCTGTTACTTCTTGGATCTTAGGTTTTAGTTCTTCTTTGCCAGATTCTGGAAAAGTATGAATTATGTTCTGTGGTACTTTCTCAACAATAGGTTTTACTTCTTCTTCAGCATGCTTACAACCTAAATACTGGATAGCCTGAACAAGTTTTTCGTTTACCTTTTCAGCATAAGGTATTGGATTTTCTTTACTTTGATCAAGATCAGATTTCATTTCAGACTGTATTAATTTCTGTGGTTCCTTTTGGAGAGTAGGATTTACTTTTTCTTCTGTTTGCTTACCACCAGACTGTGGGATAAATGGGATTACTTTCTCTGGTTTTTTTAAACTAAATGTTTCGTCAGCTTTCTGACTGCAAGAATCTGGTTTTGATAGGACTTGTTTCTTTGGTTCATTTCTCAGATCAGGTAAAAATATTCCTTCAATGAATTTACATCCTGGTTGTTGCCCAGACTGAATTGTTTTTTCTGGTTCTTTCTTAATCCCAAGTTTTATATTTCCTTCATCCTGTTTAATTATTGCATATGAGATAGTTGGGACAACTTTCTCTGTTTCCTTCTTAATATCAGGTTTTACTTTTTCTTCAACATTTTTGTACTTGGACTGCAGTTCGGTTTCAGTACTAGGTTTCGCATTTACTTCAGGCTGTATGTTCTCCTCACCATGCTTGCACCCGTGTGAGACAGACTGATCTAATTTCTCTTTTTCAATTCCCATTTTTATGTGTTCTTCACCTAACTTAGGAATAGATGATGGGAGAGTGTAGGTGAACTTTTCTCGTCCTTCATCCAATTCAGATTTTCCTTTTTCTTCTGAGTGCTTGCTATTGTAATGTGGATTCTTTGGAGGTAAAATTTGTCCTGATTTCTTTAATTCTGCCACAGTAGTTTCTTCAACCTCTCCATGTGTTTTAACAGGTGGAGAATTAATTTGAGGTAGAGATTTGATATCTTCTTTGGGCTCTGATTTGATAGCTGTTTTTAGATTTCCTTCTACAGGTTCCTGGATACTTTCACTATGGACTGTCTTTGTTTGATCATTTATTTTGAACTTTTCCTTAGTGAGCTTACAGTCTGACTGACTGTGTGTTTGGATAGCAGGCAGTTCTGTCAAAGGCTCACTTTTTGTGTCTGTTGTGATTTCTTCAATATCAGTTTTCATTGTGGTAGTTTCTATTTCTTTTATAATAGGAGTAACTGTAACAGCCTCTGCCTGTATGCATTCATTACCCAGAACACAGTCCTCCAAAACTGGATCGTACACATAACCAGATGGACAAAAGAAGTACTCCTGAATGAAACCTTCATTGAAGCCAGGACTGCACATCCTGTACATTGTACAGTCCAGATGAACTACGAATCTTCCAGCTTTAATGCACTTTGGTGAGTTCTTATCAGATTCCTTCCCCAAAGAAGAAACACTGCTAAAACATTCTGATTTACTGTCACATTTCTTTAAAGTAATGTTGTATGGGGCATTGTTTGGACACTTATATTCTGTCAGGACAAAACCCTTACCGTTGCTGCTACATTTGTAATAAGCATAACAATCATTCGGTGCAGGGAATTCTCCAATAGATTTGCAAGTAGGGCGCGAAACATATTGTTCATTCTCTTCACTGCTTAGTGCAACATGCCGACGATCACAGTGATTTTTGTCCTGGTTAAAAACTTCCTGCTTGCTACACTGAGCAACAATAACTTTGTGGGATTTGCATACTAAATAATACCGAGCCTGTGTAGGGTGAGGCAATAATCCTACAGTGTTGCAAGTAGCACTTGTGTCCACAAATACAACAAAACCACCCCCGGGGATTCCTAAACATCTTCCCTCTTGGATATCAAAATACTGTCTCTTCGTACATGTAACAGGAAACGATATCAAGTCTCCTATACGATTATGGATGCAGTGTCTATACAGCCGCCAATTCTGACCTCCGTAAATGTTACCATGTGATCTGCATATGCTCGAGGTTGCCTGTCAAGAGAAAAACAATAATCAATAACTATAATAATAAAACAGTAGGCCTATTAATAATAATTTAAATGTGTAACATTATGTATAAAAAACCTTCAAATATGCATGCAACTATGCACCTATAATTGCTGAAGCGTGCCCTAATAAAAAAATATATACAGTATATCCATTTTAAAAATTAAAATAAAGTGATCCCTATACAGGCCATGGAGGACCAGAGGGTTCCAGGAGGTTGAGGCTCCCAGATTTTGGACATTCGGCACGTGAATGTGGTAAGGTTGTTAGCCTTATGCACCGGCCACCTTTACCCTAGGATTGCTCCTAGTACTCATTTCTGTTAGAGGCTGAGTCGACCCCAGGGCCATAGTGCCACCAGAAGGATTAGAAATAGAAAAACTTCAACGACCTCATCGCGAATCGAACCCGCAACGTTCCGGTTTATAGCGCCTCAACCACTACGATATGGCGTACCCCATTTAAAAAATTACACTAACATAAATTTATTTACTGTAAAAGGCAATAGTCAACTTTAACTTATTTAAAGGGAAAACATCTTTTACTAGCATAAAATTAGAAAAATTTAATATTTTATATTTCAGGATCGTATAGATTTACGGCAAGGCATGGTTAATTAGCATTATGTCTACATAATTAAGTTTTTAAATACTTTTTGAACCATGCAAAATTATCTTCAAGTCACATAAATTTAGTGCAGCCTGCATTCTTAATTATTTGAATTATTTAATATACCATACAGGCATTAGTTAAACTTTTTTAACTTTTATACTGACTCTCACCACTACAGTTTTGGTGATGTGAATTAACTTGTTGGATCACTTTCAATTGCATAGGCAGCCATCTTCAGCAACTGACTCCCATGTTGCCAACATTGCAACCAGAAAGGTGATTATGCATTTGTATCACATATAGGGTACTGTTTGGCAAAATCATACACAAACATCTTCCTGACCACAACTTTGGTAATAAGGAAGCCTATTCAGTTGAAAGCACTCCAACAAGGTAATTTACAGTACAAAAAACTTTGTAGTGAGTGTCAGTAAAAAGAAGTGAAAAAAATTAACTAAGTTCATATTAAGTTACAGTAGCCTACATAACTACAAAATGGACAAGATTCAAGAATTTAACAAGTCTTATGTGGAATTATTAGTAATATCTGCAACACATACCATAATCACTGTCACATTTCTTTTTAAAAAATAATTATTTCTGATTTTTCAAAGAAGGTTATAAATATTTTAAATATTTAGGACACAAATAAATCTAGATCATGACTGCACATGAATTTTTCAACTTGCTATAAAAGGCAGTTTTAAGCCGAAAGCTGCTGTGTTCCCCCTCCTCCTCCTCCGTGGCACTACATCCCTGAAGAGACAAGGCCTACCACCCGACTTCTGCGTCATCTACCATAGGCAGACGGCAGGATTGGGGGGCATGTGGTCAGCATGCCTGCACCCACGGCTGTTAATGGTGGTCCATGACCGGAGCCGCTACTTCTCTATCAAGTAGCTCCCCAATTTGAATCACGAGGCTGAGTGCAGACCTCCCTACCTCAAAAAAATCCGAGGAGGTACCACGGATCGAACCCAGGCCAACGGATCTGTAGTCAGCGACGCTAACCACAAGACCATGCCGGCAGCCACTATGTTCCCCCATCCCCCTAAAATCACAAACCCACCAACATCTGAAGGTCAGTTACATTCTCCTTGTCCTGGATTTATGTTGTCACCTGCTGCGGTTTTCCCAGACCAGAGCTTGTGAAATACGAAAATTAATTTCATTACAGTATAAGATGTGTTCACAAGAATGCTTCAATGTTATTAATCAAAGCTGCTGTTTGGCCAACAGATGGGACATGAAGAGACATTTTTCAGTGTGTCATGAACTGAAACAGATTTGACATTTCTTCTCTCAAACCTTCAATTCGATGACCTTCAAGATATACGGTACCTGAACGAGTGGCAGCTATGTCTAACGTTTTATCCAAGTTTGTTGAAAATTTTCGGATAGCTTACACTATATAGAGATTAATTGTATATGATATGAATAGTAATTACTATTTTGAAAACATTTATACCCTTATTTCACATTTTAAACATAGGAGCCCATAAAGCACACCTCGTGGTATATGTTACAGATGTGTTACCGAGTGATTTGTGGGTTAAAACAAATAAACTAAATGAACCCTATGAGTACCACACTTTTCTCCAAAATTGAATGGTTGAAAACTCCCTCAGTTTTAAAAATTGTTTTAACCCTTTCTTTTCTTGAATCTCCAGTGGCTCCAACTCTATAGCTGCCAAATCAAGCAAAATAATTGTGCTAATTGTAGCCTTGAAACAGGACCACTGTTCTTCTTTACATCAACAAGAAATTGGTTTTTGAAAACATAGTACGGTATTCACAATTTTGTCTCGATTTCTTGAGGTGCAGCATGTGACTTGTGATCTGTGCTGTGGCATGTGTACAGGTATAAAAACTCCTGCTAAATGCTGCCAATAAGTGAAATTACATTATAAGCCCCATTCAAAGGGGTTTTAGAACTAAGCTCAGCACGGTGTAATTGATATCCCAACAAAAATACTTGATACAGTATATGTATCACCATTCTTCAAGATATTGAAATTTTGTGGTACAACGTTTGTTGTTGCAAGAGTTAATTTGTGGGGAAAATCTGAATTTTTGTAAAAAAAATTAAATTGGATACTTTGTATTTCAGAATTAAAGGCCTGCACAAGTGTACGGCACACCCCAAAATATTTTCCATCTTCAAGTGAATAACGTGTACACGCGAATATATGGCGAGGCTCACAGGAATTTTACTTTGTCAAGTTTTAAATTCTGTCTTCTGTGTGCTAGGTGTTTGAAAGGTGCTAGAAATCATTATTTACCAGTAATACCGGTAGAAGAGATAACTTAATTTTAGTGAGATGCTAGAAATGAGTGAGTCAAGATTACACAGTAGCTTATCACAGAGAGAAATACAGTACACAGTAACGAAAAGACTGCCACCAATGCATGTTCAAAAGAAAGGTTAGCTTGCACACACAGAAACAGTCGTATATTCATTATATTCAATGTATCAGTAATTAATGTTCGTTGCTAGAGACAGGCAACTAGGCAAGATACCTCGTTTGCTTGCAACACGAATGCAAAATTGTTGAGAGGAACATGAAAAGGTTGTCACCCTGAAATTCTTGTGGTATACTACTGACATGATATGTACCAGTTATATTTCTGTAATATACTGACGTGTTCAACTGTTCAAAACATTAAATAAGCTTTATTATCGATAATGTAGGTATATGCAAATATTTATACATGTAATTCTGAGATGCTCACATTCTATGACAGTATACTAAACTAAACTACATCTCTTGAGAGACTGGGCCTGCCATCTGACTGTTGCGTTATCTACTAAAGGCAGATAGCAGGACTGGGGACCCCACGGCCAATAGGCCTATAGATGGCTTTTTTAACCGAAGGTACTCCTTCTTTATAAAGTAGCAACCTGTTCCAGACCCACTACCTCAGAAAATTCCAAGGAGGTGCTGGTGATCAAACCCAGACCTGCGGATCCATAATCAGCAACGCTAACCACTAGAACATGCAGGCAGTCCTATGACAATATAAGTCACACCTAAATATAAGGCAAACCCAAATTTAAGACACACCCAAATACAAGACACATCTGTTGATATGTTGATTACGTTATTTAATTACATAATAGGAATCTGAGAGAATATAAACAAACAAAAAAAATGAAGAGTTTTAACAGACTGTGTTTGAGAAATTAAATGGTGTATTTAATTATTTTTTAATCTTCACCTTGGGGAAAGGTATTTATGCATGATTAAGTGTTATATATTTGAAAATTAGTACCTCAAAAAGTGGGCATAATGTCACGAAAGTTAAATTTTTTTATGTAAAAGATAAACCTGTAAAAAATATGTGGATTAAATTGGTTGAAATTAAATTTGCAGTAATGTGGGGTCCATTAAGGCCTAATCAAAGCTTAAAATATAATTTTCTCTGGAAAGTATTAGAGCTAATGTGATAAACATCGCATATCCCTTTCAAGATGGCCCCATATAGCAGTCAGGGCACAGAGAGCCAATATAAATATTCCTTTATTTACATTTTATACATACATGCAAACTTAAATTAGTATATTCCTAAATGAGCTCACCTTGTGCTCAGGAATGGTACCAATAATCCTTGGATTTTTTAAATAGTTATAATGGTGTGAAAAAGTAAAGCATTTACAAAGATTTAAGTCTATAAATATATTTATGAAATTAATAAGAAAAAGAAATCATATTACTGTATATTCTTCATGAAATATTTTGAAACTTCTTTTTAAAATTGGTACCTACCAGTACCTGTTAATTTTAATATTGAAATTTTATTAATTAATCCATTGTAAAGATTTGGTCCAAAGTTATGACTTCTAGTATTTAAATTACGTAGGCTAATTCCCCTTTAAATTGTTCCAAATTTATATGAATATAGATTAATAAATTTTGTTTACAAATATCATCTGTGGTAAGTAGCTACTCTACATTAAGTACTCTACCTTTTAAGTTAGTTGGATAGTCAGTGGCAACTTGATTTTTCTGGTTAAGAATAGCATACATTGATCATATGAGTCACAAGCTTTCTTTTAGTGGGAATTTCTATTAAAACTGATTCATTTGCTTCCAGTTCTGGTTAATTTTCTATGTGAGTGGAATAAAGTGATTTCAGTCCAAAAGTCATTGCTGTCGTATTTAATTTTAACTTACAAAGAATTAAGATGCAATGGCATGTATCTCTTATCAAATAATTCTATAATGCACATAAGCAATTAAACACATACTTTGAAATATATCATTCTGGGTGTTTCTAAAGTGAGTTCAACATAATCGTGAGGCTTAAGTATAGTGGTGTAGTGGAGGGTATTCGCAGGTATACGCCATATAGCTTCAGCATAACCTTACTTGTTAGCATATATCTCAATATATCTTCTCTTTTATTGCATATATCTCCTGTTTTGTCTGTGTTAGTTTATTTGTTTGAACATTTGACAATTGACACTTCTGCTATTGATTCAAGAGACCAATTCGAGAGTAGTCTACGTAGAAAGTTTCTGGTGACCCATTGAAAGAAGTTCTGTAGGTTCCCCCCCCCCCCATAGCCGGAACCAAATCTTGACAATTTTATCTCAGAATCAAAACAGTGTACTGTTCCCATTAACATTTATTTTAAGCCCATGTATTCAAATTATTATTTATTTATTGAGAAATTCCCTCAAAACAGAGGTTTGTCTCCAACCAAACAATATTACACACAACTCATCCCGTCACACAAAATCTGATACCACTGTTCAGAGCTCTACACTACTCACTACATTTCACCACTTATCTTGTACATCTTCCTCCACTAAACCAAATCTTTCCATCGACATGTGTACATTCTGTATCCAGGTAGTAGCAGGTCGTCCTCTTCCTCTTCTTCTCTTAATTCCTGTATGATCCTAGGTATTCTTTTTTCTCCCATTCTACGCACATGTCCATACCAACAAAGTCATTTCCTTTCAATTGTGACTGCACTCTCTTCTTCCACTTCCATAATACGTTGTATTTCTGTGTTCCTTATTATATCTTTCCTGGATATCCTGGCAGATTGTCTCCAGAAGCCCATCTCCAGCGCGTTCAATCTTTTGTTTTTTATTTAATGTCCATGTTTCTGCTCCTTAGAAGACTACACTCTGTGTCTAAAAAATGCATTGCTTATCTTTAAATCAAATTGTTCACAGATATTAATAAGGCGCTCTCCATTATCGTTGCGCTGTTTTTCCCCATGATTTCCTACAACCGGCAACGAATCCATACTTACCACTCTCCCATTAACATCTCCCATCATTATAATTTCCTTTCTTCTCAGGATCGTTTCAATTGTATCTTGTAGTGTTGTCCAAATATATCCTTCCCTTGATCATTCATATCATTTGTCGGTGTGTATACTCCAACTATCACAATTTCTCTAAAAAATAAGGTCATTTCAAGTAATATAATCCGTTAATTTATGAAATCCCATGTAGTTATACTACTGGTATTTTTCCATTTCTTCTTAATCATAACCGCTACCCCTGCCAATTGACTCTCTTTCCTTTTGATACGCCACTCCATATGTGTACATACTCACCCATCTCCTCCTCCCCTCTCCTTTCCCTTTCTTTTTTGTTTCTGATAGTACTGTGATGTCCATAACAAATGATGATGATGAAAATTAATTTCACACTTTTCTTTACAACTTTGTCACTGTAGGTTTTTAAGTGGACTTGTAAAAGAAAATTTTTCCAGCATTGACATTTTTTAATGCAAAAATGAAAAATACTCTCGCCTTGTGTGACAATTTATATTTTTGTTATCACTATTTTTAAGATATCGGTAAATTCTAATGACCAGCATTGCCTATAAGAACACACGAATAATTGAGATTTTTTTCGTTGCAATTGTTTTAATTTTACCATATGTTTTACAGTTTGGAACAAAAAATGCTAAAATTTTTTGTTTAAATAAAAAATCCTAATTTTTATTATTCAAACACAAGGAAACAAAAATATAAGCTTTTCATGTCTACCATCATGTTCTTCATAAAATTTCATACAGAAATACATATCTTTATTTCACTTTGGTCATATTCTGAACATAGACATGTCTGGCAACACCTCGCTCGCGTGCGCTTGATTCTCCCATATGAATAGCATGGGCTATAAGAGTCACGATGTGAAAACAATAATAGTGACACTATGGATCTGGGGTTGACTCAGCTTCTAACAGAAACGAGTACCAGGAACAATTCTGGGGGTAAAGGCGGCTGATGCGTAATACTGACAACCTTACCCCTTTCGCATGCTAACAATGTCTGAAAATCAGAGAGACTTATCCTCCCGGAACCCTAAGGGCCTCCAGGTTGCGATATCGATCCTGGACCATGTCTGTAGATTTACAGGCATGTAAAAGAACTCCTGCGGGACAAAAATCCGGCACACCGCCGACGGTCACAGGCCTAAGTTGCTGTACATCCCCGTCGTTAAGCAACCATATACCAACCAACCAACCTAAGGGCCTCCAGGGCCTGTATATGAATCACTTTACTTTCTACCTAGGTAATTTACCTTTACATACTTTCAATCATTGTACTAATCTTAATCATTGTACAGTACTTGTTTGAAATATCAATCAAGTAAGTCTGTAGGAAATGTAGATATGGTAGAATGGAAGAGAATGCTTTAAAAGATTTGAAAGATAAAATAAATTATTATTATTATTATTATTATTATTATTATTATTATTATAGTTACTTTTAACTTATAAGAACTATAACTTTTAGGAAAACGAAAGTAGAGTGTTTGGGGGAAGGTGATTGGTGTTTAGTAAAAAGTAATAAAATCACCCTGTCATGTGACATGTTTTGACTATGCCAGAAAATTTGTGAAAGTAGCCTACAATGTAGATTTCTTTAAAGAAAACATTTCTGTCATTTTGTGTTTTCTTGCAAATCAGTACAAGAAACGCCCAACCCTCACGGTGGTGATTGTACCTTTCGTGATATATATATATATATATATATAAATATTTACCTACGTATCAATGTGTCATAATCAAATGAAATAATTATAAATTTACAACAACAACAACAAAAATCACGAGAAAAAAACAGTCCTGAACGGGTTATGTTCGAAAAAATTGGTCACAAAGATAATAATTAAAAAAATGACACAAGGGTTTCGGCTTAATGCTCGCCATCGCTAGTACTTACCAGAAGTGCTGAGAGATGAAGACACACAAGTAACAGGGGGAATATACGCCATGGTGCCGGTCCCGGGGACGTCGACATGCTGTGTGGTTAGATACCGACTGGATAATGAAACATTGTACACAAGTATTTAGATTCAGGGACCTGCTTATCTCTTTATTTCTGGACATGTCACGTCGCTCTATGCACTATCACATAATTCCACCGTCTGATACAAACACCGAATGCCTACCGGTTTCTTCTTCTTTGTTGCCGTAAACTACTAAATTCCTTTCACTGCATCCCAGAGGGGAAGATGGCCTAACATCCGATCGCTGTGTCATCTACCTCCGTCTTTCAACTTCATCACCAAATGGTAGGATTGTGGGCGTGTAGTCAGTAGCTCACTCCAACGACTGTTGTTGATGGTTATATTAACCGAAGCTACTAATTGTCTAGCAAGTAGATCCTCAGTTATTCCCACAAGCTAACTTTACCTACCTCAGAAAAAAATCCGCAGGCGGTCTGTCGCAGGTATAGTATGGATAAAATTTATAAATAAACTAATTGATTGATTATGTGTTATTTCTTCTCTCTCGGTTTTATCCCTCCTGTTGAAGAAACTATTTATGTGGCCCGCAGTCTGTCGGAAGAGGGATTAGCCATTGCAGCACGTACTTTTTTAACAAGAGAAGTATAGGGAGAGCTTTAGAGTTTAGACCGATGCCAGAGTCACTCCAGTGACAACACGAACATAGAGGACAAGAAACACAGTCGCTCTGAACAAGTTGGATGTGATGGTGATCCTGACTGCCACGTAATGTCCGGGGACAAATCGTTTCCTGACATCTGCCTTATAGGCGAGGGAAACCCCACACAGCAAACTTGTCCCCACCGTGAATCTAACCCGGGCGCGCTGCGTGTGGAGAGCGAACGCAATCCCCTATACCACAGCAGTGGATAGATTTGTCACTATAAACTGCAAAATTATTATTACACATTTAAATTTTAATGTTACCCAAAAAAAAAAAAAACAGAGTCTGTGTTCGGGGGTGGGGGTGTCGCTTTGATATGCATTAAAATACTTACAAATATAATAAATATTAGAAATGCAATAAGAAGCACAAAAGAAATAAATGGAGAAAGTAACTACTTGACCAAACAGAAAACAACTGATTTTATAATTAAATACTTTTTTTTTTTTGTGAAATAATTGTTAAATCAAGTAAATTTGGGGTAATGCAAGTTAAAATAAAAGAAGAGCCTTTGGCCGAATTTCGAACTGCGTTCGAGTCCAGTTAATAAGACAATTTAAGTGTGTAGATGAAATGTTATTTGCTTAAAATTGGGCAAACACAAATCTCCATTCATAAAATTGTTTGGACCGCAACTGACATGTGGGGTAAAAAGAAGAAAGCTTTAATCTAGCTTGTATTATTTACGGTACTATAATTTTTATACGTAGGCCTACCTTTTTTATATAGATTTCGTTCGCTGGACTGAAAGTAATGTTTCTCGTAATAGACATAGGCCTAATGCCCCGATCTGTGTTTGTCATGATTTGCAAGAAATAGCCTAATCAAACTTACT
Organism: Ectobius pallidus; assembly: GCA_964059195.1. Taxonomy (NCBI): domain Eukaryota; kingdom Metazoa; phylum Arthropoda; class Insecta; order Blattodea; family Ectobiidae; genus Ectobius; species Ectobius pallidus. The sequence goes on from CAXKWD010000011.1 coordinate 54,396,948, forward strand.
TTTAAATCAGGTCTATACAGTAAACCTTAAACGGGAATCGACCATGGGTCCCTGTGAATTACTATTACACAGGACTACAAAATTGTTCATACAGAGTTGATTTTAGTGATGAGCAAATGCAAGACCAAGACCAAGACCAAGCCGGTCTTGGTCTTGGTCTTGGTATTGCACTCTCAGTCTTGGTCTTGGTCTTGCATAGGTAACCCTGGTCTTGGTCTTGGTCTCGGTCTTGCATCAGTGGTCTTGGTCTTGGTCTCGGTCTTGCATACTCGGTCTTGGTCTTGTTGCAAGAGTCTTGAAGTCTTCTTTTACGCATCTTAGATGATTTAAAGTTACACCGATTACATGTGTGTTATTGCTTGCGAAAGTAACGAAAGCTAATTGCTTTTAGTTGCAGTAAACAGTAATGTGATGTCACGCTGTTTGCCGAAACGTCCATGGTGATATAAGCTAGAACAGTAAACTTTGAGTGTAAATTTAAACATTCTCTGTTATCCTATTGCAGAACTTTAAACCCAAAATCCACTAGATGCTATACACTATTTGAGAGTGTAAAATTATGAATATTATACTGTAAACTTTCAAATTGAACGGCTGTGGAGAGAAGAAGTAATATTAACAGGATGTGTATGAAATGTTTAAAAGACTTCCGCATAGGAGAGAGGTTCTATCTGACCTGTTTAAAACAGTATAATATAGTAACAAAACCTAACGGCATTGAAGCAAATGCTTTAGAAATTGTGCAATCTATAGAAAATCACACAATGTCCATTCGAAACCCAAACCCATAGGCTGCAATAAATAATATTTATCTTTTCATATACCCTAGTTCTAATTTATAACACATTGTGAAAATATCATTTCTGCACTTTAAAGATTTCCGCTACCTCCCATAAATTACTTTCTACTTACTTTCAAGTTTCGGGCCTTCAATTAATTGGGTCATAAATAATTATAATTATTCTTCGTGCAAGCAAATATTTCTAGACCAGGCAGTTTCTACTTTTAGTATCTTTTCCCATTCGATATGCATCCTTAATATGAATCAGCAGCAAGAACTTAAACACCGCCACCGTCATGTGCCAATAACAAAATCGTAGTAGTAAAAAAAGTTTTCAGTGGATCTCCTATCTATCATCAGCAAAATGTAGGCCTGTATAGCTACAGTAAAATCAGATACGTAACTGTAATGTAATAACTAGCAAATACCCGTCAAATAAGTTCCTGTTTTAATCAACCTACGGTTTAATAGTGTTTTATTGAATAATTATAAAGCATACCGGGCGTATAACATGATTTTTTCAGATTTCACTTTATTTTGAAATTTTCTGCAAAGAGAATGGAATGAGCTGAATAGCTATGTTATATTTTGTTCAAGTAGACAGGAAAGATTCTATATGAGAGTAGGCTATGAATATTAATGATAGGTGTAAAAAAGGATACCATCGTTAATGAATAGGATACTGAGCATGTCATGTTTTAAATTACGGGGGCTACTGTTTAAAGTTTCAATTCCTCAGTCATAGGCCATCCCCATGGCTGAATGGTTAGAGCGATCGCCCTCCACCGCTGGGACCCGGGATCGGATCTCGATGGATCCATGTGGAATTTGTGGTGGACAAAGTGGGGTCGGGGCAGGCTTTCTCGGGGTGCTCCGTTTTCCCCTGCCATATGTAATTCCATCGTTGCTCCATTCATCGTAGTATTACCATTTGGTTGTAATAAAGAATTATTATAAATCCTCAGTCATAGCTTTCTTTTAACCCAGTGAGAGGTTAGAGAAACTAGTTATTAAATAACTGTATGGCAGAATTTTTAAGTTTCATTGATAAATTATGTGGTCAATTTTTATATTTACGTAAAATGAAATTTCATATATGACTTTGGACCTTTGTTACATCTGTTTGTCTTTCGTACTTTAATACTAGAGAACTATTGCAATTAAACATTTTAAAAATGAATATGGAGTGTTTATCGTGAATTTAACTCCCACCAATTGAAGGAACTAGCTGTATGGAATGCCATTCAGGGAAATCCGTCAGATTAATTGTAAGTTTTCATTGCAGTAATTTGTTTTAACGTAGTGGTGAGAGAGGTAGTATACGGATTTCATATGTATTATTTGAATGGTGCGCTCGTTTTTGGACACGGACAGCGTCACGCACCCGGTCTGCTCTCATTGGTTACCGCACGATGAGGCAACCTCTACATTATAGGCCTACCAGCCTTGGGACTACCCCGGCTAGCGACACTGCGGCGCCTTTGAGTAGCGCTCGCTGGCTCGCTGCATACACAATGGCTTTATAAAACTTTTTCAAATACCAAGACTGCAAGAGTCTTGCAGTTAGGTCTTGTTCTTGCCAGAGTCTTGCAGGGTTGGTCTTGGTCTTGGTCTCGGTCTTGCATGGTCGGTCTTGGTCTTGGTCTTGCTAACGCTGATGCGGTCTTGGTCTTGGTCTCGGTCTTGCATATTCTGCAAGACCAAGACCAAGACTGCAAGACCAAGACTGGTCTCGCTCATCACTAGTTGATTTCTCATTGAACAATGAATGCAATTGTAGATTCGCCGTGGGTGAGTATATATATATATATATATATATATATATATATATATATATATATATATATATATATATATATATATATACATACATACACACACACACGCACACACACACTTACTTACTAACTCAATGGCAATAGACCTGCGGTTCCCAACTAGTGGGCCGCGGGTCGAGACTCGATCCCGAAACTATCAGAAACCATCGAATAAACCATCAGAAAAGATAAGAAAACGTGAACGTACTTTTACAACTTTGGTTTTCCTAAAAAACAAATACAAAAATCAACACAATGTTGAAAGTGACTTCAGATTAAAAACATCTTCATTCCTGATTAAAATAATTCATTTCCATCAGATAAGGGTGTTGTGTGTTAAGTATTAAGGGTTTTAGGCGGAACTTTGTAATAATATTTAATATTTAATCTTCATTCCTGACATTGTCGTGTTAGTTCAATCGAAACAGTCACACAAATCGCATTAATATAGTATTCTTACTTAAAAACAGCAATTTTGCCTGAAAAATTACAATGGCCTCTGTGTACTTTTATAATTGTAGTTTTTATCTTCACCTAGGAACACTTGTTAGTGAGTATGAAACCACTTGTTGCATATATTGCAAACATATATCTATTGTTAAATAATTAACTGTTTTGCTAAAAGGGCTTATATTTTGTCAACCATTTTCAAATCAGAATACAAATTGTTTATCAGTAATCAATCTGTATCTTCAAAAAAGCATATATAAGCTTATATATATTTGCAATATTTCATGGTAAATTATATATAACTTACATAAGGAAGGGATACGATACAAATAAGGTTTTTACTCCACCATGGACCGATGGACCGTGGAGGTATTCCGATAAGGAAAGGTGGGTCGCCAGTTGAAAAAGGTTGGGAACCACTGCAATAGACAATTCCTCAGCAAGCTAAAGGAATATTATCTATTTTATGGAACCCGGAAGGTTCATTGCCGCGCTTCCGTCACGCCTAAAGCTTTCATTATTGGATCACTACGATCGATGAAAATACTAAGAAGAAACGAAATTTCCACCCTGTGTTCCCCGTACCGACTTGTTTTTAGTAAGAAATGGGGAAGGCTACTATAGTTAGCGTTCATTAAATCACAGACTCGAAGCTTGCCGCCTGTGGTCGGTCATGTAACTGATTAGCCTTATTTAGGCTGAATAATATTCTGTCACGCCCATTACCGGAATTCAATCGACGTTTCTTGTCTTTCAATGATATCTGTTATTTCGAACTAAGGAAAGGCTGCGGCATAGGGGTTGCGTTCGCTATCCTCACGCAGATGGTAGGGACAAGATTTCTAGATGAGGTTTCATCCGGGGGTTTTCTTCACGTGTGAGACGAATGTAGGGAAAGATCACCTTCATCCATCATCGGAATGAGTGTGTGTGTGACTGATGTGCATCGTCCTCTGTGTTGTTTCGGAGATGGTCCCGGCATTGGGCTGATCACTCATCCGGGGAGGCCCTGCACGTCCTTGTTTAGTCAAAAAAGTGTGCACGTGATCCATAGCCTAATTCATAACTTGATTTTTCATATACATTCAAACTTTAAAATTGATTTTTCTCCAAACAACTTTTTTTTGGAGTTAATGCCTTTTCCTTGTAAGTCCACAATATGATCCTAGGTCGGTTAAAATTATATATCAAGTCTAGACGAATACTATGTGGAAAGGCACTGGCTAAGGTCCGGACAGCCCAGTGACTTCAGCATGAGCATTCGAAGCTGAAATCTCGGTTCGATTCCCACCTAGGACAAAATGTCATTTGTAGATTACCTAGGCATTTCGTTTAGCGCATCATGTGTGTACGCTAGTCTTTCAACTACCCCATCAAAAGTTGTGCACTGGAATCTTAATTGCGCTACCTGCAGCACGCATGAATTTACCAAGGTCAGAATGATTCGCAATGTCTGTGATTTTGCTAGTTTACCATTTTTGCACTCTCTCCTGATTCGTTTACCACGTGGTACTTCAAGGTCATGCTTAAAGTATTTGGAATACACATCACTGAAATAAAATGTTTTCAGAATGTACCTTCTAACCCGTTTAGAGGAGATATGTCAACATTTCCCAAAAACAAACTGCCCGGTTATTTTAACCCTAGGACTCACAATTTTTTCTGTCTCACGGACTCCATAATACAGTTAAAACCTAGCAAAATTAGTCCTTAATACACAATTGTAAATTGAAATAATTGTATAAAGGCAATTAATAAAAGCCATGCGATTAAGTCCTGGCTTTTATTCAAGACGCCAGGATAAAAGAAATAAAGGACGACTATTATTATACGTAATGGGGTACGCCATAGCGTTGAGGCGCTGCGCTACAAACCGGAAGGTCGTGGGTTCGATTCCCGATGAGGTCGTTGTGATTTTTCAATTGACCTAATCCTTCTGGTGGCACTATGGCCCTGGGGTACACTCAGCCTCTAACAGAAATGAGTAAAGGCGGCCGGTGCGTAAGGCTGACAACCTTACCACTTTCATGTGTCGAATGTCCAAAATCTGGGAGCCTCAACCTCTTGGAACCCTCTGGGCCTCCATGGCCTGTATAAGGATCACTTTACTTTTTATTATATGTAATAGTTCATGGTTGAAAGAAAATTAATACTAATTTCCCTAATGGCAGTTATATCTCACTAACCCTTAAAAAATCAGTAATCATGACCACTATGAGTTTCAATATCTTAATGTAACAGACAAGCAAAATAATATTAGGTGTAAATATGCTAGTAAGAACTGGTAGCGATATAGTTTTATATGCAACATCTTTACAATTGAATGCAAATTATTTAATTTGTTAATTACATACATTAGAATATATTAGCATTAAAGTGGTTCCCTTAAGACTTCCTTTATGACCAATTACATTGGTAAGATGGAAAAAACCGGTGGTTTAATGTATCATAGCCAACTAAATTAAATTCCGTGTCGCTACATCCCTGAAGGGACACGGCCTATCACCCAACCGCTGCATCATCTACCACAGGCAGATGGCAGGATTGGGCAGCATGTGGTCAACATATAGACACCCACAGCCGTTAATGGTGGTTTCCATGACCGAAGCCGCTACTTCTCTATGAAGCAGCTCCTCAATTTGAATCACGAGGCTGAGTGCTCCCCGTACCAGACCTCCCTACCCGAGACAAATCCGAGGGATCGAATCCAGGCCGACGGATCTGTAGTCAGCGACGCTAACCACAAGACCACGCCGGCGGTCATAGCCACTTTAACTATATGACCCTGCTTTTTGTGTCTGAAGCTCTGGTCACGTTCAGAACTGGTAGACGATCTTGTTAACATAGTCCGGTGCCCGGCCAGTCTCGGGGTTTCGGCGACTCGCAAAGGTGTATGCCGGATTGGACTTAATACCTAGCCCGAACGTTGTCTGTACATGATTGTGTGTGATTTTAGGAGAAGGCCCTGCTTAGTGCTGATAAAACACCAGGGACTCCCCTTTGGCCCTATCTTAACATACGTGTTCCAATAAAATATTCATGTTCGTCCAGAAGGGGAGCAGTGCCCCCCCGTTGACACATGACAAATAATGTGTATTTTCTGGTAATAACCTGTGAGGAACTTATTACTTTCAGTGAATACTACTTTTTTTACTGAGATACCATAAGAGATGGGCAATAACACAGTTTAGAAAAAACCGTAGAGCTCTCAAAAAAATACACAACTCTATCAAAAAGCAATTTTTTCCTAGCATCAACAGTTTTCAAAATATTTAATGCTAAGATATATACAGAGTTTACATTCAGCCAACTGTAGATACTGTTGACACCCCAAGATCTCATGACAAATAAAAATAAGTTGTAACCACTGACTACCTTGCATGTGAGCATGTAGGAATTCTTTTCCACTAAACTTGAAATTATTTCTAGTTTTATCACAACATTTTATCACAACGAAGGTAAGGCAATGGAAGAAAGGACGTATTTAAGGGCGGTCCTGGGGCTCCGGACCCCAAAACGTGAGATTTAAGCATTAGTTAGGAACAAATTAATGTTTTGTGCCAATGATCAGTTTAGGACCCTCCCCCCCATATAAGGGTGTTACGTGAGTTTGAAAAATCGAGGAAATGTTATTAAGACGAGACGAAGTCCAGTTCTTTCTTTGTCCGAGATTCACACAAACGCATTGCATACAATTTTTTCTACGATAGCGATTTAGCGAAAGACAAAAGTAAAAGTAATTAATCACTAACAACAGCTTTTCTGAAGTTGCAAGGGGTGCCAAAGTAAAAAAGTACTCGTAGTATTTTAATTTTCGTTACGATCAATACATTGATTACTTATGCGTAGGCGCAAGTAGTCGCATCATACTTAGCTGCTGGAAATTCAATCGTTAAGTCAATATTAGGAAATACAATTACAGTAAACACACAGGTAAGATTGAAATGGCAAAATTCAACTAGCAATATGATTATATTTCACGTCTGCAATGAGGCTTTGATGTAAGCCTCAGAGGCGGAGGGTTTGATGCAAAAATCAAAGTTAGAGGCTTTGATGTAAAAATCGCACACATGTGCTGCAAAGTAAGCGAAGGCGCAGGTAGGTCAAGTACCAACGCTGGATGCAGGAAATTCGAGTTTTCACCAAGACAGCCTGAACGCGAAATGTATGAAAACACTATTTAGAAAAAAGAAGCTTCCTTTCCCCTACGAGGATAGAAGTTTAAGACCTATGAAAGGAAAGGTAAATCAGTTTTTAAAAAGATAAAAATTACATAGTATTTTCTGTGTGTTCATTAAGAAATATTGTTTGCCAAGCATGGTTGTTGAATTGAATCATCATTGCGTAACTTATAACTTGTATGGTTCATATTTATTGCTGTCATTATGCAAGCTTATTATCTTCATTAACGATTTAAAGCCCAGGAAGTAATCAGCGTTTGCGAAATGACTTTTCTGCCTCTTCTTAGTCTTCTTCTTTTCCTAATTTTACCTCTCCATTTTAGTGACGATTAAGCGACCCACGCCGCCCGGGCCTTACAGGACCTGTAGAGACAGGGATTGTCTATTGGATCGCATACATGGAGGGACTCCCCAGTTGAGTGATCAGCCCAATGCCGGAGCCATCTCTGAGACAACACGACACATAGGAGGAGACACACCATTCACACACACACACACACACACACACACACACACACACATATTCACTCTGAACAAGGCGAAGATGGGATGAAAATGATAACGACTGCCAGATGATATACGGGGACCACAAGGGTTTAAAGTTACCTGACATAATCTCACAGGTGAGGAAAAACCCCACCTATATAACTTGTTCCGACCAGGATTCAAACCCGGGCCCGCTGAGTGAAAGGAGCGAACGGATCTCCTGCACCACAGCGGTGGACCTACCTCCTTCTTACATGAAAATTATGGTAATTCATGTTGTGTGTTCTTGGGTTTGGTGAAGTTGCTTGATTTTAACCAGCGGTTGCGCCGTAGGTACAAACGCTAGCTATGAGCTAACCGGACACCTAGTGATTTTCTATGTTACAAAAATCCAGCTCTAACGATTGTTGTTATATATCGTTGTTTCACAAATGGAACGAAAAGTGTTGGTGTAATTTAATTCAGGGAAACAGGATGGATAGACCCCATAAATCTAAAATTCGTGACTTTCTTCAAGCTTCCCTGAGATTGACACCTGGTCACCGTAAACTCGCAAGATGCCAGTGAGGAACACAGTAAGCACGAATAATGTTTATAAGATTTGGTTATGGAAGACGTTGACAAAACAGAGAGGACAAGATAGTTGTTATTTTATAGAAAAATCAGGATGTAGGACGAGCATGTCGCAAGATCCGCCGAGTATCGCTGAGATAGTGGACAGCAAAGGATTATCAGGAACGTGCTCATCATGGCGTCCAGCACACGTACGCTGACAAGAGGGGAACCAGTCCCGGAATTCGGCTTCGATAGTAAATACCTCATCCCCTCCAACCCAGTACTGTATGAACAGTTGCGTTTACATTTACTAGTTTCCGGACTAGGAAAGAGAGGGTAGAAATTCGATTCCCGTGAAATTACTAAGCTGCTTATCAAGTCGCCGTCGGTTGCTTCAGTACTTGTACAGAGGAGAATTTACAAATATTTCAGGGGGATTAAATAAGACGACACTTTATAATAACGGTTGAATCTCTATACAGCGATTACCACTATAACACAGCCATTCATAGCAGTGGCATAGCCAGAAATTAATTTCGGGGGGGGGGGATCGAAAGTGCCGGGGGATTTAAGGGGCATGGAATGCCCCCAAGACACTGGAGTCCGGTAAATTTTTTAAATATTGAACTAATGAAAATAACATTTTACGCTATTTTAGCACTGGAAAGCTAGTTCAAATTTGTTTACTAGGGCTGTCCAACTGCAAGTGCCCCAAAGCGCCGCTTTACAAAAATGCTGTTTGGAGGGCCGCATTATAAATTACTTCGTATTCAACTTTATCAGTGAGTTTTAATAGGTATGGTATACAAAGAAAAAACGAGTTTGTATTATTATTTTAATTTATTAAAAAAATATCAAATTACCAAAAAATTAGTGGGAAATTTGAGGATGTTGGTTTCCATTAACTAATGCATCAATATTAACTTTAATATTTCTTGTTGATAAACGAAGCAACTGAGTAAGTGAATTATCAGAGAGGGAACACCTATATTTGGCTTTAAAAATTTCATGTTGGAAAAGCTGCTTTCACAAAGATACGTGCTTCCCAGCATTGAGCCCAGTTTAAGCCCTAAGTTTCACAAGTTGGGGTATCATAGCTCTGTATCCATCAGTGACAATATAGAAACATTTATCGAATCCCCCCTAGTCTGACACCACCTTATTTACAGCTTCAAAAATATCCGTACCCTTGGTTGTACCATGGAGAGGAATAAGATCAAGCATCTTCTCTGCTACACTGAAGTAGTTTTGAATAGTTTGGATAAAAATTACAAGCTGGCTAATGTCGGAAAGATCAGTGCTTTCATCCAGGCATATTGAAAAATATTTACATTTTTCAACAGTGTCATGCAGTTTTTTGGATACATATTGATTAATAGGGTCCACCCGTCTGGCAATTGTTTGATGCGACACAGACTGTTTCGAATTATTTGGTAATTTTTGTTTCATTGAATTGTTTTGCCATGTATGATCTCGCTTGACCAAAATCAACTGTACATGTAATTAACCAAATGGACGAAATAAAGAATTAATTTCTAGGGTAGTTCCCAAGTCGTGAGTTGCAATGTAATAACCATTTTATGAATAATATGTAATAAATAATTAATAAAATGTATTAAAATTAAATAATTTGAATAAGATTTTATATTGAGACAATACTATTGAAAGGTATCCATGATATACAAATCAGTGTGGCTGCTTTCTCTGAATAAAACACGGTTATAGATCAAATGGTACCCCAAAAGTTAATAAACATCCATTTATTGAAATATTGAAGATATATTGCGTAAAATATAAGTATATTACTGTTACAGTTCCTAGCATTGCATATAGCCTACTGTTTCTTGAAAGATATTACAAATGCAGGGACAGATGTATTTCATTCATGCTGTTGAAGTTATGTTTTATAATATTTACAGGTGATTACAATTAAATGTCAAAGTTGTTGAACTATAGAATAAATTTTCCGTAAAATATTATAATGCTGATTCCTAAACAGATGTAAGCGTAATTCATTTTATTTCCACAGTAAATCTTAATGTACCATGGCAATGGTGACATATGCATAAGTCACTGCCTAGAGATTATGCAGAATAATTAGAATATAAAAAAAAAAAAGATAAAGCAAATTTCATTAAAAACTGAATTAATCAGATCTGTGATTAGGTGATTTCAGACTCATTCTTATATGTTATTGGTCCAAATTGGAAGAAAAATGTTTGAGCTAAATGATACGTAAAATTGTACTGTCCCTCGGTAAAATTAGTGTAGAGGTAGGGGGGGGGGAAGCGGACCGACTTGTACATATTTAGATTCCTACTTACACCAACATAATGCTTAGATTGCACTGTGTGTAAGTAGGCTGTACTTAATCGTTGTGGCAATCAAATTGCTCAACAGATTTACAATCTGTAGATCAGCCACCACAGCATATCAAGTGTCTGCTATCCTGTGAATGCCGCTAGGCATGCGCAGTGGCTCATATTGGCAACTTAGATATTTTAGTCGGTCCACTTTTTTTTTCGCCCCACCTGTACATTGCTTTAAATTCTCAATACGTCAAAATAATGTCGACTAGTAAAACGTGAGTTCAAATAGAGTTTCTGTAACTTACCATGACAATTTAAAACAGATCCCAAGGGGGATTATTTGACTGTTGGAGGTGTGCAGGCAGTTTGGCCCACGTGAACTCTTACAAGCCTGTAAATCTACAACCATGGGCTTATTAAATTTATGCGCACATAAACACCATTGATCTAGGCCGGGAATGAACCCACGACTACTTCAGTCTTTACTTAACAATAGTTTGTATACTGCTATTTAGAACTATAATCTTAGTCTGTGTACCGGAATTTTGTCCCGCATTAATTTTTTTACTACTTCCTCTATTTTCTAAGCTTAGGGCCTGTTTATTTGGTTGCATTTGTGTGGCGGACTATGAACCATTTGCCGAATGATAGCACAGAAGTGGCTAGAATATAGAAAAGATCCTACCCTTGTAGCTTGAAAACAACTTAAACGGTTTTGTAATAGCTGAGGCCTCCAGTTTAAAGTAAACAGAATTGAAGGGATTGAATGAAATAGGTTTTTATTTATTTATTTATTTATTTCTTAAAGGTCCCAAAGAGCACATATGGCTCGCATATGGTATAACAAGTTCAAGGGAGAACATGAAATTGTTGAAATTCGCTGATATTGTTCTGCTATCTGTAAACAAAGAAGACCTGAAAGAATTATTGAACAGAATGAATGAATTGTTAGAATATAATTTTGGTTGAAAATTAATAAAAACAAATCAAAAGTGATGAGATGCAACAATAATGCAGTATGTAAACTGTCAAGCAATGACCATCAAACTTCCAAAATGACAAAATACAGGAGGTGAATGAGTTTCGCTCCTTCTGCATAAAAAATTCAAAGGATGGATGAAGCAAACAAGACGTAAAAATATCCTAATAGAAACAAAATGAGCTTTTCTTTAGGAAGATAAGCTTATTGGTTTCCAATATTGGCCTAAAAATCAGAAAAGAGTTTCTGAAATGACACAGTCATGTTATGTTATGTAATGTTAAGCTGCGTCTCCATTGATGTACATTTAACACCAATATGTTGCAGTTAACATATGTTAAATGTTTATCATAAACTTGTTGATGTATACAAGTCAAGTGGTTTGCCAATTAACAACTGTCTCCACTACAATGTTATAGGTTAACATGTGTTGGCGCCGTTACGAACAGAAATGAATAACATTCAAAAAGAAAATGCCTGTGAAGAGGACAGCCAACATTACAAAATGAGAGTAATTCTATATACTCGTTATTATCTTCTTGTTAACTGTCTATGACTTTCTTAATTACTAATTTTGTACAGATGTCTTGATCTTTTCAAAATAACTATCATATTTTTCAACAATGGAGTATGCCATAAAAAAAATTTTAAAAGTAGATGCAATAGTATTGAGAACACTGATATACCAAATACTCACATAATACAAAATGGATGCCGGGAATATTGAGGAAGCTGTCGACTGCTTTTTGTTTACCCGGAAATTCCCGAACCAAAGCCGATTAAGCTGGCGATCGCTTTTCGTTTCCCGGAAATTCCCGAAACAAAGCCGATATCGACCGATTAGTCAATTGACTTGACATGTTGTCCATTTTCTCCGGAAAACAAATTAACATCTGAAAATGCTAAGTGCAACACGCTGGGTTTGCATGTCAAGTCAATTGGAACGCGAAATTTCAATATACATGTCAATATAAACTTGTTAATATTGACATGTTGGTGTTAAATGTATATCAATGGAGACGCAGCTTTATGTCATGATAGTGAGACAGAGACTTGGGGGGGGGGAGTGAAAGACTAACAATAGAAGCTTTTGAGAAATGATGCTATAGACAGATGTTCAAGATTAGGCCGACTGACAAAATACCCACCGAAGATGTTTTGGTAAAAATACAATACAGTATAAGTCAATGGATATCATCAAAAGTAGAGTCAGACAAGTGGTGCACATTTTGAGGCATCCAAACTTAATTAAAATGTGGAGGCTTCTTTGGCTAATGTCATGAGAGAAGAAGTCCTCCAGGCTATTAGGTCATGATCCTAGGTTTTTAAAACCTAACATTTCGCCTGCTGCTGTGGTTTGCATCTTCAGAGACTCCAGTCTTCACTCCAGAAGTCTCTAAAGAAGGTTTGGTTAGGACTTGGCTTAATATTAATGCCTTGAAATAGGCAAGTAATATTTAACCTGTATCTTTGTTATGCTACTTTGATTCTACTATAAAGGTAAGTTTTGACACAAAGGAATTCCTTTTATAAGTTCATTTGGAATAGTCTAAATGGCTATGGGGAAACATAGTTTCTTATTATTATTCAATACTGTTATAGAAAAGAGAATAATTCCTATTGCTACCTGAGAGGTGATTTCTTATGTGAAACAAATCAAAAGAAAAATTACAAACTACAGATTTTCAGATTTCAGAAGTGGGTCATAATTTTCAACTTGAAGAAGTCAATAAGAAAAGTAATTAGTGACTTACATTGATAAAAACTGCATGTAGTTATTTATTAATTAGTATTCTAATACTGTAAATGATATATTATTTATGCCACATTTTATCAGTTTAATTTTTTAAATATTATTTATTAATTTTTTTATGACATGAGGGCCCCATTCCCCAACATTCCATAAAAACACTGCAACAACTGTCTGCGGTATCTGGTCCATTTGCTTTAAATTTCTATTTATTACTAAAAAATAATGATTTGTCAGTAACTGCAATTGAGAAATAACTTATGGGCATTGTAACTGAAGCACTGCTGAGTCTTGTGAAGTAAAGGGCTAAGGGCTAAAGGCTAAGGGTTAAAGGGTAGAAAGGTCAAAAACTGCTGCAAAATACTTAGAAAGATGAGTATAATACTAAACAAGTATCAAAACAGAAGGAAAACAATTTTTTGGCTGAAATCTTTAGTAATTTTACAACACTCAAGTAATTATCAAGTTATAATAAACTTCATCATTTGTCCATGTTTTTTGAAGAAGCATACTTCATACTCTCCATGCTCTTGCTCCAACACTCTAGCAACGAACAATCTAAAAGCACCTGCTGTTTTCCCAAAAACTTTAGCTACACAGAAGTCAATAGGCTTAAGTCATGCTTCTTCCTCTTCTTCATCTGAGAAGCTCTCTAGAAAATTCTCACCGCTCTCTTGAATCAAATAGTTGTCACTTTCATCACTTGAAGAATCAAGCTTGCTGGAATGCAATGTTGGGGTAACACTAGGGAAAAATAGGTTGAAATTAAAAGAAGAGATCTAGCCTCTGGAAACTAGGGAGGAGGACCAGTTACGTATTTGTAACATACGTATTTCATTCAAGATTCGTGGATCCCTGTATTCCAGCGTACCTTTGTTCCACTGCTCTCAACCCTTTGCGGTCCCCTTTGTTACAAATACGTAACTGGTCCTCCTCCCTAGTTTCCAGAGGCTAGATCCCTTCTTTTAATTTAAACCTATACTGTTACCGCAAGAGATGTCTTTTTTACTTTTTTTTACAGTTGCAACTATTTTTTTTTTTCTCTCTTTGATTTCTTTAAGTTTTGCTCAATTTGTTGCTCTTCCTTTCTCTCTTTGCGTTTTCTTTCTTTTTTAGCCAGAGCTTTCTCTATCTCATTCTCTTCAATTTCCTTCATTTTGAGATATTCTTTGGTTGTTATTGTTTCACAGTTAGGAATAATTTTCTTCCTTTTCCTTACTGGTTCTTGTTATTTTTCACTTTTCATGAAGTCCAATGAGAACTCTTCAAAGGATTTCCGTATCAGCGGTTGCAGCGATGTTGATGGCTGCTCAGCTGATTGAGGCTGGCAGTGGCTGCTCTGTGGTCATTGGCTGTTCTGTGGTCTGTGGCTGCTCAGCGGTGGATTGCTGTTCAGCGGTGGGTTGCTGTTCAGCGGTGGGTTGCTGTTCAGCAGTCGTTCACTGTTCAATAGCCGTTGGCTGCTCAGCTAATGATGGTTCAACCTCTAGGTTGTTTTGTTAATTATTGTAATGAGGAACAGCCTTCCTGTATCTTGAAAGTTCTCTTGGTCCAAAAGTAGATTCAGGAATAGCTAGTTTATTAAGTGCCAGTATGGTACTTTATGAGATTGTGTGTGGGGGACGAAAAATGTCTGTCTGTTTGTCTGTATGTCCGTCTGTCTGTGTGTCTGTACGTGCCATAACTCAAATACGCTATATTGGATTTTCATGAAACTTAGTATACGCATTTATAAAGTTTATGGAAAGAACCCTATTGTTATTGAACCAAATCGGTTCACCGGTGCCGGCATCAAACCCAATTTAGTGTTTTTATTTAAAAGCACCATAACTCAAATACGCTTTATTGGATTTTCATGAAACTTGGTATACACATTTATAATGCCCATGGGAAGAAGTCTGTTGATATTGGACCAAATCGGTTGGCCAGTACCGGAATAATGCCCAATTTAGTGCATTTTTATGGTATTATATAACAAAAGGCCCCACAACTCAAATATGCTTCATCGGATTTTCATGAAACTTGGTATACGCATTTATAACGTCCATGGCAAGAAGCCTGTTAATTTTGGACCGGTACCAGAGTAACGACTAATTAAAGGTCACATGTTTTTTAATTTTAGTCTACCGGTATAATTTGACAGTTAACACTATTCCTTCACTTATGCTTATCAAACGACACCGTCAAACTGACTGAGTTGGCCGAATGGTAATGCCTTGGACTCGTATTCTGGAGGGTCCCGGATCAAATTCCAGAGCCTGCCGATTTGACATGGATTTTTATTTTTTTATTTTTTATTTTTATGTGAGTGCGCGATTGTCAAGGTATCACAAATCTGTAGTTCTGCTGACGCTGGTCGATTTTAATCTGATTAGAAAAACTTATTTTCTGCATATCATAATTGCAATTATAATTGATTCAACAAAAACATACTGGCACTTTGTTATATCAGTTTACCTGATTTTATTTCAATTATTTTCATCTTCCTACTGAGCTGTATAATTTGTTTTTATTATATAAAGTTCACCTATGCTCAGTATGTAAGAAACTTTAGATACCTAACCTATTTTAAAAGCATAATTTATCCTATGACAGTTTACCTCGTATGTAAGCAGCATAAGCTACTACTCTAGAAATATATTAAAAAACTTGTGTACATATGATACAATAGTCATAACCATATTAAAAATTCTTAACACAGTTAAAAATATGTTTAAAGTACATAAAAAATGCAAGTCTTATAATAAAAGCAGATGTCTTCTTCCTAAGGCGCGTTTCGACGTTGATTTGTCATCTTCAAGTCTAGAAATCATATTATAGGTATTAAAATTTGTTATTGTATTGTGAGTGGTGTATGGTATTTCTGTGATATTTAATACTTACAGTATGTATATTATATTTGTTTAAACAGAATAGCTGCAGGCTACAGGATTCTCCTTGTGTTGTTGGACGTGTACTGGTCACTAGTTTTGGTGTTGTGCTTACTCCTCAATATTGGTTAATTCAAATAGGGGGTTGTATAATATTGGCTCTTCATTTAATATATTCTCATTCTTCCTTTTGTAAATTTCTAGTCTTTACAGTGTATTTAGTTTCCTGACTTTGTTTTGTATGTGTAACATGCTCATAATATTTTCTATTTTGTTGTCAAATTTATGTGCTTGATTTAAGAAATGTCTGGCATAGCTAGATCTGTCTCTTTGTCCATTTCGGTAGTCCTGTTTGAGTTCTTGGAATCTAGTTTTAAATTTCCTTCTCATTTGGTCCGCATAATCTCTGTTACATTCTGTGCATTTTAGTTTGTAAATCCCATTTTTACTATAATATCTTCATTGTCTTTAGTCTTGTACAGTTTGTTTCTCAAATTGTCGGTTGTTTTATATGCTATTTTTAAGTTGTGTTTTTTCAAAATATTTGTGACTTTATGTACTTTCTTATCTGAATATTTAAACATTGCGTATTTGAGCTGCTTCTTTGTATTATCTGTCATAGGATAAATTATGCTTTTAAAATAGGTTAGGTATCTAAAGTTTCTTACATACTGAGCACAGGTGGACTTTATATCATAAAAACAAATAGCTAGTTTGTTTGGTCCATTTTTCTTTGGGTCATATATGTCTGTTGACTTTAAGCCATTTATGATAATCTCTGATGAAATCTGCTGAGCACAGTTGGTTAAAATACCTAAGATCTCAGCTTTCGAAGCTTTTGAAATTTTCTTTCATGGATTTTGTTGTTGCCACTTATACAGATCTTTGTCCCATTTTGATTTCAGACTCTTGGTAATGGCCACATAAAGTGACTGAAGGGTGTGAGTAGTGTGTGGTGGCAATTTCATGATGGTCACTTGATTATTTTTTTGAGCCAGCCTTATGAGATCTGTTGAAATATGAGTTGTGTGCCTGTCATAGATCAACAAAACTGGTCTTTATGCACCTATATTTTTCGAAAATACTACTTGAAACCAGTTGAAAAAAAGAGTGTGGTTTCCATCCAACTTCTTTCACTCACCGAAACAGCTTTTTGTGTTGGGAGTTCTTTATAGATCCAATTTTCCGTTGTATACTTTCCCTTGAAAACACACAACGATAACATTTTTCCATCTGCAGATGCACACAGCAATGCTGTTGTATTTTCTGTGACAGTTTAATTCTTTTTACTTTTGCTCTGCTCACTGATTGCATCAACAATTCTGGTATTTGATGGGTTGTGGTAAAACCTAGTTTCATCACATTTGAAAATCTGGGCAGGTTTCCCCTCTAATCCAAGCAATATTTTCAGGCAATTTAATAGACAGAAGATGTCTCTATCTAAATGAAACGAACCAATGAGGTTCAGGGCAGCGGCCTTTGAATAGTGTTACCAGCTTATTACTGAACAAGATTTAATCTTACTCTGGCGAAAACCAAATACTTGCCACACCGTGGGCCCCCATCCACTCACCGCCATGGAGATGGCTGTTTCCCCTACCTTCCCACCTTTTCCCTAGCATGCTACTCAAGGCCGGCCAGCCAGCCTTGCAAGCTCCTCAACACTGATAATGCAACTCACTGTTGTGCTGCGTGTTATACTGCACTATTATATGTAATTGCATTGAATGCAATTAAAGTACAATCACCCATGCACCAAAACTGCTATAATAATATTTTACAATTATAATAAATTACCCTTGAACCAAAGCAGCTATTTTCAGAGCCAACATAATATGTCATAACATTTCACGAATGTAATAAATGACCTTTGCACCAAAACAGATATTTCTTATGTATTAAAGCTCTCTAAACTTATATAGGTGTATTTTCCCTTCACTGCTCAGCAATCACTTGTGGCATAGTGGTTAAGGCTGCTAGCTATTATGCTAGTGGTCCCGGGTTCAAATACCTGTCGATCTGAAATTTACTGTTAGGAATAGGTCCCAAATAGGTAGGTAGGGTGAGAGAAAGGGAGGAAGGAGAAGAGAAAAGCAAGAGAAGAAAGAAAAATAAATTATTTAATTTTTTCCCAGTTTCACCTCCTGCTTACTAGATGGTGCTGCAGCCTGTTGTTCCAGTAGTACAAATCATGCCACTAGGCAGGTCCTGTTAACAAGTAGGAGTGGGGGACTAGGGTGCAGCAAATATATTTTTTTCCCCTTACTTCTTCACAGGTTAGAGCAAATCCATACCTATCCATAGTTCTTA
The DNA here is from genome assembly GCA_964059195.1 of Ectobius pallidus. Classification (NCBI taxonomy): domain Eukaryota; kingdom Metazoa; phylum Arthropoda; class Insecta; order Blattodea; family Ectobiidae; genus Ectobius; species Ectobius pallidus. The sequence continues at coordinate 54,415,436 of CAXKWD010000011.1, forward strand.
TGCAGAAGTTCCTCCTCATAATGACTAGATAGGTAAGATTGTACTCCCCCTCCACCTTTACCTTCTTTGGATGTATAGCCCTCAAGTTCCATGTACTCAATGTTTCAGAGTACTGCAAGGTATGTTGTAAGCTGTGGCTGATCCTCGGATGGTCTTGTTTCCATTCTGAACATCATTGATGGCCTTCTCGAGGTCTTCTGTTGAGTAGGCAGCTCCAGGACCATTCTCTGTTTTTCTTTTTTACTTCTGCACCATCGCCTACAAAAAGAAAAAAATATACAGTAAAACTTTTTCAAAGCGGAATCGTATGGGACCAAAAGAATTTTCCAAATTGGACAAGTTTCCGGATTACACAAAATACACTAGACTACATAAATGTTATCAATTACTGTACCATGCGCCACAAATGTGAATTTGTAATACTGTAATTAATTACAAACCTTAATTCCTGTACAGCAGATATTCTTCACTTTATTTTTATATACAGTAAAATACCACGCTATTATTAATAATTAATAACACTAACACATAATAATTATGCAATTACTGTAGGCTAACTGTTTTCTTGCCTCATTATCCCTAGGTTTATTTCACTTGTGTCGCCACATATCGGGACATGGGCCCGGACAAAGACAAGTTTTTAGCCTGCGCATTTACAAACCATTCCCACACTATTTCATTAATTTCTTCATTTCCAGTCTTCTTTGTTTTTCTCTTCATTTGTCCGTTCCCCTTGATCCACTCCTCCCTTATCTTATCTTTGTTCTTTAAAGTTTCGTAAATTTGTGTTTTACCGCATTTGAAACGCAAAATTATTTCGCGCACAGAAAGTTTGTCTCTCTCACTCGCCTCAATCACCTTCATCTTTTCGTTGAGCATGAGCGATATGTACTTTTTGTTCGACATGATGCTACAAGCAGTACAAGCCAACTGAAATTGAAGCCTGGCGGAAAATAGAAAACAAAGCAGGTAGCAGATTTCTTGACAATTGGGTAAATTCCACTGTTGGCCGAAACAAAAGACACCGCCGTGTTTAGCCTACTCTAACGGAACTCTCAGGGCTGTTCAATATTCGTGCTAAGAAGTAACGTGTTCACACGGACTTAAATAACAAAATATATTATATTGTAATGCTGCTTTTCCGCATTATAGAATAAATTGCTACTTAAACCTTAAAATCTGCATTCCGTTTCCGCGTTAAGCACGTTCCGTTTTATACAAAATATTGACATTTAAAAATGTATTGCGTGCGTCGGGACCGAAATATTTGTACGCTTTGGACAGATTTCCGGATTATACACGTGCCGCTTTGAACAAGTTTTACTGTATATATATACACACATATATTGTAGCTGAATTAATAAGCTAGTGAAAATTTTGTTAAGTTCTTTGTAATGGTTAAGACGTGAAAATATTCCAAAACTTGCAACAAGCCATGCTTTTTACAAATAACCTAACCTAACCTATAAGTCTTAACCTGCTTTTTACAACTCTTTAATTCACATTAATATATAAATTGACCAATTAAAAATATATATATTTTTAAATGACAATTTATTTATTTCATTATTACAAATTTGTTGGTGGGGTAACTGGAACCTGGTAAACCCAGTTGCCCCAAGCCCATGGCCCAGTTACCCTATTTTAAAAATATTTTCGGAGTAACTGGGCTATCCCAACAAAAACATGCTGTATAAAAATACTGTACAAACAGACTAAAACTTTTAACAGCGGTGGATAACTCAAACACTAACAAGCAGCACAACGTTTCAACTAGATCCTTCTAGTCTTCCTCAGGCACTGGTTGGCAGATCAGCTGGGTTGAGTGTTGCAACCTCCTCTACGTCACCATCATCATCGGTAAGGAGTGGGTGGGTAAATTCACAAAGTGGACGCTCAGATACATGAAGAAACATGGTGTTATGTTGGAATCTCTTAAGCTATTCAGTAGGAATTGCAAAGTCAGATTCGGGGCATTTTTTAATAATCTGCCAACTAATTTTAGGGGGAACATTGTCCTGAACCATTCTACGAATTACACTAATCCATTCGTCTCCCAGGTCACCCTCGTAGTTATTATCACATTTGTCCTGATTACTGGCAATATGAACAGCTTCACAAATCTTTCTTTTAATTAAGTCCCTTTCAACTTTCACCACTTCCAAATCTTTAATGCTGTGCTTTAAGGAAACCATATGTTGACTTAATCCAGTGTTGGTCTTCAAATTACGATTGGCAGATTATTAAAAAATGCCCCGAATCTGACTTTGCAATTCCTACTGAATGGATTAAGAGATTCCAACGTAACACCATGTTTCTTCATGTATCTGAGCGTCCACTTTGTGAATTTACCCACCCACTCCTTACCGATGATGATGGTAACGTAGAGGGGGTTGCAACACTCAACCCAGCTGATCTGCCAACCAGTGCCTGAGGAAGACTAGAAGGATCTAGTTGAAACGTTGTGCTGCTTGTTAGTGTTTGAGTTATCCACCGCTGTTAAAAGTTTTAGTCTGTTTGTACAGTATTTTTATATTTCTGACCGGTGGAAAGGTTATGGAATTTGAATTTGTTAAATAAAAACATGCTGAAAGGATAGAGAAAGGTTAGACATATTAATAATGGAAAGTAATATTAAAATTTATTTTAAGATAGTAAATACCAAATAGGTACTTACAGGCTATTGTTGAAGCTCATTTGAAACTGATGTCACAGCACGTTGTTTGAAGAAATTTGAGTTAAAATCCAGTTGAAATTCATAATTACAAAATGTCAGCAAGAGGGTCAGATCTGTTGTTCCAGAAAGAAACCAACAAGAATCAGGCGTTCCAACTGAATTAGCTTGAAATGCCCATAGATGTAGATGTAAATTAGCCATGGCCCAGATGCCCCAAGGCCCAGTTAACTCACAACACCTTATGTTTTTGAGAGTGATGAATACCCAAAATATGCTTGTATTTCAGAGTAGCTTTTCAGGAAATAAAGATTAGTACAATGTTTTTGTAATAATATAACCATGCTATCTATCCACTTTGAGTTGACCAATTTTAATAAAATCTGTAGGCCTAAATATTTGGCACAGTAATGGCTAGTTAATATTTGGTTATTCAAGGTTTTAAATATCTCAAATTTTGTTCCTACATGCTATAGGTATCCATAATAGAATGGTTAACAATCAATAAACATGACAAAGCTCCTATTTGAAATTTAACAACAAAATCTAGTTACACGGCAGCTGCATTTTCATAGAATCGGCTACTCATTTTAAAGAATTAATGGTGGTGAAGTAAAGCATTTTTGACAAAATGTATAAACAAAGCTTTTTAAAAATAATGTACTGCAAATTAAATACTTGTAATACAGTAAATGATTCACAAGCCCTGTTCGAAGGTAAATAAAATTATTATTTTTTTAAAGAAATTCTGTTTATTATTCTGGCACACTAACATTGTACTTGTCTCTGCAAACAGTCTTACGTAAATCATATAAACACATCTTATAACTACATACCTATGAATCACAGATACAGAAAAATGTGCTTGTAAGAACATTGTTAATGTTGGTTAGAAATATAAGATTTTTTAATCAAATCAGAACAATGCCTGAGAATTGTTAGTTTCATGATATAAGTAGTTGTCATTTGTTTATTACTCCTTTATTATCACCCAACAGGTGTTCTTGACACTACCACCAGTCTAGTGTTCTGGGTGACTGAAAAGAAACAGATCTGCAAAAATAGGAATTGTGAATCTTTAAAGAAATATTTTTCAACAAAATTTTACCAAATAATGAATCATTTTGTACTTCTGAAAAACACATTACCAGATTCAAACAACTTAATCGTGATTTTCAAGCAGCTATTTCATCTCTGCATACATCAAGTGAGGACTATGCAAGATGCTTCTTACGTTCTTCAAAAGGAAGAAAACAAAATTTATACTCAGAAACTGCTTCTTCGGGAAAAAGATAAAAGGTCTGCAGTTGCCCATGCTCTCAAAGTTAATTTTGTAAAATACTTGTCCTCCTTGAAAATGATGTATTTATTTATTTGAACTGAACAATTTTTTCGTTGTAGTTAAGTTTTTCTTTCTTTCTTTCTTTCTTTCTCTCTTTTTTTTTTCTCTCTTTCTCTCTTTCTTTCTTTCTTTCTTTCTTTCCACAATTGAGATCGTGCAATTGAACTTTTGTTATGTATGCATGTTCTGACAGTTTAATTCTATCCAAGGAGAATAAGAGTTCAGTTATAAAATTTTAACTAAGAAAGAAAAAGTTTTTAATTTGTGAAGATGTGCATGGAAAATTAAATATAATTTCTGCTAAAACAAACAATTTAGGTTTACATCTTCAGGTTTGACTCTTAATTTATCAATCTTTACTGTAGTGATTGTTCTTTATATTTTTTGAATATTTCTTACATTAAAATGCAGTTTATCTGATTGGATTTTTCTAAAGCACACAGACGGTCCTGTCCAATACATCTGATATATTTCAGAAGCATTTCAGATTCATCTCGACTGGTGCTAGAGGTGATTATTCTCTAAAGTCAAGTAATAATATCTGCAAGAGACTTACATTTAATTTCAGAATGATTGACATTGGAATGAAGCTTGGAGATAACATTTTGAAATAAAGATTAATGTAAAAAAGCAAGGCTGCACATTACTATACAGGATATTCCTGGACTGAAATGTAGTCCTACACTCAGTTTACAGCAGTTCCACTTAATTTAATTCGAAGCATGAGATCTTGCATATTTGTTGACTTTCTCATACACTTCTGGAAAAGCCTTCTTGCAGTCCAGGCGGTCACGCATTCTATCATACAATTTGTGATCAAACATCTGACGAAACTCATCTTTTGTTCTGTAGGAATCAGCATACAGCATCTGAAACCTAGAAAGCACAGAAACAAATATCTTTATAACCAATACATCAAATTCTTCTGACATTTTCTTTTATTTATGGAATTTAATAAAACAGTGGGACATCTGCCCAGGTGGTGCAGCATGATGTGAATTCGCTCAATGTCATTTGTCCTGTTGTTTTGTCCACACAATTAATTCATAGAGTAATGACAGTTCAGGAAGGAGTGAAAAAACATGTTGTCTAGAGAATCTCTTTTCAAGGGCACGGAGTGCGGCAAAATACGCCTTCTGCTGTATTTCATATTATTCTGATATGAGCTAACTAAAACATTTTAATTTAATTGGTATTTTATTGGAAGTAATTAAGCATGGGAAGAAATAAGTAGAAAATCATAATTATTAAAAGCTTCAGAATTGGGAATTTATATTCATTGCAATAAGAGAGAGAAATTATACTTCAGAATAAAATAAGTACGACTAACGGGAACAATAACAGAGTCCAAGTGAACAAAGGGAAGGGTGTCAGTCACTAGAGCCAGTTCCTCGTACTAGTATTGTGTTTGAAAAGTAACTTATACAAAGGAAGATGAGATAAGAGATTATTTTATTGTGTGAAGGTGGATAAACCAACTCCGTCTCGTACCAAGTGAACAATAGGTAGGTTTGGAGTTCTAGGAACGTACTCCTTAAGAACGCGTGTAGCCGCATGGGGTTTGACAACCAATCATCCTCCGCAGGAAGTCCTGCAGCGGAATAATATTTAAGGTTACTAGCCAATAAGGGTGAGGGACTAATTTATGTCTCTGACTAAATGCGAAGTTTCTTGGGAGGAGATATAATTCTGTTGGAGAAGAAGCGCTGGGGACTCCTGGAGAGTAGGTCTAAAATCTTAGAGGCCTGGTGGCCGACGTCGATTGTGATAGTCTCGATAATTTGCTAAGTCCAGGTCGTGAGCGACTGGCCATTCAATTCAGAATTAGAGTCGGGAACAAGTTAATAATTCATAATATATCAGTAGTAACGGAATTAGGTAGATATTAACCCAAGAAACTGAGCATCTAGTAAATTCACGGCTTCATTGTAAAAGATTGCAATTTAAGAAATTTATTGTACGAAAACTTGTATTGGAGATTATTAAGTACCGAAGCAATTATAATAAACCCAGTTCTTACCCAACTCTAAGACTTTCAATTAAAAGTTGCATTCCTATAATGCGTTGTCCCTGAAATTAAGGAGTTTTCTAGCCGGGCATAATAATATAAAAGGTGAGTCTACGTGTATTGGAGTGGCAGCATCCAGGACACCGGGACTTCACATCACGACAACACGACTTCAACTTCAAGTAAGTCATAGATTTACTTCCAACTGGGACAACCTATTCCAAATGGCACCCAACATCTTCTTCCAGGAGTTCTTAAACCGTATCATAGATTTATGGTACAAGACCAAAGGCTTACTTGCCTTCTAAAGGAAGGAATGCTATGGTATTTCCACCCACTCAAACTGTAAGATGGAAATCTGACTACGCTCTTGGTCTCATTCGATTGAAGCACTAATTCACTAATTAAAGAGTGACAGTACACTTTTCAAATATGGAATATACACTAGCTTCTATGTAATATTTATAGCCTACTATATTTTGATTTTACTATTAATTATCAGTTTGTTCACATGATTTAATGATGGTTCTGTACTTTTACCTTCTGTTCTGATTTTCCTATTCCCCTTGTGTTGGGGCATAGGGCCTCCAAGTGGAGATTTTTGTTACCTGGTTATTTATTTTCCAAGAAAGGTCAGTGTGACAGGTGGTAAGCCTCACAAAAACCCCTCTGGAAACTAAGGTATTGCTTGGATGTGAAAGGACCGAGGAATTTTGTCCAGAGGCTCTAATTTAGGCTTGGAGTTCTTTTACATGCAGTAGATCTATGACACAACCTCCCCAACTTATAGTCCCTCCTGGAGGACTCCATGCCCAGGATTTTTATATCCTGAAAAATCTTCCATCAACCACGACCGGGTTTGATCCCATGACCTTCAGATCAAGAGGTGGGTGCACTACCTCCAGACCACTGTGGCAGACATACTGTTACTTTAGCTTGCCTGGCGGGCAATGTGTGTTGGTATTTTGACCTGGAGTGGTTCCATTTTCCATTTTACCCTTTTAAATCTATTGACATGGGGGTGTCACATTTACATACACATCAATACCATTGTGCTGCCTTGGAAACAAAATGACAATAACTTACCAACTGCTCCATCCAGGCCAACTTTTACTATTAATACATGCAATATTTCACTGCCTGCTTGATCTGGTGATTAGTGTTGGTGATTATGGAACTGCAGTTCTGGATTCCATCCTGCTACCTCTTTGGATTTTTCTGAGGTAGGGAAGTCTGGAACAAGCTGCACTCAGCTTTGCGAGAACTGAGGAGCTACTTGGGGGGGAGGGGGGAGGGAAGTGGATCCTATTACAGAAAATCATTGATAACAGCCCTGAGTTGTATGCTGACCACATTCCCACTAATCCTGCCAGCTGCCCAATATTGATAATGCAGTGGTCGGATGGCAGTCTCTGTCCCATAAGGAATATAGCACCACAAGTTTTACATTCTATTCTTGCACCAAACTGGTTAGTTAAAATGTTTCCTAAATGTCTCTTAAAAAATCTGAAGGAATGATATAATGACATCTGATATTGGAACAGAAGTACAATGTATGTAAATACAATTCATATCACATATAATACCCAAATTTTATCTGCACTTGTGTAAATCTTGGGATAGTGAATATCTAAAAAGAACAGTCAATACTAGCAGAAGATTTTGAAGAAATTTGTTTCTTTCTTACCCATCCACTTTAGTTACAAAGTCTTCTATTTCTCTTGTTGTATTCACTGCATGATATTTTTTACCCTTTGGTACTACAGGTACTCCATAAACACCAACATCTACATACATTTCTTCTTGATCTCCAGCTGGATGTACCATGCCAGGGTCATTTGGTAAATTGAAAGGGCAGAGCCATACTGGATAAACCTGACGAACCAATATTATATTAGTAATTTCCAGCATAGATCACAATATGATTGTATGTACAAAAATTACGGAAATGAAGTGTCAATAAGTGTACTGACATAATGCAATCAGAAATCACAGAAATATATAAATATAAAATGGTAAAGAATGAAAAACTCGTATGTCTGGATTTAAATTTTACACTTCTGGGTTAAACAATTACAAACAAAAAATGTATGTATAACCTACAACATATCTTGGTTTATACTAAGGTTACCCATTTTTTCAATGAATCTGAGGACACGTTGAAAATTTGATGGAATTATTTTTTTGACAGGAATGGATGGCTTAGTAAACTTACTTCCTACAATATGTAACAGTTAATGTCTTTAATACAACTTAAATAATTAATAGGTCTAATAGGTCTAATTTTCAAACAACACAAACATCTGACAGTATCATGTAGTTCCTCTTTAGAATATCAAATGATTCTGAATTACTAAAGAAACATTTATTTTTATTTTTTTAACATTTTTCTAACTACAGAATACTCAACATTGCCCTTTAGTTCACATCTGCATAGTAAAATACCACTAATAAGAAGTAATTTTAAAAGCTTGGAGACAAACAAACAGGGCAGACAATATATGCACTTTACATATATATATATATATATATATATATATATATATATATGTATATCTTGAATCAATAGTCGAAGAAAACACATCTCATTTTCTTATTTGCCAATATTGTCAATGGAATTTAACAGCAAACACTTCCATCTCCAGAGATAACCGAATGGTCATAATTTTAAAATTATTTTTTACATTTTAAGGAGAATGTTTAAAATTATAAATCCACAGAGATTACATAAATCCAGGGGCAGAAAGTTAATCAAGAGACTGTCCCCAGGAAACAGGGCCATCTGGTAACTTTAGTTTAGTACCGGAACAAAAACTTTTTAAAATTATACCTCCTATGTCCCAATGAAAATATGGCTGCAAAAACGTTATTTTATCTTATATTGGAAAGAGGATTTTTGAGGATTTAGAAAGTTTTCTTTCTTCATCATTCAAATGATGCTTTTGTGCACAGTAATGAACTCTCAAATATATGAAAAATCCAGTAACTAACCTGTACTGCATTGTGAAACATAAGAATGGATTCCTTCAGAGCTTTCACTGGAACCAACAAATCTTGAATGATGTGACTATTTTCATACAAATTTGTGATGGCCTTTGTTTCTGTCACTTTCAATAAGGACACCTTTGGTGGCATCATCCAGCCCAAAAGGTATCGGAACAATACATTGTTGCCAAATGGGATGATGTTCTGAAATCATTCAATCTTTGCTCACACAACCTAGGAATAATGGCATAGCATTGGCTAAAAATAAATTGCTGAGCTGTGATAAAGGGGACATCACATGGAAATACACCTAGTTTAATACTGATCTTTAAAACTGTGATCATGGAGCAGTCAGGTGTTGTGAATATAGGCATGCTGCGACTGGATATAATGTAACTGGAGATTGATCATGACTCATGATTAGGGATAATGGAATTTCTTGAATAGATTTTTAGATGAAATTCTTATAAACTCATTCTTATGATATAGAAAGGAAGAATTGCCAAGGGAATGAAAAAATCTGGTGAACAGACTTATTATAGTCCCACTTTTTCTCCAAGATTTGGCAAATACAAATATTTGATCAACAGTTGATCTTTTTTGCCTAAATCCATATTGGTGATCTCCACTGATTTCTTCCACATATGGGGTTAATCTAGACAGAAGTATATTAGACAAAATTTTGTACAAAGGGAGAAATTCCTTGATAGTTATTACATTTGGCCCTACCTCCCTTTTTATGGATTGGTATAATAACAGATTTTTTCATTCCATTGGCAATTCTTCCTTTCTCCAAATCATAAGAATGACTTTATGAATCTCCGAGTTGAATCTTTCCACACCTGCCTTAATTAATTCTGCTGGAATTTGGTCAATTTTTTTTTTAATTTTTTTTAGCTATAGCTGTTTTCTACTTTGTTAGAGTCAGTTCAGCAACCAACGGCTCTGCTGTGAATATTTCACTTTTTACACTTTGCACATCTCTATGTATATTTAATAACCTATCCAAAATATTAGTCTGAGCCAACATTGTCCTGAACCCTTCTTGAACTTGTTTATTCCCTTGTAGAGATCCCAAATATTTTTTTTTTTGTCTTTACTATTTAACTCCAATTCATTTACTTTGTCTTTGAGATAGTTTCCTTTCTTTGTTCTAATGGATCAAGAGGTTTCTCGTTTAGCATTATTGTTCTTTTGCCTGCTTTCTTGCATTTACTAATTTGATACACTCATTATCGACCATAGTTTATTTGGTTTAAGTTCAAGTGGACCTAATTTTTCTTTTGCGGATACTTTACTACTGTTTAAAATGCTTTCCCATGTTTTATTGATATTCATATCATCTGGTTCTGCAGTGTTTTCTCAACTGCAAATCTATTTGAAATCTTGACTTGGTAAGTGTTCCTAATTTGGTCTTCATCTAGCTTTTCAGATTGAATCTCTCTACATCGAAATTTTTCCTAGTTCCTTTGTTTAATAAAGTTCCTCCCGAACAACTGCAACTACCATAACGATCCAAATCACAGTCAGCCCCCCTAAGTTTGAACATCAATTATACTAGACTTCCTCCTTGCATCTATTAGCACATGGTCGATTTGATTAAGAGTCATTCCATCTGGCGAGGTCCATGTGTATGTATGAGTAATACGATGTGGGAATTTTGTACTCTTTACAACTAGATTTTAATGGTGGGAAAATTCACCAATCTAACCCCATTGCCATTGGTCTGCAAGTGGAGACTTTCACCTCCAATCATGGGCCTGAAAATCTCCTCCCTTCCTACTTTCACATTGAAATCTGCTAGTACAACTTTTATATGATATGCCGGCAACTATTTCCTCATAGTAACTGTCCTTGTCATCATCGTCTTTATCCTCTGTTGGTGCATGATGTCGCACCATCATCCCATTAGAATAACATAAGAAAGACTATCATTAATAAACTCTACTTTCTTAATGGCTGAATTGATTCTCCATGTATGAAGAACCCAGCCCCTAATTGATGGTTATCATGCCCTTTCCCATAGAAAAAGGTGTCTGTCTGTATTGAATCTTCACCCACCCATCTAACCTGTATTTTTCTTATTCTCTAGTTACTGATTTAAGCACCCCAGGCCTATACAAGGAAAATTTTACACTGACAGGTCCATAAATCAAGCAAGCATTTTTTAATAATATTTTTATGATTTGAGAGGCTGCTAACCTCACACCAAACCCCCAAGCTGAAGGACCACCTCATGTCATCTGTCCAGCATTATATGTATGTATGTGTGTGTGTGTATATATATATATATATATATGTGTGTGTATACACACACACACAATACTTTTTTCTGGGGGTATGCGGGGGTACAAGTACCCCTTAAAGATTTTTTCAGTTTCATATAGGCGAAAATCATTAACTTCCACAATTTTGAAATTTGGAGAAATATGTGCCAAACAAAATAACAAAAATGATATTATGCATGATTATGTTGCTGATGTTACTGATTCAACATAAGCACATGTTCAAAGGTTCATTGTATTCCTCTTCTCTTGGCTTCAAATTGAATTTACTGCATTATGTCATTATGTCTCTGTCTATTCTGCAGTTGTTTTTCATTTTTTAATTATATGTGCTCTTGTGAAAATGAGTCCACTTATATACATGTTAGATGATCAGTAATATCTCACAGTAGTTCCAAGGTTGGTCACAAACTTGTCAGGCACCAACTCTTGAAAATACAAGTAAAGCTACTTTTCATTATAAATTTAGTGTCTTTTTGGTGACAAGTGCAAGAACCATTTGCGCGTATCATGGACTAAATTGCAGCTTATGGGTAGAACTGATGTATACGAACAGACTCAACCTCGGAAAACTTAAATTCGTATAACCTTATGATATATTGTGTGATTCCACTTTCATTCTATATATGTGGATAAGTCTGGCAACAATCTTTCAAGTCAAAAGTGAAAGCACCCCTTAAATATATACAGTGATTCCACTTTATGAGGAAACCTCGCATCACTGCCGCATTGCCGCGCTAGCATCGCATTGCATCGCAGTTGTACAAAGCATACAAGCGGTTAGTTGCTTCATTGTGTTTTGTAGTGAGACACTTTTCTATTGTTGTCGTGTGTTACATAAGACAATAATCGAAAATGTATACGGTTGAACAGCGAATTTATTTGGTAGAATGTTACTTATTGAGAAATAACCATAGAAGGCGCGTTCGGAGATTTTCTCGTAAATATCCTGACTGTACCATCCCTACAAAATCGTGTCTTTCGAAGTTGATGAAAAAGTGGCGTACAACAGGTTCAGTTTGTGACATACCAAAGAAGCGTGAAAGGCACGTTTTAACAGTAGAGAAACTTGAGGATATTCGGGTGCGATTAGAAGTAAGTCCTAGAAAATCACTGAAACGTTTGTCGCAGGAAACTAACATATCCAAGGGGTCAGCCCACAAAGCGACCAGACTGCTGAAATTTCGACCTTATAAACAAATGGTGAGTAATAAGCCTCTACATGTAGGCCTATTTTGATAATAAATTGGTCGAGTTATTCTATTTTGTGCAGGGACAACGCTGTTAAAAAGTTTCCGCATAAAATGGCCTCCCTGTATATATACAAACATATTTGAGAATGAAACACAGATGAAGTAACCACTAAGGGTAGCCTAATCTAGAGAGAAAGATTCTATCTTCCACTTCAAGAAATTGGGCTAGTTCAGTTGGTAAAGCACCAGAATGGTAGGGTGAAGAAGAGTCTCAGCATTAGACGAATTTTTCTCCTATCCTATCATTCATTATCTTTCTTTGGATGTTCAAGTGACCTGAACAATCTTTACCCACAGAACATTTTAAGACACAACACAAAAAATAAACTGCAAAACCAGAACCAGTAAGGAAAACACTAGGAATGCAAGGACAGGCTCAGCAGGAATCTAATTTAAGTCCTTTAGGCCTACATGGGCAGACTCAATTTATCTCCTCTCCAAAACTATGTGTTCCTTATAATCAACCCTATTCTTGAACTCAAAAATTAAGTTTACCTGAAAAGATATTATCTATGCTTACTGCATCCAGATTACTATTTCATTCAATTAAATGCAAAGTGACATGTTACAGTGTGCCTAGCATCATTACTACAAATGAAGAATGTATATTCTCATAAAACATGCAAAATACCTCTACTTCCCAAAACAATGGACGAGTATGCCTGTGGTAATACTCCCTCAGAGGAATGAATTCATAACCAGGGCCCTTCTTCAAGAACTTCCTCACATGAGTGAAGAACCAAGGTTTGTACCATTTGCCGATCTCGTTCAGCTGTAACAAGTAATAACAGGGTACACTCCATGTTTCGTATTTTATCCTCAAGCGAAACTTTCTCAATGTACAGAGACATTTTTGTTACGCCAAGAATGTAGAGGCCTGAAAGAAAGTCATCAGCCTGTAGGGTTTAAGGCCTCTAGTAAGATGGACCGTATGAGAAGGAAGGGGGAAAAGGATAAAAAAATGAATTTGGACCCTACATCGAAAACCAAAAAAATAAGAAGTTCACAAAACTTGGAGTTAGTAATTTATTTATTAAGTTAAATACTGGAGGTTGCTATTTGTTAGTGAAGTGAGCGGAGAAAGCACTGATCACTGTTAAAAATCACTGATTACATAATATAAAATTAAAACAAGTAAATTTGAAGAAATTTAACACTGTTTGAAACACGGTCTTGACTCGAATGATTGATGGATTTAGATCTTCTTGAGTATTGTTCTCTTGAAGTTGACTTGAGGTTGATGTGATGACAGTGACACAATCTTGATGTTAGTCACGTTGGCATGTGCAATGAATAATGGTTTCCATCACCAAGATTTGGTAGTGTTGTGTTGTGAAGCACTTGGAGGTTATGAGCGACGGTGTTATGTTGTGAAGCACTTGGTTATGAGCGATGCACTACATTATTACAAATTGTATGAAGGCGAAGCGTAGTAGAATACACTACATCGTAGCAGTAATATTATATATATACAGGCGAAGCGTAGTATATGAATTGTATTAATAGAAACTAAGATTCATGTTGTAAGTGGCGACACAGCCACATTGATGATGCATGGCAGCTGAGACTAGCTGGTAACCATGTCTTTGTTTGGTCGAAAAATCGGCGACAAACTTGCGTGCAGTTCTTCAGAAGATTACTGGCGAAAAGGGCGGGCGTGAATCGCCCCGAGCGATTTTTATACTCATTGATTGCGCAATTGGTATAACATAAACAAATTATGTCATATTAATTCTGATTCGACGAGATTTGCCGCTCTGAGTTAGGTTTCACCAATCAGGTTAATTCATTACGTCATTATCAGAATTACCATAAAATTCATTAGTTGAAGTCCCTAATTAAAGACAAAGACCTTTCCTTTAATTGTTTGATCGAACAGTCTATGTACTGAAATGATGTATGAATAATTGAGGTTAAGGACAGGTGTTGTAGTAACATAAGAGTTTCCGTTTTCCAATGAGTGGTTTCAGAGATATTTGACATGCTTTATGCTGAGGCGTCATTACGGAAAACTATTGATTTAACGTATGGAAAATGTTGCATTCATTTATTGCGCAATTTTTGACCACCTAATTTATGAATCCATCTGAAGTTTCTAAATTCCGATCACATAATGTGTCGAAATTTATAATTCGCTAGCTTTTAAGCGATGAGCTGGTTTCAGCAATTTGTGTTATGTTTGTGATGCTGAATCGATCACAGCGCCTGGTGAGCATTTGATGAACGATGTTTGTAAACAAATATGGCCGCTCTCTTAAGCATGAAAGTATTCAATATTACACGAAATAATTCCTTATACTCACTAAGGCAAACAAAATTACATGAAAATTTATTAATTACGTTAGCACAGGTAATGGCAAATGTGAATTATATTGAGTAGAAAATATCTGCATTACCTTGAAACCTTAACCTTAAATTCTTAGGCTATATGCTTATGTTTCAACAAGCCGGTAAAGGCTCATGTACAAAACCCCTCAATTCAAGCACACAGATTTCTGAATTAGGCCTATAGCTAGAAAAATCAATCCCCTACCTTTGTCATAGAAGGTGTTGCAAATAATCTCAGTCTACCGCCACACACTTCTGACATCTTTTAAGAAAGTTTGCCTTCACATACAACTTTAGGGCAAGGCATTCACTGAGGTCACAAGAAACAACAGCCCAATAATAAAAATGAGGAATTACAAGTCTTTCAATTAGGGACTTCTTCAATGAAAATGGTGAACAAAACTTCAGGCTTTTCAAATAATGGATTGTGGCAAATACTTTCTTGCACACTTGTATTACCTGAGTGACCCATCTGAGATTTTGATTCAAATGGAGAAATAAGTTCTTCACCGAAAAGTTTTCAATGGACTGGTTATTGTTGATCATAACTTGAGGATTCATATTATAATCTAATTTTGAGAGTAATCTCTGATGACCAGTAATAATGGCCTGGGATTTATCTGAGTTTAATTTGATACCAAATTTAGTACACCAATTAGATACAGCATTCAGATAGACATGTAGTTGAGTCAGACCATCATGTAATGTTCCAGGTTTAGTATGAATGTAAATCTGCATACAGATGATTTCTACTGTGTCGGAGTACTGTTGAAATGTCATTAACATTAATGAAAATAATAATGGGCCGAGAACTGATCCCTGAAGGATCCTCTCTTTACGGGATGCCAGGAAGACTGCAAGTAAACACACACACTTGGTGATCACGAAGATAAGAGTCAATCCAGTGGATGCAGCTTTCAGACAACTGTACAGAACGGAGTTGGGAAATAAGTATGTCTACATCTACAGAGGCAAACACTTCGATGAAATCTAGGAGAATTAACACAGCTATTTCACTTTTGTTGATGGCTTCACATATTATGTCTTCAGTGACGTTAAGTGGTGCAGTTGCAGTGCTATGTCTACTTCTAAATCCGGATTGATAAGGATAAAAAATTTGGTATCCATTAAAATAGACATTTGTTTATGTATGATCTGTTCCAGTGCTTTTGATACAGTATGTAATATGCTGATAGGTCAGTAATCACTTGAGAGGGTGGGTGTGTCATTTTTAGGGATTGGTCATACAATTGCTTGTTTCCATAGTTTGGGAAAGTAGGCCTTGTAGGCCAATTTCAGAAATCCGTGCACTTGAATTGAGGGGTTATGTACATGAGACTACACCAGCAGACGACTTGCTTCCACGCTGCCATGCAGACCATGCGTACTCGGCACATCGCAAAAATGTCTCCGTATAATGTAAAAGGTAAAGTGATCCCTCCATGGGCCATGAGGCCCGTAGGGTTTCCAGGAGGTTAAGGCTCCCAGATTGTGACCTACGGCACATGAAGGTGGTAAGGTTGTCAGCCCTATGCACCAGCCACTTTTTACCCCCAGGAATACTCCTGGTACTCATTTCGGCTAGAGGCTGAGTCGACCTCAGGGCCATAGTGCCACCAGAAGGATTAGGCCAATTGAAAAATCATGACCTCATAGGGAATCGAACCTGCGACAATTCAGGTTTGTAGCGCAGTGCCTTAACCACTACACCATGGTGAATAAATTTGTAAACATAGAAATGGATAAAATACAATAATTATGGATATTAGAATAATACCATATGTATATGTGCATTGTGATCATTCAAAAAGGCAAAAGCAAAATTCTTTTAAACAATACCATGTGGGCTTAACATTTTTTCAATTGCAGTAACAATTAATTACCTAGAGTGCAAATTCAATTCAAATCCATTCTTTATTCTACCGCTAGATCTTATTACACATGGACAAGACACACCAGTCACACGCGCTTGTTCCAGACAAGGCAGAGATGGAATGAAGGTGATAATGACTACAAAGTAATATCCGAAGACCACGAGGGACAAAGCTTCGTACATTAAACTTACAGGTGAGGAAAAACACCACCAAGGAAATTTGTCCCCACTAAGAATTGAACATGGATCCACTGCATGACAAGAGCAAATGCATCCCCTACACCATAGTGGTGAAGTGTGAATTGTCATTTTTCTTAAACTACTATTAAGTCTACTTAAATACTACATAAGCATACAAGAAACAAGAAATTTGCAATTCACATGATGCAAACAAATTCCAACATATGAAAATAGGCCTTAATTTGAAATCTTGGAGAAAAAGTGGGAACATAATAAGTCTGTTCATCAGCTATACATAGATACATTTATAAAAAAATAAAAATAATAATTAAAAAAAAAAGCATATGACTTAGTTAGGTGAGACAAATTGTACAGTATTCTCATTGAGTTTGGTATACCAAAGAAGTTAGACTGATGAAAATGTGTCTAAATGAAACATATAGGAGAGTCAGGTTAGGAAAACTTATATCAGATAGGTTTGCCATTAAAAGTGGCTTGAAGCAAGGAGATGTACTATTGCCTTCATTTTTTAATTTTGCTTTAGAATATGCCATAAGGAAAGTTCAGGAAAACAAGGTAGGCCTACAATTAAATGGCAGTCAACCGATTTTAGCTTATGAAGACTCTGTTTGCTTGTTAGGTGATGGCATAAACACAATCTAGAGAAATGAAGAAAGTATTTTCGATGCCTGCAGGAATGCCTGCAGAAATGACTGGATATTAATACAGAAAAAACTAAGTATATGGTCATGAAACGTCAAATTAATGTGCTACAAGATATTAGAATAGCCAGTAAATCGTTTGAACAAGTGGAGAAATTCAAATGTCTGGGAGCAATAATTACAGATACAAATAATATTAAGGCAGAAGTTAAGTGCAGGCTCAAATAAGGAAATATTTGTTTTGTGCAGTTCAGAAATTCTTATCTTGTCTTCTGCCCAGAAACCTAAAAATAAAAATTTATATGATAAATATCCTGCCGGTTGTATTATATGGCTGCCAGACATGGTCGCTTACTCTCCGGGAAGAAAATCTGAGAGTATTAAAAACCAGGGTGCTTAGGAAAATATTTGGGCCTAAGAGGGATGAAAATGGGGACTTAAAAAAACTGCATAACCTGTACTCATCAACGGATATAGTAAGGTAATTAAATCATGGAGGATGAAATGGGCTGGACATGTTGCGTGCATGGGGGAGGAAAGACGTATCTCAAAAATATTGACTGGGAGACCCGAAGGGAAAATACCACTTGGAAGACCTAGACATAGGTGGGAGGACAATATTAGGATAGATGTAAGAGAAATAGGATTTTCGAGGGATGGTTGGATGGAGTTAGCAGAGAATAGGGTTGAATGGCAGGCTCAGGTATGCACGGCAATGAACCAGATAATACTCCTTTAGCTTGCTTAGGAATTGTTTATTGCTATTGTGTAAGTAATTAAGTAAAATAAATATCTCTTTCAATCCAAGGTAAGTTAATCCCAAATTCCATTAATTAAAGGTAAGAACAACCCAAAGAATTTGATAATCACTCATTACGAAATCCTGCTCATACTAAAAGACTAGCATTAATATCCAAGGACACTCAAAATCAAGCAAAATAATGTCCTGAATATGTACCTTATCAAGTTCGTAGCTAGAAGACATGGTTCCTGTCATTATCACTGCTTCATTCTGGTTGAACAATAAGCCCTCCACAAAAACGTTCTCATCCTTCTTCATGCTTTCTTCATGGAACACCTTAACTACATCATCCAATGTGTATACTGGTTTATACTGGAGCTTCACATACCTAAAATAAAGTACCATTTAGGCCTAATCACATAACAAACTAGTTTAATTAGTAAAATGAACACTAAAAATAGGTAACTTATTTCATCCCTTCTTCACATACTGTATATGTAATACACCTTCAGATAATGTCTGAATACCAAACTGGTAGCTGGGCTATAAACCTGAAGGGATATGAATCAAATCCACTTCTTGGTTTAAGGTTTAATTAATCTTTATTTGTTTTTACTGTGGGTTGTACAGAATCTTATTTTTTGTCTATCTTAATTTATATTATGATGGTTAAAAAGGATGTAAAATATTACATCTTAAAGAAATACATAAAATTAATAAATTAAGTTAAAATAATACCCTTAACCCATTAAAGCCCAAGTTTTTTTCTTCAATATCAACAATATCATTTATTCTCCTTACGCAGTAGCTCAAAACCACACAGTCTAGAAATAGACTGCTGGGCGTTAATCTTATGAAAACATATTGTAATAATGAATAGCTACATTTCTGCTTATTTCATGTATTATATTATGTTTAATTTTTATTTCTTGAAGTAATTTTATAACATTGATCACTGACGTGGTCTTGTGGTTAGCGCCGCTGACTACAGATCCATCGGCCCGGGTTCGATCCCCGGTAACTCCTCGGATTCTTCTGAGGTAGGGATGTCTGGAACGGGGTGCACTCAGCCTCGTGAGTCAAATTGAGGAGCTACTTGATAGAGAAGTAGCAGCTCCGGTCATGGAAACCACCATTAACGGCCGTGGGTGTTGGCATGCTGACCACATGCCCTGCCATCTGCCTATGGTAGATGAAGCTGCGATCAGGTGGTAGGCCTTGTCCCTTCAGGGATGTAGCGCCACAGAGAGAATTATATAACATTTAACAATACACAATAAATTCAAACATATCACTTTAAATTATAATTTTCTCTGCAATCAAATCTTTTTCATGTATTTCCATTCCTTTTTCAAAGTGTGGTCATTTTCTGGAATTTTGTGTACCTGGGAGTAATTTTTTCATATCTTGCTGCCCCCCCCCATTTTTAGCGTTAGAGTTAGTTGTTTCTGGTAAGTCAGAGTTTTCAAAAGCAATGAAATATACTTCAACTGTTCCTTGTTCATCACTACTACATGCTTCATCTTCATCAATCAGACATATGGCTCAGGATGCAATATCACATCAACTGTATCACAATTATCATGAATCTGATTGGAACATACATTATCCAGTGCTTTTTCTAGTGTAATTCCTTCGAATACTATGTCATAATTATTATGTGCCATATCTCTCAATGAGGTTATATGCGAGGATAAATCATTCTTTATGCAAAATTATTCTTTTTGTTTAGGCCTACATCTTTTATTAAAGGTGGAAGTTTTGAAAGTTATTGACTTCTCTTGTTTTTTTTATGAAAATGAAATAGAAAGTATGTTTAGATAGGCCCAACATCCTATCTGCAGGCAAAAATGAATGCTCCTGCACCTCCTTCAATGAATATGGGGATTTCTTTGAAAGTCAGAATAAAAACGCATAAATTTCAATTTCAATTTCAATTGCCATGTGAGTATTCCCATTTTGTGCCATGCATCCATCGCAGAAAAGCTGTAAAGGTGAATATTTTTTTGTTCAAATTTACACTGACTTAGATAGTTAATGAGTCAATTCAGCAGCCACATGAACTGCTCCTCGCGCAGCCTGATTTTTCTGTCAAACAGATGAAATGTTTTTATTGTCTACATCAGTAAAACAGAGTAAAATGATTCACCAATAGGAAGCTTGGGCAAAGGTTGCACCCATTGAGCTCTATTTAATATAATATCAGTTTTGGCATCTGGTGAAATTTTTCCATTAGAATAACACATGCAACAATAGCTGTCTCAATATTCACCACACCACCTGTTTCAGATGTGGTCATGTTTTAAAAGATAGACACATCACGTTTTGTTTTGAACAGAGCGCTGGACAGATCATGTTCTGAATCAAAACCCATATTTCACGTTCAATTTTAGTGGTGAAAAGTTATGATTTGAAACGAAAACGTTTTATAGCATCAAGCAGAAATCCTCAGAGTGGGAATCCACCTCAAACTAAATTATGATCAGAGGTGGACTAATCACATTTTGAATTGATGCTCCTCATATCACTCCAAGTTTAAATAATCTTTTTTATTCTGAGCTAAGTTTCTTGTAAAATATTTTTGTAAACTGTTATTCTCAGTTACTGAATTTCATTTCATTGTTGTATTTGTGAGTGTGCGTATGTGGTTGTGCAATTAATGATGAAGCCATGGATATTGCATCCTTAGGGTCAATAAAGAATATGATTAAGTTTACACATTTTACAGTTTACCACAAAACCCATTTATCTGCAAAAGAAGTTTTTTACATTTTTACAATAAAAATTTGTTTTTAAAACTATGTCAAAACCAGTGGATAAACGTTAAAAAAGTTAAAACATGACGTTTCAACTCTACCCTCAAGACTTCCTCAGGGGACACCTCAATCAATACTGATCATAAGATTGAGTTTCGTCATTGTAACCCATTTGCCTACCATCGATAAAAATATTTCTTATGATCAGTATTGATTGAGGTGTCACCTGAGGAAGACTCAAGGGTAGAGTCGAAACGTCGTGCTTTAACTTTTTTTTAACATTTATCCACTGGTTTTGAAATTTTAAAAACATCTTTTTATTGTATCTGACTCAGGTGGAAATTAGGACCAATACGGATGTTTTATTTTACATTTTTGTTATGGGTGTACTTCAGAATTCAGGTGACTTGTATATACTTAACTTACACCTGAAATGATTTTTCATGGACTGCACTTCTTCATAAAAAAATGTATCCAATGGAAAGCAACAGCTGGTCTGACTAAGGGAAAACTGGAGGGAGAACAATTTTGTTACTCACCAAAAATGTTTTAAACTCATACAGCAAAAAATTTTAAACTTGATGGAGTCCATGACATGTTAATTAACTATTTAAAACTGCTTTGTTATCCTATGCCAGTACTGCTGGTCTACAGGATTGCTAAACAAATAAATAAATAAATAAAGCTAATTATAAAAAGATATCATTATTTCGTTATGAATTATTTAAATAGGCAATTAATTAACTAATTAATGGATTTTAAGTTTTAATTTGATGTATAGCAAGTCTACTTTTGAATAAAATAAAAATTAGCTTTTATTGGAATGCCCTTTGTACATAATATGGGTGCACCAAAAAATATTTATTGAAAGCACTTTTGTAATTGTAATGGAACGGATAAGTGGAAAATTTGTTTAAAACCACTCATATAATACAATGTTTATTTTTAATGATAAGAATTTTGATGCTGTGTTATTGTCAGCTATGCTGTGTCATTGTGTTGTCCATAGTCAATAAGTGAACATTCAATAATACTCCTTCTATATGAATGGATTCAAAGATTTTGCAAATTTTATACTTACTTTTTTGCAGGTATGATCTTAATAGTAGCTGCAGTGAGAAAGCCTAATGTTCCATAAGACCAGGGCACGGCATAGAACAAATCAGGATCTGAATCCTATAGAAAAAAACATTACATTAGAGCTGTACAAATAATGTTTAATAAAACACCAGTGATGCAATGCTCAACTAACCGTGAGTCAATATTGTCTGAGGTTATTGGTATATCCTCAACAAAGTAATTTTTAACATAACCTAATATGCAGTAATTACTAATGTTAGTTACACTATACAGCATGAATTTTCCTAATTCCTGGAGATCTAAGGAATGTTCTTCTGAGCTGTCGGGTCCTGGATGTAGGTTATCTGAACCAGACGTTTTACTCACATCTGTGGCAAGCATCTTCAGAGGTTAACTGCTGGTCTTGAAGTGAGCTGTCTGGATGAATATGACTGCTATTTATATTGTTGGTCCTGGAGTGGAGGAAGTTAGCTGAATGGCCACGTTTTCTCTGCTTCTTTTTATTGGCTGGTATAAAGTGCAGTTTTCTTTTAAGACAAATGCCAAGAGACTTAACTTTCTTAGTCTCATCTTTTCTATTGAAATTTCTTTGTACTTAAAAATTTCTATGGCTTCTCTCTGTAGACATGGATAGTAATGTAGATGGTAGATAGGACCTATGTCTGATTGTAGATTATTTATAGTCACCCGACTCTAGCAAAGCATTTTTGGTCATTGTAGATTTTTCAGGTTCAAGCAGAAGGCAATGTCTCTTATACTTGTTGAGGCAAGTGGCAATATTTCGTTCTGTTGTGCAGATGTACACCTGACCACAGCTGCACAGAATTCTGCAAACTCCTGATAAGGTGAGAAGATACCTGTTGTCCTTGGTGATCTGATGGTCTTTCGCAGCTTTTTGTTTGGTTTGTAAATGCATGAGTCTATTCCATCACCCAATGACAACAGGGATCCCTTCACCTCATCACTTTACAGAATTCCATGCAGCTGTGTTGTACATCAGCAAAACAAAATGGAATATTGCCACGTGCCTCGATGTGTATAAGAGACATTGCCATCTGCTTAAACCTGAACATGCTTTGGTGGAGTCAGGAGACCATGAAATACTCTAGAAGGAGACAAAGGTCTTATCTACAATCATATGTTACTATCCACCTCTACAGAGAGAAGCCATAGAAGTTTTCAAGCACAAGGAAAATTTCAATAGAAATCATGAGACTCTACAAGTTAACAGTATCTGGGCACCTGTCTTAAAACATAACTGCACTTCATGGCAGCCAATATGAAGTAGCAGTTAAAATGCAGGAAATCAGTTAACTTCCCCCACTCCAGTACCACCAATGAAGTATAAATACCCAGTGATGGATCTGGGGGGGGGGGGCAAACTGCCCTGGGCACACATATAACAGGGCACAAAATGGCCAAAAGATTTACTTTCATTGCCGTGGCTTTGGGGAGGTAAATAAACAATATACCGGTAAACCAATTTCATAATATTATTGATATTTTAATCGGTATTTTTAGTTCCACCCTAGGTGACTAAAATGAATGACTCATTGTAACTATACTTTTTGGATTTGGAGAAGGAAGCAGTGTTGAAATAATCAATGCTTTAAATTACCTTATATCTAATGAGACTAAAACTGATGCTAACATCCTTTTGAAAAATACCAGAATTTTTTAATTCGTCCCTTTTTCTTGTTTTTGGTTCAAGCAGTTAACCCAAATTGATATTGTAAACAAAATTTTACAAAAAGTATATCCATTGACCGATCTGTTAAACATATCAACAGACTTATCGAGAAATTTTAGGAAATTCGGATGAACTGTGCAACTGATGCAATAACGGAAGCAAGGACCATAGTAGATAGGCTCAATTTCGATCCTCAGTTCAAAGAGGTGTGGAAACTAAGAAAGAAGAGGATGATTGGTGAAGATGAGAGCTGGGTTTGGACCACTAACAAAAGGTTCATTAACATGATTGTAGAAATTATAGGAACAGCTCGATGCCTTACAAAATACAAACAATTTGTTTGGGTTTTTAATTGGGGCTGTGTCATAGGCGTTAACAGATAATGAGCTTAAAATCCAGGCAACACAGTTAGCTGATATTTATAGTAATGACCTTGATAAGGAGGAACTAATAATAGAAGTGAACAATTTTGAATATCATGCTTTTGACCTAACATCAATAATGAGAACAGCAATTCCCGCAGATCTTTTAACCTTAATTTGCCACAATGGACTTCAGGAGGCATATCCAAATGTGGCAACGGCATTTAGAAATTTTCTTACAATGCCTGTCTCAGTTTCATCCTATGAAAGGAGTTTTAGTAAGTTAAACACAATAAAAACATACTTAAAGTAAGTTAAACATAAAAAACATACTTAAGAAACAGGACGACAGAAGGACGTTTTACAAACCTCAGTGTTATTAACACTGAATATCAGTTAGCTTCAAATATCTCATACGATGATATTATTAAGACTTTTGCAGAAAGAAAAGCTCATAAAACTAAGTTACAAGTTTGCTCCATTGCTTTTTTTGTTATTGATTTATGTCCAAGTTTTGATTACCTCATTGATAATAGATAAATTGTAAATAATGTGTTACTCTAAGGAATGTTAGTAAAATTATATATTACGAAATTATCTGTTAAATATATTATCCATGTGTTTAGGTATTTTTAGTCATCTTTGCAAGTGTAGTTTAATTTTTGTATTAATTAAATATATTCCGTGTGAAAGTCATTTTTTTGCTAGGCATATATGTTTTACAAAGTAATTTACTTTTGTCTCAAGGTAAGTCATATACTACCTGTTCATTTATAAAAGAATGTAATGGAACCACAAAAAATTGTTTATACCATGCCTTATACTTCATATTAACCCTTCTAATGTATTAATTTACGTAGCTATGGTTAGTATCAAATAAAAATTTACTGTAGTCATTAATTGGGAGGGGGGAGGGACGGAATTACCTTTTCCCTTGGAAGCCAGAAAGCCTAGATCAGTCACTGTAAATATCAGCTGTATTTGCTCAGAAGCTCACTTCAAGACCAGCATCAACATCTGAAGATGCTCACCAAAGACACAAGCAAAACGTCATATGCAGAAAACCTAAGACCACGGCCCACCAGCCTAGAGAACCATGTTAACCTGCAAGACTCTGGTTATGAAAGCCTATATAATAATACAGCCAAAAGATATTTATTTCTGTTGAAAATTAAACTTTATACATTAAAGATCAAGATCAACTTCATATGGAGTAAGTCACATTGCAGGTAAGTATATTAATTAATACTTTCATTAGGCCTATTAATGTCAACTGTATGAAACAATTAAATAAACAACCTTTTACAAAATTTGAGATTTTGGTTATAAAATGACATACAATGTAGTCCTGCCTACATTTACTTCGATATCCAAGGTCTGAGTGTATTTTGAGTGTCAAATTCATTTAAAAACAGCCATTATAACTGTTGTTGGCTATGGTGTTCTGGAGGTCAAAGGATCAAACCCGGTCATGGTCAATGGATTTTACAGGACGTAAAAATGCTGGGCACAGAATTTAAGCTGGGGATCCGTGTCATAGATTTACAGCATGTAAAAGAAATCCAAGCCTAAATTAGAGATTCTGGACAAATTTCCTCGGCCCTTTCACATCCAAGTAATACCATAGTTTCCGGGGGGGGGGGGGGGAAGGTAATGGGCTTACCACCTGTCACTCTGCCCTCTGCCAAGAATTAAGCGCAACAAAATTCAAAAAAAGGTAACAGTAACCTCCACTTGGAGGCCCTACGCTTCACCACTGGGAGCAATATGAAGTATGAATAAAACTGTTTCAAGTATCTCTGTCAACTGAATACTCTCTCAGGCTAAGGGGAAAACAGTGACCGGGGTTTAAATGACTGAAAATGTATACCCATTTATGAGATAGATATCATACTTATCAAAAGCACTTACCTAAAATAGAAGGGACTTCTAAATTATTTTGAGAACAGTAGGCTAACAGACAAACGTATTTAATAAAAATGCAGAAGAGAAAGAAGTTTACCTTAGAGCATGTGACAACACTTCCATCAGCAAGTACTAGCTCGTATGACTCACATATATGTTGGAAAAGGCCATACTTGTGAGATGAGGATTCCACACCCGTACCCATCACAAGACCCCCTATAACACAATTGAAAGCCCTTCCTGAACAAAACATTTAAATTCCTAAAAACAAAATATATATATTCCACAATTTTTTAATAATCTCATAAGAATCTGTGGGTGATAGTTTATGAACACCATTTCAAGTAACTGTTGTGAACAGGATCAGTACTTTTTAAGTTTTAAAGTGCAAGATTTTATAATTTTTATATCATGAACTTGCATCACAGCTGACAGGGTTGCAGCAAATATATACAAAAATGGCTGTATGTCCACAAAATTAGAAATACAATAAGAACAACAGAAGGAATGACAACCACAAACAACGCTGCAAGAGATTGTAGAAATCAGCCACAATTTTATTTTGTCATAGGAATATTTAATGGCACATGGAAGGCGCTGCTACGTATGCAGCAACCAATCACTACATTGCTTATGGACATGTTGAAGTATTGCCTAAGGCGGGCAACACAGTCAGTGGAACCAACTGGCTCGCTCACACGTGCCATGGTATTTTCCATCCCATATAGTATTATTATGATCTGTGTTCACAATTATGTTTAATAACATATGGTACTGAAGTAACTATTGAAGTAAAAAAATCACAACAGTTTTGTTTGAATATTTAATGATTTTTCATCAAACTTTAATTCCTCAAAATTAAGTAAGAATGAACATAAAATTGCAGGTAGTCCTTTTTCCATTGTAAGTGCGATAAAACTTAAACACAAAACACTATAAAATTCACAATGTATATCACTAAAACATTAATCCATTGTGAATTTTATATTGTTTTGTGAAGTTTTGTGTAAGAATGGCTATATTTCTCAAAGACCTTATGAGCCAAAAGTTTAGTATTTGTTAAGGTGACCAGATCTACCTATACAAAAAGAGTGCAGTGGGGTGGGAATTAAGGACATTGGGGAAAATATGAGGACAAGCCGGAAGCCATATAGAAATGGATATAATATAAATACTGTATGGAGTTTAGAAACATCAAAGTTATTAATGATATTCATAAACATTGAATTAAATTTTTTTTAACAATTACTCAAATTGCAGATATTATAAACCAGCATGCAAAGTTCACAGATATTTCCCCAAGGATGACTTCTCTTACAGAGTTTAAGTTTTCTGAAGATTTAATACGAAAGTCCTGACAGGAATCAAAATTGTGTTATACCAACAATGGATCTATGTAAGATTCAACTGTGAATCTGTTTTGTTTATCTATCCACTGAGATGCAATTAATGAAAACATACTCTCAACATTAGCGTTATGGCCCGGGAACAAACAAAATTCAGTAATTTTTATTCTGAATGGCATGTTTTATAGCTTACAGGATGAAAATAACAACAATGAAAAGAGTCTAGATTGAGCTTGTGTTAAGGCACACGTTACAAGTGATGAGATCATCTATCTAAAAATTTGTTTGAGGACAGAGGACCAGGGCATAAAAATGAGGACATGGTTTGAAAAAAGGAATTATTTTTAGAACAAGTTATGAGCTGGGCAGGATGAACAATTCTAGCAGGATGGCCGAAGATATGGAACCATCAGTAAAACTTCTAGATATTCTGCAGTCTGTTTAAATTCCCCAAGCATATCAGTAATCATGTGGCTGCTCTGCAGGGTATTTAAATTGCATTGTGACCGACCTTTAACTCCACTGATTGAGACTCTAGTATCAAAAATACATTCTATTCAGAATCTGAGAAACTGCTTTTACCACATACCAATAGTTTTTAGTTTACTCATAGTTTATAATGTACTGTATAACTTTTAGAGAACTGTCTATTTTATTATGTCAGGATAACATTGTTCATAAGGCATGCTTAGCATATGAGGCAATTAGTAACTCTCCTGAAATAAATCAATAAATCATTTTTTGAAAATGTTCTTAAAATACGTAAGTTTATTCTACATTTACAAATTTAAGATTATGACACCTAAGAGAAAAATATTCATAATCATTTGGAAAGGGCAATGGTGTGGACGAATGTTGGGAAAATTTTAAATATATTGTAAATAACTTATAAGAAAAAATAAATTGTCTGTTACTTGTCTCTTACTCATGACCAAGAATGTTATAATACAGTCCTAGGATAACAGAAAAAAATTTAGAAAAATAGAGAATAGGCAAAAAGAAAGTACTTTAAGGAAAGAAAAATTATTGCTTTCAAAAGAACTCTTGACTGCTACTCAGATCTCCTTGGAATGTACCATTAGAGACATAATCAGTGAGCAGGCAGTGAAGTACAGCTATAACCCAAGGAAATAGTAAGCTCAGGGGTGGTCCCTCAGTATGTGCTACAGTATGCCCAATTTATTCTCAATTCTTTTTTCATACCATAATATTGAAATTTATTTACATTTCTTGCCTTTGAGGCAATATAAAATGATTTTTTTTTATGGGACTTATTTGCATGGTCAATATTGTATGATCTAAGTGGCATTGGTAAGTCACCCCTTCCATCTCCAATTTCATTCTCAACGTGCGGCATTTTCAGCAGATTGATCACTTGGTGAGAACAAGGGGAGATATGGTAGCTTCTCCCATGTCCTTTCTCTCTGGACCTCCCATACTATACTATTTTCACTTTAAGTTCAAAGTAGATGTAAACAAACTCTAAAGTACCACTCCGCCGAGCATGTGACAATACCACGTGGAGATTTACCCGCCACGGAAAGAAAAGGAATGAGGATTTGTGTATATTCCAGTGTTCTCAATAGTAATTTTAAAATATGTTTTATGACATGCACCATTGTTGAAAAATGTGATATTTATTTTGAAAAAATCGATACATCTGTACAAAATTAGGCTTAATATTAGTATTTAAGAAAGTCATAGACAGTTAACAAGAAGATATTAACGAGTATAAAAAATTACTCTCATTTTGCAATGTTGGCTGCCCACTTCGGAGGCGTTTTCTTTTTTAATTAATTAATTTCTGTTTGTAACCGCCCCAATCCCATCAGAGCTGTAAGTTACATGTAACTTTTGACGAGATTTTTGTCTTGTTCTAGCACACGACTTTCTTGTCCTCACGTATGTGTTGTATAACCGATAAAAATAAATAAATGAACGCACATTCAGCAGGTCTTAACAAGTTATTGGGAGGGGGCTGTGGCAAGTTCATTCCAAGATGGCGTGTTTGAGCATTCACACAGCCGTCGTAAACGCCTACAATTTACATCTGTTGTAACGGTTTAATTAGTTCACTTAGTTATTATGCGTCAGGAAAATCTGATCAAATTAATTTTGTTTCATATACAGATCTGCTTCAGAAACGTGTTTTTAAATTTCTCTGCACGAAAATAGCTACAAAAAGGTACGGTTTGAACCGAACTATTTTATTAAGAGCAAGAGTATGCATACAAAGCCGCAAAAGTTACAGTTCGTCCACTAGCCAATGAGGCGCTCCCTTGTCACGTGGCTTTGTTTACATCTACTTTGAACTTAAAGTGAAATTAGTATAGCTGTATTCCATGTGTTTCAAAGCAAGCCCCACGTTGAAGCAGGAAGCCAGTGTGTAATTGTTGCGTTGACTTAGTGTAATTTTTAAAATGAATCCATGTGTTTTATTAGTTGTGAATTGTAATTTAATGCAACATTATTACAAGAGATATTTTCAAAATGAATTCTGTGATTCTTTATTAAAGCAGCAGATTTCTTCAATATCTTTCAAAAAGAAACTTCAAATTAAAATATTAAATATATTATAATAAATTTCCACCGTAACCCTTAACATACAACTTATCTGGATCCACTCAAAAACAGCATTTATAAGACAGACAAGGGTTAAGGCGGAACATTATTATAATATATTTAATATTATAACCCTTTGGAGAAAAATAAAATTTATTAATTATTTCAAATTAAAAGTTTAGGAATAGCAACACCTGAATTACAGTGAAATTATTTCTTCCTGTCCTGCTCAAAGAAATGTGCAAGAGCTTGGATTAGATAAATGAGGGGTAGTGTAAGCCTTTCGGCTTCTCAACACTGCGGCCTTAATAGATCTACTGTCAATACCCTATACCCTATTCTAGCAGTCACCACTTTAATTTAAGGCTTTTTAATATAGCCTGTAATTTTGCTGGGTGATGTCCAGTCCTGAACTGAAAAACTCACTACCTGGCCAGGAATCGAACCCAGACCGCCAGGGTGGAAGGTAAGTATGCTACCTGTGGCGGACCACAGCTTGGATTAGTCTACACCGTAATATTGTCATTTGAAGGAATGATGATTTATTTGTACACCAGTCTTCAGGGCAATCACATCGTGCTGACTAAGGTATCCGGCTATGGCTGTCATGACTGACGGGAAGATGGCTTGCCTCTCTTTATTCAACTCCACCTCTGAATGTTCTTTCCCTGATTCATGTTTCTCCAGTGCCAGGAAGAAATAAAAATTACTGTGACGATTGTTCAAGCAGTGAAGGAAGAAATGAAGATAATACATACTCAAGGCATTTTCACAACAATGTTTATAAAAAGTATTCATGGATGTAATGTGTGAAATTAGAAGTTCTCTCTTTTGTTTCCCTTGCCTTTTGTTTGGTGGCAGTAACTCTTGGTCAACAGATGGCATAAAAGACCCAGACCATTTAAATGAATATATATATATATATATATATATATATATAAATTATCAACCTACTTTTTATTTTGCAGAATGGTAGTTCAAAATTTCAGAAGCCGCCATTGAGTAAGTGTAATCGTGGGGTAACACACATGCTCGTTACTTAGGTGTGTTCTATGTACATTCTCTCTGCTACAGTACTGATTTTTTTTAATGTGAGTGACTTGAATCCTTGTTGTTTAGTTCTATAAGAATACACTTTAAACTACTCAAACATACAGTTCCAAGTAGAAATGCCATTACACTTGTGACATTAGGCTTTTCAGACTGAGCATGCACATTGAATTATTGACTTTATAAAATATCCAGCCCACTCAATCGTTCTGACCCTAACTGTATGTTACACAAAAGACTTCCAAGAGGTATTATCATTGCAGACAAGAGTGGAGACGCTTAATCATGTTCACTATACAAGAACTGGCAACTTAACAAATTTAGATTTCTCATTAACTGTTTACAAATTCTTCACAAGAACTGATTAAACTCTTTTTTTCTCTCTATGATACAATTGTTTTAAAATAAATTTCCCATTCATGCTATGATGGAGGAAACCTAGGACTGGTAACCTAACCTACCGGGATCTTTTGGCTTAGTAACACACTACTTACTACCCAAATGCATCATTATATCAAAGTCTGTAACTTTTGAAGTACCTATGATTGTAGATGTGGAATACATTCTTAGTATTGACTTACGATAATTCATCAGACATCTAAGTATGACTTGTGGTTCAAATCCCGGCTATAGCATTGAATTTTCCGATCTGAATCTACCTTTCCAGCTTAGCCTACACATGACTAGTGTGAAAGAATTATCATTCCAACCGAGTATGATGCAAAACCTTATACATTCCATGAGTTTACTACATGTGAATGTTCTCAACTTTTAATCTATATATTGAATGCTACCGAGATTAAAATACTACTACTTTCTAAGTGATTAATGATGTTCATCTAAGCAAAGTTTTTATTATCTGCTAAATTCTTATCATAGCAGAAATAGCATACTTTCAGTTTCATTAACCTGTTATCAAAAAGCTGAATGTATTAAATCTTGTTTAACTGAAGCATAACCGCAAACAAGGGTCTATGTTGCATTTTGCGAGTTTTAAGAAACTTTTTCTCTGAAGCCATTGTTGCTTCTTGAGTTGGGATGCCTAGTAGAATGTAACATAGGCCTCTGTTCCATAAATTTATACTATTTTTTCTCTCAAAACGATGTTATCTCAAGTACACAAGTTAATATCTCGAGATGAAAAAACAACAGAAACAACAACACGCACAATAATACTGCTTCCATATTGTAAATTAGATGTACAATGTGATTGTTGTAGCTTGGCGCAAAGAAAGAAGGCACATTACTTTCATGTTCGACATAAACCCTTGCTCCACAATTGTCAAAGCACATTTTGATTCGTAATTTTCTACATAGTGACATCATCTATTATTGTAAGATAAAACTAAGTGCATAAGTAGATGGAAGAGGCATCGCAGACCTTTGCTCTGGAGGGAAATCAATGTTTATAAAATTGTAACATAGGCCTTTGTTTACCGTTATGCTTCAGTTATATTTTTAATGAAACAAGTGCATTATCAGGAAATAAATTATCATTCAAAACTGCTTTCAAGAAATATCTATGTATTCATCCATTCTATTCGGTAGAGGAGTATATTACTGATTCTTAGCATTACTAACCTTTTATTTTTAACAACTCATCACTGATGATTTGTTACATGTATTTGTGTTTGATTTAGCTATTGTGTTTAACATCAGTAGTATAATAATTATATATAGGGCTGAACGTAAGTATCACTTGTTCTATATTGTAATTCTCAGTTGACATATACTTTCAATCTATGAAATGTAATAAATTTTATCTTATCTTAAGCAATATAGAAGCGTTAAATGCTTTAGAGAATCTTGGAAATTAAAAAAACTATCTTCTTTTCGCCTTTTCAAACTCTCCCTCAATTCCCCAATGTTGCACTTAGCAATATTATTGTGGACCACATGGGGCAAAACTTATATGGAACTTAATATGTACACTTATGAAAGGAAGAAACACATACCAACAGTAAGGTCATCAAGTTCTGGTACAATGGGAATAGTCCAGCCAAGTGGATCAAGTGTCGCTGTTAACTGACCCATCGTCACCAAGGGCTCACACCGAACAGTCTGAAATAGGATGTTATCATCATTGCCACTCATTACGAGCTCATATCTTCACAGAATGGAAGGCCCAAATAGACTAAAAATTAGACTTTTGTATGCAAAAAAGGAGGGAAGGAAGAAAATAATGACAAGGAGCATATACAAAAGATGTATACTATATGCAAGTGGACTCAGCTGAAGCAGATTCCCGGGTGACCAGCCAAATCGTGAGACACACTGCAGTTGTTGTAGTGTAAGAAATTAGGATTTAAAGTGGTATTATTTCCTACACTACTTACCTCCAAAATTTGAACAGACTATTATCATTACACTGTAATATGTAAAATCCTTAAGGGTCATTGGAAGCTCTGTTTAACTGACTAATGGTGTGTTCATAGCAATATTTTGTCTAGTATCACACCAAGGCACTGAACTTGATATCAACAAAACCCCTTTTCAAACACTACAGGCTTTCTGTCCGTTTTTTTATATATTTGATGAAAATTATTGTTTTACTTTTGGTTAGCTTTACTTGTATTTTCCACAGGAGAAACCATCTTTCAATTAAGTGATTTATTATTATAAACTGCTTTGCATGTTTCCCTCATTATGACAATCTATTTATATATATATATATATATATATATATATATATTTTTTATGTCAGACCTTGGGCCCCCAAGCGTGTGGGGTCTTCAGTTACGCCACTAATTCAATCAAAAATTACCTTCTAATCATTCACAAAAAGAACCAAATAAACAAGTGGACAGTAAACCTTGATTTAAAAAAAAAATTATTCTTTAAAACCATCCTAAAACTTTGAATGAGAAAACCTGAAGAAATGAATTCAACAGAGAGGTGGAAACATACATTAAAACAGTTAACAAAAGTAAATGTGCACTAAGAATTGTAAGATGAAAATTTGCTGAATGTAAGTTTGGCTTACACATAGGCCTAATCAAAAAATAATAAAACATTTATTTAAAACTAAATTTATTTTACAGAAATGGTCTTTAATATCGTACATGAACTTGTGTCTGTTAAAAAATAGAATGGTTGATTTCTAACATTCTGAGAAGATTAAAGACAAGTTCCACTGACAACTGTGTATTTTCAGGCTGATCTCTTAACTTCAAATTACCAGTACTTGACTTGGGTTTAGGCTACTATATATAGCTCATATATCTTGCTTTTTACACTAGGTGTTCCGAGTGATTATTCAGAGCCTGGCTTGCATACCAACACTCCCATTGGCTACAAACAAACTTTTGTCTCATTTGTCCTTTATGCACAGGCTGGGCAAATGCTTTATTCATGTGCCAATGCTATAGGACTGTTGCTGGTCATATGGTACCATGGCTCATTTTCCCTGTGCAAAGTATACTCACAGATTCCAGGCAAGTGGCAGTTAGGTTAGGAATACTGAAATTAATGCTAGTGACATGTAGACCTAGGTTTGTGGCAGGTGGGTTCGGAATATTTATGTTAGTGTTAGTGACATGTAGAGCTAGGTTGGATGTTAGGTTAGGAAAAGTGATATCAGCATTGATCGCCAACAAATTTACAATCCTGTACTTGTCCCAATTATTCTCTCTCCTCCCTTATCTAAGCAGACAATTTTCATGAATACGCATCACTTCATAGCCCCATTTTAGATTAGGCTAATGTTGTGAGAACTTCAACAAGAAAAAAAGTGCTTATAAATGGATTCTACTGGTTTTGAAGAAAAAGATAATGTGGCATTTGGCCATTTTTCCTAAAGAAAAGAAGAAAAAAGACCCATACATGAGCTATATAAACCCCCTTGACTATAATCCATAATTTAAAAATGCAAATACATGCAAATGTAATGAAGTAACCAGATCCAACAAACCTGCTTTTCAGTGTCAATTTCTAGGATATCAATCAGATTAATATTGATGTTGGAGAGTTTGTTCTTGTACTTGGGCTTGCTAAGAGACATTGTTTTCCAGCCTGGTCTTGCAGTGCACATCGGTAAAGACATGCCAGAATCTCGCCATTGCTGT
Organism: Ectobius pallidus; assembly: GCA_964059195.1. NCBI lineage: Eukaryota > Metazoa > Arthropoda > Insecta > Blattodea > Ectobiidae > Ectobius > Ectobius pallidus. Next base: position 54,450,583 of record CAXKWD010000011.1, read on the forward strand.
ACCTGTAACAGTGCAAATAGATAGGCCTATGTATGCAATTTCATCAATATGCACTGATGGTCAGACTAAAAATAAAATACTACACAAACTGAATCATATCAGAGAAAATCACTTTTCAAAAGAAACATGATATTTAAAATCACATTATTCAGCCCATTTATACTCAAATTCTCTGCATAACAGAGCACTTGTTTGTTCAAAACAAAAAGTACATTAAAAATAAATAAAATAAATTTAAAAAAAAAAACTGCTTACAAATATGTTTTAATATTGAAATATTATATTTGTTTTATTCTCAAAGACTGACAACATATGAACATACAGGGTGGGATCAAAAAGTAGTAGGACTGAATTTCTGTAGCGCAAACGGAGCAGTGGAGGACGGTCTGACCACCTGGGCATGGTAGTGGGGACCCTTCCGAAGAGACCAGTATTTTTTCCAATCGCCTCCGAGCAAACGGAGAGTAAGCACGTCAATTTCCGTGAACCTCTGTTAAGAAGTGTCGTCGCGATCCAAGATGAAGAAAAATCTCTAGCAGCGCTACGCCATTATATTCTGCGTCAAACTCGGGAAAACTGCGACGGAGACCCTCGGAATGATTAAGAATGCCTATGGGGATGCTGTCATGAGCCGCTCAACAGTGTTCGAGTGGCATAAGCTGTTCCAGGAGGGATGGGAGCTCGTCGAAGATGACCAGCATGCCGGTCGCCCATCAACTTCAAGGATTGATGAAAATGTGGCCAAAGTGAAGGTGCTCCTGGACTCTGACCGGCACACAAACATTCGTCCTCCGAGTGCGGCCAGACATTGCTGGTTCTTGGAAGCTTGACCACGGCAATGCACTGTGCCACACCGCGCTGCTGGTGAGGGAGTTTCGTCCAAGCACAGAGTTGCTACATTGCCCCACCACCCCTACAGTCCAGATCTGGCACTGCCGGACTACTTCCTCTTTCCTCGGCTCAAGTGGGACCTCAAGGGAAACCGATACAGGTCTGTAGAAGACGTCCAAGGTGCCGTGACGGCATCTCTGAAGGGGATCCCGGAAAGTGAGTTCCAGAAGGCGTACGCACAGTGGGAATCGCGTTATATGTGTTGTGTCGTACCACAAGGGTGTTACTTCTAGGACTACAAAGTATTTGTACCCAATAGTTCAATAAAAAAATTTAAATTAATTCAGTCCTACTACTTTTTGATCCTACCCTGTACATATTTAAATTCTGCTGAAAGTATTTTGTCTACTGATTCTGCTGATATATTTAAAAAATTTGACATATGAACATGTTTGGAAATTTTATGCAATTAAAGTCATTTAATTTAATTTAACTTAATCCAAAATGATTAAATAGTAATGTTTTTTGAAGTCTATTGCTTGTATTTTATACTTAATACAAAATATTATTATTACCTGTGCGATATTTAAAAAAATGTTTGGCTATTGCTTAAAATACGAGTGTTAGATCCTTAACCTTCCCTCCCTCAGAGTTTGGCACTAAAAGGTTAACAAGAAATAACTATGATACAATACTTTATGTATCATGCATACCATCACACATCCTTAAAAGGTGTTTTATTTTGTTGCCAGTAAAACTTGCCTTAGAGGTTTTCTGACATCTTACATCACACTAAGTAGTTGTGCCTTAAGGAGCATAACACGTCAGGTGCTGGTACTATAATACCCAAATATTTGAGCTGCACACTGTACAATTTTTGAGTCACTCCCTCTTAGAAGTGTTAAATCAATCAGCATCATGAAGCCCAATTTAAAATATGTAGTCCAAAAAAGAAATAACTCATTTATTGCTGTCTCAGACTTAACCAAATATTCATTCCCTAGCGACAACCAAAATGTACCCAAGATGCAGTACAGAGGCAAGATCCAGGGGCAATGTTCACTGGGAGAACAAATGAAAAATGGTCTACAAATCCCATAAAATATATAGAAAAAAAATTGAAAGAATTTTTTCTTCAATGGATTTCGGCTCCTGGTACACGATCAGGCGACAAAAAAACAATCACTGCAAGCTGTTCTTCCTTGGTGCAAATGCTGAGTGGTGCAGCCATGTTTAATGGGGAACAGCGCAACACATCAGTGGAGTCATAACTGTCAAACACTCCACAAGTGGAGATAAATAAACAACTTGTATTGTGCATGAGCACAAAGCAGTACAGCTAACCCACAGAAGATTAAACAAAAACTGCATATACTTATTGAATTACCCTCGTAACAACTGTAAGTAATTTATAATATTTAATTCCTTACAATATAAAATATTCACTGCATATAATAAAGAATAAACAAACTTCATCCTGTTCAATCAGTTAATCAATACAACTGCAAAGAAAGAAATACAAGCATAATGTGATGCAGGACACTGGTTGCAGAAGGTTGATTAATCTGCAGCCAGTAGTGTAACTAAATATCTAGTTTCCTCCCTTGCACCCTTCAGAGTATAACTTTTTCAGGCAATCCAATGTTTTCTCTCTTGCAAACTTTTCAATTAAAAGGTCCAAGTCCAATATGAGCTCTAGATCTTTCAACGATTATCTTTGTCAATATCAATACTGCAATAAAAACTGCACCATTATTATCAGCATTACATGGGCTGAGAAATAGGATATTTTACATAAAATTGATTTCTTATGACTATTAGCAGGCCTGTAGCCAGATGGAGACAAAGGTGGGCTCAGCTCACTCTCCCTACCCTCAAACTATCTTCTTTGGTAATATGGTAAAATGGTAATAATAAATGGAAATGAATCTAACTTAGGGGTTGTTAAGAATGGGGTACCTCAGGGATCTATACTAGGACCTTTGCTCTTTTTAATTTTCATTAATGACTTGCCCTATAACTTAAGTGACGAATCTTCGCAGATGATACTAGTGTACTTGTAACAGGAACGTCACAAGAACATTTATCAAGAATAGCTACAAAGGCTTTTCACGAGTTAAACACATGGTTTTTAGCTAATAAAATGACACTTAATATTGATAAGACCCATTTTATACAATTTAGGACAAAAAACAGATGTATCTCAAATCTTGAAATTAATTATGGAACACAAATCATACAAGAAATTAGCAATGTAAAATTTTTAGGACTGCAAATAGACCAAAATCTTGACTGGAAGACACACATAGAAATGATAAGTCCTAAACTGAGTTCAGCGTGCTTTGCTTTAAGAATTTTGAATAATATATTAAAACAGGATGCATTACTTATGGTATATTTTGCATATTTTCACTCGGTAATGAGGTACAGGATCATATTCTGGGGCAACTCTTCCCATAGGGAGAAAATATTTAGATTACAAAAGCGGGCAATAAGAATAATATGTGGAAAGAAAAAAAGGGAATCTTGTAAACCGCTATTTGAAAAATTAAAAGTCCTCACTCTTACAGGGGAGTATATGGGTGATTCTTCAAATACGGGAAAATTTGTGTTCCGGAGTGATATTTCCCTTCAAATTCAACTTAAAAAAAAAAAATTAAAATTAAAGTTTGTTTCTACTACTCCCATACTACAACTATCACTTTGAAATGTCACTAACTTTAAATTCTGACATTCCAAAATCAAATTTAATTCAATGAAATGTCATCCACATGCCCTGTCCCAAACCTTGGTTTTGTATATTCTAATGCATTTTTCCACAAAACAAAATGTTATTTCCTTTTCAACTTTTTTTCCTGCCAATGAGTATGAATGTGTGAAGAATATTAACCCCCTAAAAAATAAAATGAAATAAAATTGTCACCCCACCTAATGAACATAAAGAATGTCCCAAGGGTTTTTGGTCATCCACATGGCTGAATAGAATGGAATTTTTTCTGCAGAAATGAGAAATTTCTATAACTGGCAACAGTGTTAGAAACCCAACAGGGCAGGTTGTGGTTGAATTGTAAGGTTGAATTTTGCTTGCCTACAAACAGTTTGGGATTAACAAAGGAATTTGCATCATTTTCAAGGAAAACTTTTTTATTCCCCGTCATTAACATGGCTTCTAGAAAGTAGGCAGAAAGTGAATATTAATTAATTTTGATTATGCACTATGATAAACCTTCCAATTCAAAGTGCTTGACTGAAGTTGAGCTTACAGAGGTTTAGGAATGGCTTGCTGAGGCCACTTAAACTCCTTTTTTTGTCATCCACATGCCTGATTTTTGTGTCATCCACATGTCTCATGAAGGGGTATGTGGATGACTCTCAAGTCATGTAGATGATAAATGTAGGATACTATTGTGTTTGCGGTGTCTGTGACCTGTACTTAAGATCTTAAAACTGATTGAATGAATTTCTGCTTGATTCCCCCCTCCCCCAAAACCATAAAAACACAGTCTTGTTAAAATTACATTAATTCCGGAGTATGCACACAAATTTGCAAATTTGGTGCAAAATCAACTGAAGTATGCTGAGAAAAATATGAAATCACATAAAGAAAAGCAGATTGTTGCCCAAGTTAGTCATCAATGTGGCCTTCTGCCATTCACATGTACACGGATGTCATTCACATGGCTTTAAAAAAATAAAGAAATTAAAATAAATAAAAATATAAACATTTAAGCTCTGCTGGTGTCATATTATAATCAAGTAACCCCTGAAGTATTTTAGTAACTTTTTTGAGATTTTTTAAACAAAGTAAAAAATTTGGATTTTACACACTCCAAATTTTCCCGTATTTGAAGAATCACCCATATATACTCTGTTATGTGTTATGTGGTGAATAATATTGATAAATTTCAAACTAATTTTAGTGTACATGGACGTACTACCAGAAACATGAATGATCTACACAGACCAAATAACTCGTTAAAACCCCAGAAGGGTGCTTATTATTCTGCAGTACAGATATATAACAAGCTTCCAAACAACATTAAATTATTATGTATTCAAAGAAAGAGCAAACCTTTCAAAACAGCTGTCAAGGAATTTTTAATAACTCACACCTTCTACAATTTGGAGGAATATTTCCAGCTTGAATAAATTTGGCAGCTTGCAGTCTCTGTAGGCCTATATTATTGTTATAACATGCATGTATTTTTTGATCTGACGTGTTGAGCCCTGCTCAACACAGGATCTACAGGACGAGATATCTACATCTACATACATCTACATACACATTACTAAGTTAACTTCTACAATTCACTTTTTTTATTTGCCCATTAGCATTCCAGGTGTAGAAGATATGAAAGTTGCAAAGAACTTCTTACATAAGAAAAGAAATGACAAGTATTTTTTACTCAGAAGAGATATAAGTGAGAATATTAGGAACACTTTTGAAGATTGTTATAGTGGGCACTTTTTGTGCTTTTAAAAAATTGTGTGTTTTTAATCGAAGTACTCTCCAGTACCTACATGCATGTTACAGGAAAAACAATTTTGAGTTAACATTAATTGTGCATAGTATTTTGCAGTTTTTATTCCATATTAGGCCCGAATTCAATATTCTCCCACAAAATAACCCTGAGAAACATTTTCCCCAACCTGATCCTGAATTCTGGTTGGGCCTGCAATTAGTCAGTTAGGCTACCTATGGTTTCTTTTATTTAACCTGCCATTGGTCGACCCGTGAACCTGAGCTCACTCCTGACTTCAAAGTATTCTATTATTTATGGTACCACTGAAACCAAAAGAGTGAGATACTACACGGTACCCTTCACTGCTTAATCATGGAGTAAAATGACATACGTTCTGAACTGTTCAAACATTTTTTTCTCCTACAGATAGCAGCAGATGTGATAATGTCAATGTGTTGAGTGTGTGACTCATACTGTCGACCATGTCTCACTTACCTTTTTTCCCCCCTCACCACCAATGCTCCTTACAGTGGTAGAGTGACTGGCAATATAAGGTTGGGTTTTAAGAGAACCTGTCTTTAAAAATATAAAGTAGATATTGCTTTTTAGCCATAACGATCAGGACTCATAATTATGCAAACTTTTTTTCATAGAAACAGTGACACATTTCTCGAAGTTACCTACAAAACTCATAATGATTATACTAGGGACACTAGGAACCGAATTCTTAGGTTTTTATCTATTTTTTCCTTATTATCAAAACCAGAAATGCTCACACACTTTCTCGAGTCATGTCCATAGGATTCACACACAAATCTGTAGACCTACCTAAAAACAACTAAATGGTAGGCTATATAAAAACCTAAAAAACTTAATTTAATCCTAATAGACTTTTGATAAAATTTATTAGCCTTCTCTGCTTGAAGAAGGGATATTTTGTAGAGACAGACAGAAAACCTTTTGTTGTGTTGAAAGTATAACCACTAGGGTGGCCATTTCTAAAATATCAGAAAGGAGGACACACTACTTCGGTAATCTAGCATAGTATAAAACGTCGGGCATGGACGGCTGGACAGCAGATATTACATGGTATAACCCTGACTAATTTTACTTAATAACTGCATTTATATAAAATAAATGATAGTACGCTATCATCGTATGGACAAGCGTGCCATCCGTAGGAATAGATTCAGATTTTTCCGCGGCACCAACTAAACAAATGATAGTATCGACAAGCGTGCCAACCTTAGGATTGGCAGGAACATACGGGAAAATACAAATTTTATTAATAAGCTTTACCGATCCATCAGAGTCTTGAAAAGAGGGACAAATCAACGTCCGGCATAAAGCCGCGCCGGATGGAGGACTGCTTAGCAAAAAGACTTACAGTCCGGCCAAAAGCCGGATGTCTGGCCACCCTAATAACCACATTGCAAATGAATATTTTTCAACACTTTGGTGACTGGGATCCACAAGACCAAGAGAGAAGGGATGAAATTAACATTAGTGGCATATTTCTTTTAAATAGTACAATTTATAACAATCAGTTTCACACTACCCACAGCCAACCATAAAGCATTTTTTAAACACTCAATTAGAAGCATTGGATTCAAATCCCAAAAAGGCTAGTATGGGAAAAAAACAATTTTAGGTCATGCACTAGGCTCCTCCCACCAACTCTCTCATGGGATCCACCTGGGAAGGAGGGGTTTAGAGTGGGGAGTAACTTCAAACGTCGTCTACTAGATGTCTCTCTATTTGAACTACTGCTAACGCCATCTGTTGTGCAAAAGGTGAAATTACTCTTCTTCTCTACCGTTTTCACCCTCTTCCTCCCTTTCTCTCACCTCCTCCTTGCCCTACCTACCTATTTGGGACTAAGGACTTACTCCTAACCGTAAATTTCAGATCTACTGGTATATAAACCCTTGACTGCTAGCACCGTAGCCAGCAGCCTTAACCACTACACCATGAGCGATTGCTGAGTGGTGAAGGGAAAATTCATCTCTCTAAGTTTAGAAAGCTTTAATACATGAGAAATAGCAGTTTTCATGCAGGGGTCGTTTTCGCTGCATTTATTAAGTCATTTTGTGGTTTTGTATGTTTGATATGGTGCAAGGGTCATTTTCTTAAGATTTTTTTATTTCTTGTGTTTTTTATATGGTGCAAAGGTCATTTTCGTTAGGTTTATTTATTTATTTTTTTGGTACTTTTGATATGGTGCCAGAGTCATTTTCATAAAGCTGGGATTCTGTATATTTTTATTTGTATATGATGAAGGGCACAATAGTGAGCTGAGCAGATTCATAGCCAGGATAGGGGAAGTAGGAATGTGCACCCACAAGGCTTGGAAGCGAGGGGAAGCAGCCAGTGGGTGAAAGCAGGCGGAGCTTTGCTGGTGCAAGACCTAAAGTTGTCTTTTGCCAGAGTTAAATTGTATAGGTAGGCCTAACATGTGTTGAATTCTATGTAACACATTCAAAGTTCATTAAACCCCTAGGCCCTAATTATAACATAAAACAATGTTTGGATAAAAGCCTAAAATAACCTATTTCACTTAATGAAAAACATAAAAATCTGGACCCTAGGAATAACTTAACATTTTGTATAATAGGAAACAAATATACAATACAGCAGGAAAACTGAATAGTTGGCATATTATCTTCACTTGCATCTGTAAAATCTAGGTTTAAACTGTGCGGGAATTGATGCCTGCAGAGACCTCGGATGCTGCCAACATAAGAACATTTATTTATTGCGAATGGTATAAAGTTATATTTGCACTTTTATAGAAAGAGATGGCAAAATATTTCCTCGGTTGAAAATAACATTAACAGAGATAATAAGATTTTACAAACTAGTTTATTGGACCAAAAACTATCGCTCTACGTATCGTTCTATTGGCTAGCCCTTCGGGTCAATATCTTCATTTAGCAGACCTTGAATACCTAGCGTCTGCATATTAATTAATGAAATGTTTCACGTACTTGACAGTTGGCAAGTTTATCCATATCTTCCCGGCCCGTACTTGTTGCATCTAGTACATAGTTCATAACTCAATAGCTATAATATCGTAAGCGGATATTGATATTTTACCAACTAATAAAATTTCATTTACTTCAATTTCAGACAGGACGAGATATCTACATCTACACCAGTAGATGTAGATGTAGATGTAGATGTCTCGTTCTGTAGATCCTGTGTTGAGCAGGGCTCAAGGATATAGAACACGTCAGATAAAAACATACATGCATGTTCCTGTTGTAATATATCATTCAAAGTTCGTAGCGCAAAACATGCTGAACTTAGCTTAGAACTTATCATTACAATGTGTTTCTTCCAGTCAAGATTTTGGTCAATTTGTAGTCCTAAGAATTTTATGTTGCTAATTTCCTCTATGATTTGTGTTTGATAATTGATTACAATGTTTGAGATATATCTATTTTTTGTTCTAAATTGAATAAAGTGGGTCTTATCAATATTAAGTGACATTTTATTAGCTTGAAACCAAGTATTTAATTCGTGAAAAGTCTTTGTAGCTAGTCTTGCTAAATCTTCTTGTGACTTTCCTGTTACGAGTACACTAGTATCATCTGCAAAAAGCAATGCCTTTGATTCGTCACTTAAGTTATCTGGTAAGTCATTGATGAAAATTAAAAAGAGCAAAGGTCCCAGTATCGATCCCTGAGGTACTCCATTTTTAACAGTCCCTAATTTTGATTCATTTCCATTTATTATTACCTTTTGAGTTCTATCAGACAGGTATGATTTGAACCACTTTAGTGTTATATTATCCAACCTATAGTGTTTCAGTTTTTGAAGTAGAATTTCATGATTTATACAGTCAAACGCCTTAGCTAGGTCACAAAAAATTCCTAGGGCATGTTTCTTTTTATCTAACGCTTCCAATATTTCTGTAGTGAGTTGAAATGTAGCATTATCAGTGGACATGCCACTTCTAAATCCAAACTGAGATGGTGTAAGAATGTTATTCAAATTAAGATAGTGTATTAAGCGGTTGTACATAACTTTTTCAAAAACTTTTGAAAATGAGGTTAGGAGTGATATAGGTCTATAATTTGATGGAACATTTTTGTCACCTTTCTTAAAGAGGGGCTTAACAATAGCATGCTTTAGTCTTATTGGAAATATTCCACTTTTTAACGAACAATTACAAATAATAATAATAATAATAATAATATAATTTTATTGTCGTTAAACAGCATGGTAATAGACAACGTCATGGACAAATATACACAAATTTGATATTTAACTATCTTAAAGTAAATTATAAAACATGGATTCAAGATCATATATAAATATCAGTCAAAATATATACAAGTATAATGTTTACCTTATATTAAAATATAAAAACATTGGTCCAAAATCATAGTCATAAAATTTACAGAATTTAGTTTTTACTTAAAATAAAGCTTGGATCCAATATCAGAGTTCTCATATTATGACTAAGAGGTTTACTAATTTCAGATGAGCAGCTTTTTAACAACTTATTACTTATCTCATCCCATCCAGAAGAGTTTTTGCTTTTGAGTGACTTGATTATATTTTCAATTTCTCTAGAGGAAGTTAATTTGATTAGAAATGTATGGTTCTGGACTATAGGTGTTTTAAGTAGGTCTGCTGCATTAATGCTAATATTAGTTGTAGGAATACATTTCTCTGCAATGTTTATAAAGTGATTATTAAAAGCATTTGTGATATCTGATACATTATCTAGCTTTTTGTTCTGGTATGTTAGTGACATGCAATCATTGTTTCCCTTTGATCTCCCTGTTTCGTTTTTAATTATATTCCATATAGTTTTAATTTTATTGTCTGATTTATTAATTATTTGTGAGAAATGCCTACTCTTTGCCTCTTTAATTACTTTCTTCAGTGTATTGCAGTACATTTTATAGTGTTCTTTATGAGCTGGGTTGTTACTGGTTCTACATTTTAAATATAGCTCTCTTTTGTTTCTACATGATATTTTAATGCCAGTGGTTAACCATGTTTTATTCCTTACATTAGGTAAATTAGCAGTTTTCTTTTTTGGAAAGTTAGTTTCAAAATGCCGCAACACAATATTTAGGAATTCATTTAATTTACAGTCTACTTTGTCATAGGAAAATATAGATCCCCAGTTTTCATTCTTCAGATCTTGTTTGAAGTTTAAAATTGAAGCATCATTCATTACTCTAGTCATATGGGTATGTTTTTTAGTTGCGTTTACCTTACTATCGTTTAGCACTAACATTTGTGCATCATGGTCCGATAATCCATTTAATATTGGTAATATTTTAAAGTTAGGGTGCTTTTCTATGTCTATGAATATATTATCTATTATTGTTTGAGAGTTGTTTTGGATTCTAGTTGGAAAGTTTACTACAGAGTCTAAATTATAACTACCTAGTAGGGATATCAGTCTGATCTTTTTTCCACTATCAATTGAGAAGTCTACATTAAAGTCGCCGCACAGTATAATATTTACATTATTACTATACAGATAGTTAAGAACCTTTTCTAACTGATTTGTAAAATAATTGAAATTACCTGTTGGTGCTCTGTAAATGGTCAGTATTACAAATGTACTGTTATCCGTTTCCACTCTGGCTGCGCAGACTATAGGGTAATGTAGGTAATTTCCAAATTCGGGCATACTGTACCGGGTATGCGGCAAATGTAATTGCGAAGGAAACATAACCAGATAATACATATGGTCACATTTCTCTGCTTACCCTACAAAATGCAAATTAAATGTAGGTACCTGTTTTTGCACACGTTTAACTTTCCGGTCATGCAACTTGGGTGCACTATTCAATTTGACAGTAATCCAGTTCCTTCCATAGTTGTAGATCTCATAAATAAGAGATGCTGGCAGTAGAAAGAAGCATACAAATACCCATCGATAATTGATAAGGATGTGTTCAATTAAATTATCTATAGTTGTTCCGGACATTCTGAAGAATAGCTGCAACACGAAAACCTAACTCAACCTTCGCCGGCCTGCGCGACACAACTAAATCGAACGACGGCATCCACCCATTCACTCTTCCTTGACCTTCCAGCAGCGTGATGTTATGATTAGCTAGCCAATCACAAGCCATCTTCCTTATCTGGCTCTTACGTAACTCGGGTATCATGTCCCAGTTTTCACAGATGATTATACTGTATTATAATCACATTTCGTATTTATAAGGAACCTACACTGTTCTACCCCAAGGATGATTTACCCCGGCTGCGTTTCCCGAAATAGGTCAAGTACGCAACATGAAGATGCAAATGTAACCAAAAACCAAACTCCATGGTGCGACGGCCAACTTCTCCGACCACAGCGTCATCTTCCGCTGTCTACTGACTTCATGTATGATGTAGATGTAGATGTAGATGTCTCGTTCTGTAGATCCTGTGTTGAGCAGGGCTCAAGGATATAGAACACGTCAGATAAAAACATACATGCATGTTATAAAAAAGATACAAGAATTGTTATGTCACACTTACTCAAGCTGAAAAGAAATCATCCATATTGTAGAAGGTGTGAGTTACTAAATATTGCTTCAGAGCTCTTTTGAAAGATTTGCATTTGCTTTTAATACATAGTGATTTAATCTCTTTTGGAAGGTTATTGTATATTTGTATTGCGGAATAATAAGCACCTTTCTGAAAAAGTTTTGGAAGATGGCAAGCAGAAGCATGCGGTGAGCATGCTGACTCCCATGGTAGTTATGGACAGTGCCTTTCTTTCTACTAAAAAAAAAAAAAAAACAAGGGGTACTGTAAGCGGAGTCATTTTCACAAGGGCACATAGGCCTATAATTTAACATATGAAAAACAACTGCAGAATAGCCAGAGACAAAATGACATGTGCAGCATCATTAGTGCAAATAAATGCAATTTGAACCCAAGAGAAAAGGGATACATCAGACTCTTGAGCATGTGCTAATGGTGAATCGGTAACATCGGCAACATAGTCATTTGTAGTGCTCATTCGTTTTCCTGATCGCAGCGCTAATGTCAGGCCCCACCTCTCGAAAATCATGGTATAGATAACGAATATAACACTAAAAATAGATACTTTAATGCAAACGATGCATATAATAACTTTCATCAATTTTGTTTGGCACAAATTTCTACAGATTTAAAAAATGTGGAAATTAACGATTTTCAAGTTTATGAAATTGGAAAAATCTTTAAGCGGTATGCGTACCCCCAGAAAAAAAAACAGTGGTTATGGGTAGCTTTCTTGACCGAAGCCGCTACTTTTTTTTTATCACTTCTGATCTTAGTTCTCCTCAAGAGGCTGAGTACACCCCGTTTCAAGTGTCCATACCTTAGAAAAATCCCAGGAAGTACCGGGAACCAAACCCTAGATATAGTTCAGTAGTCATCAACGCAGGTAGTCGTTAAGATCACCAATAGGGGTGCCCATCCCCCCCCCCCAAAGGCTAGTTGAGAAAAGACACCCTTTTGGGGGGGGAAGTAAGGTTGAATGTGGGGAATTTTCGAATGAATATCCTGATGTTTCATTATTAGGTTTGGGAAGTCTGGCATATTTATTACTAGGGACCGGATTCTTAGGTTTTTACCTATTTTTTTCCTTACTTCCAAAACAAAAAGCGCTCATACACATTTTCGAATCATGTCCATAGGATTCACCCACTTTAATTCTGTGGCACCTAAAAATACCTTAATGGGGTATAAAAACCTAAATATACCTAAACGGGATATAAAACCTAAAATATCTAATTTAGGCTACTTTTTTTCTTTTTTGTTTCTCAGTTGAGAAATCGATATTTTGCGGAGAGACAATTTTTGTCGGGTTGAAATTAATACCACCAGCGTTTCGTTCAACCCATTGTCGTCTAGGATGGACAGTATCAAGAGAGGAAGTGTAAGAGTACCGGCGTATCCCTTTTAAAATATCCGTACGAACAACTATTGTTGCCGTGTATGAAAAAGGATATAGATTTCTGTGTTTTAAAGCGCTTGTTTGTCTTTAGTACTGCCCTGTTATTCATACTGAGTGGTCACACTCTGAGTTTTAAGAAGACGTGTTAATTATGCCGAAGCAAATGAAATCGCGTTTATTACGGCAGTGGATTGGCGACGATCTGAATTTCTTCTTCTTCTTCTTCTTCTTCTTCTTCTGAGGTCATTTTATGACGTTGCATCCCGCGGGTTTCTACATATGCTCTGTTGTTTTCCAAGTTGCTCCTGCTGTATACGACTGACGAGAATCTTGAAAGATATTTAGTGATATACTGTAACCAGGAAATGTGAGGCAATCTTATTTTCACTGCTTCTTTTCATTGTTTATGCTTTCTTTCTTCGATTGTATAATATTGTCCTAAAGCAAGTTTACACAAATTTAAGTAAATTTCTTTAAGATAAATTTTACAAGTATTATGTATTGAATCCTATGTAGGACATTCAAATTTGTTAAACCAATTATTCTACCCAAAAACGTTATTTTGGACAAAAAAACCTAAAAAAAACCTATTTCACCCAATGGAAAACCTAAAACAGTGTTTTTAAGAACCTAAAAATCCGGTCCCTATTTATTACACATCTGAAAGATGCAATAAAACATTAATAAAGCATTTTAACCCATTGATCCTAACATCTTTCTTTTGACATGAGATTTGAGTAAAAATTACTACATCCAACAGTAGGGTTGCCATATTTTTTAAATTAAAATCGAGGACACTTCATTTCTATTATTTTATGTTGGAAGATGTAGGCATACCTTACGAGAAAATACCATTCACAAGATGGTCCAGTTTCGGGTTCTGTCTACTCTTCACTGGATGAATATTTTTAGGATGAGGCAGCTTTCCTCATGATTTTCTTTGTTCTTTCTTACCAGTTCATGGAAGGGACAGCACAGTTCATGTTGACATCCTTCCTCTTTCTGGACTTCAGAAGTTCTTCAAGAGAAAATACCCTTTCTACGCTTGCAAATGTACCAGGCAGACACAAGATGTAGGCCTAATCAATAATCTTCAGGAGATACCACTAGCTTTCTGATAAGTGATAACTGAATAACCCCACCCGCTTTTGGGATAAATAAGGAAGTTTCAATTCTGCGATTGTTTCCATGATTTTTTTGTAAATCGAGGACAATCGTGAATGTTTTATTTTTCCCCCGGACCCTATGTAAAATCGTGTAACAGTCCGGGACAATCGAGCCATGTATAGTAAGCAGTAACCCTAGCAACGGGCCTGTAAAAGTAACTAATTCTTAACACTCTTTGCAAAATATAACTTTAACTTTATGATATACGCTTCCTACAAACTCAAATATTTCAAAATGCAAAGTGATTTTTTTATTTTACAAGACTTCAATATTTTTTACCTCCTCCAAATTTTGGATCCCCCACCTCAAAAAAGAAATTTTCCCATTGGTGCAACTTGCGCCATGAATCCCCCAGTGGGCGGCCCTGGTCACCATACCGTAGATAACTTATAACTAGGGACCGGATTCTTAGGTTTTTACCTATTTTTTCCTTACTTCCAAAACAAAAACCCCTCATACACTTTTTCGAATGATGTCCATAGGATTCACCCACATTAATTCTATGGCACCTAAAAATACCTAAATGGGGTATAAAAACCTAAATACACCTAAACGGGATATAAAACCTAAAATGTCTAATTTAGGCTACTTTTTTGTCTTTTTTGTTTGTCAGTTGAGAAATCGATATTTTGCGGAGAGACAATTTTTGTCGGGTTGAAATTAATACCACCAGCGTTTCGTTCAACCCATTGTCGTCTAGGATGGACAGTATCTAGAGAGGAAGTGTAAGAGTACCGGCGTATTCCTTTTAAAATATTCGTACGAACAACCATTGTTGTCGTGTATGAACAAGGATATAGATTTCTGTGTTTTAAAGCCCTAGTTTGCTTTATTACTGCCCTGTTATTCATACTTAGTGGTCACACTGTGAGTTTTAAGAAGACGAGTTAATTATGCCGAAACAAAAGAAATAGAGTTTATTACGGCAGTGGATTGGTGACGACCTGAATTTCACTACAGATTGGCAAAGTAATATTTTGTCAAGCCTGCCAGAAACACGTAAGAATTATTTACCTTTCTAGAAAAGGGGGACATTTTCGTCCCTAGTTGATCTGTTGTGCGGTTAGCATGCGTAACAACCGCAGAAAGGAAAACAATCAATTTCACATTAACAGCATCCAACCATAAAGTATTTTACTCACTAAATTAGAAGCATCGGATTCGAATCCTGAGAAGGGTAGTGTCAACATACAGTATTAACTATTAACTAAGAGATAACAGGAAGAACTTCACAGTTGAGAATCTTGAAAGATATTTAGTGATATACTGTAACCAGGAAATGTGAGGCAATCTTATTTTCACTGCTTCTTTTGATTGTTTTTGCTTTCTTTCTTCAATTGTATAATATTGCCCTAAAGCAAGTTTACACAAATTTAAGTCAATTTTGTTAAGTTAAACTTTACAAGTATTATGTATTGAATCATATGTAGCACATTCAAATTGATTACACCAATTATTCTACCCGAAAAACGATATTTTGGGGGAAAACCTAAAAAAAACTATTTCACCTAATGAAAAACCTAAAACAGTGTTTTTAAAAACCTAAAAATCCGGTCCCTACTTATAACGTACATAAATTATAACATGTATTTGGATTCAACTGCAATAAGCCATGCAATAGCCTATGCTCTGCAAATTATCTGAAAGTCCTTTACTTTCTCGTATTAGTATGTTTGTATATCCTATTGTAGGACGTTGAAGCTTCGAGTCTCGACTTAGCTCCTTAACACTGAAGACATGCGTACTTAGTGTATGGAATGAGTATAGCCCAGACCTTTTTTATGGCTGCTCACGGACACATTTTCCCCTAGTCATACCGAGAGCCAACATATTTTGGTTTTTTTTTCTTTCTTTTTTAGACAATTGTGAAAATGAAATTCTCTTCATGTAAAGTAGTAGTAGTGAAAACAAAGAGAGAGAATCGTTGCCATCCTTTGTATTCATCCCAGAAGTATATAAAACTCTAACACAATCTGAAGTAATAATTGACTAATTTCATAGTTCATGTGGTATAGGACAATCAATAATCTTAAAAGGTTCCGCCTGATATATCACTATGTTTTGTTCAATCACAGCTGGAAGCTGAAGGAGAATGTGTACATGAATACAATACATATGATCACGTCTGTAAAGTATACCTGTACCAATTCAGAAACTTATATTTTATTAGGCTACTATTTTAAAACAACGCTGCATAATTAGATTAAAATTTCATACAATAATTGTGGCCCTGTATGGGTTAAATGTGTTGTATTATCATGTACTGACCAATGAGCTGTGTCATGACAAATTGGTAAAACTTTGTACTATCTGTTTTAAAATATGAGAATTTGACAAATATGCCTAATTTATTAAATGTATATATAAGTTAGTCTTGGTGAAAAATGGTGTCCTTATTTAACTCGTACGTCGTATTTCGCTATGCGTATTTGTAAACAAACAATACTTTCGTTTAATAATAGCAGTGACGTTCTCTTCTGTATGTTTATACTTCCTGGGCAGAACCCGATGTTGTGGTTCTACCCGTAATTTCTGTTTCTCTCCAACCCTCAGCTGCTTGTGATGCATTTTGACGCCTGGGACATGTTGACATGTTTTCAATTGCTGAGAGCTTAAACCTTTTAAGATTATTGACAATCTGAAGTACTAGTAATGCACTCACATAACTTCCTTTACCCTACGCATGGGCAAAACAACTTTCTCACTTCACATTCTGAAGGTATAGAATACGAGGTCGTTTTCAAAGGAGTGCGTATTCATTTGTCTCAACATCAGCCTTGAGTTTATTTTAACTATCCCTCAGAGAAGTTTCACGAAAAAGTTATAATCTTTTAACTGTAGTGGTCGTGACGGCGAGGAAAATTTGCTTAAATGTACCCACTCAGAGGGACAGTTATAAAAGATAAGTACATATTGCTTATACAGGACTGCCCATGCCCCCCCCCCCTAGCTCCAAGACTCTCCCCCCCAGTTTCACGAAAAGTAACCCCCAGCCTCACTAAAAGCAACCTCCATCACAAGGTGGAATAACGGTAGGCCCACTCTAAAACTTCTTCTCCAAGAAAAGGACGTTGAAGGTATTTAAGAATTTGTAATAAAAACGGTGTCAATTGAAAAGGTATGTTTAATGAGGCTGCTTTCACATAATATAATTATACATAACTGATAATAAAATATAATTATGGAGTATATTCTAAAGAATTAGCAAAATTTTAATTATCTTTTGAAGTTATAAAACTTGGCCGCTTTTATGTTTAACATATAAAATGCAAATTTTGCAACCATTTTCACCCCCTCCCAGTATTTTCAATGGGTCAACCACCTTTGTGGGCACCCCTGTTCATCCTAGTGTTACAAATATCACAACGTAAAACACAGCTTTTTAATTGAAATTTCCCTCAAGTATATAGCAGTTCTTTAGTTGATTTAAAAGAGTTGGGTGCCATTTTATAGCTGTACTTTAATTCGGGTTAGTTGTCGCCAAGTTGGGAGATTATTTATACCACAGTCCTACCGGGGAGTACTGGTGTTGGGCGATTCTGGTTGTCGAAAAGGGGTTATTGCCGGCTAGTAACTCAGTTGATAGATTTATGCACGAGATTCTTAATAACGGGTCGGTGGCTAGAGAAATTGTCCGAGGGAACGAATAGGCAAATCAGGATGAATTAGGTGAAATAAAATGTTTGTGATCTTTTCAATTTCTATCTATATTCTAAATAAAAAGGTTTGTTCTGAAAGGTAAAAGTTGTATTATTGAGTCTTTTCATAAGATGATGTAAGTCCAAAGGGGTGATGTCGTAGTAATTATAAGTTGTTGTTGCAATGTCTAAGACTATGATAATATTCACTTCTTACGCGCTTCTTCACTATAATTATTCCGTCGATTCTATTTATATGGCGCGGATTATTAATACTTCCTTTTTATCTCGCGGGCAACTTTACTAGTTATGCACCGGGTACGTTTTAAGTTTAATTACTTTAACAAAAATCACTTATACAATCTCTACTTCCGTAGGTTAATACTGACGCGCGGCGATGTTATATTATACTAAATTGATCTATTTATAATGCGCGGATTCGATATCTTTGAAGTTGAATATTTATAGAATATTGTAGTTTAGTCCATGTTATAAAAGTTAGCTGAAGGCTCTGTCTTAGTGTCGTAGGTTCGTCGTCTGTCTCCTGATCCAAAAAGATGCTGTGACTTCGGGGCTCTTTGATAATATATCCTGGGTAGGTGGAGGGGTGAATTGTTGCTATTGGATGGTTTCAACCTAGGGTTTTACTTAATTGGAGGAGATCTTGGTTTTCTGCTAGCTTGTTTGAATCTTTCTTCGGTTAAAATGCGTTAATGTTCGTTGGGTCATTAATTTTATGTGACATCTCGACCTAGTCTCCAGAATGTCTGTCATACAGGAAGTCTCCTCCTACTAAATATATCTGTGATAATAACTGTGATAGCTGAAGGCTATCAGAGTTAATACTATTCCCATTTTGTGGGTTGATTTTAGCTGAATCGAATGATCTAAGTCTCAAGTCTGTCGGATTAAAACTATGGGAGTTAATTATAATGTCCGATTAAAATGATTGAAGGGGTTAATTAAAAGTTTAGTGTAGTATATGAAATTGAAGGGGGTGTTTTTCTCTTTCTATTGGTATAATTTGTTTTATTGTCATTATTTTATTTATTGAGTTATTGATGTTTGAAGTTGAGGAATTTAATATAATATAGGGGAAAAAGGCCGGTTCGTATGGGGAAATGTTCGGTTTCATATGATCGCATAATGAGTGGAAAATCACGCGATATATTAGGGTGATCAAGAATAATACGAGCGAGATTTTACAGTCATTATAATACCCGTTTTCAAAGTCCTAAATAGTCCTATGTCTTGTTTTAATTTCGGTTTTTAAATTTGTTTTGATATAATTTCGTGATATTATTTCTTAATTAATTATCTTTGTTTGATACGTTTTTCTCAGTAATTAGTGTCCTTACATCACCTTGACTCTTTAGTTAATTATACATACACATACATAAATTCATAAACAATAAAATGCACTTTTACAATACTATTTTACCTTAACGTAGTCTGTCTTCTTATTATTCGTCGTACATATTGTATTCAGTCCGTTGTCCTTCTGTTACACTAGTAAATCATAAAAATATTCATTATATCTTATCAATAAAATACACACTATGATTAAAGTTTGTGTTCATAACCTAGTCTTATTAATTTTATCTTCATTCTTCTGAATTTTGATGCTGATGCTTAATTGAAGTGAAACGTTGGGGTACGCTTTCCTTTCCTTATTATGGTCTTAAATAACTCTTAAATTATATCCAGATTTCACATATTATACTCCTATTCCAATTTCACCTTTTAAGTACTTTTTTGCTATGTTACCTTCCATTACTCTCGATATTCTTTATGTTTTTCTATCAACTTATTCATTTTTTTTTTAATATCAATCTTTATCTCACTTATTATCGTATTTCATTCACTTATGTCACATATTTCGTCGCTACATATTTTCATCGTAATTTTATACGGTATACATTATTATTCTTTGCTTGACTTTCCTATTTTATTCTTTTTCATCATATTTTTTTTTTTAATACTCTTCTCGTATACGTAATTTATTAATATCTTACCTTGTTTGCATACACTTTTTCAATATTCTTAGCATATTCATTGTTCAATCTTACCATATTTTCTTCACTTCTAAAATAACTTTACTTGGTTAATTTTCGGGAAAGGGTTGATAATATGTGCTGTCCATACTTTTGTATGTAAAATAATTTATTTTATTTTTTTTTTTTTATTTAAAATTTTGTTCATATTATGTTATATACTATTCCAATAAATAAAATTAAAATGTGCCGAAAATGGTTGTGTCTAATTAATCATTAGGTCAAATAATAGTGTGATTCCTTTGGTCAAATGAATGTTTTATCTCTTCAGCATTGAATTTAGAGGGGAGGTAGCCTTATAACTTAAAATTATCTATTTACACATTGAGATCACTACAAAAATAATACAGTGCACTTGTATTTGTAGTGGATTAATTTGCTGCGAATACTCATCATATTTGATATAATAAGTCTCGTATCGGAGAATTGTCTTTCAGCAAATCAATTAAAGACTATAGTCACTCAACCGTAAATTGTACATTCATCCTTAGATGTCAGGTAAAACATTAATTTGTGAAGTAGGAATCACTCTAATTATTTTACATAGTCAGTCCAATTCAATCCTTTTTCAGATCCGGTCATCTTATATTTACACTTCCTTTTTTTTTTTTTCAATCCAAATACCAGGCTAAGGCTTGCTAGCCATTACATGATAGGGCTTTAACAAATGTTTTCTATACTTGCCGAGAATTTTCTTTGGATTCTCTATATGGGTGAGTTGATAGGTATCAGTACTAAATTTTGCTTTTACCTGAAATGGTCCAGAATAAAGGAGACTGAATTTCTTCTGGCGATTGTGTAATGCACTTGAAATTATATGTGATTTAAGCAATACATAATCTCCCGGCAAAGGATCCCACCTAGGACGAGGGCGTCTGGGTTGTCGTCTCCTTTTCGACCACTTGCTCTGTAGGCGTTTAAGGATAGCATTGCATATGTCCAAGTCTGATTTATTGCAGGTCGGTAACACAGGGGGGGTGTTCTTGAAAAGAGGGTTCACTTTACAATGTGTTACTACTTCTAAGGGAATTTCCTTCGTAACGTGATGTTTTGTTTCGTTAAGTATGGCTTGGATGGGCTTTAAGTATTTATACCAATTTTTGTGCTGTCGGTGAGTTAGCAATCTTAGATAGGAAATCACTTGTCTGATATATCTCTCAGAGATATTGGCAGAGGGATTATATGAAGAGCAGTGTAGGGTCTTTATATTGAGTTTAGAGAGTCCTGAGTTCCACTTTGGGCTTGAGAATATACTAGCATTGTCAGTTAAACAAAATTCGACGTTGCCAAATGTGTCGACATATTCTTCTACTTTCTTTAGGCAGATTCTAGTAGATAAGTCCCGTATAGGGTACAGTGCTACAAGTTTGGAGAAAGTATCCACAAAAATAAGTATGAATTGGCAGCCAAAGTTACTTCGGACTAAAGGACCTAAAATATCCCCGCATATTAATTGGTTGGGCTTGGTGGCTTCAATAGAATTTACAGACACTTCATATGCTGTGTTCTTACTCTTTCCTACTTGGCATAGGTGACAATTTCTTATGTAAATTCTAATCTTACGTCCAAGTTGTTTTATGTAGAAATGCTCACTAATAGAATCGATCAATTTTTCGGTTCCACTATGCGCAAGGTTTTCGTGATAGCTTGCTATAATATCAGTTTCAAGAGATTGGGGGATGTAAGGTCTCCAAGCGGGATTTTCTTTGCCACAGAATTTATATATAATTCCGTTGTAAGTAGCTAACGTGCTTTGCTTATTAGCTTCACCTGGTGGGCTAGAAGGTGGTATTTGTAGTTCCTGCAACTCGTTCTGAACGGTAGCCAAATAAAGGTCATTATTGAAATTTAGATTTTTTTTTTTTTTTTTTTTTTTTTTATCTTTTCTTTTTTTTGAAAGGGTTGCAAGGGTTACCACAGGAAGAGTGTGTTGACCCCTCACTCGTGTAAAGTCACGGTGGGAGTGGGAGACTGCGTTCTTTGTTCCTGATTGTCCTGGTCATTGTTGTTGGGTCTATTTCTAGCATGGTCATATGAGTTGTTTCTTGTGTATTGATTATTATTACTATGGACGTACCTGTAATTGTTTCTACCTCTATAGTAAGGTCTGAAGTAGCCTTGGTTGTATTGGGTTCGGTTGAACCAGTGTGGTCGATAACCAGCATAGTTATGCCTATATTGTCCTTGGTAGCTATTGTTATATCTGCCATTGCCATAGGGGCGGAAACGATAACCTCTGGTTCTCCAATTACTCCTAGAATTTCTCGAAAATTCAGTTTGTGGCCAATAATAGTCAGGGTGTCGAAACTCATTGTTGTTTTTACCATCATATTGTCTATTTTCAGTGTTGTCAGGTGATTTAGAAGGGTTGGGTGATCGCAACCCGTTTTCAAAAGGAGTGTGGTTAAAGGCGGTTTGCACTAAGTTGATATTCTTTCTGTGCATTTGATTCGCAGACACTATGGGGGCGTTTTGTTTGTTAGATTGGTAGGAAGTATCCTGCATGGATTTCAGTAATTTTAACATGTCAGTGGTGGACTGGGGAGAGGCAATTATGAGGCAATTTCGTACCATTGAAGGGAAGTGTGAGTGAAGGGCATTAAGGAAATCTATCTCCTTTATCTCAGGCTTGAGTAATTGCCTACTCTCGCATAATGAGATAAAGTACTCGAGATACGATTGTCCTTGGCTTCTATCATATTTCCCGTGAAATATCTTCGCTCTCAAACGAAGTTGATCTGTTTCGCCCCAGAACTCTGATAAAAACATTTCCTCGAACTGACTAATGGACAGCTGATTATCTGGGTTGATCACTTGTAACCATCGAGCTGCTGTTCCTTTTAGCGATTGCGCCACGAAAATTAGTTTCAAATGTTCAGGGACACCTCGTAGAGTGAAATATGTCTTGAGATCTTTTAAGTATCTTACTGGGTTAGTTTTAATTGTCTCTTCAAAGCAAGGAAGCGGAAAATCAGAATTATTTAATGAAAAATTGTTAATGGGAATTTGTGGGGACTCGCGGCTAGAACTGGCAACTCGCTGGTCCAAACCATTGTTCATTCTTTGCATAGGTACAGAGGGTTCTGGTATTTCGGGTACATTTGGCACTGGATCAGGTAAGGTTGATGATGTAGAGGCTGAGGTGGAGGGGGCATTACAGACATGGGGCATTATTGCATTTTCCCTTGATTGGTCAATAATGGTTTCCTGTTCACGGACTTTTTGTTGGAGCCTGTCAATTTCGGACTGGAGGGAAATTAACCTCGTGGAGTTATTCACTGTGTTTCTTTCTATAGTACCAACCTGTGATCGAACGGAGTCCACCTGGCTGGTGAGCACTTGTTCGGTGTTGGCTATTTGTGCCGTTACACGGGAGTCCATATTTTGCAACTCCGCAGTAACGTGAGTTCTGTGTTCGTTGATTAAAGACTTAAATTCTGAGGTTTGTTGTGTCATGTCTGCTCTTAATTGTGTATTCAGTGTTGTGATTTTATCTTTAAGTGTTGTGTTCACAGTAGCCATGTTGGTATTCATTTCATTTCTTAGTTCTTGGTTCTGATTATTAAGTGTGGTGTTTAGTGTTGAAATCTGTGAATTCATTGTGGAGATTAATTCATCTTTCAGTGTCGTGTTTTGTGAATTGATTGTTGTGTTCATAGAATTCATTTTTTCATTTAAAGTGGTGTTTTGTGTAGCTAGCTGGTTTGAGATTCCTGCGATCATGGCTTGTAACTGTAGTAAAAATTCAGTATTAGGGTTTAGCGTGTCTTGTGAAAGATTTATAGTGTTCTGTGTAGCAGCAGGTTGCGTATTGTTATTCTCTGAGGGAGAGCTTATTGGGTCCGGTGTGTCGTCTGTAAGAGGCGTGGGACTGACCGCAAGATCACTTTCTTGTTCATGTGGGTTCACATAGTTATTTTCTGTACAAGTTGGTGGATTTTCACTTTCACTGTTAGGAGTATTCGAATCTGAATATAATGTCCGAGTTCCTGAATTTTGCTCCATGGTATGAAACTTTTTGTGGCTTCTCAATCTCATAAAAATTTGAAAAATAAATTTAAGTTACTGAATTACTAAAAAGTTGAAAATTAAAATAAAAATTAACAAAAATTAAATGACAAAATTACAATGCAAATTGAATAAAAATTGCTTAAAATTTTACTTTAATAATAGAAGCAAAATTCCGGATTCGACCTATAAGTTTGGATAACGATACCCTTTTGTTGCTTCGGGTGTCCAGCTGTTGGGGGTTGATCCGGGGTCCAGTTGTTGAAGATCCTGTTGTTGAGGGTAATTGATGTAGGTGAATATCCAGTTGGAGGGCTTTGATGTTGCGGTAATCCAGATGATGTTGCACTGATTCTAATTTAAATTTTTTTTTAACACTGATTTGAAACTGTTTTAATTTGTGTTTGTTTCTGAGGTTTTACTATATCGAAAATTTAAAGTGTTTTTGTTACTTGTTCCTCGGGAATTTCAAATTCAAGCAATCACGTTGGTAGCCATTTTATAGCAGTTCTTTAGTTGATTTAAAAGAGTTGGGTGCCATTTTATAGCTGTACTTTAATTCGGGTTAGTTGTCGCCAAGTTGGGAGATTATTTATACCACAGTCCTACCGGGGAGTACTGGTGTTGGGCGATTCTGGTTGTCGAAAAGGGGTTATTGCCGGCTAGTAACTCAGTTGATAGATTTATGCACGAGATTCTTAATAACGGGTCGGTGGCTAGAGAAATTGTCCGAGGGAACGAATAGGCAAATCAGGATGAATTAGGTGAAATAAAATGTTTGTGATCTTTTCAATTTCTATCTATATTCTAAATAAAAAGGTTTGTTCTGAAAGGTAAAAGTTGTATTATTGAGTCTTTTCATAAGATGATGTAAGTCCAAAGGGGTGATGTCGTAGTAATTATAAGTTGTTGTTGCAATGTCTAAGACTATGATAATATTCACTTCTTACGCGCTTCTTCACTATAATTATTCCGTCGATTCTATTTATATGGCGCGGATTATTAATACTTCCTTTTTATCTCGCGGGCAACTTTACTAGTTATGCACCGGGTACGTTTTAAGTTTAATTACTTTAACAAAAATCACTTATACAATCTCTACTTCCGTAGGTTAATACTGACGCGCGGCGATGTTATATTATACTAAATTGATCTATTTATAATGCGCGGATTCGATATCTTTGAAGTTGAATATTTATAGAATATTGTAGTTTAGTCCATGTTATAAAAGTTAGCTGAAGGCTCTGTCTTAGTGTCGTAGGTTCGTCGTCTGTCTCCTGATCCAAAAAGATGCTGTGACTTCGGGGCTCTTTGATAATATATCCTGGGTAGGTGGAGGGGTGAATTGTTGCTATTGGATGGTTTCAACCTAGGGTTTTACTTAATTGGAGGAGATCTTGGTTTTCTGCTAGCTTGTTTGAATCTTTCTTCGGTTAAAATGCGTTAATGTTCGTTGGGTCATTAATTTTATGTGACATCTCGACCTAGTCTCCAGAATGTCTGTCATACAGGAAGTCTCCTCCTACTAAATATATCTGTGATAATAACTGTGATAGCTGAAGGCTATCAGAGTTAATACTATTCCCATTTTGTGGGTTGATTTTAGCTGAATCGAATGATCTAAGTCTCAAGTCTGTCGGATTAAAACTATGGGAGTTAATTATAATGTCCGATTAAAATGATTGAAGGGGTTAATTAAAAGTTTAGTGTAGTATATGAAATTGAAGGGGGTGTTTTTCTCTTTCTATTGGTATAATTTGTTTTATTGTCATTATTTTATTTATTGAGTTATTGATGTTTGAAGTTGAGGAATTTAATATAATATAGGGGAAAAAGGCCGGTTCGTATGGGGAAATGTTCGGTTTCAAGTATTTAACAATTATCTTCCCCTAACACAGTGGCGGCTACGGCAGTTAAAAGGTTAAAAAAAAAAAAAACTCTTAGCTCTTAATAAACACTTTGTGTGCAAAATTTAAAGAAAATCGTTGGTGCCGTTTGCGAGAAAATCGTGGAAAATAAAATTTTCTTCATGTAAAGTACTACTGAAAATGATCGAAAGACGAATATCTTTGTGTCACATTATATATATAAAACCTAAATATAAAACTTTGTTTTTATAAAATTTCTCGTTCTTGAACGATGTTGATCACAGACACGCACACACACAAAGATTTGTTTCTGAAAATAATTTTTTTAGGGGACCTGAAAACATGCATTTATGTTTAGTGGCTGGTTTAGCACTTGAGAGGCCCTAGGCGCAAATCAATTTTGGGGTCCCTCTAAATATTTTCACTAGCCCCACACCCAACACTACATTCAACACGCACTTTTTTTTTCTCTAGTAGGCATTATATACACTATGAACCACGGGTATACAGTTTATTTCAAAGTAGGATTCTTTAATTAAATTTAAAAAAAAAACATCAATCGATATAGCTAACACTGTTGATTAAACATTAAAAATGTATTGGAATATAAAAACAAACTAGATGGCAACTTTTCTCGCTTCAGCTTCAGAAAATTTATCAGTTATACTTTCATTATCTAATAATCTAACTACATTTTTCTATAAACACCATAGACAAATGACTTAATTACAGTTAAATAACTGTTTACTCTTTTAAGAACTGAAAAGGGACGAGTGGGACAAATTAAACGTGGGTTCAAATTTATCCATGTTATTACTGTAACCAGAACATCCACTCATTGTAAAAGACATGCCTAAAAGACTACCGCGAAACACCAATCACTACTGCACTCATTGTTATCGCAAACCGTACTATTGCCGGCAAAAAGAAACCAACAGAAAGTATATAAACCTTATGTCCATTGTCGCGCTTCTGTTACACCATGCAAGTCAAATGTGTGTTAAATAATTTAATTGTTGTTGCTACACATTGTGCTGGTGATACAGTTACGTTCAAAAACTGCATTATGAAGAAACATAAGTTAATATTTCCGGTAACTGCATGGAAATCTTAACT
Source organism: Ectobius pallidus (assembly GCA_964059195.1). NCBI lineage: Eukaryota > Metazoa > Arthropoda > Insecta > Blattodea > Ectobiidae > Ectobius > Ectobius pallidus. The sequence continues at coordinate 54,477,637 of CAXKWD010000011.1, forward strand.
GAAATTTATACAATGTAGGAAAAATCCCTGGCAAGAAAGGAATTTTTATTTGACGAGAAGGAGAAATCCCTCCCATCCCCCGTTAATTTGAACCTTCTTCATTACAAAATTTTCTTTTGCATTAAAATGTTTCATTTAACGATGTTTCTTAAAACTGCAGTTTTTTTTTTAATGTTTAAAATATATTCTCGTATCTCGGTATTTCGGTTTTCCGTATATAAGTAGGCACTGTCTCAATATCTCATCGTCTAAGCTGGTCCTGACGGCCATTATGAAAAATAATAAGCAATTAAATGAAAAGTAATTATTTTTTATTTTGAGAGCTAAATTTTGAGGCCCCAGGCACGCGACTCTTACGCCTGTTCGGAAATCCGCCACTGTACATGTTGAAAACGCAACATACAATTTCGAAGTCGAACAGACGAACACAATAGTGCATTCTTTTTTTTCTTTAAAGCAAACCTGTATTTATAGTACCTATGGTAAGGTTAGAGGAAGTAAGAACACTGAGATTCTAACTGGTTCTCAGTTTTCTTGTCGCTATGAAAACATATTTTGTTAGTGGGATTGAGCTTTTTATACACACGTTGAACAGCAGTTATTCTACATACGGACATCGGAATTGTATTTATTGCCATGATGAATAAATACGTTTATGTCATGAATGGCAGGTGCGTTACCATGATTGAACCTCGTTATCATGCAGAAGCATGGAGGTTATTGACCAGACGACGCCAGATACGAGGAACAAATCAAGGAGACCTCTGCCCTCAACACTTGAAATCCTGCTGATGATTTATGAATGATGAAATGGTTATACAAGGTCAATAATAAAATTCAAGTATTGTTCCGTTGTGTAGGCCTACTATTCTGGCCAGGTTAAAAAAATAGAATAGCATTGTTCCTAATGCGAAGATAATTAATTATTATGGTGTTTGGATAGAGACTTTGTGGTCTCCTCATATTGCCGTTACACTGTATTTCTTTTCGCTGCGTTTTCTAAAGAGATTTTGTTGTGGACAAAGTAAGACCGCTGCCTCTCACTACACAACTCGCAGCATTTGTATCGGTTCCAAACGAAGGTCAGTGTCTACACCAGGGGAAGACAGAAGCTTGCTCTGTGACGTCACTGCCTACTGCTCTACTGCTCGCGTTATATCTCTGCGAGGAGCATGTGAAATGTAGGAATCAGTGAACAGGGGGGAAGAGAGGGGCATTAGTATTGCGGGTAGCGGGAATTTAGGGGGTTAGAACTTACGTAATACGTGTTTCCGAGTTAATGAAACATCAACCGATTTTTTTGATAGTTTATCGGTTAATTACAGCGCAGCAGATTAACATATTATAAATAATTCTATTTTTCTATTCTGTGAGAACAATTGCCTTTCCACAAAATCTATGCTCTTTGACAAAAATAGACAATAGGCTACTATCATTTGAATTAACATAATTCACTACAGTAAAAATGATAAAAAAAAAATGAACTGAATTAATTACCATACAAGCTCGTCTGCACCTTAGATGATACAAGATTACAGTAACAATTTTCTGACTTTCCTGTCTCTTTTTCTTTAACAAGTGTATCAATGTTGGGACGTAATGTTTGAGCAATATTTAATCGAAGACTACATTTAGGTAGTGATTTAACAATGTACTTCTTGATTTGAGCTTTGCACATTTCATTAGTGAAAAAAATTGTTCGGCCACATATGTCGATCCAAAATTACATAATATTCGTGCGGCAAGTCTCGGGAATCTGGTTTCAGAGATATTTCTGTAAAAGTTACCCAAGACCACTTTACGTTCGTATTTGTCCTTTAACAGATCGTCGCATTGTAAGTTTAGCAGTTCCAATTGATACCGACAAGGAACGTCTTTGATATTAACTGAATATGGGGTAGCAAAAAGTTTAAACATTGGAGAAAGGTTTTCCACATCCTGAAACCTCGATTCGAACTGAAGAAGAATGTTTTGCAGAACTAACACATGTTCTGCAGAGGGAACACTATCAGGATCGCGTACTTGCAATAACTTTGAAAAATGCTCCGTATTTCCAACCAGAAGTTGTTCTACCCACAGAGCTAAAGTGAATAGGTCCTCTAGTACCTAGCTCTAGCGTACTCTAAACACCCCTACTACCGTGCGCTCTTGCTGACGTCACACACAAGGGATCCGCATGCTCTTGCTCCACAAACGTCATCACAAGACGTAGTTGACTTCCCCTGGTCTACACTGTAAGTGAAAATGTTAAGACCTTTCTAGCTTATAGCTGATGGAGTTGCCGTTCACTGACAAATATGCCTACAGGGGCCCTTACACGATCAATATTATTGATAATACCAGTATTGTCAATACAGTCGTTAACTTCTTGAGGGTACCACCGTCAATATCGCCAAACCCTACACGGTCAATATTATTGTCAATAATTTTATCAATAAATGTGCTCAGTACGTTTGTTTCCACCATTCGGACAAGTGAAATTATGTCTTTCCAAGTGGATTTTCGTGGCGTTTTGTGTTTTGAAAACATGGACAATAAAAAAAAAGGTTGTGTAGCCATAATTATGGCTATCGGAAGTATTCGTCGAGTTCAGCGAAATCGATGGATGAGAGAGTGGTTGAAAAAACGTGAAGAATATTCTCATATGAGGCTACTGAGGAAAATCAGATTGACAGATGCGGAAGATTATTTCAGAATGAAAGAAATGACGTTCATAAAATTATTACAGATGGTGGAACCACTCTTCATAAGGCAGAACACAAACATGAGGGAATGCATCCCTGTAATGAGAAATTAGCCTCAACCCTGAGGTACTTAGCTACAGGAAGAAGTTTTGAAGATTTGAAGTTCTCTGTCATCATGTCGCCTGCAACTATCAGCGAAGCTATAATTGAAACGTGTAAAACTACAAACGTGTAAATGTCCTTGACTACATGAAAGTAAGTGTTTTAAATATATTTTCCAGATACCTTCCTACTTAACTAAGTAGCCTATATTAGTCTGTCATTGCACAGAACCTCTTCACTACCTATATGAAAGTAGTTAGCATGACAGTAGGAGCAGGGAAACGCATATTGAATAATTTACAGCAAAAGATTATAGTAATTATGTAATGATTAAACAGCAAAGAAAAATACAACAAGAAATAAGGCAATCAAAATTAAAAATCCTCAATCTGAGCAGGTGTTGAAAAAAGTCGCCGCTGATAAATCCTGATGTTGGTTGTCGATTAGTTGTGGTGGATTATCACTGTGAGTAGGAGAAGAGCAATTAAATGTGGAGAAGGATGAAGTGCTGCCACGACTTGTTCCCGGTTGTGTGGTACAGAGGGCTTGGACATTGACATACTTCATTACGGAGTTGCAGTGGAGAGTGCCCAAGCTTGCTTCAAAAAGCATGTCATTTATTGCTTTCTCAGCAGACTGTCTCTGCTTGGCATCCAAAGTGAGCAGTTTTTCTCCCCAAGCTTTTGAGATAGTATGATGCTGTCAGGGTTCTTCGAGTTTTCTAAATATGAACATACCTTTCGTAGAATCTCATTTTGTTTAGCAATAATACCTTGCGTTCTAGCTTTTCTATTTTTTTTTATTTCAAGATCTTCAGATATTTCCTCAAGGTCACTTGTATAATCCCTAATACTCCGCACAAAGATCACTTCCGTTCCCTACGATAGCACGGCAACAACTGAGTATTGACAATATTATTGACGTCCACCCCAAGACGTTCCATAATATTGACAATATCTCCTCCACTTTTAAATATTGACGCCCCGAGATCAGAAAATCTGGATTTCATCAATATCGCTTCAATACCGACCGTCAATACTCTTTTTTTCACCTTACATGATCAATATTATTGTCAATATCATACTGTATTGTCAATATTATTGATCGTGTAAGGGCCGCTTAAGGTGATGAGTGAAATATTTATTTTCCAGAAGCGTTGCATCACGACCACAATAGAACACAGAGAATCTTGCAAAGAGAAGAAGTCACTTTAGAGAGATTATTTTTGCGATGTGCCGAGAACGCACGTCCTCGCGGCGGAAGCAAGTAGTCAGTCAGTAAAGGCTCATGTATTTCCTGTATTTTATTTATTTATTTATTTAACCTGGCGGATTTAAAACCATAACGCCTTCTCTACCATTTAACCAGGGCAAAAAAATGAAATACATAATAATAATAATAATAATAAATAAAAACAAGAAATTATATACCTGAATACAAGAAAAGTACATTAAAAACAAAGAAAATAACTCAAACATTAAGTAGGCTACTTGAATAATATATAATATAAATGACTAAAATAAAGAAATGAAAAAAAAAATCTGAAAGACTAAACAAATACATTCTTATTTATTATAAAATATAATGAAAGTTATTTAAGAAAAAAAAGCTTATATATATTTAGATTCCTACTTATACCAACAGAATGATTAGATTGCACTGTGTGTTAGTAGTAGAGGTGTACATATTCTGATTTTAGCTTGCTTGCCCCTTTGAAATTCTCCAACTAGCCACAGCTTTTAACTTGCTTGACAAGAGAGCAAGCCAGATTACAACGATGATAAGAAATACTGCCGCTATGAATCACAAGCTCTTCATAACCTGGTGGGTTTCACGGGGCCTAAGGAAAATGCAAGGCCTGGCGGAAAGAATATGAAACTGGGTATATCAGTGCACTGGTAAGTCGTGCAGTTACGTAGTTGAGGAACTTCAGATGTGTTTAGAGTGCAAGCAAAAGGAGAATGGAGAATTTTACCCTGAAGGAAGCCGAGGAGAAACTAAAATGTGGAGAGTTTGAATTATCAATGAACAAAGGTACTAGTCCGGCATGGGAAAAATTTTCAAACATTTTCGAGAAACATCATAAAATCAATAATAACAATAACAAAAATCCCTTTAGGCAAGCCTCCAAGCTGAGGTACATTTCGAAGTGCTTTTGGTTTAATTTACTGTCGCTGCGTAGCACTCTTCTTCTTTAGCCTTGGCATGACAAACCCGCAATAATAATTGCAAAAAAGAGGAAAGAGAACTTTTTCAAACATTCAAATCTCGCCTTATATGAGAACTATCAAGAAACTAGTTATTGATTTGTAGAGTACTCATCAAGAGCTTTTCAACGATACCCCACAAGACGTAGTTAAAACAAATTCGAATTTCCAACCCCCATCCCCACTCGTACCCCCAAAACCCCCGAATCGTTGGTGTCACTGTGAACTCCATAAGGATTACTCTAATTTATTCAAACAAAGTTTCCCTCTATACTTCATAGGGACCGAGATATAAATGTTTTAAAATTTCAACCCCCTACCCCGACCACCCCCTTGCGCCAATTTTGCTCATCAACGAACTTGTCCGAACTATTGGGCCTAGAAATAACATAATAAAATTTGGTTCAAATATCTTCAAAATTACGGCCGCTAGCGTGTAAAGAGATGTACATATATATGTATATATAAATATATATAATGTATATATAAATATATATATGTATATATAAATATATAACATTTTTTTAACAGGCGGTGGTTTCGTACTTAGGAAGGCATGAAACGTAAAGATATGAAAGAATTTTTCGAAAGTCATGACTAGGGACCGGATTCTTAGGTTTTTACCTATTTTTTTCCTTACTTCCAAAACAAAAAGCGATCATACACTTTTTCGAATCATGTCCATAGGATTCACCCACATTAATTCTGTGGCACCTAAAAATACCTAAATGGGGTATAAAAACCTAAATGTACCTAAACGGGATATAAAACCTAAAATATCTAATTTAGGCTACTTTTTTGTCTTTTTTGTTTGTCAGTTAAGATATAGATATTTTGCGGGGAGACAATTTTTGTCGGGTTGAAATTAATACCACCAACGTTTCGTTCAGCCCAATGTCGTCTAGGATGACAGTATCAAGAGAGGAAGTGTAAGAGTACCGACGTATTCCTTTTAAAATATTCGTACGAACAACCATTGTTGACGTCATGTGAGGTTGAAAGGACATTTTCTGCCTTCAAATGTATTCTAAGAGATAACAGGAAGAACTTCACAGTTCAGAATATTGAAAGATATTTAGTGATATACTCGTACTGTAACCAGGAAATGTGAGACAATCTTATTTTCGCTGCTTCTTTTGATTGTTTATGCTTTCTTTCTTCAATTGTATAATATTATCCTAAAGCAAGTTTACACAAATTTAAGTCAATTTTGTTAAGTTAATCTTTACAAGTACTGTGTATTGAATCCTATGTAGCACATTCAAATTCATTAACCAATTATTCTACCCGAAAATGATATTTTGGACAAAAAACCTAAAAAAACTATTTCACCTAATGGAAAACCTAAAACAGTGTTTTTAAAAACCTAAAAATCCGGTCCCTAGTCATGACATGGTATCGATTGCAATAGGTAGATTTTTCTTCGAAATCTACTGAAGAATAAAAATAATAAATGTGTTAAGACGCTAAAACGATTTTTAATACATTATCCACCTTCTACCGGGTATTTATCTACATGATGAATTTCTTCTACCAGCATGTAGAAAAGCAAGAAAGTATTACCTACACTTAGCAACTACAGTTGTTTACCTGATAGGAATGTCGCAAGCTTATTCTGCCTGCTTGCTAGCTGTGACGCTGGCAACTTGCTTGCCTGGCGTTCAAGCGGGTATGGGCAAGCTAAAATCGAGATTTGTACACCTCTAGTTAGTAGGCTGTACTCAATCGTTGTGGCAATCAAATTACTCAACAGATTTACAATCTGTAGATCAGACACCACAGCATATCAAGTGTCTGCATGCCTAGCGGCATTCACAGTGGCTCATATCGGCAACTTAAGATATTTTAGTCGGTCCACTTTTTTTTCCTACCTGTACACAACCCCTCAATTCAAACGCACGGATTTCTGAATTAAACCTACAGAAATTGCCCACCTTTGTCATAAAAGATGTTGAAAATTATCTTCATCTACCGCCACACATTTATGACGTCTTATAAGAAAGTTTGCATTCACATGCATTAATTCTTCTTGTGAAATTGCTGCCAAGCTTCTTCTTATGTTCTCCTTCAGTTCTTCAATTGTACTGAATGAGGGTTATTCTTATGTACTTTATTTAAGTCCCTCCAAAAATAAAAATCACATAAGATCTGGAGACCTTATAGGCCATCACCCCTTACTAATTACCCTATCTTCGAACACTTCTTTGATTAAATTTGTATTTTTCAAACAAGACTCCACTACAGTGAATATTGTAGATCTCTCGTTAAATTTAAATTTAAGATGCATTTTTCCAACAAGAGTCCACTACAGCACTGACTGCAAATCTCTCGTTAGATTTAATTGAAGAAGTGTTTAAAGATAGGGTAATTAGTAAGGGATTATGGCCAGCAAGATCTCCAGATCTAACTGTATGTGATTTTTATTTCTGGGGGAACTTCAAAAATAAAGTGTACAAGAATAACCTCCATACAGTACAATTGAAGTACTGAAAGAGAACATCAGAAGAGAAATTGCATCAATTTCACAAGAAGAATTAATGTATGTGAATGCAAACGTTCCTAACAGATGTTAGAAATGTGTGGCGCTAGACAGTTATCGTTTTCAATATATTCTATGACAAAGGTAGGTGATTATTCTAACTGTAAGCCTAATTCAGAAATTGTGTGTTTCAACTGAATGTACATGAGCCTTTACTGGCCTACGACTTGCTTCCACGTCGCTGCACGGACCGTACATTCTCGGCACGGACAGTACATTCTCAACACATCACAAAAATGTCTCTGTACATACACATTGGTGAAAAGACAAACAAAAAAAAATAATTTGGATGAATTACAATTACCTGAGACACATTTTACTTAATTTAATTTTAATTTTAATTTTAATTTTTTGGCCTTCATAGGACCACTTTAGTCAGGTTTCTGGTTGAGGTTTTTCTTCTTTTTGTCAGCCCAGTACTTCTTCATCCTTTCTGACCGCAATTTTCTTTCTGCTTCTGGAACTACTCTTCCTATTCTCTGTTTGTTGATTTTCATCTGTAGTGTAGTGTGTTTGTCTTTCAGTATCTTGAGTGTGTCTGTCTTGTATATTAAATCCTCTACTGTAATATGTAGCTCTGCCATATCTTCCTTAAGTTCTGTAATCTATCTTATATTTTTCTTACTCTTACTCTTCCATAATTTTTCTATTATTTTTCTGCTAATTCTATTTTCTGATGTCCGTAAAATATGTCCCAAAAATGATATTCGTTATTTTTTCATTGTACTTGTCACTGGTTCTATTTCTTTATATACTGTTTCATTAGAAGCTAGTTTCCAGACTCCATTTACTTGGTAATTTTTGTTTAAACAAGTTCTTACTATTCTCCTTTCTACCTTGAGTACTCTATCTATTGCAACTGTGTTAGTTGTTTTGAATAGTGTTTCACATGCATACGTGATTTGCAGTTGAGTCACTGTTTTATAATGTTTCAATTTGGTTGCTATTGAGAGGCACTTTTTATTGTATGTATTCTTGGTAACATGCTGTGCTCTAACCAGTTTATCTATTCTATTTTGCCATGCTGGTTTCGTGGTGTAAGTCATGTTTTTTAAATTTTAACCTAAGTATTGCAATGCAATGTTGAGGTATAGATCTGTTAAAAGAAAGATTGGTGTAGTCCTAGTTGTGTTCATACACTTACAAATTGCAGCAGAAATTTCACTGGTGAATGAAACAGCCATAGTGGTGTAAGTCATTGACTTACACCACTATTCCTGTAAGTGTTTGTGAAGTGTGAGTTGCTACATCCACAGTTTTGTAAACTTTGCACTTTTTCTTATGAAACTGCTTCAAAGCAGTGATAACATCGACATTATTGACTATAAATTTATGGTAAGTGGGCATTAATACCTCCCTAATGATTCCGATTTTGGATCCATAGAATCCTATGCAAGAGGTAAGACCGTTGTTGTTCCAGCTGACTGGCGGTCAATAATTGCAAAGTCAAAAAGAAGAAAGCTTTTTTCTGTAGCAGAATGTCAGTTCAAGACTTCAAGTCTACAAAGAATGTTGAACAAGCCATTACAAAGAGAGAAAAAAATGTCACGAACGAATCAATGTCAATAAAAAATACAAAAAACTACTTGAATTATTTTCAGTGATAATCCTAATGAAATAACGGCACCTTCTGGCAATGTACAACACGAAAAAAGTGTCAAAAATTTCTTGTGTAATTTATTATAATGAATCTAACAAAACCTTCTGTTTCTCAGAATGCATAAAACATGACTTACACCACTTTGGCTTTAACCCCCTCATATATATAAAGTCACTTAGTAGCCTAACCTCTCAAAATTTAATAATGGAAATAGACATATGCATAATATTATAATAAAAGATAAAATGTAATTTCCATAGTGTTACATACAAGAAAAAGTCTATAATGAAGGACCCATATATTGCAAATAGAATATTCTATAATAAACTGCCCAGTGACCTTGAAGAAGATAGTATGAATATTTTTGTTTTAAAACTTATAAATACATTTAATAGATTTGATGTATTGCCTGTGCATTTAGACGTGAACACTTGCATGCGCCGCAGAGATAGGGGGGGACGGAAGGGGAGTGTGTTGATAGTATGGATCACGTGAGACTGATACCACTGCGCATCGTGTTTACAGTGTTCACGTCTAAATGCACGTGCAATAAATGATTTCTGATTAGGTGCAATATGGTAAATTTTATAACGTTAACTTCAGCGTAGGTCTCTGTACTTCCCTAATTTAGTTTTTTATTAATGTGTAGATATGAAAATGGTGCGAGTGTAATAGATTATATTTTGATATCAAGTAGTCTAACAGAGAAAGTGAATGACTTTGTGATAGAAGATAAGTCGTCAAGTAACCATCTAGTGCTATCAGTTTGGCTCGATATCCAATGGAAGGAAACACCAGCAGTGAATAGGATATATAGAAAAGGTAAAAGCGAAAAAAGATTGATATGGGATAAAAATAAAGCACATCAATTTAGTGAAACTGTGAGTGACAGAACGAGTGAATTATTAGTAGTAGGCATTGAAGAAAGTGCAAAAACCGATCCAAATAAAGCGGTGGAGCTGTTAATCCACTGCATTAGTAGGGCAGGAAAAGATATGATGAGACCGGTTACGGTTAACAAAAAGGACAAGGGATGGTTCAACGCGGAATGTAGGGAAAAAAGGAAGTTGTATAGGCTAGCATATTTAAGATGGAAGAAGTCTAATAATACAGAAGACAAATTAACTTACATAACGGAAAAGAAACATTACAGAGAACTCCTAAAGGTAGTTAAACTAAAGTACGAGGAGGGGGAAGTTAACAAATTAAGAGAATGGATAAATGCTAATGATATGGAAAAGGCGTGGAAATATGTTAGTAAGTTAACTAAATGGAAGGAGAATGATTACGAAATTGGGGAGGAAGTATGGTGTAGATATTTTGGGGAGTTGTTTAGAGAAAACGAAGCAGTGGTAAGGACAGTTGACACAGATAGATTTATACAAACAAAAGAGATTAAAGAACTAGAGGAGGATTTTTCAAAAGAGGAAATAAGGGAGGTAATAAAGGGTATAAGAAATAAAAAATCTACAGGGGTGGATAATATTCCGATTCAGTGTTGGAAAGAATTATTAAAAGATGATAAGTGGGTAATTTTGTTGTTGAAAATTTTCAACAGTATTAAGAATAAAGGTATAATACCAGAAAGCTGGAATACAGCCCTAGTTATCCCTATATATAAGGGACGAGGACCCAAGTCAGACCCGAATAATTTTAGGGGTATATCACTGCTGCCAACACTGAGTAAAATTTACGTGGGCATGCTATCCAAGAGACTAAGAAAATGGGTAGAGAAATTTAACGTAATTTCTGAATTCCAAACCGGATTCAAGGCTGGCAAAAGAACTAGCGACAATATTTTCCTAATTAAAACATTGATTGATAAATATATATGTAATAAAAGGGGCAAAATTTATTGGAGTTTTATAGATTTTGAGAAGGCGTTTGATACCATAAATAGAGATCATCTATGGTATAAGATGGAGAAACAGGGAGTAAGTTCTAAATTTATAAGTTATGTGAAAGCGATTTACAGGAAGACAGGATTTAGCATTAAATTATCTAATGGTGAAGTGTCTAAATGCATTATGAATAACAAAGGTGTAAGACAAGGCTGTAAATTAAGCCCTCTGTTATTTAATTTGTTTATTAATGATATAGTGAGTGTTTTAGGAAGGGAAGAGTTTCACTGCCCAATAATGCAAGGTAAGGAGATTGTAGCCATTCTATACGCTGATGACATTGCAATTGGATCAGTGACAGCTGTAGGACTACAAAGAGCATTAAATGAGGTGTTGAATTATAGCATTAAGTGGAATTTAAAAATAAACATAAAGAAAACAAAAATAATGGTCTGTAGAAAAGGAGGGGTAAGAAGCAAGAACGAGAATTGGTTTATGGAAGGAGAAAGGATAGAAGTGGTTGATAAATTTAAGTATTTGGGAGTTATACTAGGGAGTAAAGGAGATTGGAAAGAGCACATAAGATTAATGAAAAATCAAGGGAATGTGGCGTTATTTAACATAAATAATTGCCTAAACAAGTTAGCAAACATAAAAATTGGAAATTTAAATAATATTTTTAGGGCGTTAGTGGAGTCAAAAATATTATATGCTGCTGAACTATGGGGAGAAACTGAAGCTTGGGAAAATCTAAATAGAGTTAGGGCTAGATATTGTAAAAAATTGCTGGGTATACCGATCAATTCAGCAAATATTGCAGCTTTATTGGAATTGGGAATAGGAAGTAGTAGAGGCACATTTTTAGTAAAAAAAATTAAATTTATTCATTATATTTTGTCAAACCCAGAGGATAGTTTTGGGAAAGATTGTTTAAAATTTTTACAAAGTACAAAGGTTGTGAATAATTGGTGGAAAAGTTTAGAAGAGAATATAAACTGTATAGGATTAAATTGGATATGGAATAGAATGGGTTCATGGAATATACAGATTATATGCAAATTAATAAAAAAAAGGTGTAATGATATTGCTAGGCAGGAAATGTTTTCAGAAATGAGGAATTTTAAATCATTACAATGTTATGCAGAGATGAAATCGGAATGGGGTATGGAAGCTTATCTATTTTCATGTAATCGAGAGGAAAGATCCAGTTTGGCCTGGTGGAGACTAGGAATTTGGAGACTGAAAAACTTGAGAGGATCGGTACCTAGGGGAATATGCCCATTATGTAACGAGGAAGAGGATGCAAAACATATAATTTTAGAATGTAAGGAAACTGAGAGGTGGAGGGTAAATTTAATTGGTGATAAATTACTAAAAATTAATAAAGGGGTAGCATATAAGAAGCTTTGCATAACAAAAAATAGGGATCTATTGAAAAGAATGGGACAATTTTTAATTGTAGTTAAAAGCAAATGGTTTAATAAAATAGAAGATAGTAGCAGTAGAAATTCAAGTGAAGTAGGAAATAATATATAGCATACTTGGGTGTTGTTTTAAGTAATAGATAGAAATAGTTATAGAATGGTTGTGTAGTAATCAAGGGACTGATTGGTAAAACAGGAATGTAACCAAAGTCCCTGTTGTATGAAGATGAAATAAACCTATGTTTATGTTTATGTTTATGTTTATTAATGTGTAGATACAGTGCACGCTGCTTATTGTGATCACTTTGGGACGCAGCTAATCTGATAATATTAACCGAATGATAACAGTAGCCGAAGAAGTTAAATAAAGGTTATTTATTCATATATAAGTTAATACATTACAAAACAAAATTGAAAATACTCGTATTTATTCACAAAATAATTCATAAGTGTGAACCAGTGAACCACTGATAGGGTAACACAGTAATAGACTGCAAGCAACTAGTAAAAAGTTGTTTTTACATTCCTTTAGGAGTCCATTAACCAATGCTCCATACTCAGTTATGAATTACGAGCATTTTTGGAAGTCTATACTGATCTGTGGTGAACACCGCGAAGCAAAACATCTAACACCTGTATGTTCAAGTATTTTCATTTTACACTAGCCATCACTGCATGACAACACTGTTATATTCACAAATCAGAAGCTGCAGCTTAACTCTGGGGGGAAGTTAGGTAATGCCACCCCTCGAACTGGTCATCCTGTGAGCTGGGAACAGAATTACTACCTCCAGTACAACACAATACAGTTGAGTTAGAAATGAAACCCTTTAAAAGAAAATTTTGAATGACATACAGTACTTGGAAATAAAGCCGCAAAAAGGAAAATGTGATAACATAAACCGAATCTTTGATCACAACAAGCAGCATTTTTTAATGTATCAGTACTAATCCGTACGGGACTTCATAAAAGTGATAACATTACCCAATTGATAAAATTATCTGCGATTACATTAAGCGGTGTTCACCGTATAAGGTGACAGTCTGACACTTTGTAAATAGGTCTACAGACAATTTTTATTAATATTATTCTGTGAGCAGCAGTTCTGGGGAAGAAGACCGTTATAATGTGGCCAGCATTGTATGTAGCTCATATGTGAGAATATATCAAAAAGGAAATATAGTGTGATGTACTTGACTTGGACTTACCAAAACAACACTGCAGTCCTCTAGTGTGCGAAATACTGAATAAAGAACACGCTTGCTCTCAATGGACTCAAAATAACAGGTAAAAGTCCAGCTGAAGACATAGTATTTTACAGTCATCGAGATCCTCAGCACACCTTCCTCTGCATAGCCATGGTCTTTGTGTTCAAGACCCCCATACTCTGAAACAGAGGGATGCCAAAAGAAAATTGTGGGCTTTGTGGAAATGAAGGAACTGTAGGAGCAGAGTTATTAGAGAGATTTCGATGAAACCTGAGGAGATCGGGAAACTGAAGGCCTCCAGTCACACTCACACACACGAGATACAAGTGTACTTAATGGGAATATTAAAAGAAAAATATCCCACCTTAATGCAGGACAATACTTACACCACACTTCTGGAGATACTGCAGTTACATATCGATATTAAGAATAATATAATATAAAACTGAGAAGTGTTTTTTTCTTCAAAAGTTGACACTTAATCAAATTTTCAAATTGAGTTATTTATAGTTTTATGTCATTCTTAACATTCTGCATGTCCATATGAAATCAGTGTTGGAGCCACGAGGTGGTAAAAACAGTGTGTATTTGCAGTACTCGATATTTGCTTTCGATGGTTAAACCAAAGTCGATAACACTATTGGCATGTGCGGTTTCTCTTTCCACTCTTCTGCAAACTAATTGGAGGTAATATTGTAACAGCTGACAACTCTGCAACAATTTATATTTCGAACAATGATGCAGAACATAAAGAAAATTCTATACAGAGTTGCATTCTATTACCGATTATAGCATAATTAATTCAGTTGTTGGTTAGCCATTGCCTTGAATAGATTACAGTAAGGACTAAGTGTCATAACTATATACAATATGCATGTTAATTCAAGTAATTTTTAAAATGGCATATCAGTTGTTGCAAGACTCGTGGTAGGAACTACAGAACCAAGGAAAAAACACGTAGAATGCTTAGCAAAAAAGTTAATAAAAATTAAAAAATTATAAATACAGTCAAAACTGTTTATAATGTCATTGCTTATAACGACATATTGGGTATAACAGCAAAATCTGTCTGTCTAAATTCTATATAAACTTATTATTTAAAAAATCTCAGCACAATCTCTTATTACGACATATTGCATAAAACAACATTTTTATAATATTTTTGGAAAAAATGTATCGGCTATAACATCCAATGTTGATTTCTTTACTTGTTTAGGAATTGCCTACAACAATATAATGTTTATAATCTTGAAAATAATCTTACTTGTTATTGTAGTAAACCAGAAAATTAAATTCTGATAATGTGCCAACTTTTCTCAAGTGCAGAAGTAGAATAATAGTGTTTTTGTTTTGAGATTACGTAATGAGTTGGATTTTTATAATGTGTAAGATAGGCTACAGTACATCACAGTTTTGTACAACATTGTAAAAAGAGAAACTGGAGAAAGTGTAGGCCTTTGTAATTTACAGTATTTCATTTAGTGTAGGAGAATACCGGTACATACAGTAATTTATGCTCAGTGTATATAGGCCTACTGTAATACATTTTTGTAATACATTAACTGGAATGAGAATATTTCATTCATGACTAATATGGCATATGAAACAAGTTCAAAATACAAAGCTTGCAGATTTGAAATGTTTAGGGAAAAATCCGGTTTGTGCGACTATCAGCTAGAACAACCATAAATTGGCAGTCCCTTCAAAGTCGTTATAACTGGTTTTGGCAGTACTTCACTTTGGTACAATAAAGTAAACAAAGGTTAATTTCTTCAAGATAATAAAATATTAAACAAAAAGGAAAAATCACAGTTCAAATTGAAATATTAATAAAAATTTTATTTACTAGTATCTACATGTTTTTAAACTACTGAAAAAAAAGCTAATTTTAGCCTTTTATTTTTGCACAATTTTAAGTTTTGGAAACATTAATCACATCATAAACAATAGATAAACAATAAGAAGCAATTTCAAAGAAATACAAAACATGTTTCCAAAAAATATTATCTTTTAGTGTTTATCAACTTATGGAGGAACGCTGCTCAATTGGATGGAAAGAGGTAGGGGTAGTGTTATATTTACCTTCTGTAATAACTCATGTGCTTGCGACAGTATAGTTCTGGGATTAGCAAAAATGTTCCAGTAAGCCATTAATTCAAACTTATAACGATTTTCATAACCCGGCAGAGTTAAGTCTTTGAGTCTTCTCTTAAATTCAACCAAAGTAAAAAATAAAAAATGAACAACAAATACACTTATTGTTCTATAACTAACAAGAATAAAATTAATGTATTATGCATGCAGTTAAATGAAATTAGCCAAGTTTACCAAAAATGTTTAACATAATGATAGGCTATTAACAGGATAATGAACAACAATGTATACTACAGTATTACAATGCACAAATTTTAGAGCAAAGGTTTAACATGATTAAATACACAATTATTGAATAGATAGTAGTTTGCCTAGATTTAAATGTTGAGTGCATACAACAGGCGCTGACATTGGAGGGAAGAATGGCTCCAGGAACTTACGGAAGTTATAATAAATAAATATGAACAGCCAATAGGTGTAGGTTCTATGGATATGTATATAGAGCAGAGAATCGTGTTGTGATCGGGTTTTAGTAAGATATGAAGATAAATACTGAATATAATTAGCTAGGTAAGGTATTGAAGACTGGAATATTGTGTGAGCCTAATTAATTTCACATGCACAACTTAGGCATTCAGCTATAATATTTTTGTCAATAAAAATTAATACTACAAAAGCTTATTAACACAAGGAGGGCCGGCATCATTTTACTATACTATTATTCTTTTTTGAAGTTTACGTTTATTTCTTTTTACGACAGTAGATCGTTCCAGTTTTGACTCAGTCTGCGAGTTGATTGTATAAGTGGGGTGTTGTGCTGAGACTGTTCACTCTGAGGTTGATATCCCTGTTTTGGACCTTACGAGCTGAGTTGCTTGCAGTAGGCCTACTCGTATCCAGACTTACATGTCCGTTAGTGGGATTTACCTATGAAGTTTCCATCTTGCCATTACCTAGTTTTACATCATTCCTAGCCGTGGAATTTGATTTAGTTTTAGCATCCTGTGGATTACCATTATGCTATTTAGTCCATCAATGATATATTCACTAGTTCTGGTTTTCACCCCACATCTTGTTTTAACAGATTTTGCATCATTTTGCATCATTCCTAGTTTTACATCATTCCTAGCCGTGGAATTTGATTTAGTTTTAGCATCCTGTGGATTACCATTATGCTATTTAGTCCATCAATGATATATTCACTAGTTCTGGTTTTCACCCCACATCTTGTTTTAACAGATTTTGCAAGAGGATTGCTGTTGGACACTGAAGCAACCTGCTGCAGTAGTATATGAACCTTTTCTCTAAGTTCATTACTGACACAGTTCTTCTCCTTGATAATATTTGAAGAGCGTTTTTTCAAAAGCCGATATCTACATAAAGTATAGTTTTGAGATATTCAATTTTTTTTGTGTACACTTGAAACTTATAAGAATTTTTATCTGTGTTTTTGTTATAAGAATGTACATGCTAACACCTTCATTTAGAGAAAAATAATGTAGCATTGTTTATTTCAGTTCAGAATATTCAAAGTTTTCACAAAATCCGATATCTGCACAGGACAATATACTGTATCTGCAGATTTAACAATTAACTGGATATTATTAAAGAGCATTTTTTTGCATTTGTTACAAGTGTTATATATCTGGGCATATTTTCAGGCAATTACAAAATGTATATGTCACTTCACTTCACAGCCCTTATCTTGTCGTTTTTCTTAAGAAGTACAAATATTATTCCTCTATAAATATTAACATTCGATGTGAATACACATCACAGAGCAACCAAGACTACTTCAAAACAGAAATACTATTGAATAGAAACATTTAAGAAACTCAGTGGTCACCTAAAAAAATGCAGTGATACCTAAAAACAAGTGATTGTTGATGAAGGACCCAGAATAAATCTGAATATTGATTTCAAAACAGTTATAAATCTATTGTTACGTGGGCCATCCATAAAGTAAGTTTCCCTGGGGTCGTTTAAAGAAACGAAACAAAATTTCAAGGAAATATTTATTGCAACAGATACAGGATGTGTTCAGTTATTTTTCAACATATTCGCTACCGGAATTGAAACATTTGTCATACCTTGGGACCAACTTTTGAATACCTTTGTCGTAGAAGTTTGCTGCCTGGGATTGGAACCACTGAGTGACAATCACCTTCACCTCTCTGTCAATCTTTTTCCCAGTCGAACTTCTGCAGGAGACTTGTTGGGAGGTGTTTAAACATCCACCCTACAGCCAGCACCCCACTCCCAGTGATTTCCATAATTTCCTATACCTCAAGAATTGACAGGGAAAGACTGAGAGGAGGAAATGTTTGTTACACAGTGGTTAAAATCCCTGGAAGCAAACTTGTACAACTCAGGTATCAAAAGTTGGTTCCACAGTATGAAAAATGTTTCAATTCCAGTGGTGAATATGTTTAAAAACAGCTGAACACTTCCTCCATCTGTTGGAATATACATGTCCACGAAAATGTGTTTTGTTTCTGTAAACAGCCCCAGGGAAACTTACTTTATGGACGCACCTCGTACATAGCCTACTAAAAGAGTCCCATTCATTTATTTCTTGCAGCCATCACATCTGCATAAAATGCTTTGGCATCATCAGGGACTTGAAAAGTACTGCATTAGTTTTTCAACATCCCTTTTTTCTGACACATGCTTTACTTTGGGAAATTCATTTTTTTCCACAAACACTTTTAAGTCTTTAACACCATTCTTTTTAGCACTTCATATTCAATGTCTGATCCAAAATAAGTAGATCGAAAGAAGCACTTTCTTACTTTCCCCTTTAACATTTCTCTTGTAGCGCAAGAATAGTGTTGCTGCCAAAATCTGAAATTACAATAATTATTGGGATCTCAATGCCAGACATGAAGCCTTCTTAAAATCCCGTATTTTCCAGTCTTGACCAAACATTTGTACCTTTATATGTTTCTTCATTATGTCGCAGTTGAGGACAAATAATCTCATCTTTAAACCTCTAATGCTTCTCTAATCTCCCAAATACCTGATCAGGTGGCATGTAACTATGACCAGGTACCAACGATTAATGCAATGGCCAGTGTTGCCACTTTAAAAAAATTCACCTTTCCTTTGTTCGCCAGAGATATCGGATTTTGCTAAAACACCTTAACAGTAGATATCGGATTTTGCAAAAACTACCGTTTTTCTACAATTTGAGTGGAGTAGGTATCGGAATATGAAAGAACCAGTATAACCATTGGAAAGACAGCTACTTAAACTATACGAAACAATATATATCTCAATTTCGTCAAAACCTGCAGTTATCGGCTTTTGAAAAAACGCTCCTCATTTACTATACGAACATCAATTTTGACAGCAATTGCAGCTAATGCATCACAAAAAGCAGACTCCATCTGGTTTCCTCAGATAGTCTACTTTCATTACCACAGCATATCTGCATTCTCATCGAGGATAACCACCGTTATTTGATATCTTGGCACAACTAGGATGGTAGTGATTTTCACACACACTACATTTAAGTTCACTAATCGGTTTTGCCTTGCATCTTTTGCAAGATAGTTTTTTGTAGAACCACTCGTACTTGCAGGCATTTAGGTTAACTACCACAGCAGCAGCAGAACATGTCCGACCCGCTTTGCTGACTAGACTTGGATATTTGACTAGGATGCTTTGATATTGGAAAAAAAAAAAGTGTTAAAATGACATTTACTCTTTGTGTTACAAAACTATCCATTTTATTTTATGAAAATATTGTTCTTACTCAATAGTATAACTTTCATTTAAGTTCGGTTAATTTTTTACCATTATGCATAACATTTTCTTATTATTATAAAACTAATTTACTGTAGGGAAAATGCTCTTATAAATAAAAAAATTGCTAGCCAAAACCATAGGAAATAGTACTCCAAGTAAGCACAAATAAAAAAAATCTAATCTGGTGTTTCTTGATGTGTTGTTTGTTTCTTTTGAAATGGTATTTTTAGGGTTGTATTCATTATGTACTTGTGTAGATATGACACTGCAGCAAAGCAGAACTGCAACCAGGAGTCATTATATTCACACAAAGGTGAAGTAAATAAAATAAAATATACAGAAATGCTCTTTTATACTGAATGGTTTCCATATTCATATCATGCAGTAGCTCATACAGAATTTTACCTAACTTATTATAGCATCCAAGAATTCACTGAGGAAAACAGAAGCTCCAGGAAAACGATCAAGCCATGCTCAGAATTTCCCTGATATAGATAATGTTTTATGGTAAACTGGATATGTGCTGAGTGTATGTATGACTTATGGTATATACGAGGGGGGACCCAAAAAAAACCAGATTTTCATTATAAAAATGTATTTATTACTTTTTTTACAAAATTCCTTCAGTCACCTTTAAAGTACTCTCCATTAGATGCGATGCATTTGTCAAGTCTTTTTTCCCACTCTTTGAAGCACCTCTGGAACTCTTCAACTGTGATATCGTCCAATGCCCTTTGCGAAGCTGTTTTTATCACCATCACATCATCAAAACGCTTTCCTTTTAGATTTTTTTTCTTTCTTGGGAACAGAAAAGTCACATGGGGCTGGGTCTGGAGAATACAGAGGGTGGGGAACAACAGACCACTCCTGAGAGGCCAAAATATAGCGGTTCACAGATAAGGCCGTATATGCGGGAGTGTTGTCATGATGACGGCACCCGTCACCTGATCCCCAAAATTCCGGGTGTTTCCTCTGCACATCCTCTCACAAACGTCTTAAAATTTCCAAATACAAGTGCTGGTTAACAGTCTGGTCAGGGGGAACAAACTCCTGGTGCACTACGTCCATGAATGGCAACGCGCTCTCAGTCCAGTTTTTTTTGGGTCCCCTCTCGTATGTTAAGGTTGGTAAACCGGGTGTGTGATGAGTGTACGTATGATGTATAGTATGTATGTTATGAATGAATGAAGAAATTCACACAATTGTGCATATAGTTCTATGTTATGGTATGGTAAATTGAGTATGTGCTGAGTGTATGCATGATGTATAGTACCGGTATGTATGTTATGTCATACGTTATATTTAGCTTTATTTTGTACACTCATATGTGTGCAAACACAAACCATCAACAATGTTTTGAAATGTATGTAAACATTATACAGAACAGTAATAAATCTTATCTTGTTCCTCATAACAAGTTGTCATCATGTATATCCAATCCTTTGAGTGTTTTTTTCCTTTTCTTACAACATGTAATACGTAAGTTTTCTAAAATAAATAATTCATTTTCCTAGAGGAGGGATATGGATTGGTGTCCAGAGTAATAATACTTTTGAAAGATCTTCTAATATATTTTACTATAACCTGCATCCAGTTTCACCACAACTTATATACATGTATTCAGAATGCAAGCAACAACAATATTTATAATACTCTGTTTATACGCAAAATCATTAGTATTTTTGCTTGAATTGCTCAATATGTTTTTAACATGAGAGATACACAGTCAAGCTTTTTGTGTAGTTCTGATGTATATTTATTTTGTTAACATTTTTAAACATGTTTTAAAGTTCAAAAACCCACCTCCCCTCAATGGTAACACAAAACCTTTCTGAATAATAAATGTTTGGTAGTGCACGTCTATCAAAATCCACAAAGTAAAGTAACATATTGAAGTTGATGTTAGAAAAACCTAGGTGGAAAATGTTAAATTATACTTTCGGAAGAAAACTACTACATCACATAATTCCTTTTCTTTTAATTTAAAAAATTGGCAGTAGTTACTATTTTTAAGCAATATATTTTACACTTTTCATAAGTTTTGAGTCAGGGGTCATTAGAATTGCCACATACATGGTTATGTATCATCAATGGCTATATTCTGTTTTCAGCAATTAATATATTTTCTTTTTATAAGTTGGGCCCAACAGTTTTGCAAGCACATACTGAACCAAATAAACAACTTTTTCCAAAGCTCAATGTTGGCCTAATGATTGCCTCTGACCCCTGCCCTCCACCTCAAACCATGCTGGATTTGTATGTTAATATAATTTCTTATGGGAAAAGTTGAGATATCAATTTTTCAAGGTTCTCCCTATCACTCTGTGAATGCAGTGATGCTAAAACCTGCATGCTCAAACATATTATTCAACAAAATGCATTTGAAAAACATAAAGGCTTTAAAAGCTATTTACCGTGAAAGTAGGAGCAATTTCTACATATAAAAAGTTTCACTATCCTACCAGTGCTACATATGCATGAACGCTTTGCTCTTAGCAACTAGAAAAAAGGCAAGCAGACACTTTAAATACAAATAAATACCTTCAAATAAACACCATCACCTTACTTCTAATTCAACACCTTCATATGCTTAAATGCATTCACAATCTTTTTAATAACGAAGGTATGTACTAAACAGGAATGTTCATCTGGTATGTATTTTTAAAATAATTTAAAATGAACAAAAAAGCAACTATTAAATTTAGCAGCATTGCTAACAATTCTTCGCTACAGAATTTATTAATTGATATGAATTTCTTGAACTCCTTTCTGGCTGTTTTGCTTTAGAAATTTTAACTGTATGCTTCCAATTTATTGCTTGGCAGGATTCAACATTACATGTTTACTTAAGTGTATCATCAAATCTCATGAACATCTTTATTAATTCCCAATTATGAGATATGTAATCAACAACACAAATTAAGGTATTGTAGGTGATTAATAGTTGTCCATAAAGTGAAACAAGCGAGGGCTTGGCTAGTGTTTTCAATGCACCAGAGCCTGTCCTTGGTGCCTCTTCAAGGAGGGCAAACGAAGACATTACTGAATGGGTTATTCACCAGCATGGCACCCTCTGGAGTTATTTCGGTTGCTAGGAAGGCTCGAGCCATGGTGAGGTATGTAGTAGGATTGGAATATCACAGATTAAATTGGAGGAAAGAAAGTTTGCAGTATCAATGGCTACTTCATGCAGAGACCAAATGTGATATCACATTACTAACCAGCACTGGTATTGTCGTATGTTTTTTTTATTATATTAAATGATGATTATATTCATGACGATTTGATGATGCAATTATGTTTTATAAACATAGGGGCTTATCACAAACTGAAGAACATAACTTGTGTTAAGGAATCATAATAATACTGAATATCAATGTGAGATCAAAACATTAATTTACTGTATAACTGAAATTATGGTTCCATCAAATTGTAAATGTCTTAGCTTTTCTTTAATGAACAATTTTATGAATCATTTATTAGTGATTACCTACTGAAATGTTTAGTAAACAACTAAACCTTCCAATAATTTGTGGTATTATGCTTGAATCATCTTAAGAGTTTCTGAAATCACACTGGACAAAAGACCAAGGAAAATGTCTTTTGCAAAGCTGATGTCCCAGCTTTGTATAAATTACATTGCAATTAGCATGGAACAAACTCTTTCCCCCCCCCCCAAAAAAAAAAATCAACAGCACTAATAACTGTCCAGCAGAACGAAAAAGGAACTCAAAACAAAGCACCTATTTGTATCACTCTGTAGAAATGGATGCACAATGATAGAAGGAGGATATATCAGTATACTTGAATGTTATTCTTGCAATACTGTCAACAGCAAGCTCTGGATACTTTCTGCATTTTCTGTTATGGCAACAAACTCAAACTAAACTGCTTTCATCCATGCGTATGATTAGAACATGATCAACAATGATACTGAATGTTCCACCTCATGTCATCCTCTGGGTTTTCAACTTTTATATTTTAATATAAGAGAGATTCCCTGAACAAGAGAGTTATGCCAAAAAAATTAAATTTATTCATTTTTGTCAAGATCTTGACAAGTTCTGTTAACTGTTGAACCAGTAATACCACAGAAGCTGATAATTTAATGGAGCTTAACATATGTTTCAGTCTCAAAACAATTATCTCATGACAAGAAACATGAGTTAAGCAAAATTAAATTACCCAAGTAAAATCAACACAAGTGGTATCTGGCTACAAAATTCTAAGCAAAGAAATGAATTCCATTTTGAGATTTTCCTTCAAAGCAATGATTACAATACAACAATGGTACGTACATACCAATAAGATAACAAGTCCTTGAAAGCAGCAACTGGATAACAGGCTTCACGACATGAAAAGAAACTATCAGATACCTGATTTTACTATCATTAGCCTATTTTAAAATTTTCAAACTATTCTATTAGCCAAGAAAGTTCAAAGGGAATTAAAAGTGTATTTCAAATGAAACTTCTGCAGTAGGGGCCAATGCTTCTCAATGCATTTGCGTTATATCTGAGCTATATCTGCACATTTTGGTGAAGTGTCATACCTTCCCTCTTGTTAGAAGCCCAAGAAGGTATGATGCAAAAACTCACGTGATTTTGAGGTACCTTTTTTTCACCTACTGGACAGAATTTACATACAATAACAAAATAATAATAAGAGGAAACACATCCAAGTGTGACAAGAATCTGGGTGGCATGGAAATGCAAGTGTATTAGTAGTGATATTTACATTTTCACAGCAGTGGTAAATATCTGGTAACAGGATGGGCAAAATTGCCAACCAACCAGAAGGCTCTGTTTGGAATGTTCTCTATATGTCTTCAGAAAAGAATACCGTTAAATGGTGTACCAGTACTAGGGTTGCCAGATGTCTGAACACAAAATAGGGCTGCATGGTTAACACTGAACAATTTATCTAACATAAAAGCCTAAAATTAGTATATGTGTATATATATATATATATACACACACACACATATACATAAAGAATTTGCATTATGTTACAATTTCTGTATACACAACATATTATTTTATTCTTTTTGTGGTCACATCCTCACCCATGGAAAGTTACATGTTTTTCACTCTCTATTTGTTACTCAAAATATCACAGTATTTACAAAACGCTTTAACCCCTTAACACTCTTGACAACTGTAGTTAGTGAGCAGGTAGAAAGCCCAAATAGCTCCACCATGAGTCAAATTGTCTTGTCATGTACTGCAAGGTAATCCAATGTTTGAGATATGTAGGCTCTGAAACATTTATTAAAGTTTCTGGAATTTTATTGTTCCTTCTATAGTGTAATTATTTTTTGCAGTAAGTAGCTTATAACAGTAGCAGATCAATCTGAAAATGCAGGAGCTCTTACTCTTCAAGCTTCAAGTATTGTAACATAAGTGACTGACTGATAATACTGTTGAAATAAAGATATTTTATAAGCAAATGACAACACCAGACTTCAAGAAAGAAAGAAAGAAAAAAAAAAGGATGCATTTCTCAGGCCTATACTATCAACAGTGTGTATGTGAATAACACAATGAGAAGAAGGAGAAAAAAGATTCCTTGAAATAGGAAACATATTTTCTTTATGTGTTATGGTCTTTGAACAAAATTTCTATTAGACATGGGTGTTCCATGTATTCAATATGGTAGTTGTATCAGTGTATGTTTTTCAAAATATTTTGTTTGGTTATTCTCGTACTTCCTTTGAGCATCTATTTCATGTTTATGTGTAACAAAAGTGACCTGCAACTTAGAAGAATTTTTCAGAACTTGAAATCAACAAAAGATGATGGACCACGGATTAACAAGTAGGGTGTAATTTAGGGTAAAAGGGTCTTCGATTCATAAAATCAACACACGTAAATAAAACAGCGGTGACCAATTCAATTTATGAAATTTGTTTGTGAATTCTTCTGATTTAAAATCCAGTTCTGTAAATATGGGTGAAAGCAAAGTGCTAGACAGTTGAATGGGTTTTCACTGCACTTTAAATAAGTTTTCAAGGGGTAAATCGAATTTTGGCATCATTTAGTACCAATGTTTGAATATACGTTCATTTTGCTATTCCATGCAAAAAATAAAAAAGTAACATAAATTTCTCACTTCTATTCATCTCATCAATATTTTTACACATTTAACTCCTTTACAACCTCAACTGATAACCAGGATCTCCAAAGTAAGACCATAGCAGTGGCGTAGCTTGACACTGTGTTTTGGGTAAACTATGTTTTAAAAATTAAATTTATAATGATTGTTTAAACGACACACGAATTCTCAAGTATTAATAGCGTTTTAAATACCTGGAATTTTTGCACATGTATTCGATTTCATATACATATAAAGCATTACTACCGGAATTATTATTATTATTATTTACATTTTATATTCCTTCATCACTCCATCTTTTTCCCCACTAAATAACAAATACAATATTTATGGTTGTAACTATTAGTTAACCAATTAAATTTACTGTACTAAGATGTTTGAAATGTTTGTTTATTTTCATGCAAGACGACAAGTTCAAGAGTTGGTAATTTACTTTAGTGTCACACGTTTCTTCATAAGACTGAACCGAAAACGGGGTTTTTAATAGGTGATCAACTGTATATCAGTGGAATTGTTCACGCAACACTGAGAAATAATCAAACACACAGTTTAGGTCAGCAATGAGAATGTAACGTTTATGTTACCCCGGTTTCAAGTGAGCAGGTATCTGAGGAAACACAATTAACGCATAACAGTAGAAGTGGGGTATGCAGGGGCGAAACATATTTTAATGATAGTACTAATGGTTTATAATGATTATTAACTTGGTTGACGATGCTTTTATTTATTTCTTTATGATTCTACTTTTCTTAGCACTTTATTTAGGTAAACTCAGTCTCAAAGTCTACCCTCAAGCTACGCCACTGCACCATAGACATTTTTAAAATGCAACTCCATGACAGAAATCATTAAGAATAGATTCAGTAGGAGCAGTATGCTACTAATACACCTCACATCTGTTCAGGTTGGCCGATTAAGGTAAATAAATTACGCCTCATGGCAGAAAAAGGAACTATATTTCACAGCTCAAGTTAAAATCTGAAATATTTCAATCAGGAAATCAATAGTGGGTTGATTAGCATCACAAAAAGGAATTGTTTGGATGTGGGACATTTATAACTAGGGTTCGGATGTTTATGACCAAAAAAACTGAAAAATATGACCGCAAATATGACCTTAAAATGACTAAATATGAAATAAAAATCCTCATAAAAGAATGTATTTTCTAAAAATAAATGTTCCAACTTAAAACGTTTAATGATACTGAATTAATACATCACGTTATTTCAATCAGATAATCACTTGTAAAGAATTTTTAATCTGTTAATGTTTCAGATACCACTGCAAACTGAACTGAAAATATGTTTTTAATATGTCTACTGGAAGTTGTTAACAAGAAGAAGGAAGAGATAATTGTGATATTACTTGTTATTGTTCCCTTCACATTTCATTTACAGTAAAACCAAAATATTCATGACTCTTTTTCGGAAAAAAATTAAGTCGACAATTTAGTGCACATACTGCATAATTGTGCTCTTTTACCGAATTTCTAACTGAAATATGACGTTAAATTACAAATATGACCAAGACCATAAAAATGACCAAAATATGACTTTATATGCAAAATAAAAACAGTCCGATTAGGACAACAAATGTGCAATTCATGTTTAATTTGTGTTTTCGGCGAGAATGGAGGTCAGGATAAAAATATGGCATGTCATAAATATCCGAACCCTATTTATAACAAATACAGTTTTTTCCTGTAAAATCTGGAATATCTGGCAATCTTCACTAGTATGGTATTAGGAACTGAGAAATGTGTAATCCTCTCTTGACAATAATTAATGTCCAATATATAAACTTATGGTTTATCTGACAACACACAGAATGTGTTCAACCGTAACTGGTTTACAGGTGTCTTTGGTCTGGTTCTACCTCAATTAAATCCAATTTTAGGAAAAACAACCTAAAACTCGCCCTTTAAATTATTATTAAATGCATAACTGTACAATCTTTCTTCAATAGTATCACATACACACCCTGCTATATGTTTTGTACAACAATCAACAGTCAACTTTCGTACATTCAAATCTTTTAAGTTTGACATTAGTATACATTTGCATAAAAACACCAAAAGTGATGACTTTAGACTTTCATTCACACAACAGAATATCAAGAACAGAAAAAGAATATTCTGTGAAGTTTACTACTGTCATCTTTTAACTTACCCATTGGGCATTCAAAAAATAAAGGAATTTAAAAAAAAAATACATTCCATTTCTGGTCTGTGTAAGACTTGACAAATGTGTAACTGTTCAGTCAATATTACAATGTAACATAATGATAAATACAAAATTAATTCATAGTACAGGGTCTTTCACTCGCAAAATTATTTGTATGATTTCTGACCATGTTGTATGTCTCAGTTAGTAAGAACCTTTCCTGGTGTCATACAATCATTTCAGTTATGCATTTGCCCACCAGAAGTCTCCACGTTTCTATGCAGAGACGAATTGCACTACCGTTATGAAATTGGCTGTAAATTTCAAGAACCCAGATCCGTAAAAGAGAGAGATCTTGTCAGCACCATTCCGCAACAGTGCAACATCTGAGGAAAGCGTTGTTAATGTTTGTAATTGTTGACCACCACGATCGTCTGACTTAACTCTTCTGGATTTCTTTTGTATTGGATTATGTTAAGGATTCTGTGTTTGTGGATAAGCCCTGCACTAATCTAGAATTAATGGAAAGAATTATGCATATGAAACAAATGGCTGTTCCTGAAATGCTCTCAGGAGTGCACGAGGAAATGGTACGTCACTTGCATTTGTGGATTCTTCAGGGCAACAAACTCTTGAACAATTGAAGTGTACAGCACAAGGGAAAGGTTCTTATTAGCTGAGAAGTACAACACAGCCAAAAATTGTATAAAATAGTCAATTTTTTGAGTGATCAGTTACTTACTAAATACCTCTATACATTCCTAATTGCTTATTAAGTTTTTTTTTTTCTTCTTTCTTTCTTTTCTTTCTCCCAATTTGGACCAGAGATACATGTAGCTTTCAAGGCTCAAACTTCTATCTAAAAAAATGCATGTTATAGTCGGAAATATGAGGCAACAAGAATTTCAGATGTAATTGCCTTACATTATATAATATGTAGCTGAAATTAAAATACAACATTTTTGTCTTAAAAGTCTAGTTATATCAATTATATAACACAAAATACAAATCAGTTCTGGGAACATACGAAACACCAACCTCTTACCCCCCCTGAAGCTCAACATCATATGTCTGAGCTCTTCACATATCTAGTTGGGCAAACTTTGAAAGATTGGTTTCACCAGTTCAAAAACCTGGAAATGAAGAAATAATTTAGTAATAGAAAGGTAAAGTCAGCCTGAAAAATTCAATGCCATAGCCGGGATTTGAACCAGGATCTTCGGCTCTACGTGCCGCTGCTCTAACCACCTGAGCTACCGTGGCAACATGCTGGTACAACATTAAATTCTCCAACTGACTCACATATCCCAGTATACCACCAGGCATTCTCAATATGAAATATCAACCCAGTGGTGACTTACAACCTGTAAGTACTTACGACCCAGGCTTCACAGTAAACCACTAGTAGGTCACAGTGGAATGATAATTTAGTAATAAAATTAAAAAATAAAATATTAAGAAATAAAAATAATATTAAAAAAAAGATTTCAAATTTTATTCAAAGCCAACTCGGTCAACGATTTCTAGTGCAAATGAAAACTGTAATTTATATGACTAGTATTTACTGGAGACTTTTCTAAATCTGCTCAGCGAGGAATTATATGGTAAACAGATCTATAAATCCCATGAATTTAAATATATATATTCTTATTATAAGAGTTATTTCAGCTTCTGAATGCCATGAAGGGAAGTCACTTCAACAACAATAGACACAGATCTGACCAGAATACCGCAGTAACAATCAAATAGTGGTACCGATCAGAAATCTAGTTGCCATATTTTGAAGAGCAAAAATGTGAATACATCTGTCAACAGCTACTTCTAACCAATATTGCTGTAACTTTTGTTTTAAAATATTCTTAATATAATTTTTTTCCCCCAAACATACTATAATACATTTATTACATGTGACAAAATGGTATCATAATGATATCCATTACGATAAGATTTTCATTATAACACATGTGTGGTATCGATTATTAACAAACAAGGAACAATCTTGAAACCTCGAGAGCAGCAAATGTACTGCATAATAAACAATTATAATCTTATTTAAAATAAAATCAATTCTGTTTGTAATTGATTAATTTCATATTTCAAGTGGTAAAATATTAGTGAATGATCTTAATAGATTTCGCCCTGTGTACCACTTATTTGATTAAACACAGTTGAACGCTGAAGAAGAGAAAAAAATGATCAGGAAAGCCAGTTCACTCCTATTGAGTAAATTATTTATATGTTTATTAGGTCAGTATTTTAGCAAGGAACAAGCTATATAATGATTTTCATTTGATATACGAAAAAGCTATTACCCAATCTGGGGTAGTATAAATATATAATTATATTGTCATGTATGAACAAAGATCTTGGCATAGGTATGACTGAAGATGGTGTTTTAACATCGAAAAGTATCTCACCAAGTAAACCTTATAAGCAGCTAAAGGCTGAAGAGAAAAAGAAAACATAACACCCTGCTACAAACAGAACCACAACAACGGGTCAACCCAGTAAGCCAACAAGAGAAGAACATCAGTATTATTATTAAACTACAGTATTGCTTAATCACAACACGCATAGTGAAATACGAGGCATGAATGAAATAAGGACGCCATTTTATTAAGAATATATTTTACAGAATTCCAATCCATTGATCAAAAGAACCAGTGTTTATAATGAACTGTCTACGACATATATATCTTAAGGGAAAAGTAAACTAAAAATTCAGTATCATTTTCTTCATACGGATTGAAAGAAAATGTTTTTAAGAAATGATATTCACTGTTAGAAATGTTTTACACCTTCACATTTAATCACAAAACGAATATGTTTATTGTAACGCGGTGGGCGCGTGACGGCACACCTGACAAATGCTTGACTCAGACTCGCCCGGTGAAAGACAGTTCACAGCATTCTGTCTACTGTTACAGTTTTTTAGTGAGTATCTGTTCAAACAATGTTTTATTGTTGTGTTGTGGGGTGTACAAACTCATCGTCGAAGAGTGATAACACACTTAAAATATCTTTCCATCGATTTCCCAAGAGAGATAAGTCACCCGAACATTATAAGCAATGGCTGATAAAAATAAAAAGAGAAAAATTTGTTCCTAGTAAATACAGTACGGTTTGTTCACAACATTTTGAAGAAAATGATACCGAGCTTTCGGTACAGTTACGAAAACAGTTAACTGAAGAAACCCCGCAATCTGTTTAAAAAAGAAGTGCTGTGCCATCACTTCTTTTGTGTGGGAAATCTGAAACACCGCCAATGAAGAAAAGAAAATCGTCGTACTTGAGGAAGAAGGAAATGAGAAAGTTGTTGCAAGATTCGAACAGTAATCCATCAGTATCCGGGAATGGACAAATCATGAATGTGGAATCTAGTATTTATGACGAAACTTCAGTTTCTAACAGTGTAGGTGTTCAGTGTGAACTAGGAAATGAAACTTATGTCAATGTTTGCACAGATTCATTGAATGTTTCTTCTAGAAATTGTGATTTAGATAGCTCTTTAGCATTTCAGACATTTCTACTACCGCAAAAGATGATTCTGAATCTGAAAGTGACTCTGTTCGTATCTTGAATTCTTTTACGTGCAGAAAATCTATGACACAGGCTCCCCAACTTAAAGTCCCTCCTGGACAAAATTCCTTTGCTTTTCCACATCAAAGTAATATCTGAGTTTAGAAAGGGTTTATGAGATGATGGGCTTACCACCTGTCACTCTGCCCTCTCTTGGAAAATAAGTGTAACAAAATTCACCTAGGTAACAGAAACCTACACTCTGAGGCCCTAAGCTCCACCACTAAGGCAATAGGAAAACAGATACAGATACATCCAAAAATAGCATAAAACAATCAAGAAATGATGTGACATTTTTTGCTAAACCTTTCACTTTGGCACTATGGCACTGGGGTCAACTTAGCCTCTAACACAGCGTTTCTGAACCTATGGTCCGCGGACCACTGGTGGTCCGCGAAGATGGTGCAGATGGTCCGCAGACATATTTAAAAAATATCATAAAGCAAGTGGAAAGTAAAGAAGTAAAAATTTTTCACATATTTCGTTATAATGACCTATAATTAATACCCCAAATATTAAGAATATAGGCCTTCTTTTAAAAATTGGATGTAAAATTAGGGGTCCGTAAACTTTTTTAGACATTTTAGGTCCTCAGGGTCAAAAAGGTTGAGAAACACTGCTCTAACAGAATCCTGGGATTAAAAGCAGCTTTTGCATAAGGTTGACAACCTTACAACCTTCGCATGCTGAATGTCTAAACCTCCTGGAACCACAAAGACCTTCATGTTCTGTATAGGGAACACTTTACTTCAGCTTAATGTTAGTACTAAAATGGAGTGCTATGAACACCCGGGTCTTAAATTCAGTAATGACTAAACATATAGACATTGACCTAATTCATTTCATTATAGCTTTTAAGATAATGGTCAAATAGGAAGAAATGAAAACTGTAGCTACAGTATGTAGTGAAATCTTTCTGGCATAGAGAGGTTTTATCATGTGGGGTGTTCACGCCGTGCTAGTAATAAAGGGTTGACTTTCAACAAAATTGAACTGATGGTACAATTGAAGTAAAAGTGCTCATAATCATACATAATGTGTGCGGCACTCACAGTGAAGAGGTCAAATTATAAAAAAATCGATTTTACCACTCAACTTAACTTCTAAGTGTTTACTTACACATAACACGTTTCACAAACGACTTGCTTCCATCCTCAGATGAGGTCCACTGCCAGGTCTTTTGTTGGACTGATAGATGTCTCTATAGGATGGATCATTCTGGAGATAAGGTCCTTTCCCTTGGCAAGTCAATATATACTAAATTATTCCTATTTCTTTGGATGAAGATTTTTCCCCATATAGTCAGATCAACCGGTTTATGTACAACTTTTAATAATTTTATTTCATCCTCAAACTCATGTTCATTGTTCCAATAGTCATGGGCAACCGCAGATTTTTCCAATTTTTTGTACTTTATATTTTGTAAGTGTCCTTTCTGCCTTACAGTCAAATTTCTTTTTGTCTTGCCAATATAAAATTTTCCGCAGTCATAAATGCCTGAATTCTTGTTGGGCGAATTTTATCTCTCTGTTCCGAACTGAGTAGAGTTTTTATGCTACATTTGTTAATTGGAGCCAATGGGAAAAATTCTTCATCCAAAGAAATAAGAATAATTTAGTAAATTTTGACTTGCCAAAGGAAAGAGACCTATCTCCAGAATGATCCATCCTACAGAGACATCTATCAGCCCAAAAACAGACCCGACAGTGGACCTCATCTGAGGATGCAAGCAAGTCACTTATGAAATGCGTTATGTGTAAGTAAACACTTAATTTTGCTGAGAGAAACTGTATCCTATAAGTACCTCATATGCCAAAAGCTAGCTTTTTTGGGAAAAAAGTAATTTATGCCGCGCACGAGTCCCCCACTCCAACTCCCTAACGGGACCCGCC
Organism: Ectobius pallidus; assembly: GCA_964059195.1. Classification (NCBI taxonomy): domain Eukaryota; kingdom Metazoa; phylum Arthropoda; class Insecta; order Blattodea; family Ectobiidae; genus Ectobius; species Ectobius pallidus. The sequence continues at coordinate 54,510,834 of CAXKWD010000011.1, forward strand.
TGGAATGTAGGGGTTTTGGGTAGGGAGAAGCTTAAAACAGTGGAGACATCTAGTGGCGGCATCTAGCAGCGATGGTAGCACCATCTAGTATGCAAATGGTGAAACAGAAAAATTAAAAAATTTATTTCTCCTTTAGAATCTTCTTCTCTTCCTCTCATCCTTTCCCGTCTCCTTCCTCTCTTCCTCTCATCTCTTCTTCACCCTACCTACCTATCCGAGGCCTATTCCTAACCGTAAATTTTGGATCAACTGGGATTCGAAATTGTGACCCCTTGCTTCGTAGCTAGGAGCCTTAACCATTACGCCACGAGTTAACACTGAGCTGTGAAGGAAGCTCTGGTATATTTTAGTTATGATAGCTGGCATACATATGATCAGTTTTAACACAAGAGTCTCTTTTTATGATTTTTAGATGTTTTGTTAGTTATCAAAAGAGCAGTGTTGGTGCATGGGAAATTTCCTGCATCAATTAAAGCCATGTTTTATGTTATAATACGGCATTTTTTATAATTGTGATATTTTATGTATGGTGCAAGGTTAATTGTGAAATATTATTTTATTATACAGTATTATTATTTTGTTTTTTATAATTGTGAAATGTTCTGTTGGCATATATACGGCGTTTTTTATAATTGTGAAATATTACGGAGCGGCCGGCGATTGCGTAGGAGTGGGAGGTGGGTGGCGGCGGGTGTGTAGGAGAACATAGGGGAAGCGGACAGGCGGGGAAGTGGGCCGATCAGGCAGGCAGCGAGTGGTATGGGGACCAGCATAAAGTACTCTTTTTTTAAATTGGATATTCCTGAAAAGTGGATGGAAATTTTTACTAAAACAATAGAGGAATTGGTAAGTAGTGCAGCATTGAGTTGGTCAGCCCTGACTACTGCAGGAGCAAGCGTCAGTAGATCATGATGCTGCATCACTATCTAGCTAGTAAGGGATGTCCAAATGTACTGGCTAGATACTTTACCTGGCAATATTGCAGCCTGGAATTGGGAACCTTCATCTTAAACAAGCAGCTAGTTTTCAGCATATGAGCTTCCTACAGGTTACAGGTTCTGTCAGTAAAATTTGAAGATAAGTTTTGATATCTCACAATAGTTCCCTTGTCACAATCAGAACCTAACACCACTGTACAGCACACCTTCCTTGCATCAAAAATAGTTTGAAAACAAAAGATGCTCACCATGTTAAGGCTAAGTATTGCCAGGTATACTTGTCTCTATTGTCAAACAAGAAAATCCAGAATATTTTGCCAAATTTTATAAAGAACAGATAAATATTAACTAGAAAGCAGAAGTAAAATTTTACAAACCTGGTCAGGTGATCCTGCAGCATCAACTTGCTTTACCATACTCAGTTTCTCATAGTATTTAATTATTGGCATTGTGTCATTCACGTATGTGTTGAATCTCTTCTTAAGGCTTTCAGGATTGTCATCAGACCTTCCACTTCCAGCAGCCCCTCTCCCTAGACATCGTTGCACACAGACCTGTAATATTTTCAAACCGTAATCGGCCAATCTTATCACAGACACTGTACCACTCATCGTAAGTCGGTACATTGTTTTTTAGCAGTTTTTTAAATATTTTTTTTTATTTGTATTACTATTCTATGTTATTTACGGCTTTCATGTTTTTTCGTCCTTTTCCTTCATAATTTTCTCAATGGCACGCGTATTTTTCTTGTTCAGTCTGTATTACATCATTTCCTATGGTATATTCATTTGCATGAATTTCATTACGTCACTTCCCGTGAATTTATTTTTGGCTTGCTTGCTGTTGTGTGTTGCACACAGCAGCCACCTGCCTTAACAGAGTCCTGCCTTAAGAGCTGTGTCTACTTCTGTTAAATGTAGATTCAAGAAGAAATGTAATGTAATGTAATGGATACTTAGACCTGTGTAGTAATTATGTGGTGGGTGTTTTCTCCGTTCTTCTGCAACATGTCTACATGAATGACCAGATACTTGAACATCTGTTTTGACGTTTTTAATTTTCTTTTGCTAAATAACTTATTATGTCAATGGTTTACATCTTAGTCATTCGTTTTGACATGGAGATTTTCAATGATTCTCAAACCAGAATTATTTCCATAATTCGACACTAAAAGTGAAGGGAGAAGCCTGCTCATTATTTGTATATATATCGGTGCTTTTAAGAGTCAAGCATTCAGGGTGTTTAAACAGAAAGTCAGAATTATCTTAATCCCACCCTGTTGTTGCCTGTTAAGGGGGAAATAAAGAAGTTATTGTTAAATATTATTTATGGGTTTTCCTTGTAGATTGGCAGTATAAAGTGGTTTTGTTCTTTCCTGCTTTTCTTGCCTCCATCATTTCAGGGCAGTTTTTCCAAAATTCATTTGGAAAAGCAGAAGTGGGTGTAAGTATCCGGTACAACACTTTGAAATATCTTTTTCAAACAAATCATGTTAAGAGTGCCTTAGGGAAATCACATTTCATAAAAAATAATTTTTACACTTTTCAATGAAAATTACATAGGTGTCACCTGTGGGTGACATTAGGCAGTGCAGTAACACTCCTAGCAAAATATAAGGCATAGGAAAAAGTTTCTATTTTGATAAGAATAGCATTACTGCATTACTGACAGTGATACCTAATTAATGGACATGTTACTAGCTCAACATCACATATGCATTAAAGTGCTATAAAAATGTCTTTTCCCACCTCCTCTGAAAGATGATAGTGTTCGGTGTCATGTAGTTAGTATGATGACTCCACCAACTATTATTCTAACTATTTTCTCTTCACGAAGGTATGAAAAACCTTATATAAAAATGAGTTACAGGGGATTTAACCCACGACCAGCAGATCAGTAACAAGAGAGAGTAAACACTCTGTGAAGGAAGCAGTCGGGTGAGATACAATATAGGGAAAAACTGAAATATGTTATTTGACCTATGTCACCTACTGTTATAATCAGATTAACAGTGAAAGCAACAGAATTTCATGCACAAATTAATCACAATATTTTTCACTAGTATTTTAAGAAATTAAACAATTTACTAGACACTTCAAGCAGCTCTTAAAGTAAAGTCACGTGGAAATTACATTGGGGGTTAATACAGTCTCTATCACCTCTAAAACTGTATCAACTGGTTTACTTTACTTGTTTCAACTATTTCAAAATAGCCTACTATTATTTCCCAATTTTTTTTCATTCCTTATTCATATCTTGTCAAGAAAAAGACCAACATGGGGCTTACCTCAAATGTGCTGAATTGTAAAAAGGTATGTAATTTACAATACCCTAATCCATTTTCTAGTACTAACAGTGTCCTTCTACACAAAGGGCAATGAAACAATGAACGAAACAATGAATGAAGAAATTCTAATAAAATGAAAGACAAAGGAAGTTCATCATTATCACTACACAAACAGACTGCTGATAATGATAAATATCACCAATTCTAGATATCAATAACAAGCCGTTTCCTGTCCACTCCCAAATTGCTTGAAGTTTGTACACACATTCAAAAAGTCACTTCTCTTTCCCCATGTCTATCAAATTCAGGCCTGTTGCCAGAATTCAAGATCAGGGTGGGCAACATTTTTCTTAGGATGGAATAGAATTATGTTTTGGAACAATATTGAATTTGAGCCTGATGTGAATAAAAAATCATGAACTGCAAAATACTACACACAACTAATGTTAATTGAAAGTTGTTTAAAGTACTCAAATTCCCACAGAATATCCCCCAATACCAAAAAAACCGACAAAATTATCAAAAGAGAACTTCACAAAAACAATACCACAAGCAATGCTAAATGATCTGAAGTATTTCAAAAAAATTTCACCTCCAAAGAACTAACCATAGCTTTACACAAGCTAAAAACCAAGAAGTCCCCTGGCCCCGACAACATCCACCCAGAATTTTTGAAACACCTGGGAGAAAAAGCAAAGTCTGTACTACTATCTATTTTCAACTTAACATGGAACACCATAGTCCCAGCAGCCCGGAAAAAAGCAATCATTGTACCAATTTAAAAAAAAAAAGGGAAACCTGCACATGACGTCAACAGTTATCGACCAATATCATTATTAAGCGTAATTGCAACAACCATGGAGTTCATGATAATAACATGGTATCAGTATAACATGATATCTAGAAACCCAAGACCTCCTGTCACCAAGACAAGCTGGCTTCCGACAATTGCACTCTACCAATGAACAAATCAGTCAAGAAATAAAAGACGGCTTTAACAAGAAAGAAGATACTCTAGCAATATTCCTTGACTTTCAATCGGCATATGACTCTGTTTGGAGAAACAAACTACTACTAAAACTTCATAAAATAGGCATCTCCAACAACATATTCAAATGGATATCCGGATTTATTAGCCAAAGAATCATTACCACTAAATTCAATAACTCACTCTCCAAGTATAAAGAGACATACCGAGGTCTACCTCAAGGTGCAGTTCTAAGCACAATTTTATTTAATATTCATAAAAACGACTTACCTCCCATATTAGAAGAATCAAACATGAAAACAGCACTGTTAGCAGACGATATTGTCATGTGGGCTTCAGGAACCCAAAGACAAAAAACAATATCCAAAATCCTGTCCTAAAAGCTTTGGAACAATTGCACAAATGGAATATATCAAATCTGATGACACTCAATACGAGCAAAAGTAACTACCAAATATTTACACTTGGCAAAAAAGAAAGAGAATTTAACATTCATTACAATGGACAATACCTTCCTAGAACTCATGAGTCAAAGTATCTTGCGAGTCATTTTCAACAGCAAGCTAGCATGGAGAAATCACGGGAACTATATTTCAGGAAAAGCCTGCAAAAGAATCTCACTTCTGAAAAGATTAGCAGGAAAGAAATAGGGATGCTCTAGAAACACCTTGAACACTACATACAAAACATTTATACAACCAGTATTGACATACTGCGGAGAAAACGTAATCACTTCACCTTATATAAACGAGATAGAACGTAAAAACAAATTAAAACGAAGTAATGTAAACAGTCGTGTTCAAAATCAAGCTCTTAGACTCATCACTGGTGGAATCAAAACAACCCCAATAGATTCTATGAGATGCCTCACTAATACTAACAGCATCAAAATGATATTAGAAGAAAAAGCACTGATCCAATACGAAAAACTTATCAGATTACCAGATAATAACTGGCATTCATACAATCCTACCTGTAAATTAAAGAATCAAAAAAGTTTTATATCCATAGTCTATGAAATAAGATAGAAAATCGTCCCAAATTTAAAAGAAAACCTACAAATCAAACCAAACCCCCTAACATTAGTAAACATAAAGCATAATCTAAACTTAACAGAAGAAATACTAAAATCAGAAACAAATACTGAAATAATGAAAACTCTGTCTCTAGAGACAATTAATATTAGATACCCCCCACAAGACTGGCTCCACATATACACTGATGGATCTTTGATCTCTAGGGGAAAAAGGAGCAGTAGCAGGTGTCACATGCAGCCTCTTCTCACTTTATAGATCTCTTGGATATGGGACAACAAATTTTGATGGAGAGATCACTGCAATAAGTGAAAGTCTTAGGAATCTTTTATACCATATCAACAAATTCAAGAACGCAGTCATATTATCAGATTCTAAAGCAGCTATTCAAACAATTGCCTCCAACTACACATCTTCATCTCAATCAGCTGAAATAACCAAAATGATCCTCCAACTAAAAACACTCCACAAAATAATTGCATTTCAATGGATACCATCTCATTGTGGAATTTAGGGAAACAAGGATGCTGATGTTTTAGCTAAAAAAGGAAGCACAGCTGCTTACAGACCTGTCATCAAATCCACATTCCACTTTGTAAAAATATTTATCAAATCCACATATAAGGACATCACCAAACAAGTTTCCAAAGGGAAACTTTAACAAATTTTAAAAGAGCAGAATTACAGTATCAAAATTTCATCTGGTAGAATTGTTGTGGTGTTTGTTGAAGTGGAAATAGGATTGTAAATTAAAGGCCCTGTTAACTTAAAAAATGCATTTTTAGGTGAAAGCTGGTTTAAAAAGAGGATATTTAGAGATTAGTTTGTGCGAAAACCCGAGCTTTCTATGTTTAACCGTTCGCCTGCAATCCAAGTACAAAAGTTCCGCCTATAGTGCAGTATGACGTCACCGCGCCAAGCCAGCACTGTGAGGAAGCATTGGAATGCCAGCCATATGTAGCCGACACATCAGTCTGTGTTTGCTAATTCATTGCTGGTGTCATAGGCGTAACGAGGGGGGGGGGTTGGGGGTTTGAACCCCCCCCCTCCATTGATTTAAAAAAGGAAAATTGTATAATTTTTAAGTCTGCCCATAAATTACTAAATAAAAGTATAAAGCGTGGGAAGCTTAAAACTCGTTGTTGTGCGTCTTAATTTTTAAAATTTTCCGGGGGAGGACCCCCGGAAGCTTAAAACTCGTTATTGTGCATCTTAATTTTTTAAATTTTCCGGGGGAGGATCCCCGGACCCCCAGACCCCGCGGATGTTATAACCCCCCCATACAGTATGGTCGGCCAGGTTACGCCTATGGCTGGTGTCATCTCGTGTGTTGAAATTATTATAAATTTAAAGTTTCTCGTGTCATGTCTGGAATCAGGCGACATCAATTCGAGCCGAAATTATAAGGTCAGATGAAGAAAATACTGGGAATGCTGACCGTGTAAATAGTACAGATCAATGCAACTGTGGTGAATGTGTTTTTCAGCGATTCATAATGAATGTTTCTGCTGTTCTGAAAGTGTTATGATAAGGGAAGTGCTGACTGCATTACATTCTCATAATTCCCTTCGTTCTGTTGTATTAAATAGGGACACATTGAACACTGCTAGGCCCCTTATGATGGTGAGAGCTGAATCCAATTTTGAAAGGGAACAGTTACGAGTAGCGAACATGCGTTATGTAGCTTACAGACAATTCGTCTACTGGATTAATTCTTGGAAGCCCTTCGGAAAAGGCAATAGAAAAATCATACCTTCATGCATAGTTAAACAGATTAGGGACGAATACCCTGAGCCTAATTCTTGGAAGCCCTTCGGAAAAGGCAATAGAAAAATCATACCTTCATGCATAGTTAAACAGATTAGGGACGAATACCCTGAGCCTAACAAAGAGTACAGACGATTTCAACCTGCTGACGGAAGAGATATTTCGTATTTTGATTAATTGAAATTTTAACCCTGAATCCACAACTACGGTGAGGTTAAAACATGTTATACAGAGTTTTTAAAGTCAACTCAGTCTTCTTTTTACAGTACTAGGCTTATGTCTGTAAAATATTTACTTTGGTCATTTATTTTCATGCAAGTGAAAGAACAATTAAATCCTAGAAAAAAAAGTATTTAATTTAAATTTTGCTGTAATATAAGATCAAAGTTGTATACTAAATTTAAACTAATAATTAAATACCGGTACTGTAAATATATATCGAAAGTTACTACTGGACAAAGTTGTTACTGCGGTATCTTTAAAGTTCTTGGAATCTCGAAAGAGAATCTCTCCAAAGCTTCCAGCGATTCAGGATGGGCCACTGGAGCGATGCATCGTGGAACATCTTTAGCCAGGTAGGGATCTTCCACAAATTCAATGTTTGAATTATTCACGTAATGTAATACCCTGTTCACTATGTCATTACGCCACTCGTTACTTTTACTTTCATAAACTGAAACCATTACCCACTTTTTTTTGTTGGTTTTGAGTATTTCAGTTTTTCACTTGTAACGTTTCTGTTTACATTATAGTTATAATCCATAGTCGCCAACATCGATTGTAGTACCATTCCGTCGTAACTAAAGTGAATCTTTTTCGGCTTGTATTTTAGTGCTACATTATGATAAGACTCTAAATGTCCTGTATGACAATAGTTCTTTGCGTGCTTCAAATCTTCAATGAAATTCCTGTTTTTATAACAGATGACAGTAACATGTAATCGTTTGACTCCGGTCTGATCCATTCACTTGCTTCATCTTCAATAATTTTTTCATGTTCGCACTGATTAATTACGTTATTTCCAGTCCAGCTATGTACATTGGAAATATGAAATAACACAGATTGAAATTTTTAAACCAACACGGTTTGTCCCCTCCACAAGTCTGACATGACCACCATAGGTGGTTAACAATGCTGTCTTTCCAATAATAATAACTAGCATGTGCCCGCGGCTTCGCCCGCGATAAAAAAGAGCATAAAGTTAGAGCATAATAGGTAAATCATTATATTTATTAACACCTAAATCACGTCACGATTAGATAGCGTCGCCTGGTAAAAGCGATCTCAGATTCGAGTTCCTTGGCCCAGAAAATCCCTGTATAGTGAGTTTCGTCCAAATCGAACGATGTTTAACCATATTTAGGTCTATGTTGATTATCCCTCTTCCGTGTAGGTTGAAAAATTTCATATGTCTACGGGCCTTGACATTCTAAACAATGAATCGACCAGCGTGGGCTTACAACATTCTAACGATCGCGATGCTTTTATTACCACGGTATGACAAAAATAGCCAAAGCCAACTGCAATTGATTTGACATTGAAATGTATTACTGAAATCTGATGCTTCGACACCGCTAAAATCACGTTTTCTGCCAGTTTTTCACTCACAACTCGCGAACGAAAGCTAAAATTAAAAATCCGGCTTCGATGCGCATTCGCCCACCTTTCAGCCCATCTATGTTTAAAATTTCAGATCTCTGCGTTCAGTAGATTTCGCTGGGCATCGTGGACAGACAGACAAACACGTCCTTTTATTATTTTAAGATAGCAGGTGCCCGCGGCTTCGCCCGCGATAGTTATTTCAAAAATTAAAAATTAAGAGCATAATAGTTAAATCATTATATTAACACCTAAATCATGTGGACCACATATCACGATTAGATAGCGTCACCTGGTAAAAGCGACCTCAGATTCGAGTTCCTTGGCCCAGAAAACCCCTGTATAGTGAGTTTCGTCCAAATCGAACAACGTTTGACCATATTTAGGCTAATATTGATTACCCCTATAATAATAATAATAATAATAATAATAATAATAATAATAATAATAATCCTCTTCGGTGTAGGTTGAAAATTTCATATTATGTTTGCGTGCCTTGACATTAAAAACAAATGAATTGACCAGCGTGAGCTACTACATTCAAGAGATCGCGATGCTTTTATGTCGAAGGAATGACAAAAATAGCCAAAGCCTAATGTAATTGATTTGTATTACTGAAAACTCATGCTTCGAAAACGCAATAAATGCACGTTTTTTGCTCATTTTTCACTCATAACTCACGAACGAAAACGAAAATTAAAATTCCGGCTTCGAGGTGCATTTTCCGACCCTTCAGTCCGCCTATGTATAAAATTTCAGATCTCTGCGTTGAGTAGATTTTGCTGGGCATCGCGGACAGACAGACGGAGGACACGCAGACGGAGGACAGACAGACGGAGGACAGACACTTCCTTTTATTAATATAGATAATGGTGAATTTTTTCCGATCTCTTTGAGCTTTTTAGCAAGAGACTGCCACACATCACACTACAGCAACGGCGCGCGGGCTGTGAACAGCTAGTGCTCTCTGACGTCACTCCGCTGGAAGGTCACATCAGTTTTTCTTCGATTTCGCGAGAACGAAGCATCGTAGAAACATGGGGTTTTCACTGCTGTATTTTACTAAACAAACTCTTTATTCTGAGAGTCACTTGATTTTAAGTTAACAGGGCCTTTAAGATGAGAGACCTCGTATATCTGCAAAATGGCAACTTTTCTGGAGACAAGAAAAAATTTCAATTCCAATACTGTAAGGATGCAAATAGACCACTACAATTAATTACAGCACCATAATTGACCGTTGTTTGCACACAAGACTTTGCCCTAAATATAAAGCTGTTTTTTCTTAATATTTTGCAAATTAATCTGTAAATGGCTAATTTTGGAGATAAGGTTCCTCTTCTTAACAGAAGAAATACATTGTTCTTGTAGTAATTAAGTTGGAATTTTAAATCTTATTTCTTAAAAATTGGAGTTCCTTAAAAAGGGGGAAGTTAAAATGAGGTTTTACTGCAGTTTTTCATTATTTTGTTCCATCAACTCTTCACCAATTGTATCTTTGCCATGTAACATGGAATTCTAATGGATGATTTTCCTCAAAATTATGAGCAAGGTAAGTAGAAAAAAACACTAACAACTGAAATATGAGACAGTGCCAAAGACAATAAGGGGAAGTATGACAGAGACGACACAGGAGCAGGGTAATTACTCATTTGGGTGAACAAAATTTCCTTGCATAAAAACCTCTCTTTCAACTGCAACAACTTTCTACTGCAATTCCATGTATAAATCTTTCATTTCTGTTATTCAAGCATGCATACTCACCTCTTGGGGGCAGTCATAGAACAATACAAAGAGGACATTGACAGATTCAGACATCTGTCTGTTCCATCCATCTAAGTTATCCTGATTTCTAGGAAAGCCATCTATAAGAAATCTGGTGGACTGTGATTTTTTCATAGCCTACAAGAAAATGAACAAATTATTCATTACAAGCCTCCAAGACAAGTAAATCAGAAAACAAACATGAAATAGCAACAGGTATCTCACATACTTTGGGGCTTCTAAAATCAGAATTCATCAGGATTATGGCAAGTATGACACTATAAAAGTTCTTTGACAAAGATATTTTATTAATCTTTCCTTAGCTTTCAAATAAAAGTTATATTACAAAAGAAATGTTATGATCAGAAAATTCCTTATTACACAATGTAAAAGATTTTACAAAGTATATTAAAAATTTAGTGTGAGTACAGTAATGGATGAAGATGTAGCTGCTGCACTAACTAGTGTAGTTTCAGCAGCCATCGTAGTGGCTTTATTATAACATTGAAGGCTTTCACGGCCAGAGTCTTGTAGTTCAAAAACTTCTTCCAGCTGTTGGGCCACGTACTCTTGGCTTAAAACTGCCTGATGTTTCGCCCGTTACTGTGGCAGGCATCTTTGGAGGTGCTCAAGTCGCTAGTTGGTGCCAAAATGAGGTCTCTGGCAGCTACGTCCATTATTTATACCCTAGCGCTGGTGAAGAGAGGGGGCTGTAGTTCCCTCGTCCGTTGAGCACCTCCGAAGATGCCCACCACAGTAACAGGTGAAACGTCAGGCAGTTTTAAGCCAAGACCACGGCCCAACAGCCCGGAAGAAGTTTTTGAACTAATAGTAACTTTATTGTTTAAAAAAATAAAAAAAAGTGTTCCCTATACAGGTCATTGAGGCCCAGAGAGTTCCAGGAGGTTCAGACTCCCAGGTTTTAGACATTCGGTACATGAAGGAGGTAAGGTTGTCAGTCTTACACAGCGGCTGGCTGCCTTTACCCTCAGGATTGCTCCTGGTACCTATTTCTGTCTGAGGCTTGAGTCGACCCCAGGGCCATAGTGCAACCAGAAGGATTAGGCCAACAGAAAAACTCCGACCTCAACAGAGATCGAATACAGTGCCTCAACCACTACACTATGGCGTACCCCTATAGTGACTTTATTGGCGGAAAGAAAATAAGAAACAGAGATGTTTGTGGATTGCTCGGCTTGAGTCGAAGGGGTTCCATCAAAATTTGCTGGAAGAACTAGTAGCAGATCACCGAAGATAAATCAATTTTTCTTTTTAGGATGGATGAAAAGACATTCAAATTTTTAGCCCTGAAGGTTATGAACAACGAATCGGTGTTATGATGAATCTAAAATTTCTACCTACCACAGAACAGCAATTCTTTTGTATGTTTCCAGGTGATTTTGATTTTTTATAATCATGAATGTCATATACAGCATTCTGTTTAGTTCACACTCCAAGACTAACAGCTTCCTGGCCACCAAAGACCATTTGTTGTCCGCTATCATTATACAACTGCATGAGGTATTTTATAAAATATGGAATGATAAAAGGACATCTAGGCCTATAAAAGATTTCTTTATAAAAGAAGAGCAGATACACAGTCATATTTCTTGTCCAACATCTTTTATAAAAATGTCTGGTCAAAAAACTTTTATAGTGTCATACAGGCCTAATGGAAGGGATGCCATTATTCACCTCCTAATTCTGATCTCTTAAATATTCAGGAGTATATTCGTAGATCGTAAATACTTCTTTCTCTTATAGAAGAAAATGATTAATGTAATAGCTAGTGGGTAACAAAAGACATCATTCCAAATCAATATTTAAGGGATTTAAAGTACAAGTGGTAAGTCCACAAATGCCATAACAAGAGCTGGCATTTAATTACATATTTTACTCTTTACCTTCACACTGTGGAAAACCATAAATGTCCACGGTACACCATATGACAATTATTTTAGTGACTTTTCATTTTAAGTATTTTTACATACATATAGTACCGTAATCACTAATCATGTGCAGACATATAGAGAAAGATTTATTTGAGGTCCAAGCATTTACATAATTAGGCTACAGAACTTTTGAGGTGTTTGTTGTGCCTTCACATAACCAGGTTATGTGTAAAGATTCATAGTATCCTTTTTATAGAACATGGAGAACAATCAGATGAAATCTTGATGTGGTTAACTCATTTTGAACCAAAAAAGTTAGTTAGCCCCATTTTATAAAATATGGTTGAATTGAAAAGCAACCACCAAAAAGAAAGAATTCTCAACATTCGTTAAATGGTGTTTTTCAAAACCTTTCACACTAGAGATAGTATTCTGTTGTGTGTAGATATTTCTTGGGAGAGTACTGTTTGAGGTGTCACCTGAGGAAGACTCAAGGGCAGAGTCGAAACGTTGTGTTTTATTTTTTTATGTTTATCCACTGATTTTGTAATAATTTTAAACACAACTTTTATTGTATTTGACTCAGTGGAAATTGGGACCGATATGGATGTTTTATTGAGAGGTTTTACACCATTATGAAACTAAATTGCCCTAAAAAATACTCATAGTTATCACTACCATTTTCACTATATTCATCACTAATGTTTTCTTCCTGGTCAGTGTCTGTACACTTATTTCTACAGCATCCATTGGGGTATGAAGTGGTGAAGTTAGTTGAGGCTCGTGTACAAACCAGAAGGTCATGGGTTCAACCCCTGATAAGGCCATTCAGATTTTTTAACTGGCCTAAACCTTCAGGTGGCACTCCTGCCCTTAATGTCCAACGCATTCAGACATGCTGCAACTGGAGAGAAGTGACCCCCTTGAATGTTATAGCAGTGGTCAGGAAGATGAAGAATTCTGAGAGCAAAGATATTTATGGATTGTCTAATAACATAATTAAAGCTGTCATCGATCTTATTGTCATCCCCCTCACTATGTGCATTAATATTTGTTTAATGATTGGTGTTTTTCCCCAGGAACTAAAAATCTCAAAGTTAGTTCCTCTGTTCAAGAAAGGTGACAGAGCAAATCCAGGAAGCTATAGACCCATCTCAGTAGTACCTATTCTTTCAAAAATCTTTGAAATGATAATAAATTTTCAACTTTGCAATTTTCTGAATAGCAATCGTGTTATAAATGCATCTCAGTTTGGGTATGTATCGGGGAAAGGTACAATTGATGCTGTAAGTGAACTTGCAACTTGTGTAACCGACACTTTCGAATCAGGCAGTCTGGCCAGAGCAGCCTTGTGCGACCTAAGTAAGGCCTTTGACTGTGTTTCACATGAACTTCTATTAGAGATATTAATTATTACAGGAAGTTAGTAACAGTGAAGTTTTTCTAATATAGTAATATAAGAATTGAGTCAATTTTTGTGACACTTACTTCACTTGAGTCCTCTATTTGGAGACTAGTTTCGGGAAGTTATTCCTCCCATATTCATTCCATGTCAAAATGGAATGAATATGGGAGGAATAACTTCCCGAAACTAGTCTCCAAATAGAGGACTCAAGTGAAGTAAGTGTCACAAAAATTGACTCAATTCTTATATTACTATATTCTATTAGAGAAATTGGAGCATTATGGAGTGCGGGATATACAGTTGGATCTCTTCACCTCATATCTATCAGGTCGTGGATATATAGTTGATGTTGGTGGTACTAAATCAGCAATGAGTGGGGTTAGTGTAGGTGTACCCCAAGGTTCTGTGCTCGGGCCTATACTGTTCTTGATTATGATGAATGATCTTAGTGTGAATGTTTCATGCAGGTCGTTAATATATGCAGACGACACTACATTGGTAACAACTCATAGTGAACTTGAAGAATTAAACCTGGTGTGTACAAATACTCTGGAAGAAGTCAAAATTTGGTTTAAAGTCAATGGTTTTTGCCTAAATGAATCAAAAACACAGCTTATTGACTTCAATCTTAAACATAGTGACAGTCAATCCGTAAAGCTACTAGGAATAGAAATTGACACTAAGCTAACATGGAATAATCATGTTGAACTTGTCTGTTCCAGACTAAGTAGAGTTCTTTATCTACTTCGTCGACTAGTAGGGATTGTACCTTATGAATATCTGCGGAACTCATACTTCGCCTACTTCCAAAGTATAGTTCAGTATGGATTATTATTATATGGCCAGAGCTCAAAGATAGACAAAATACTATTGCTTCAAAAGAAAGCAATCAGAATTATAACAGGATCTCCATATCTTGCCCATTGCAAACCGCTCTTTGTAAATACAGGTATTCTTACAGTGGTTAATCTCTATGTGTTGGATGTGCTAGTTAATGTTAAGAAAAACTTGAGTTCTTTTGTTCACAGAGAAAATGTACACACTTATCACACTCGAAATAAGAGCAAAATTGATGCACCTTTCTGTAGATTAGCAAAAAGCCAGTCAAACCACGTTAACATGGGCATCAGGTTGTTTAACAAACTCCCAACCAAATCACAAGATGTATCAGACAGTACCTACAAACGTAAAATTCATGAGTACCTTGTAAATAACCCTTTTTATACCATGGATGAGTGTATGAATTCTGATTTTAGAATAAGCTTCTAGCATTTTAAGTCTTTATGTCTCTAACATTTAGTTTTAAGGTCTCTAGCTTTTAAGTCTATATATGTAACCCTGACGAAATCCATTGCATCTCTATGCCTAAGGATGAATAAAGAATCTAATCTAATCTAATCTAATCTTAGGTCGACTCAGCCTCTAACAGAAATAAGTACTACGACCAATCCTTGAGGTAAGAACAGTCTCGTTAGGCTGACAACCTTACTACCTTCATGAGCCTTATGTCCACAAATTTGGAAGCCTCAACCTCTTGAAACCTTAATGGCTTCCGTGGCCTGTAAAGCGATCACTTTATTATACATTATAGCATCTTGTTCTTTATCATTGTTGTAAAACCAGCTTTATCTTTATTAGAGACACCTATTTTTGCTATAGTTTGTAAAATCAGTTATATACAGTCATTTTGATTTTATTTATTTATTTTTTATTTTATTTCGTCAGCAATTTCACTATTTTTGTTAAGGTTTTTTGGAATAAAAGCTTCAGCAAACACTAACATTCATTTATGTGACTTGGTTTTGTTTTTGAAATGCAAATGAACTTCCATTTTCAGTACATAACTTATCAATGTGTTGTAAAATTGACTGATATCAACTACTGATTTTGATTGTCACATTTTGATTGTCACATTTTGCTTTTGAAGAACGAATAGCAATTACCGACATATATATCTGCTTACAATATAATTCATATAATTTTGTCATGAGGATTGCAAAGACTATACTTTTTCCCTTTCCAGTTAATTTTAAAAAATTTAATATATTATAAGAAAAGTAAACGACACGGTAAAAAAAAAATCATATATTTTGTGGAAACCTGATATTAAGGTGAGTAGCTTAAACAAAATACTAACAGAGGAATGGCACCTCTAAGAACCCTTCACTTGTTCATAATAAATTTACACCACCACAGTTAGCAACACTAGTGTACTGACACATGCGTATGTTACTTACAAATAATTGATTAAAAGGTATAAGGCAGCTCAATGAAAGGTGCTTAGTTTTCTCGTAATAATGAAAAGAAATTAATGTGGCATGTCTCAGAGTTCCACAAGATTAATCATGTATAACACATCTCATAAATTTGAATGCTCTACACAAATTGTCTGTTAACATATTTTTTTGAAACCATCAAATATAATAAATCTGATCATCTTACCTGATCAATCAAGCTGCATGTTATCTCTACTGGTAGTATCTTCCCATCTCTTATTGATTGCTCAATTAGGTCACCATATTCTGAGCCCTCTTTCTTTCTTTCTTCTCGAAGCAGATCACCAGCAGAAAGATGGACGAATCCAAAATCCTAGATAACAAAATGACTTATTAATTTTTTTATTTTTTAATAATACATAATGTATTTTTGTAAACTTTAATACAGGGCAGAACAAATTTCTTATGGATACAGGAGCCAAATAAATTGGGTCTTTTGTGTTTGTGTCTGCCTACATGTCGTCACCTATCTGCCATAACCATGAATGTGCAAAAATTGAGATTTTGAGTTAAGTGCATCGCTGGCATCTACTGACATTTATCTTTGTTCTGCAAGAACCGTGAATGTTGTATCTTCTTTGCTTGGCGAGTAATAGCTGGTTCCATTTCCATGAAAGTGCAAGTTCTGTTTTATTTGTTAAGCCATCATCATGTATGTGCCACATTCGGGAATTTAGCAGAACAGGCGCAGCACTTGAAGAAAGGTGATATGGTGTATGTACCACATTCGTTAAAATCGCAGTACATATCTGGTTAACTCAATCACAAAGGTTTCAACATTCGCGAACACATTGATGATGGGCCTTTGATATCTATGTATCTGAAGTACGCAACCGGCCCCAGAGATCTTTATGTTGACAAAAGGGTTGATTTCTCAGGAGTTAGCTTTTATAATTTAGATCATGGGTTATACAATATGGTCATTTATCAATGGATAGAATGCCAAGTGCATACTTGTCCTAGTATTCTTTATTCTACTAAAGTCCTTTTATTATTATATTTTTTTTTATAACAATGACGGCAGACAATACTATGCAGTCTTGTTTTGATTTTCATTGAGCAGAGGAGAAAACATACTTTTCACCAACCCTTTTACAATTACTAATATACAGTGAGTCCCACGCAAGAGTTGGCCAATGACGCGGGTTTCTGTGTCGCGGCACAGCTCCAACTCCCGAGCGATCGGGTGAAATATCTACGCTAATAATGCTGCGGTCGGTGTAATGATTCAGGTTATCTCATTTACAGTTAAAATTACAATGAAAATAAACACGTACCTCATCACTAGAGATGTTGGAAATGTTCTCCTCTTGCATCCACACAATACTGGCACCTTTTTAGGAAATTTTCTTTCACGCGCATAAGTTCAGCTTCCGAGACAGAGTTAATTTCTCTTGTGATAGGCCTATGTGATACTGTATTTAAGTTCTTCTAACAGCATGTAAATATTATTTATGGGGAAACTTGAAAAAATAAAGTGTATAGGTCAATTTGCCATACATAAGAAGAACTTAAAGACAATATCACAAAAGAAATTAACTATCTCGGAAGCTGAACTTATGTGCGTGAAAGAAAATTTCCCAAAAAGGTGCCAGTATTGTGTGCATGCAAGAGAAGAACATTTCCAACATCTCTTGAGATGAGGTACGTGTTTATTTTCATTGTAATTTTAACTGTAAATGTGAGGACCTGAATCATTACACCGACCGCGGCATTA
The DNA here is from genome assembly GCA_964059195.1 of Ectobius pallidus. Taxonomy (NCBI): domain Eukaryota; kingdom Metazoa; phylum Arthropoda; class Insecta; order Blattodea; family Ectobiidae; genus Ectobius; species Ectobius pallidus. Next base: position 54,528,501 of record CAXKWD010000011.1, read on the forward strand.
TTAGCGTATATATTTCACCCGATCTCTCGGGAGTTGGAGCTGTGCCAGCCACGACGCAGAAACCCGCATCATTGGCCAACTCTTGCATGGGACTCACTGTAGAAACTATAGTGCATAATACTGTATGGTTGTATGAAGATCATTTTGCAGATTTGTTAGTAGTACCAAATACTATTGTAAGAAAAATCCGTTAAATGCAGTGAAAACTGTTGTGCTTCTGTTTCTAAATACCACCCATTCAAAGCACCTATAAATGTCACAACCTGTCACCAAACTAACAAAAAATCTTAGAAATAAGCTGTTGGCCTTGAATTCCCAATAAGCATCAATGCCCTAAGCAGCACACAAAAACCCACCAGGGTAGCTTTCAGAGAACAACAATAAATATAGATTGTGAGCGGTGTCATACTTTGAAGCACTATTGACACTGTTTAGTGCACTAAAGTTAGCATTTCAGCAATTATTTTATTTTGAAAAATTTACAGCCATTTAAACTGAGGAGGAGGGTGGCATGTTTAAAGGGCACGTATGCTACATGAGGGTGAATGTCCGGCCCGAAACAGCTGCAGCCAGGCGAGATTGTGTTAGTATAAATGCAGAAGGTAGCCTCCTAGTGAAGAAGCTTTTACATTTTGCCAATAATAGTTTTTTTGTATAGTTTGCCAGAGTTGTTGCTTTCTGCTAGCTAACATAAGCTTTACCTGAACCAGACATTGATGAAACTTCGGAAGAAGAATTTGAATGATTTTCAGGAGCATTTACGAACATTACAATCTAAACAGTTATATTATTCATTATATTATTATATTATATTATATTATTATATTATATTATATTATTATATTATATTATTATATTGCTGAGCCATTCCATTGTTATGTATGTTACGTTTGGATGCAATTTAGACCCCTACAGCACACATGGGCCTTTACTGGTTCACGAACCACAAGCGGTTCTTGATGGCATTGCGGAATTGCGGAATTCAATGCATATGGTGGAAATATTCCCATGCGTGAGTCATAATCTCTTTACAAGCAGTGGCGGATCGCGACACAGTTGGGATTGGAAAGGCATTATAGCACATTCTAAGCTTTTGTATATTGAAATAAAATCAGGTAAACTGATATAACAAAGTGCCAGTATGTTTTTGTTGAATCAATTATAATTGCAATTATGATATGCAGAAAATAAGTTTTTCTAATCAGATTAAAATCGACCAGCATCAGCAAAACTACAGATTTATGATACCTTGACAATCGCGCACTCACATAAAAATAAAAAATAAAATAAAAAAATCCATGTCAAATTGGCCGGCTCCGGGATTTGATCCTGGGACCTCCAGAATACGAGTGCAAGGCATTACTATTTAGCCAACTCAGTCAGTTTGACGGTGTCGTTTGATAAGCACAAGTGAAGGAATAGTGTTTACTGTCAAATTATACCGGTAGACAAAAATTAAAAAACATGTGACCTTTAATTAGTCGTTACTCTGGTACTGGACATTCGATTAGGTCCAAAATTAACAGGCTTCTTGCCATGGAAGTTATAAATGTGTATATCAAGTTTCATAAAAATCCGATAAAGCCCATTTGAGTTATGGGGCCTTTTGTTATATAATACCATAAAAATGCACTAAATTGGGCATTATTCCGGTACCGGCCAACCGATTTCGTCCAATATCAACAGACGTCTTCCCATGGACATTATAAATGTGTATACCAAGTTTCATGAAAATCCGATAACGCGTATGTGAGTTATGGTGCTTTTAAATAAAAACACTAAATTGTGTTTGACGCCGGTACCGGTGACCCGATTTGGTTCAATAACAATAGGGTTCTTCCCATGGACATTATAAATGTGTATACCAAGTTTCATGAAAATCTGATAAAGCGTATTTGAGTTATGGCGCGTACAGACACACGGACAGACAGACAGACGGACGGACATTTTTCGTCCCCCAGACACAATCTCATAAAGTACCATACTGGCACTTAATAATTGCACACGTAAAAGAATAATGAAAAATACAATATTGTTTTTATATTTGTTTACTGTAGTGTGAATTATAAAGTGAAATTAGTGTTTCCCAAAGAATGAGCAACCGTCACTGCACTTATTGTCTGTTTGTGTCTCCATCTACCTGTTCTTTTCGAACTATATGTAGTTTACTAACTTTGCGGGTTGCATCTCAATGGATAGGGGTTTGCCCATGGCTGCCCTACAGTGATTAAAATATAGTATTAACTGGAACTTCAAACATACCAGAAGATAGAGTCAAAGATATGCTTCCAGAATATATGAAAGTTTTATTAATCAGTAATAGACAATAAATATTATTCTTAATAAAATTGGTGTTATGTATGTTACAAAAAATGGACACAGAATTTGAGTTTATCCATCTTACATGAAAATCTCAGTGAATTATCTAACACAGGAACTCCAGGACATTTTTTTTCTGGGTATCAAGATTACACTCATTAACATAGTATCATTGTTTCAATAGTTCAGGCTGATTTTCAATTTTTTTTTCTTCTGTTACGTATGTTACATTAGTTTGTTACGTATGTTACACTGTGCAAAATAATGAATAAGAATAATGTTTTACTGTGTAATAATTCAACAATTTGAATGTTTTAAGAAATTTGCATGATAGTTTACTTATATTTCAGTTTTTATAGTCTCTCATGTCGACTGTTTGTGACTGCTTATTCAGTATATTCGCAGCTACCCTCCATATCTGGAGGCTGTATCCTCTATCCGCAACGGTGTCTTCCCACATGCTTCAGTTTTAATTTCCTTGGATTGTTAGTCAGTTTTTGTTTTTCCTCTTTCTCCTTCTTTCTCTAGATTGGCCTCAAATTCCTCTTTATTTCCTTTTACCCTACCGGTATCTCTCTCTTTCTTAACTCTTTCCTTTGAACTCATTCCGAACAACAAGCATCTTTTGTTTTTAACTGTAATTTTATGCAATTTTCATTAAATAATAAGTAGAGACCGGATTTTAAAGAGAATTCCTTGTTTTATATTTCATCACAAAACTTGATAAAATTGCACAGGACATTACTGAGTAAGTTTCAACTGCAAATGACCTGGTTTTAACGTCCCTTTTTTTCCTTTTTTAGGCCCATATCCTTTTTTTAGGAACTTTCCCTTTCCAGTACCTTTTTTGCTAATTTATTTAGAAAAATTCGTAAATTACCCAGTATTTGGTAATATGAAAATATTAAAAATTATTTTCACTGATTCACCATTGAAAAAATAATTCCTCCCAGCAGAATAGAGCGTTTCAGGGAAATCACAAGCTTGCCATTGACTAAGTTTCCCATTATAACAAGGTGGGGAACATCGATTTTGTGTGCTATTTTCCTCTGTGAGAATTTCAACAAGATCAAGGAATTTCTTCAGTCATTAGATGATACAGAATCAGCAGCTGTAGAGCAAGCAAAGCTTTACTTAGAAAACCCGAATTTGGAGACTGAACTGTATGCCACTTGGAATTCCGAGTTCAAACAAAGTTCGCCATTGGTTTCTGTCGACGTTGAGAGGTTATTTTCTTTGTACAAATATATTTTACACTCAAGAGGCAGAATCTGATATTGAAGAACGTTATCAAGTTCAACTCATTTCTAATGAAGTAAATAAAACAAAACAAACATGTATCTCTCCGTTGAATTTCTACATTCTCTTATATTTTTATATTCCTTTTTACCCACCTTCTTTTGGCAATAATTTTCCCTTTTTTCGTCCTTTTTTGGGTGAAAATTTTCCCTTTAAAATCCGGTCTCTAATAATAAGGCCTATATTAATTAGTTATTTATATTCATGAGAAAACAATTATTTTATTAATTATTGAATTTTACATTTAGGTCTATACAGTGGCACAGCCAGGATTTCAATCTGGGGGTGCTAAAACTTAAAATACATCCTAATAAAATTAAAAAAAAATAATTTATTATAAGCTGGATGCAATTGATTTTCAATTTTCTTTACAACCTGTCCTTATTCAATGAAATTACTATCAGATTGCAAACATATTTAACATTATCGTCATCGTCATCATCATCATCACCATCACATAAATCGTAGGCTATATCATCACTAGGGCTCGGACTTTTAGGTGCTTATAAAAACGAAAATATTTATTTTTTATGTGTTTAAAAAGTCGAAAATATGTTAAAAAATATGAAAATATTTTAATTAACTTATTTAACCAATATTTACAGAAGTAGCCCTATTCATCTAGTCATTCTAGTCAGCAAGTGTAGAACTGTTGCAGTGAACGACAAAAGTAGATCTTAAGTTGTGCATCTTAAAGCTGTGACGATTTTCACGGAACAGAGACTTGTATCTTGAAAATGTACGTTTAACATCTTGCATATTTGTAACACTGACACTCAGATGTTCCATCTGCTCCAAGTTCTCTACACTGTTACCCATTAAAATTTCTGAAATCTTGCGCAACACTTGTAACCCTTCATTCTTATTTAGGCATGACAGGAATTTTTCTTTAATTTTGTTTGCTTTTGAACCACTGATTTTGTTAAGTTTGTTTTCAATGTGTTTGATTTCTTTTTATTGATTCTGTCAACAATTGTTTTGTTGTTTCCAACTTAGTAATGCAGTGTGAGAGGAAACAGAAATTTGCACTAATGAAGGCCAAATCAGCCCTGATTTATTGTCTGATTCAACATAGGCCTAACAACGCAACACATTGAAAATATGGCGCAATTTTACAAAAACTGTCAAAATATTCATTTCTAAACATGATATGTGGTAAAATATGTAAAAATATTTAAGTTACCAAAAATATTTATTCAAATAAGAAATATCGAAAATATTTTTTTTTATGTGATATGCAACTCAGTATTTTGAGTCCAAAGGTCGCAACCGAAACTTTGACAAAGTCCAGAAATCATAAGTAATAGCAAAAAAAATATGCATTTACCTAAAAGTCCTAGCCCTAATCATCACAAATTTCCATCTCACCAATTGTTTATAAAAAAGTTTGGTATTCCATTGTTAACACATCACAATTGAAAGGATTTCATTCAACTTTTGAAATTTACAGTTAGGCCTATCGTACCAGTAGGTCTAATCCGACATCAGTTGGAAATAAATAATGAGCATCCATACGTTTACGCTTTTAAATGTGCAATGCTGGAAAAGCATGTCGAAGCTTTGGAATTCTTCTGGGATAAGTTACAGTTAATTACAGTTACAGTTACAGTTACAGTTAAGAATCTGCTCCCCCATAGTATTGGGTTCCGTGTGTCTTTAAAGCAATCATGTGAAGTGCTGTAGAAAATGAAAGTTTAAAAAACGTCATTAAGACAATCAGATCATGAATAATAGATTGACGGAGAATTAACACTGATTGTTCTTACTGCAGTAATATACACATCTAAACATACTAAATTGTTTCGACTTCTGAGATGACTTGAAATTATTGCTATTACAGAAGATTTTATCATATTCTGCCATTATGAATTCTGTAGCAAACTTGGTGCAGCGGTAGGCCTATTTGGACTCGATTCGGCAAATGTAAAGCAACACTGCAAACTAATGAATTTGAAATCGATATCAAATTTCTGTTATGTTAGGCAAAAATTAATTATTATATTTAATCCAATCAACAATTTCCAACACTGTTTATGAAATATTTTTAACAATATTGCATTCTTATCTGTTATCACTATTTTAACTTAAGTGAAAATGGTACACTAAACAAAAATCATTCTGATTGGGGGGGGGGGGGGGGGTTACTGGGGGGGGGGCTCTTGCTTATGTTTATGAAATCAGTTTCAACACTCAAGTAGGCCTAACTGTAGGCCTATCAAAAGGCAAATTCATATTTTATTCCAAAGCAGTAAAACTTGTTACGTATGTTACACTTATTGTTTACATATTTTTTTAAGGAAATAATTATTCTTTTGGTGAAAATAGTTTTGCAGTCATTAGAACTCATGGCTAATCTTACTTTCACAAGGTAACAGAGAAATCCACCAACCCCTTGCAGTTAAGTAAAAACTTTTTAAAGTTTTTTGTTACGTATGTTACATTTATGACTATGATAACTTAATATGCATTTTAAAATAAACTCACTTGTTGAATTAAGATGAAATATAGGTAATACATAGAGCAAAAGATGCAGCTAACAATGACCTGAGCAGAAGCTGTCTTCGCTGGTTCTGTACAAGCTGTCTAGCTAACTAAAAAATAGATCTTCAAGACATTTTTGATGCAAAAATAAACATTAAACACCAAACAATAAAAATTACCCCTCATGTCCACTTTCTCATGGAATAGCCCTGCTATAAATTTCATGTGATACTCTTTTGGTTTTTTAATTTTGTATTAATTTGAAGTGAATTTTTAACATAAAATAAAGAGGAATTTAAGCTGAGCTTTCAATCTGTGTGTAAATAATAGTGCATTTGTTAACTTTGATGCTCTGCCAAATACATGTATGTGACAAAACCAATGCATGGAAAGGGTTGTATTCACATTTAAATGAACAGTATGGTATACATACCTTTCTAACTGCTGATAAGACATGTTCCAATACAAATATTAACTTATTTTTTAATGATGTAATTTTGCTTAAGCTCTAAAGTTTCAATTGCGTTTTTCTCAAAACTAGTAAAATGCACATACGTGGTTATGGCACAGGTGACAATGTCTTGTACCGGTAATTGTGCTGCTGTTAACCAAGGCTGCACTGCTTTCACTGGACAGGTTATTTATGTTGAAATATTAGGTGCCATTACAAATATTCTAGGTGCCATTGTGACCTGGTACCTGGTACTTGTTCTGCCTGCTGTAATAAGAATAAGTAACACCACATAGTAGCACATAAGCTTACCTTCACAATTTTCTCGCACTGAGTACCCTTTCCTGCACCAGGTGCTCCCAGGACGAATACTACATCAGGCTTTCCAGAACTCATGACGAACAGAAACCCAACTCCTGAAACACCAAATAATCTCCTTAAATGAGAATATTTTAGGAGAAAAATTCTCTTGACACCAGGATTCAAACCATAACCTTTGTTTTTCTATGCTGATGCTCTACCAGGTGAGCTAGCCAGAGTCCCTCCTACAATTAACCTCAATTGTCAACCTCATTGTTAGGCATATTATGTAGTCATATAGACCTACAGTAGGCTATAGTGAAGCACACAAATTTAGCAATTTTGTGGCCTGGTTTCTGCTGTTATTGTATGGTAGGGTTACTGTACCAGTAGTTGACCATGCACCTATAGTTGACCAAATCAGCATATAATAAGACAGTGTTTTGTTGTGCTAAACCAAAGAGTATAAAATTATATGGGTGATTCTTCAAATACGGGAAAATTTGCGTTCCGGAGTGATATTCCCCTTCAAATTCAACTTTAAAAAAAAATTAAAATAAAAGTTTGTTTCTACTACTTCCATACTACAACTATCAGTTTGAAATGTCACTAACTTTAAATTCTGATAATCCAAAATCGAATTTAATTCAATGAAATGTCATCCACATGCCCTGTCCCAAACCTCGGTTTTGTATATTCTAATGCATTTTTCCACAAAACAAAATGTTACTTCCTTTTCAACTTTTTTCCTGTCAATGAGTATGAATGGGTGAAGAATATTAACCCCTAAAAAATAAAATGAAATAAAATTGTCACCCCACCTAATGAACATAAAGAATGTCCCAAGGGTTTTTGGTCATCCACATGGCTGAAAAGAATGGAATTTTTACTGCAGAAATGAGAAATTTGTAAAACAGGCAACAGTGTTAGAAAGCCAACAGGGCAGCTTGTGGTTGAATTGTAAGGTTGAATTTTGCTTGCTTACAAACAGTTTGGGATTAACAAAGGACTTTGTATCATTTCCAAGGAAAACGTTTTTATTCCCCGTCATTAACATGGCTTCTAAAAAGTAGGCAGAAAGTTAATATTAATTTATTTTGATTATGCACTATGATAAACCTTCCAATTCAAAGTACCTGAGTGAAGTTGAGCCTACAGAGGTTTAGAAATGGCTTGCTGAGATCATTTAAACTCCTTTTTTGTCATCCACATGCCTGATTTTTGTGTCATCCACATGCCTGATTTTTGTGTCATCCACATGTCTCATGAAGGGGTATGTGGATGACTCTCAAGTCATGTAGATGATAAATGTAGGATACTATTGTGTTTGCGGTGTCTGTGACCTGTACTTAAGATCTTAAAACTGATTAAATTAATTTCTGCTTGATTCCCTCCTCCCCCAAAACACAAAAACACAGTCTCGTTAAAATTACATTAATTCCGGAGTATGCACACAAATTTGCAAATTTGATGCAAAATCAACTGAAGTATGCTGAGAAAAATATGAAATCACATAAAGAAAAGCAGATTGTTGCCAAAGTTAGTCATTAATGTGGCCTTCTGCCATCCACATGGCTTTAAAAAAATAAAGAAATTAAAATAAATAAAAATATAAACATTTAAGCTCTGCTGGTGTCATATTATAATCAAGTAACCCCTGAAGTATTTTTGTGATTTTTTTGAGATTCTTTAAACAAAGTAAAAAATTTGGATTTTACACACTCCAAATTTTCCCGTATTTGAAGAATCACCCATATGTCATTTGAAAGAGTAGGGATTGCCTCACCAAATACAATTATCAGGTACTGAATCTACTGAATGGCTGCCAATCTTTAGCATTGCTTTCTGGTGGTGCAACGTGGCTTGCTTCAGATATTAATAAAGAAGGTAAGCTGCGCATTTTTCTATTATTGTTGTACAGCCATACTGATTAATGACATATTAATTTCTTTTGTAATTCATATGATTAAAATGCACATTACTTAATGCTAATGACGTATTGCTAACAACCAGTTTTTGATTGTTAGGGCAAGAAAAGGCTGGACAACTACTGAAACACCAAAATGCCCGGGTATCTAGTAGTTGACCACTAGCGGTCAACAAATGGAATCCCTAACTCTAGTAGTTGACCAGCACCTTACAAGTGATATTTATGGTCCAACATAAGAAAAACTGCAAGGAAATATGGCATACCAAATTCTTCATTCCTAATTAAACTAAAATGTACTGTTCCATTAAAAATTTAGGAAAATTTACTTGTTTCTTGGGATTTTCCTTGTGCAAAAGAAGTGCCTGGCAATAAAAAGGCACACAATGTTTGAAACTGTAAAACAAGATTTTAAAGATAAATGCAAATAGAAAAATTCCTTTTAAAAACAACAAACCAGATAGACGTTGGTTCGAATCATTTATGACGTAAGCGTCCAATAATGTCGGAAAGGTATTTAGAAGGTAGGCCTATTTATACAGCTTGAGCAGACGTGGAAGAAATAGAAACTGGTTCAATGAATTGCATGCTTATGTAAAAGAAGAGAATGTACTGGATATTTTGAAAGATCCTTCAAGAATGTTTAATGTGAACGAGTTAGGCTTTCAAACTTGCCCCAAAAGTGGAAAAAGGAAGGGGGGGAAGTTTCCTATTCAGGACATGAAGGCCCTTAAATTTCTAAGGAATTGGTAGATCAAAAAATGGGTAGATAACAGGTGCTGTTTATTATGAATTGCCTATATTGCAAATGTGTTGATTTCATGGGTGGAGAGTTAGCAAATTATGTTTCCGATCCTTCTATTAGCGAATGGTTGTAAGGCACATGTTACATACAATGTGTCTAAACTTTGTTCTGAGAATGACATTATGCAGTCTATAAAATCTTCTTGGCTTCCGGGTATCTGCCGCGTCATGTTTAAGAATTTTTAAACATGACGCGGCAGATACCCGGAAGCCAAGAAGATTTTATTGTCAACTCGGGCCGCGGAAGCCTACGATCTTATATTATGCAGTCTGCTTTATTGCAAAATGCAACACGTATTCTGCAACCTGCAAACATATCAGTTTCATATATTTTCCAACAAAATTCAAAAATATAAATTGTGGTCAACTACTGGTGCAAGCGGTAGTCAAGAACTGGGTAGTAGTGGTCAACTACAGGTACATCACAACAAATTATTTTTGAACTGAGATAAGTAGTACACAAATTGTTTAATATTGAAAACTTTTATATGCATTTTGTAAAGCAGCTTTCAAACTTTCTTTTACATAAATTACTTATTCAGTTCTTGCAGTATTGTGTATTATGGTCTTTATCAAAGAAATAAAACGCCTTAAATGGTCAACTACTGGTACAGTAACCCTACCAGGTAATGTGCAGAATCAAGAGTAGCTACAAGGGCTTTTCACTAATTAATTACATGGTTTCAAGCTAATAAAATGACACTTAATATTGAAAAGACCCAATTTACTGAAATTAAAACAATAAACGTTTCCTAATTAATTACCAAGCACAAGGCAAAGAAGAAATTAGCAATCTAAAATTTTTAAGATAATACATTGATCAAAACCTTGATTGAAAGACACACAAAGAAACAATAATTCCAAAAAATGCGTTGAGCATGCTTTGCCTTAAGAGTTTTGAATGATATATTATATTTCATAGTAAACTTTCCAACGAGAATTCAGAACGACTCCCAAACAACAATAGATAATATATTCATAGATATAGAAAAACATTTTAATTTTAAAGTAGGCTATTTCCAATATTAAATGGATTATCAGATAATGATGCACAAATGTTAGTGCTGAACAATATTAAAGTAAATTCGAACAGTAAACATGCTCATAGTAATATGACTAGAGTAATGAATGACGATTCAATTTTAAATTTCAAACAAGATCTTGCGAATGAAAACTGGGAATCTATGTTATCCTATGACAAAGTAGATAGTAAATTAAGTGAATTCCTAAACATAGTGTCACGACATTTTGAGGCAAATTTTCCAAAAAAGAAAACTGCTAATTTACCTAATTCAAGGAATAACACATGGTTAACTGCTGGTATTAAAATATCATGTGCAAACCAAAATATAGAACCAGTAACAACCAAACTCATAAGGAATACTATAAAAAGTATTGCAACATACTGAAGAAAGTAATCAAAGAAGCAAAAAGTAGGCATTTTTCACAAGTAATTGATAAATCAAATAATAAAGTTAAGACTGTATGGAATATAATAAAAAACGAAACAGGGAGAACAAAGGGAAACAATGATTGTACATCATTAATATACCAAGACATAAAACTAGATAATTTATCAGACATTACAAATGCTTTTAATAGTCACTTTATAAATATTGCAGAGAAATGTATTCCTATAAATAATATTAACATTAAGGCAGTAGACCTACTAACAAAATCTACAGTTTGGAACCATAGATTTCAATTGAACCTGACTTCTCACAAAGAAATTGAAAATATAATCAAGTCTCTCAAAAGTAAAAGCTCGTCTGGATGGGATGAGATAAGTAATAAGTTATTAAAAAGCTGCTCATCGGAACTCAGTAAACCTCTTAGTCACATATGCAATTGTTCATTAGAAAATGGAATATTTCCAGAAAGACTGAAGCATGCTATTGTGAAGCCCCTCTTTAAAAAAGGTGACAAAAATCTACCATCAAATTATAGACCTATATCGCTCTTAACCTCATTTTCAAAAGTTTTTGAAAAAGTCATGTACAAACGCATTATACACTATCTTAATTTGAATGACATTCTTACTTCATCTCAGTTTGGATTTAGAAGTGGCATGTCCACTGAGAATGCTACATTTCAACTTACTACAGAAATACTGGAAGCGTTAGATAAAAAGAAATATGCTCTGGGAATTTTCTGCGACTTAGCTAAAGCGTTTGACTGTATAAATCATGAAATATTACTTCAAAAATTGGATCATTATGGGTTCGATAATTTAACACTTAAGTGGTTCAAATCATATCTTTCTGATAGAACTCAAAAGGTAATAATAAATGGAAATGAATCTAACTTAGGGGTTGTTAAGAATGGGGTACCTCAGGGATCAATACTAGGACCTTTGCTCTTTTTAATTTTCATTAATGACTTGCCCTATAACTTAAGTGACGAATCAAAGGTAATGCTCTTCGCAGATGATACTAGTGTACTTGTAACAGGAACGTCACAAGAACATTTATCAAGAATAGCTACAAAGGCTTTTCACGAGTTAAACACATGGTTTCTAGCTAATAAAATGACACTTAATATTGATAAGACCCATTTTATACAATTTAGAACAAAAAACAGATGTATCTCAAATCTTGAAATTAATTATGGAACACAAATCATACAAGAAATTAGCAATGTAAAATTTTTAGGACTGCAAATTGACCAAAATCTTGACTGGAAGACACACATAGAAATGATAGGTCCAAAACTGAGTTCAGCGTGCTTTGCTTTAAGAATTTTGAATAATATATTAAAACAGGATGCATTACTTATGGCATATTTTCACTCGGTAATGAGGTACGGGATCATATTCTGGGGCAACTCTTCCCATAGGGAGAAAATATTTAGATTACAAAAGCGGGCAATAAGAATAATATGTGGAAAGAAAAAAAGGGAATCTTGTAAACCGCTATTTGAAAAATTAAAAGTCCTCACTCTTACAGGGGAGTAACTTATATATGAAGCGTCCAATTCCAAAACCGTCTCAATCCAGTTTTAACAACTTTCAGGAAACGTCAAAAACTGATAAGTTTTTTCCTAACTGTTTGCAATGTTCCATTTTTTTTAACTTGTACACTTGAGGAACACTCTTCTAATTAATGATATTCCTGAAAATCAGGGATCGATATTTCAGGAGTTATTTCATATTTTTGTTTGGATTGAGAGAGTTTTGAAACTGTAGGCTGGAACGAGAGAGTTTTGGAAAATTATACAATTCTTTTTCGTTTCTAATATTTTAGAAGAGGCTTCTTATTAATGTAAATACAATAATCTATTACTGCAATTTCTATTTTGTCTATGACATTGAACTCAAATATAAAAATTAATGTTCATACGGAATGAATACATTATTCTGTTTGGTTGTTACACTTCAATTCAAATTTTTAAATCTCCTTTTTCCATAAATAAATTCTCATTTGCATTTTCTTCTCTGTTTGACCTTGAATCACCCTCTATTACACTCTTGTAAAATGATAAATCAGTCATTTTTCTCCACTCGGAACCAAAGTGTTGAGATCGGATAGTTTCTCTTCCTTCTGATTCTGAGATTCTGGGGTCATCTGCGAAATGTTTTTCCTCTCTTTAACGCCGATTTGAATGCTCCTATGTCTGTTAAGTAATTTACTTCCCCTCTCACATTCACATTTTTTCCAGATGCAGTTTTTCTTAGAATGATTCGCGTAGCTGCGGAAAACTGGAAATACTTCTGCCCAGGAGGTTTGAGAGTAGCTTGCACTATTTTCTTCCAATCAAAGATAACAAAATTCTCTCCCAGCTCCTTCAGATTTGCACTTTGTGCAATAATGTCTCTATATTCACATGGTTTAATAATAGTATCCCTCTTCCTAATGACATTTTCTATTCTCCCAAATACTCTAAAGGCTGGAAAAATAGAGTGGCCGACAATAGGTAAATTAACATGGAGTTCTTTACAGTTGGTATGCTATTGTAGTGCCAAGACATTAACATTCCCATTACTGTAATATTTTTATTTTGTCCTGGGCACCCTTCGGAATACAGTTTCATGACCTTAGTTTCTCTTGTGTTTTTCTTTATCCCCCCCCCTTTCGAATGATCTTTCAATTTCTTCCATCCTTTACCACTAGGTGATATTAATATATTACGAGTACTTTCCATTTCTTAAGAATAGTGGAATGCACAGAAAACACAATCTTCTTATTTACAGAAAGTCTGTACTATTTATTACCTTCTAACAATGGGTATATGAGAGTGACAACGTTCATAATTATAATTTGTGCTAATACACTGCTGAAAACAGCCGGAAACATAAATGAAAGGTTATTTGTAAGGAAATTTAAAAGACGGATGGAGAGAGTTTTGGTATCCAAACAATGAATAATACCAATCCTTACTAAGGATGGAGGAAGTTTTGAAAAAGAAATTCATGTATGGAACGAGAGAGTTTTGTAACAGTACATGGGATGGAATGAGAAAGTTTTGAAACTGTTTGTCATTTCTGAAGCTTAATTTTGGAAGGAAAGAGGAAGTTTAGGCACAACATTCATTACTAAATTGTTAGAGATATGTAGGTAGATGACGAAATCGCCATAATCTCAATTTTTTAAAAAATGGATTGAGACAGTTTTGGAATTGGACGCTTCATATACTCTGTTATGTGTTATGTAGTGAATAATATTGATAAATTTCAAACTAATTTTAGTGTACACGGACGTACTACCAGAAACATGAATGATCTACACAGACCAAATAACTCGTTAAAACTCTTTCAGAAGGGTGCTTATTATTCTGCAGTACAGATATATAACAAGCTTCCAAACAACATTAAATTATTATGTATTCAAAGAAAGAGCAAACCTTTCAAAACAGCTGTCAAGGAATTTTTAAGAACTCACACCTTCTACAATTTGGAGGAATATTTCCAGCTTGGATAAATTTGGCAGCTTAAAGTTTCTATAGGCCTATATTATTGTTATAACATGCATGTATTTTTTTATCTGACGTGTTCTATATCCTTGAGCCCCGCTCAACACAGGATCTACAGGACGAGATATCTACATCTACATCTACATACAACAGGAAGCCTTATGCATGGTACAATTTGCATATTTTCTCTCTGTAATGAAGGTAGCTCTGAGGTAGCTCTTCCCATATGGAGAAATATTTAAATTGCAGAAAATGAGCAATGAGAATAATATGTGGAAAGAATAAAGTAGAATAACATACACCACTTTCTGAAAATCAAAAGTACCCTACCTTTCACAGGGGAATATACATAGGCCTACTCTGTACCGTAATGAGTTATATGACATAACTTATTATTGAGAAATTTCAAACAACTGCAGTGTTCATGGACAACTACTAAAACATGAAAGTTGATATTAAGGTCCTGTTTCCACTTGTATATAAATATCAAAAGCAATGTGTCCAAGAATAAAAAAGTGGATCTTGATTAAAAATAATACATACATAACATACAACGTTTCAGACCGCTCCTCCGGACCTTCCTCAGGTAGACTGATTGGAAATTGTAGCCTCCGATGTGAGAATATCATCTCGATAAGTCCAAAACTGAGTTCAGCGTGCTTTGCTTTAAGAATTTTGAATAATATATTAAAACAGGATGCATTACTTATGGTATATTTTGCATATTTTCACTCGGTAATGAGGTACGGGATCATTTTCTGGGGCAACTCTACCCATAGGGAGAAAATATTTAGATTACAAAAGCGGGCAATAAGAATAATATGTGGAAAGAAAAAAAGGGAATCTTGTAAACCGCTATTTGAAAAATTAAAAGTCCTCACTCTTACAGGGGAGTATATATACTCTGTTATGTGTTATGTAGTGAATAATATTGATAAATTTCAAACTAATTTTAGTGTACATGGACGTACTACCAGAAACATGAATGATCTACACAGACCAAATAACTCGTTAAAACTCTTTCAGAAGGGTGCGTATTATTCTGCAGTACAGATATATAACAAGCTTCCAAACAACATTAAATTATTATGTATTCAAAGAAAGAGCAAACCTTTCAAAACAGCTGTCAAGGAATTTTTATTAACTCACACCTTCTACAATTTGGAGGAATATTTCCAGCTTGGATAAATTTGGCAGCTTGCAGTTTCTGTAGACCTATATTATTGTTATAACATGCATGTATTTTTTGATCTGACGTGTTCTATATCCTTGAGCCCCGCTCAACACAGGATCTACAGGACGAGATATCTACATCTACATACGCTGCCTGACAAGAATCGACCATGACCCCTGTATATCTCCCGTGCTTGTCGATCCATTCTCATGGAAGACTATAATCTCTGCTCTCCAAATGACTTGTAGGGACCGGGGGAACTTAACCACATGGTTTTTACCAAATATCCTCTTAATAAGCTCCAACCATTCTTCACCTAAATCCCCATCATAATTATTTAAAGAAGCCTCTCCTTTGCTTATTATCCTGCATGCTTTATACACCTTCCTTTTTATCCTCTCATGTTCCACTTTCAATAATTTCACTTCTCCAATCATATGCTGACTTAACCCAGTTGCCAGTTTACCATTTTTAATGTCTCTTTCATGCTCCTTAATCCGTGTCTTGATATCATGACCTGTTTCTCCCACATATTCCCTTCCACAGTTCCTACATGACACTTGGTACAATCCTGGTAATTCCATGACGTCACTTTCTTTTCCAATTCATTTATATTGTGAAAATATCTCCCCAACCGATTTTCCAGGTCTGTACGCAGGTACCAGCCCATGTTTCTGGAACACTTTCCCTAATCTCTCACTCACACCTGGTTGGTAAGGTAGTCCTACATATCTCATATCCATATTTTTCCGTTGTTGTTGTTACCATCTTGGTCCATTCTTTCCTTACAGGTAACCGCCCTGTTCCGAATCAAAATTAATTACACCTCCATGGGTAGGACTCAAGAGTAACAGTAA
Organism: Ectobius pallidus; assembly: GCA_964059195.1. Taxonomy (NCBI): domain Eukaryota; kingdom Metazoa; phylum Arthropoda; class Insecta; order Blattodea; family Ectobiidae; genus Ectobius; species Ectobius pallidus. The sequence goes on from CAXKWD010000011.1 coordinate 54,545,021, forward strand.
CGGAGGTGAGATTTTTCTCTAATTTGTGAAACAGCTTGAGAATGAGAACATTTGAGGTTAGAAAATCTCAGTTCTAGAGAATATTATAGGAGAAAAATTCCTCCGGCACTGGGACTAGAACCCAGGACCTTAGGCTATTCGCGCCAATGCTCTACCAACTGAGCTAAGCCGGAGTTCAATTCACAGCACCGGATGGAACCTCTCTCCTATGACTGATTGCCCTAATGGTCTACCTCACAGACAGACAAGTTATGTCATATGCAGTACTGTGAGGCACACTAATTAGTGATTTTTGTGACCGGGCTCCCACTGTCATTGTACAGTTGACATTCAAGATAGATAAGCTTTCATGAACCACAGATTATTGTCTCTGTTGGACATTACATGAGAATATTATAGGAGAAAAATTCCTCCGGCACTGGGACTTGAACCCAGGACCTTTGGCTATATTTTCTAACCTCAAATGTTCTCATTCTCAAGCTGTTTCACAAATTAGAGAAAAATCTCACCTCCGTTACTGTTACTCTTGAGTCCTACCCAAGGAGGTGTAATTAATTTTGTAATTGATGACATATTTAACTGCCTGCATTCATTATATTTGTTTAAAGAAGATACTGGTATAGCCTAATAGTTTATAATAATAATAAGAAAGGAAAGCGCACAAATCGTGCAAAAGTTATTGGTGACAGTTTGTGCAATAGTCGATTATCGAATTCACTCGCATTTCACAACGTAACACATGATAACGGTCACATAATTTGTCACAGAGTTCACATAGACAGTCCGGGCCTGGGTCATGGTAATAGGGAAAACGATACATTGCGACTCACCCGAGTCCCCCACCCCCTACTCTCAATCCGAAATAGCTTATTTTGTTGCAAGGGTCGTTTTTATAATTATGAAATATTATGTGGAGGTGCAAGGGCATTTTTTTAATTGTGAAATATTAGGTAACATGGCAGGCGAGTGGAAAGGGGAACAGGGTGAGTCGCAAAGTATTAACTTGCCCCTGGTTTGTATCCGTCCATGACCTATTTGTCATTGCTCTGTGGAGTAAAAGTCGTTCCATATCTCCCTTCTTTTCCTCTCTCTGTCCTCTAACAGCTTACTCCAATTTCTTGTTGAAGGCAGGTCACTTTTCCATCTCAGGTCTTCGATTAGGAAAGGTTCACGTGCAAGTTCGTATACTAACCTTGACTTTGTATACTTGGAGACTCCGAGGGCGGCCTTCAGGAAGCGGGCTTTGACTTTTTCCATGCGGAGGAGATCTGTGTAACTTAGTTTTTCCCATGTTACCTCCAGTCCGTATGTGAGGATGGGGATTATCTTGGTCTCGAAGAGGGCCATGGCGGTTCTCAGAGAGAGTCTGGAGATTGTTTTGATGTCATATATAGCCTTGGTTGTGGCTGCTGCTCTTTGCATGGTGTGGGTTCTAAATGAGCATGATGTAGTCTGCAATGTTAGGCCCAGGTATTTAAAGTTATTTACAGTCCGTAATGGTCCTTGGTGAAGGTAAATTTTGTCCTTAGAGGAAGTGTGACCTCCCTTCCTGAAGACCATGTGTTCAGTCTTTTCTGCGTTTATCTGCAGCTCGTTATTTTCTGCCCATTTACCAAGTGCATTTATCCCCTTCTGTAGCTCCTCAATGCTGTGTGATCCTACCACGATATCGTCTGCGTAGACGTAAACCCTAAGATCTTCTGCTTCCTCTCTTATTGCATGAACGACGTCATGTGTGGCTACATTGTACAATAGTTTATGACAATATATCATGTTTTGATTTGAAGTTTATAGGTAATCTATTTTAACATAGATAAAAATAAGTAAAAAGTTGTGTGTTAATCAATTTGTATGGTAATAAATATTCTTCTTTTTCATGATAACATTTAATACAGTAAATTTAATCTAATTCTCAAATAACTTCTATATAATTACTATTTCCTCACCTCGGTGAATGTGCCATTTTCTAACCTTGTTAATTTAATGCAAAATATCACTCGGTAAGTAGGACCAGTACCTGAGTAGTATTCTGCAGAATGAAATATTACATAAAAAAATTACATGGTCCAAAATAAAAAAATAATTTAAAAAAAATTCTAACATTGAAATCTGCCCTTTTTTGGAGAATGACCCATATATAACTGATTAACTGTGATACAGAATTTTAAGTCCTCGAGTAATATTGATGTTACTTCTAAGTCACTTTCAAGACTTAATACGTATTATTCAATGAAAGATAAACTTTAACACTTTATCCCCACCCGAAACTGTAACTGTAACTGTGAAACTTCTATTTGCCACGTAGTTTTGTGTGTTTAAATAAAAGCTGAATGAACTAGTGAACCAAACGGGGCAAGTTCTTGTTCAAGTCTGAGGAACTAACCTCTGCTAGTAAAAGGCACACAGAATATATTCCATTCACAGAGAAATTAAATTTTGGAAATTGCTTGCAGGAAAAGAAAGTCCTTATCCGGTATAACCTCACATTTTTTAAGTCTACGGAAATCCCTTACACCTGTAGTGCCACAGGTTTTTTCAACACTAACAGAATTAAGAAAATACAAATAACCACAACTCAATTACGGTATAATTATACTTACAGCGATAACTGGATGCTAGAAGGAGTTTGGATCCAAAATATTCTCACAAATAACCTTACGAAGCTTCTAATGTAATGCAAGCGTGGGTGCAGAGTAGCCAACGAATATTCTTCATTTCCCACAAGAAGTTTTCTAAAAGTGTTGCTCTCATACGTATCAATTAGCACGAAATTGCCTAAATGAAAGTAATATTTTGTACTTTATAAATACTACATGGATTACGCGTACTTTTCATTGGGTTGCTGAATTTTAAAATTGTGCTGCTGTTGATATTTCATTTTTCATATTGGTCAATCTGCACATGGTAAGTCTGTTCCCGGAATCAAGTCATTGTACTATCGTGTGCCAGTTTGCTGACTATCTGCGCATACATCACGCAGCGAAATTGGATGCGTTGACAATAAATGAATTTATTACGGGAACAAACGTCATAGGGTCATGGGGGTGGGGGGGGTGCGTTTTTAATTTTGATTTAAACTACGAGGCATGGCGTTGACATTTCTTGTTATGTGGATCAAAATAATTGGGGAAATCTGACTAAGGTTTTATAATTTTGTGCCCAAAATTATGGAAAACTACAGACTAAGCATTGTCACTTGGAATATCAACAGTATTCGCTCCGTGTATAAATCTACAAGTGAAGTAAAAGTTGGGTTAGATGGTTTGGATTCAGATGTTATTTGCTTGCAGGAAACAAAAGTAGCCAGTAAGTTGAATGTTTGTTGACCATTAATGTTTCATACAGCAGTATGATTTCAAAAGTTTTTGAAAAAGTTATGTCATAATACACGATCTTAAATATAATATAATTATAATTAATCAACAAATAGCAAAAGAAATCATTCCATTCTCAAGCATTCATGGGAAAAAATAGTTTTATGCTATGCACTAGGCTCCCCCACCAACTCTCTAATGGGACCCGCCTCGGAAGGGTTTCATTGCAGAAGAGATTCAATGTGAGACATAATAAACCTCGCGCTATTCAGTATATTGCTCCTAAACTAACATAACGTTCCTAGCCTAACAAAACCTGTCACTGACCTAGAATTTACCTATCATTATTTAACTGAATGCAGAAGCTTTTTACCCTTCCACACCTTTCATAAAACATCGTTACAACTGTCAAGGAAGCCATGGTACAATAGTAAGGTGTGTGCGCAGGCTCGGAAGTGAGGGGAAGGAACCGGCGGGCAGATCTTGCCTGGTGTGCGGCATAAATCTATCTTTTACCGCATTCATTAATAGCATTAAGATGGTACTTTTCACATCTCTTCCCGCACAGCTCACATACACATTTCTCACATGGATTGTGCCACTTCTTCTCGGTGCATATCTTGTGATGAAATCCATGCACTGCGTAGCGTGTAAACATATGTCTCATTTCAAAGTTAGCTTTTGTCCAATTTCTGTCCATCATTGCAGTCGTCCCATAAAAGTCTCGGTCTATTTCTTTCCTCTTTTCTCGTCTTCTGCAGAGAGCTTCTTCTAAGTTGTCAGTAGATGGCAGCAAGTGTTTCAGTCTCAAATCCTCCAGGTAAAATGTCTCCCTTGCCATCTCATATACCATCCTTGATGGGGTGTACTTGGAGAGCCATAGTGCCTTCTTCAGGTATTTGGCCTTTATACTCTCGAGTCTTTCTAGCTGGCAACAGTTAGATGATTCCATATGATCTGTATTCCATATTCTGCACATGGAGAGATCTTTGCTGCGAATAACTTCATGGCTGTGTCTAATGATATTAGTCTTAAATGCTGGATGTCATTCATGCTTCTTACTGCTGACTCCATTTTCTCGTTTAGGTGCATCTTGCTGTAGTCTGAAGAGTGATTCCTAAGTATTTGTAATGGCTTCTTCTTGCAAGCTTTACCCCATTGCAGCAAATTTCTTCTTCGTTACGGAGTTTGCCTCCATTTCGAAATACTACCATCTCTGTCTTTGTTGTGTTTATGTTTATGTCGTTTGATCTTGCCCATTCTGTCAGTTTATTCATTGCCGTTTGCAATTCATGGTGGTTTCTTGATGACAGTGACATATCATCTGCATAGATGTGAAGATTTGCTTCCGCTTCATCTTTTATTTCTTTTACTACATCATGCAGAACTACGTTGAATAGCAAGGGACTCAAGGGGTCTCCTTGCAATACCCCTATCTTCTGTGAGATCCACTCAGACTCTTCTATGCTGTTGCTTATCTGTATATGGCGCTTATTACTCCGCAATACAGATATAGGCTACAATAAGCTTCCAAACAACATTAAATTATTATGTATTCGAAAAAAAAGCAAATCTTTCAAAGGATCTCTCAAGAAATTTTTAATGACTCACACCTTCTACAATATGGATGAGTATTTCCAGTTTGAATAAGTTTACAGTGTAGTATATTATATATTATTATTTGTTACTTGCTTGTATATTGTAATCTGACGTGTTCTATATCCTTGAGTCCCACTCAACACAGGATCTACAGAACGAGATAACTACATCTACATCTACATATAGCTCTCAGCTAGTATGCTATGTATTAATCTAGTGATCCATGTAGCCCCGCTAGTTGTTTCAGCTTTCTCATTAGGTTTCTGCAATTTATCATGTCGAAGGCTTTACTGAAGTCCATAAATATAACATACAGCTTCCCACCTATCTTATCCAACTCCTCCGGACAGGATATTCCTATGTAAGCTTTCGACAGCTGCAGTGGTAGATCTCCTTCTTCTGAATCCGAACATCTCGTTTGGTAGTTGTTCATCCAGCAGTGCATCCAGTCGTTGTGTTAAGAGTCTTGTTAGAACTTTAAATGCTATGCATTCTAGGGCCACTCCTCTGTAGGCATCTGGTGAGTTGTGTTCACCTTTCCTTTCCTTTAGTGTTGCTTTTCTCCAGCCTTCTGGTATATCTCCAACTTCTAGGCATTTGTTCATTAATGCTTTCCAGGTATCCTCTAGCGCTGTCATAGTTTTTTGAGGTATTCCCCAAACATACCATCAGGGCCCGGGGCTTTCCCATTCTTTATGCTACTTATTGCTGTCCTCACCTCATTTGTGGTAAATAAGCTGCAGGGGTGCCATTCCTCTGTCTCCGTTATGATTGGTCTTGTGTCCTCTGGGGCTAGTATTCTATTGATATGGCTTCTCCAGGTTTCCGTCGCTATATCCATTGGGAAGTGTGGTTTCCTCGGTTTAATGACACTCATTTTCCGCATCTTTGATGATTCTTTCTACTTTCTTTTCTAAGTGCTCAGTTTTCTTTGAGTGTAGTAACGTCTTATATTCTTGTTTTTCCCTTTGTATAGTCAAATCGTCATCTCTCGCCCATCGTTTAACTCTGTTCAAGTAGTGGAGAACTTCCTGTCTTCTTTGGTAGCATACTTTGTTGAACCATTCTTGTACTTTTCTGCTTTGGTTTCTGCATATGGAAGCCTCCTTGAGGATGTCTTCTATCTTGTTTGCAGCTTCTGAAAGTCTGCCTGCCTATATTAATGTATTTGTCTGTTCAATTGATTGTCTGTTTTTTTCTACAAGTTCTAGTTTTTTTTTTTTTTTTTTTAATTTTATTTTATTGTGCCACATGTTCCATCACTTTGGGTGATACTACATGCTTTGGTTTACTTTTAACTTATGCTATTGTCTTACATTGCCTATTATTTAAATTATGTTTATATATATTATGCGTGTTTATGACTTTTAAGCTATATATATATATATATTTTTTTTTTCTTTTCTTTTATCATTATTGCTTTTACTCGGGTACTTATATACTTTGTAAGTCAATAGCATTTACAAATGTACAATATTCTTTTGTAAATCTTGATATTAATTCTTTTTTGCTGGCTGGCCATGCTCCTCCTTTTTTTGTGATGTCCATCCTTAATTTTGCTCTTTGTTGGCTTAATTGGCTGCATCTGTACAGTAAGTGGTCAGTAGTTTGACTTTCTTCATTACAGGGACAGGTTGGATCATCCGTCAAGTGGAACCGGTGATAATATGCTTTCAGTCTTCCATGTCCTGTTAGCATTGCTGTGATGTTGGCTGTTATGGGGAATCTTTGTTTAAGTCTCTGGGCTACGGTAGGGAAATATTGTTTTGTCTCTGCTCCTTTAGTTGTATTTTGCCATTCACATTCCCATAGTTCCAAAGTTTTCTCTCTTATTGTTTTCCGTAATGCACTTAGAGGTATTTTATTGTACTTCTCTGCCTCGTTGTTTGTTGTAGCCTTTTTCGCAAGTCGATCTGCAGTTTCATTTCCTCTTATTCCTACGTGGGCTTTAACCCATGCAATTTCTATATTCCAGTTTTGCCTTTCTAGTGTAATTATTTGCTGCCTTATTTTTTCTATTAATCTGTTGTGGTTTTTGGAGTTATGGAGTGAGTCCAAGGTGACTTTACTGTCTGTGTAGAGTGCTAGATTTTTTTGAATACCTTCTTGTAATTCCATGTCTTTAATTTTTTCCAGTGCCTCCGAGATCGCCAGCTGTTCTGCCTGATTATTTGAACATTTCTTGTCTAGTTTGAATTGCAGTTTATATTGAATGTCATTGTTCGTGTATATTGCTACTCCGGCTCCAACACCTTGTTCAGTTTTACTTCCGTCCGTGTATGCTTCTACTGTATAAATCTTGTTTGGGCTTGCCTCTTGGATTTTTGGAATGTCTGCTGGATGGGGCCATTTCTTGTACTCTAGTGGTGTGTCTATATTCAAGTTTGGAGATTGATGTAGCTTTTCATATTCTTTAGCTATCTCCTGTAGCTTCAGGTTGATGGGAGTCAGACCTGTAATGAGACATAGGGCTTCACTTGATGTAGTACGGAAAGCCTTGGCAATTTTAATGTTTATTAGCCTTTGCACTCTTACGAATTTTATTCTATTATATTTCCTATTGATAGCTTCTATCCATACCGGGGCTGCGTAAGATAGCAACGGTAATATTGCTCCTTTATAAATAGTCTTCATCGCTTGGTGTTTGAGTCCCCAGTCTAGTTTTGCAGCTTTAGATAGCGCGTTTATTAATTTTGTTGCTCTCTCTGTTATATACTGGATGTGTTCATTGAAGTTGAAGTTATGGTCGATGATTATACCTAAATACTTAATTTTTTCCACTTGTTCTACTTGTTTGTTATTAAGGTAGATGTTTATCTGTTGCTGATTATTCCGTCTTTTCCTGGTTATTAGTAAGGCTTTTGTTTTTTGTTCATTAAATCTGATTTGATTGTTCTTCGCCCAATTTTCAATTTTTTTCAGTTCTACATTTGCGTAGTTTTCTGCTTCCAGTGTGCTTTTTCCTTTTGTGATGAGTAGGAAATCGTCGGCGAATGCAACAACATATGCGTTTTTTGTATATTCTAACTCAAGCAGAGAGTTGTATTGTAGATTCCAAAACCCAGGTCCGCAGCAAGAGCCTTGAGGGCAGCCCTTGCTCACAGCTTTCTCAATTTGGAGGTTGTTCACTGTCATTACCGCGGACCTTTGGCTAAAATAATTTTTCGCCAAATGATAGAGATTTCTTGGGCAGTTGAATTCCCTTAGGGTCTTTATTATGCTCGGCCACCAGGCCGCATCGAAAGCACCTTGGACGTCCAGGCTTACCATCACCAGACTCTGACCTCCTTCCAATTGCTCTTTTATATATCTTTTCACTGCCATTGCTGCATCTGTGGTGCTCTTTTGCGGTGTAAACCCAAACTGTTTGTCATTCATTAGCTGCTGACAGTGAGCGTGATGCATTATTCGGTCAATTAACAGTTTCTCTAGTATCTTCCCTCCTGTGTTCAATAGGCTGATTGGCCGGTACTTCGTGACTTCTGTGCTAGTTTCTTTCCCTGGCTTTACTATGGGTATTATTTTTGCCTTCTTCCATTGTTTCGGGAAGGTGCCACTTCTCAAACAGCTGTTGTAAATTTCTGCCATGTATTTAGGAAAGCTTTCAATCACCGTAAGTAAAATACTACTTGTGATTCCGTCTTCTCCGGGAGTTTTCCTTGGATCCATTCTTTTTATAATGTCTATTATCTCACGATGTGTGAATTCTCGATCATTCTGCGTTGAAATAGAAATGTTATTTTCAGTTCTAATATTTTTGTGGTATTCAGTGTCATCGTTATTCTTGTCGTCTGGTACAAAATGGTCGATCATATGGTTCAGCGTTTCCTGTAGGCCCTGTGTAACTGTCCCATCCGGTTTTGTAAGAGTTGTTAGCTGTGTATTTACTTTTCTCTTCCCGGCTGATAATCTGTAGACTGCATTCCAGGGGTTGTTTGATGGGGTCAAAGTACAGTATTGTTTCCAAGACTGCATCTTCTCCTTCTTCATTGTACTTTCATATTTCCTTTTCCCCTCGTAGTATTGTTCTTTTCGCTGTTCCCTAAGAGTCCCGTTTTGCTTAGTTTTTTGATATCTTCTTCTGAGAGCATTTGTTTTCTTTCTCAATATCGTGAGTTCATCAGTCCACCAAGGAACTGATTTCCTTTCTATCATCTTTTGTGATGGCTGCAATCTTCTAAAGCATTTTTTGCACGCTGTGAACAATGCTTGCTCATACTGCTCATACTGCTGCTCATACAAGTTCTAGTTGTATTCTCCTTGTTCTAGCTTGTTTTTCCTGGGAGTCTGTGCTGTTTCGATCTCTGTCATCATTGGTATATGTTTCCATACATTGGCTGCGTCCGTTCTCCATAGTTGCCTTTGCTCTAATATTCCGAGGTGTCGAGTAAATACTAAGTCAATTGTGCTTGATCCATTATGGCAGATGGAGAAAGAGATCGCTCAAGGGGTATGCGACAGAGCAGTAAAATCTAATATAATATTATGCTCATTTGAGTGCGATTTCATAATAAATTAATAGCATTAGAAAATTAAAGAATTACATTAGTGATAGATTTTCCTTATTTGTAATCATGATTTACAAGTAATATAGTGTAGGCCTAAACTAGAATATTCCTAGTTTGTAACTTAGCAAGTAAGCTCAACTTGACGAGTCACCAGTTTACCAGCCAAAGATGAATAAATGTAAACGGTATGTGACAATAAATTAACATTAACATTCAATAATATTCTTACATCATCTCTGTTTGGATTTAGAAGTGGCATGTCCACTGAGAATGCTGCATTTCAACTTACTACAGAAATATTGGAAGCATTTGATAAAAAGAAATATGCTCTGAGAATGTTCTGCGACTTAAGTAAAGTGTTTAACTGTATAAATCATGAAATTTTACTACAGAAATTAGATCATTATGGGTTGGATAATTTAACATTAAAGTGGTTCAAATTATACCTAACAGAACTCAAAATGTAATAATGACTGGAGATGAATCTAACTTAGGGGTTGTTAAAATGGAGTACCTCAGGGATCAATATTAGGACCTTTGCTCTTTTTAATTTTCATCAATGACCTGCCAAATGATTTAAGTGACGAATCAAAGGTATTTTTGCAGGTGATACTAGTGTTTTACTTGTAAATTAACAGGAAAGTCACAAAAATATTTATCAAGAATAGCTACAAAGGCTTTTCACGAATTAATTACATGGTTTCTAGCTAATAAAATGATACTTAATATTGAAAAGACCCACTTTATTCAATTTAGAACAAAACATAGATGTATCTCAAACCTTATAATTAATTACCAAACTCAAATCATAGAAGAAATTAGCAACATAAAATTCTTAGGACTAGGCCTACAAATTGACCAAAATCTTGACTGGAAGACACACATTGAAATGATAAGTCCAAAACGGAGTTCAGCATGTTTCGTCTTAAGAATTTTGATTCATGTATTACAACAGTCCGATGCATTACTCATGGTATAAGTTATTTTGCATATTTGCACTCTGTAATGAGATACGGAATCATATTCTGGAGCAACTCTTCCCATAGGAAAAAAATATTTAAGATTACAAAAACATGCAATAAGAATAATATGTGGAAAGAAAAAAAGAGAATCTTGTAAACTGCTATTTAAAAAATTAAAAGTTCTCACTCACTCTAACAGGGGAGTTTATATACTCAGTAATGTGTTATATGGTAGTTTATATTGATAAATTTCAAACTAATTACAGTGTACATGGACGTACAAGCTAACTCCCTTGTGGATTAAGAATTAGGCCTAATATATTTCAGATTATATTGTCTCAATAGATTGTTCAGTTTATTGACAATACGTTTATCCTTTGTAACATCAAAAGCAGAGTTTGTCACCACCAATTACTAGGTCATAGTCCATCGAACTTCTTTATTCAAGAAATTTAGTAGGCTTTCCAATTGTTCTAAAAACACAATGTAACTACCATCTGGCAATTGACTTCAGATTTGCAACAACTATACCCGTGGCCTCAAAATGTATTTCCTTACAGAGAAAGTGTATATCTAAAACACTAAAAGATAGATTTAGGGATTTTTTAGTGTAGCCTATGCCGCCACACCACCTTTTATAGCCTATATAATGACTTAAAACTCAACTCCCTGGTGCTACATCCCTGAAAGGACTAGGCCTACCACCCAACTGCTGCATCATCTACCATCAATGGTATAAGCAGGTGGCAGGATTGTGGGCATGTGGTCAGCATGCCGAACCCACGGCCATTAATGGTGGTTTCTGTGACCAGAGCAGCTACTTCTCTATCAAGTATGGAGATCGCCTGGAATCTGAAAGCTTCGCGACCATTAAATTCGAACATGCCGTTGGCAGTGCGCATGCATTGAGTGCTAAAGTCCACATTGAAAATATAGTCCATGGCACCACACGCTTTAGTTAACCAAGTGGATACTAGCATGATGCCATCAATGTTTTCAACTCAGCACGTTTTGCTTGCATTCAAATTCCTGCCGCATCTGTCTGTGACGTCTATGCTTTCAGTTTGAGGGCGAGCTCTGTAGCTCCTCAGTTTGGATCACAAGACCGAGTGCACCCCCATTCCAGACCTCCTTACCTCAGAAAACCCAAGGAGGTACCTCAGATCGAACATAGGCCTGCAAATCTGTATCTAGCAACGCTAACCGAGAGACCATGCAGACGATCTTCTGCTGAAAGTACTAGCTATAATATATAGTCATTAAGACTGTTGTACGGCAGCTCCTTCTCATTGCACATGTGCTCGCTTATACAGAATATACTATAGTTGTTACAAGAGAGAGAAACAAGGCCAAGACACCAAAAGTCAGCAAACCCTACGGTGATAGGAAATATACCTTTGTTTACGGAGGAAGAAGTGTGGGAAGTGATCAAAAACACAAAAAACAACAAGGCTTATGGACCAGACCTGATTCACAACGAACAGATCAAGGCTGCATTTCCAGAACTAAAGAAGAGTCTACTGAGCATCATGAATGAATGCCTACGACAAGGAGACATCCCCGACAGCTGGAGGAGATCGAAGGTGAAAATGTTATATAAAGGCAAAGGAGACCATAACGACCCAAATTCCTATAGAGGAATAGCTTTGGAGTGCACAACTTTTAAATTACTGACTAGTCTTCTGTGCAAAAGGCTACTGAATGACGTAGACCCAAAGCTACCTGAAGAACAATTCGGGTTTAGGAGGGGACGGTCCACACTACAAGCAATTGGATGTATCCAGGCAGAAATAGAACAGGCTTTAGCCGTACCACAAGGGAAACTATACACAGTGTTTATAGATTACATGAAGGCTTTTGACACTGTTAACAGGCAAATGTTACTACGAAAGTTGGAGGGATTTGTAGGAGAAGATAGCTACATCGCCAGAATCACTCGAAACATTCTGAGTAGGAATAACGTGCAAATCAATGACGAAATTACATCATCGCACCAAATAGAACAGACTAATGGAGTCCTCCAGGGTGACCCACTAAGTCCGGTGTTATTCATCATTGCCACAGCAGACGTTATGAAAGTAGTGAATGAAAATGTGAGAATTTATGCATACGCCGATGACATGGTTATGGTCTCTACAAGTCAAAAAGAACTACAGGCAGCATTTGATAAAATGGTAAGCTGGGCAGAGGACAATGAACTGCAAATAAATGAAAGAAAAACAGTGGCGATGACTTTCAGAAAAGGTGGCAAACAAGGAACTGTTAATTACAAAGGAAGACCACTAACATCAGTGACACATTTCAAATACCTGGGAGTAACCCTACAAACATCGGGGACAGCTTTCACTATTCACGTGAAAGAAAGGGTAGACGGAGCGACAAAGGCTATCAGTGAAATAAAAAAGTTGCGTGAACTGTCTCTAAGGACAGCTATTAGGCTGTTCCATATAAAAGTAGCCCCAGTAGCCATATATGGGATAGAGAACCTATGGACGCACCTAAAATACAGTCACCTAAAAATGCTAGAAGGAGTGAAAGCGACCTTTCTAAAGAGAGCGCTCTGCTTATCAAAATACACTCCATCACGACTAGTATACAGACTAGCGAGAGAGCCCTTCTTCATCGAAGAACTAAGGACGCGATTACTGTTACCATCTACAGAGGGCTATGAGAAGCTGAAGAAAGAATTGGAAAGGAAGAGAGAGGAGATTTGGACGGACTTTTACTCCACGGATGCGATGATCACGGACGAGTGGATGAAGGGATCCTACGAGTTACGGCATTTAGTGACTAGGTTCGCGATTCACGGTTTTCACCACAGAGTATGCAGAGACAAGAGCTACCACGAGCCGAACATATTGTGTGTGTGCATGCTGTGTGAGGGCAGCTGTGATAGATACCATGTGAAACGATGCCGTAAAAGGCAATGCTCACTAACTCAGTTTTGTAAAGATCAGTAACTGATGCACATTGTGCGCTTTTCTCTACATTATTATTATAGTTGTTACTAAAAGCAAATTCATTAATTACTATTTCTTTTCCTTTCAGGCCTTGACTACAATTCACATTTATACAGCTTATTATTGTATGAAAATGTACAGTTGACTTTCTTTGCACTGTATTTTGAACTACTTATTCTACCATTTAAGCTTAAGATTGTTAGAAGTGTTGATTAGGCCTACTCTAAAAAATTGAAGTTATGAAAATGGCCCAAGGTAATTGGCTGTGCAGTTAACCTGTTCTTGTTTACAAATTAAATAATTTCATTAGTGATGTTTATTTTACCAAACTTATTAAGGTGTAGTCCATGCATTGTGTGAAGTCTCCTACCAATGGTACTGAGATCTAACAAAACTCACATTGCTAAAATATTTACAAACATTGTGGATTTAAGTTCAACGTTCACTGGTAACCAGGATGGCAGATCATAAAGATATGGGACACTACAGAATAAAACTCAACCAGTCTTCTATTTAATGAACAAATCAACACAGTAGTCTCATTATGAGCAACGTCATTGGTCCTGGCTATGAAGACAGCAGCAGCATTTTTTCCCAGGTCCGAACATATTTTACTGCTTTCTTCTGTTACTTCATTGCACTTAGCCCCTGGTTTGACTATATTAAGAACATCAGTGTTGCTTCTATGCATAACATCTTTGGCTATATGTCTTTCCTGACTATCCGAAAAACACCTGACTTGACTTTGAGTAGGCTGACGATGTGTGGTTTAGTCAAGGGGCTGAAGGCTGATTATTATTACTTAGGTTAGGCCTGGTCTCTGCATTTGTCACATCTTGCTCATAACCTAATTCCTGTAACAATGAGTATCTGTTAGATAGGGGAGGAAAATTGTCTTGATATTCCTTGAATTTAGCCTTCCAGAACTATTAAACTTCTTAGGCACCGGAGGTTCCCATTTTCTGGATTCCATGCCATTATTTTTTGTCCAAGTGTTTGGAGTAGATCTTTCCCCTTGTTCTGATAAACTTGTACATAGTTCAAGATCACTATTTGCAAAATTGTCTTTTAACCCTCTATTTTCATCTTTGAGCATTTGCACTTCTTCCTCAAGTGAAATGATTTTTGCATGGAGACTGTCCATGTCAGGTATCTGTTGAGTTGACGACTCCACCATTTCCATCGTACTTCCATAATATGCTGGACAATTTCACACTACATTTTCGTCAGGTAGGCATATGTCATCCTCTTAGATGTTATCACATTTAAAATCTCTCCATTTGTCGCAGTAATCGCATAACATGCCATTTAGTACTGTTCTATTGCATTTACCACATTTCACATTCCTAATAACTGTGGTTTTAGCGGGTGATTCAGATGGAGAAATAAAATTAAGTTCCGAGAGAAAGAAGAAATACTGGGCTAAATGGAAACTGAATAATCCTTTGTATAAAATTTACAAAAGTGGTCTAATGTAAACAAAAAATTGTAATAAATAAGTTAAATTCTAATTTTGTAGCCTTTTTCTATCAAATATTTGTATTTGGAAAATTTGAGAGTACACATTTTAAGAGTGAATTTAACGCACTGTAAAATGGCATACCTATTAATAGGCTAATCTTATTTATCTTGAATGAATGAAGAAATTCACATAATTGTGCATATAGTTATTTAGGTAATATTTTGCTCACATTATAAAATGAATTCTATAAAATAGGCATTACTTATTTAGATTTAACCACTTTTATTAGGCCTAGTTCTGAATGGTTGATCTGATTAAAGTAAGCTTACATTAAATAGATTGTGTCAGCTTATTTGTTATGGGATGAATACGCTTATAAATCTTTAGTGATATCTGGAAGTGTAAACTCATTTTGTATTTGCTGATTTCCTTCTGTATTGATAAATTTAAGAAAATCTTCTGTATTGTTCACCACATAGTATTAGTACATGAGTATTGGCTTGCAGTAGTTACACTGCGTTTTCTTGTTAAAATGTAGGGCATGCACTTGATGAGGAAATAGCTCTGGTGGATGGTTACAACTCGTACTTTGGATTTCCAAAAGGGAAAAGTGGATATTCTGGTAAGTACAGAGATATGTTATTGTAAAGCATTATAAACGCATTATAAAGCATCTTTAGCCTACTTGATTATAGTGTTAGTTTCACCAAGGCTCAGGGAAGGATCATCATGCTTACAGACATAATACAGTAAAATATATTATTCAGCAAATGCAGATAATTCACATTTATCTGGGGTCAACCATTTTTTTCTTTTTTCTTTCTTTCTACATAAATTAGCCATTTTGAAGTAGAATACTCTGCAGGTGACTAGCTTGAAGTTTAATTTCTGAATTTCATATTTGGCACAGTTATGTTTCAATACCGAAACCAGTAGCCTATTGTTTACCAAGGAGCCTCTAGATGTCACTTGTGAACAAGCCTGCTTGTTTTATTGAGCTCCAGATATAACAGATGGCTGTAGGTAGGTTATATTAGAATGTACATTATACTGTGCATATCGTATGTGGTCTTTGACAGAGTTATCTATTTTCCACTCAGATGAGTTAAGAAACTCGTGCATAGTGAGAACACAGCAATAATTTTAAAAGTGAAAGTTTTGCTTAAACAAAACATTAACCGCTTAACATTTTATTCCAAGTATTTTTGGTATTTTAAATTTTTGTATAACTCGTGTAAGATGGCAATATCTCCTTCTTAACTATTAGTAGTAGTAGGAGCAGTGGTGGTGGTGGCGGCAGCTGTATTAGTTATAACTAGACTTAGGATTTTAGGTAAAAACCTATTTTAATCCTTAAGTGATATATGGACGAAAACTTGTATATATGCATGTTTCATAAGTGACTATGCCTAAAACTGATACTTTTATAGGACCTAAAACCGCCTATTTTTACGTTAGAGCCTAATATTGCCTTTTTGCTTGTTTTTTCCTCTAAAGTTCAGAATAAGTTATTTTTTTGCTATAAATTCTAGCATTTATTTTCAGTTCGTACTAAAGTTTTAGCTCGGAATGTGCAGTACATGACACATTTGTGACGTGGTTAAATAGTAAGGAATGTGTCGTCTTCAGGAGAAAAACTCCTTGGAATTCCCAAGAAAATGTAGTGTTTTTCTCCTGACTCTCACATCCAGTAACAAAAACAAAACAAAAAAGTAGTTCTCTGAATCACTGAGGGATAGGCCTACAAGGGTTTGAATATGCTAGCGTGCGTAGTTTCTCAGCGCAGGGATTAGGTTTTCACTGTTATGGTAGTAATACAGGCCCTGGTAATGGGCCTACATAATTCTGTGTAACAAAGGCCTATATCTGTGTTTTATCATGATTATTGATTAATGGTGAATTCAATAGGCTAAATATAATATTCTGCATTGCAATCTTATGTTTTCTTGAACCGATTGTAAAGCCATTACAGAATTCCTTTACAGTTTCTGCAGCATTGAAGCGAACTCAAATCCCTTCTTTACGGGGTTTGCTGCATGATAGCTGCCCCTGATCAGTGCATTTTTCATGACAAAAATCCTGAGCAGAAGACCACAGGTAGGGACTATAAGCCATGGGTCCGGTGTCATAGATTTATAGCATGTTAAAGAACACCAAACCTTTAAGATCCTCTGGATGAAAACTCCAAGTAATACCTTAGTTTCCTACTAGATGGACATCACCTGTCACTCTGTCCTGCATAGGAAAATAAGCATAACTAAATTAATCTTCTGTAGCTGTGTTCTAATTCTTGGGGTGAAAAGATTAGATTTCATGTAGTTATAACTGAGATAATTTTATTTAAGGATGAAACACATAAACTTTAAACTTTAAACAAAAATTTAATTACCCATAGGACTATATATATAATTTATTTATAGTCATAACATTTTATTTTGAGTAATAAATGTACACCCTTTGATATCAAGTTGAGCAGATTTTAAGTCCATCCTGAGAATATATTAGAATCGTTATGCACATTGCAATATAAATTAACTAAGAATATAAGACAGATATATAAGCATTCATGAGCTCCGGCTTAGCTCAGTTGGTAGAGCATTGGCGCGAATAGCCAAAGGTCCTGGGTTCAAGTCCCAGTGCCGGAGGAATTTTTCTCCTATAATATTCTCATAAGAATATAAATTAACACAAATTACATTGTATTGCAATAAATGAAGGATATAATAATCTGCTACAAGAGATCGGTATGGTTAGGTGTCATTGTGTGACATGAGTTATAAATGTATGTAGGGTGGCCAGACGTCCGGCTTTTGGCCGGACTGTAAGGCTTTTTGCTAAGCAGTCCTCCATCCGGCGCGGCTTTATGCCGGACGTTGATTTGTCCCCCTTTTCGAGACACTGATGGATCGGTAAAGGATATTAATAAAATTTGTATTTTCCCGTATGTTCCTGCCAATCCTGAGGTTGGCCTGCTTGTCGATACTATCATTTGTTTAGTTGGTGCCGCGGAAAACTCTGAATCTATTCCTAAGGATGGCATGCTTGTCCATACGATGATAGCGTACTATCATTTATTTTATGTAAATGCAGTTATTAAGTAAAATTAGTCAGGGTTATACCATGTAATATCTGCTGTCCAGCCGTCCATGCCCGAAGTTTTATACTATGCTAGATTACCGAAGAAGTGTGTCCTCCTTTCTGACATTTTAGAAATGGCCACCCTAAATGTATGGCTGCAACAGATTGTCTTCATATGTACTGCATCTTAGACCAAATTAATAATAGGCAAATTCATGCTACAGGAGAGCTCGTATTTCCATGTTAGAGGAGTGTATATCTTGTAAATTGCAGTTGTTCAGAAGCTGGTATTTTTAGTTCCACTATTGATAGAGCTCAATGGTACTGTTATCTTACATAATGAATGAAAGAACAAAAAACACTTAGGTTGCAAGCCTAAAATATAACGCGTACAGCTTTTTTAATTATGCATTTTTACACTCTGTAACATTCAATAATGATCATGCCAAAAGACTGTCCATATCAGAGTACAATGCTATGTAGAAGCTACGAGAGAAACTAATAGTTTTCTTTGTTTCTGGAAAGAAATCACGTTTATGAGAACAACACATTTTCAAAGAAGGTTATATGCAATTTAACATTAGAGTATGGCTCTATTTTTTCAGTCCTCCTCTAAAGATTTATAATTTGATTAATTTCTCCTCCGTTACAGGATATCACTCCTTCTCTCTCTCTACTCCAATTTCTCTTGTTAGTCTCTATGTATGCCTTGTGATTGTGATGCATAGTCCTAAACTGCCATGTGATTATTCAATCTCATTTCTACCTCAATTACCTTGTTTCTCGCATATTTCTTTTATTTAGTGTATGTGCAGAAAATCTCCTAGGCTAGCTTAATTTTAGTTTCTTTTCACAGCTGCAACATATATAATTAATTTATATTTTTTCCTGTAGTATTTTCTGCTCTGTATTATAACTAGACTTAATCTTAGGAAATGATGACGAAACCATGTATTTTTTAAATACCAACGGTGAATAAATTTATTTATTTATTTATCTCTGCTTGATAGGTGTTGCCACCTACTGCAAAGATGCTGTAACCCCTTTTCAAGCTGAAGAAGGTTTGTCTGGATTCTACACCTCACCCGATGCTCTCGACAAAGTTGGATTCTATGGCACAATGGGTACAGAGTTTGACAAGTCTGAACTCAGACTATTGGACTCTGAAGGTCGCTGTGTCGTAACAGCTCACAAGATGATGGTGAGTATTCCAACCAACTCAATAACCTCTGCATGCTTACCAGACTTGGATATAATGACATTTTTGTTTGGAAGGATGTAAGTGTAAGGAAGAGGATTCCTATGAAAGTTCTACTTCCAGTTTCATGTGAATTCTGTCAACCAGGAGAATAAAGGAACAGTAAGCAAATCACCATTGACCTGGGTTGTGCAGAGGTAGTGTGCCTGCCTCTGGATATCCCACGTTTGCAGATTCCAATCTGACTGATGTCAATGGAATTTTAAGAACGTAAAAATCCTGGGCACAAGTCTTCATGAAGGGACTAGAAACTGCAGGTCCTGTGTCATAGGTTAATGGCACATTAAAAATCACCAAGCCAAAAGAGCCTAAGGACAAAATTTCCCAACCCTTTTACAACCTAATAATAATATCTTGGTTTCCTTTTGAAGGGTTGTAGAGTCAATGGGCCTACCACCTCCCACTCTGCCTTCTACAGGAAAATAAGCATTACTAAATTTGTCTGATGATGAAGCATCTCCCGGGAGGCCCCAATGCTTCCGACATAGGGCATGAGTTGACTGATCGTAACAAATCACCGGCTAGTTCCACTCTGCAGACACATGCATGCACATGTTACGACTGAACACAGAGGATGTTTAAGTTAAAACCTTTTATTTGTTTCTCATTTTGCCATTTATGTGTAGTTTCTGCATTTATGCTTAACGACAATAGGTCAGCCATCACAGCGAGTGTTCTACCTCTTGACATGCTTTCATCAACTCAAGAATCCCAATGTACACTTGGTACTGAAAATTTCCAATTAGAATTAACCTAAGCTGACTGCGCCCAAAAATAGGTTGGCTTGTTTTACTTAATAATAATAATAATAATAATAATAATTTTATTTCATCCATTGTATCAATTACATATTGATTTTGGACATGTCAAACTTAAATCTAATTGCAGACTATGATCATACCAGAATACAAGATTAATTAATTAACAGATATCATAGAACTATTTTCCCTAGGCCTAACTTATATCTTATTTAGAGCTCATCTATCCTGTAAAGTGCTTTTTCTCAAAGGTAGCTCTTTAATTTTTGTGTAAATATTTTCCCAGTGTACTGTTTTAAGGTGTTTGGTAATTTATTCTAGAACTGTACCCCAATTACGTATGGATCCCTGTTTGATGATTTTGTGTTGTATCTTTTTGTGTATAGATTTATGTTTGATCGAGTGTCATACTGGCGAATTTCATCTATGGCAACGTTTAACTCTCGTTTTGATTTTATAAGTAAAATTACCCTAAATGCATATAAAGACATTATTGTTAGTATTTTTTCCTTCCCAAATATATCTCTGCAGCTGTCTAACCTTCCCAGTTTGTATATTATTCTAAGACACCGCTTCTGCAGTATAAGTATTCTACATAAATGTGTACAGGCACATGCTCCCCGTACTTCAATACCATATATTGTTTCAAAACTCTAAAATTCTCACTGTAGTCAATCAATATATCTTCAACTGTTTGATAAATATTAAGTCTAATCTCCATGAACAAAATTTTCAATATAATTTACACCAACATAACACTAGGAATAATTACCTCATAGTGACACAAAGTACAAGATTAACTAAAACAAAGAAGTGGTGCAATAATTTGGGTATTAAGTTGTTCAATAGTTTACCGAAAACTGCACATTCAGTTAAATTATACAGGCTTAGGACTGTTCTGAGAGACTGGCTTGCGAATAATCCATTTTATTCTATTAGTGAGTTTTTTGAAGTTAATATTGATGTTGTTTTTCATGTGGTTCAAAAACAAATCAAAATCAAATCAAATCAAATATAGGATATGCAAATAAACTAGCCCATAATAAATCATTTTTAGTGTAGCAGTGCCAACGTTTTCTGACATGTACTTTACAATGTATATGCCCTTGCTTACCTTCTTACAGACTTCATTTATATGCAGTTTCCAGGATAGATGCTAATCTACTATTATTCCTAAAAACTGATGACTGTTTCTTTCTTCTATATCAGTGCCATTAATTGTAATATTAAAATTGTTTTCCTGAAGACGGTTTGCTAGTTCAAACTTAATAATACCTGTCTTATTTACATTAGTCGTAAGATTGTTAGTACTGAAATAGTCAATAAGAAAGTTTGTCGTTAATAGTGCTGTCTCTTTAAGGTTATTGTCTGAGTCATTCCAGCATACTGCTGTGCTGTCATCGGCATATGTTATTACTTTACAATTGTTTGGGACATTTATGTTATTTACATAGATTATAAAAAGTAGGGGTCCAAGCACAAAGCCTTGTGGAACACCGTACTTCATTCTGGGCTCCTCATGCTGAGTGCTGATGGCAACATACCATTAACTTTATAAACATTACAGATCTACAATGCCATCTACCATATGTTTCCTTATTGGAAAGAAAGCAAGAAGAGAATTTATTAGACCTCTTGAAGCGTTTAGCTCCCTGTGTTTAAAAATATCTGTTAGAAATGTATTTTTATTTAGAGTAGGATTATTATACTTAGTAGGGGATTATTTAGAAGGCCAAAAATCCTGAATAAACCAAGAAGCCCCTCTGATTTGTTTTATCTCCATAATGAAGTACTTTTCAGTTAAGTAGTTGGATAGTTACATAACAACTGAATCATTTTTAGAACTTTCAGTTACACTTAAAAACGATGTAGGCCTACACGGATAACAACTCCAATAAAACTGATGAATTTATTAATTTATCTCAATTATAGTTTATTATTGTTAGTGTGAGTGGAGCAGACACATTGACAGTGGTTTTCTTTCCCCAGACTCATAAGTTTGAGCCCAGCCCATTTATGTGTGTGTAAATGTAACAGTTCCAGCCAGGTCTGTTATGTTTTGTAATTTATATAGAGAAAGTAAACTGTCACATGAAACTTAGCTGTGAGTAACTTTTGAACTCTTTAAAATACATAATTTTTTGAAAATGTTTTAAAACTTTTTCAGTTTCAGATGGTTGTAATGATAGAAGAGAAAATGCTGGACTTATTAATATATAATTTTGCACATTATAGCATTATCAATGTATATTTTTACAGGTGGCTGGAGAAGCAGAAGAGAAAGTGCTGGCACTTATGAACGTATACTGCCCCAGAGCAGCACGAGAAGATGCAGAGAGAATGAAAGTGAAGCTAAGATTCTACCAACTGCTAGAAGCCAGAGCTCAAGCTCTACAAGCTGCTGGTTACTATGTTCTTATCGTGGGTGACATCAATGCCTGCCATAAACCAATTGACCACTGTGAACCTGACAATGCAGTGAGTTCCTGTTCACACTTATGTATATTTATTGTTCTCAGCTAGAAACGTAGTTTGTTTCCTTGCTACAAGTGTATGCAGTATGTTTTCCATTAAGGTTCGCTTTAGCACTTTGGGGACCAAGTAGTGATGTAAAATTCCCGGGAATTTAAACTTGAGGAAATATTCCCAAAATTCATAAATTCCCAAGAATTTATGATTTACAAGCAAGATAAATCAAAGACACCTATTTATTATGAAAAGTAACAAATAATTGTTAAATAATACTTAAATTTAATCATGATTAGGTTAAATAAAACTCCAAAACTGCTAAATTAAAATATAGGGAATTTATGATTTACGAGCAAGATAACTCAAGAGATACATATTTGTTATATAAAGTGACAATTAATTGTTAAATAATACTTAAATTTAATCATGATTAAGTTAAATAAAACTAAAAAACTCTAGAAGTTCAAATATTAAAATATAATTAATGAAAGAACATAAGAAATGAACAGAGATTAATTACAAATTAAATATTTTACGATGTTTTACTGGGTTTTCACATAATTAACAATGAAAATGAGGTAATTAATAATATAAATATGCCCTGGTTCTTTTCTTTCCTTGAATTTATTTATGATATTTTTTTCTTCAGCCTTCTGAAGGTGCGAAAAGGGCAAGTTTTGGGCCAACCTTTTCTCCAAATCATCCAACTTTCTTACAACTCAGTTGATTTGTGGTTCATTGGATTCAATTGCAGTGATGAGATGTACAATTGGTGTAAGCAAATCTATCATCTTCTCTATTTTGACCCAAAACACCCCTTCATCAAGAAGTTTTCTTTTCATGTTTGGTTCAAGGTCAGCATTTTCATTAACAGCCAATGTTTGTAGCACCACTTTATTTGATTGCAAACTTTGTATCAAAAAAGGTGACTTCCCCATCTTGTCTTTCCAGGCAACTTCAGAGCAATTCGGCCCTTGAATCTTTTTTCAGATGAGATTTCATCAAATATTGCTTGTAAAATGTGACTGTTTTTGATCATCTTTACAATTCCAATAACTTCACCAAAGAAACTTTTAACAGTTTGGCAACATAAAATGTCTGAACACAATAAATGAAGGAGGTGAGCAATACAACCTAATTGTACAATGTGTGGATACTTTTCCTTCACCAATGATAAAGCTGCCTTCATGCAGCATTATCAGCAATGACCACTAAAAATTTGTCAGGTCCATAATTCTCAATCACTGATCCAATGAGCTCTGCAAAATACTCGGCATTGTGTCTTTCACTTTTGGTCATTTTAAAATCTACAAAAAATGGTTCTGGTTTTGAAATAACAAAGTTGATAATAGACTCATTCCTTATGTTACTCCAACCATCACACTGCAGATGAAGATTTTTTTTGTTTCTTGAAGTCTGCAGTGTGAAGGTTGGAGTAACATAAGGACATCCCGCATTTTAAGAACATTTTCATCGTCCCGAATTATGCCTGAGAGGGACGCATTACATTGTGGGACGCTAAATTATTCCAAAACAAAATATGAGAAAGCAATTCTTAGTGGCATATTTTGTGAATTTCGACTCATGATGAAGATATTCCATCACTAAAATGTATTTTATTGGCAGCAGTGAAATCACCTCTCATTATATTATTCTTTGTTTGTATAAGTCGCGCAGGCATTCTTGGGGTATGACCTTGATCAGCACACCCGGCGTAATCCAACGGGGAAGTACCATAAACAGAACATATGACACGCCGCCCTGAGTTGCCAAGTACAGTTCCTGGAATTATAGCACAGCAAGACTTGCCTAATGTTATCTGTTGTAATTTGAATCCACGTTCTCTGTGTGTTTTGTGTGTGTGTGCCTCCCGTTATTCCTAAATTCAGTGGTAAGCCATTACATAGTGTCTGGATTGCAAATGTTCATAATTTTGAGAAAAAGGTATTTTATGCCGCACACGAGTCCCCCACTCCCACTCCTATAATTGTGAAATATGATTTTTGGTGCATAGGTCTTTTTTTATTACGAAATATTATTTTGTTGTTTATAGTTGTGACATATTATGTTTGGTGCAAGGGTCTTTTATTATTCAGTGGAAGGGGGACCTGTGCACGTCATAAATTACCGCTTCGCCATAATTTTTTCAAAACATATCCATGAGAAATTCTATGAGAAAGCTTTGAGTTACTTAGGGAAAGTATTTGACTTCACAGAAAACAATCTTTATGGCACACTGAAGAACTTGAATCTTAATATAGAATATAGAAAGTTCTTTCTATTATTAATAAATTGTTCCATGTATAAATTTAGATATGAAGACCGGCAATCTGCTTATACGGTATTTGATAAGTGTCTTTCTTTAGCCTTACCAAAAGGTGGCAACCCTAGCTGGTGTATAAATTTCTGGAGCGGAGGGAAAATATTCTCCCCTCGTTAAGTCATGAAAGAACTAAATTTCCCCCCATACTATAGTAGGATTAGCCTAGGCCTAGACCAAGGGACTGATTTGTGATTAAATACTATACCGTAAACTTTTATTTAAATTTGTGTTTGTGTAATATTAAACAATGATAACCTTGAAGGTGTTGGTTTTTGGCATTTTTTTTTAATACCAACACAATCTATCCACAAATATATTAAATTACTTATCTTTAATCCTGTTTGAATAAATGTGAGTGAGGTATCACTTTATGAATGGCAAGCATATAAAGAAAACCTAAGAGATTATAAAAAATTATTTTTGAAAAGAAGATGGACTCAAGGTACATTGCTTTTGAAAATAAGTGAAAATTATATCATAGGAAAACTTCCCTATGAGATATAGTTTAATCATAAGGTACTTGAACTGTTAATAAGCATTAAGCATTTAGTGTATATTATATTATTATATTAGGATTATATACACACACCCAATTACGAGTATATGTAATTCTTAATTCACTTTGTTTTCTCTTTTCATTATTGGACTCATTATTTTCTTATATTTTAATATTCTATTGCTAGCATTTCGTTACTATTATATATGCTATCTAGTGTATTTGTTTTTTTGTAGGTATTACTTTAATGTATTTTGTATTTATCCTGGTTGAGTGGAAGATAAGGCCCTATGGCCTTAACTCTGCCAGGCAAAATAAAACCTTATTATTATTATTATTATTAAAATGTTCAAAACTAAGTATTTTTTTTTATAAATTCCCACTTTTTGGGAATATTTCCTTGCCAGGGAAATATTCCCATTTTATAAGTTCCTTCCCACTGGGAATATTTCCGGCCCACAGCACTAGGACCAAGTCTAAAGTACCTAGATATATTCAGGGCAGCTAAAAGCTACATGGGGACTATGCTTGAAACAGAAACCTGGATTAATATGCATTCTATCCAATCTCATATATTTGTTTAAATTTGACAAGAGGTTATTTTCATAGTAAGTATATCCAGGGGGAGTAGGTCTCTGGCCCAGAATGAGGTTAGATGCACGTAATCATACAATCTGTATCCAACAGTAAATTTCCCTACACAAATTAATTCTGCGATTGACAACATTTTCGTAGATAGATCAAGATTGGAAAACTCCACCATTTCTCCTGTAATAAACGGTCTCTCTGACCATGATGCCCAGTTAATAGTTAAACCGATAAATAAAGCCAACATTAATCTTCATAATCCAGACCCTAAACCCAGAGTGAGAGTTATAAACAATGAAACATGTACACAGTTTATTATTTCTCTGTCGACAGAAAACTGGGATGTGATCTATACATGTCCAAATTTGAATACTCAGTTTAGCATCTATTTACAGTATGTTGAAGCTTGTTTCCCATTTAAAACTTTAAACAACACTAAAAACAATAACTAGATTACCCAAGGAATTAAAATCTCTTGCAGACAAGAAAGAAAACTTTGTTTGCTGTCCAGGGAAACAAAGTCAAATGCTAACTAACAAATACAAAAAATACTGCAAAGTTCAGAAAACCATCATACAAGAAGCAAAGAAATTACATTATAATAAAATAATATGATCTTCCAACAACAGAGTTAAGACAGCTTGGAATATTATAAAGAAGGAAACAAACAAATTTAATTCACATGAAGACATAACCAGTGTAATTGTAGGCAATGAACAAATTTCACATCCCTCAAAAATCTCAAACTCATTCAACGATTTCTATCTGAACGTAAGTAACAGCCTAAGTATGCGGCAAACAAATGTTGTAACCCATTATTCATATTACTTCCAATTTCAATGAAATACCAACCTTACAAGACAGGAGAACAAGTAAGTCTGAAATTGAGAAAATAATGTCTCTTCAAAACAAATATTCATGTGGATATGATGGCATTAACAGTAAAATTCTTAAGATTTCTGCCTCCTTCATAAATGGTCCTCTTACCTACTTATGTAATCAAGCAATGGATTTAGGCATATTTCCAGATTGATTAAAGTACTCTATAGTTAAACCACTACATAAAAAGGGGCCTAAGTCCATTATATCTAACTACAGACCAGTTTCGCTCCCAACAGAATTCTCAAAAGTGTTTGAACAATCTGACAACATTTTTTCTCCAGAACAGATTGGATTTAGAAAAACCTTATCAACAAACAATGCTACTTTCCAGTTAACCACTGAAATCTTGAAGGCTTTAAATAATGGGGAACATGTTGCAGGGATTTTCTGCGATCTGTCAAGGGCATCTGACTGTGTGAACCATAAGATATTGCTTGACAAACTATCATTCTATTGAATTAAAAATACCACCCTGAACTGGTTTACATCATATCTGCAAGACAGGAAACAGAAAGTAGGAATAAAAATTGTAGGATCACATGAGAACACATACTGACACTGAGGCACTGTAAAACATGGCGTCCCCCAGGGATCAATTTTGGGGCCACTGTTGTTTTTGGTATATATTAACGACATTGCCATGACCATTAATAACTTAGCACACATTATTCTATATGCAGATGACACTACATATTAATATCCAAGAAATCATTTAACGACCTCTGTAATATTTCTAATTTGGTACCAACAAAAATAAACGAATGATTTATAACAGATAAATTAATGCTTAATTTAGAAAAAACAGCAGCTTGTAAATTTATCACCCACAAGTCACAACACTTACCTCTAAACTTATCATTAAATAACTGCTATTTAGAAGAACGATTAAACATAAGATTTCTTGGGCTAAAATTAGACAATTATCTGAACTGGAAGAAACATATAGAATACATTAAACCAAAACTGAACAAAGATGGAAGTGAGCCTCATCACTGAAGAAAACAAGTGCGTCATGAGGCATGCCAAGAAGCGCCTCACATGCATTTTCTCGAGCAACAAAATCGTGTGGATTAAGTTCCTGCATCACAGCCAATTTTTAGGGATGAAATTTCAGCTCTTCATGAAGGATTCGCCTCACAGAACAAGCAGACAACCCAACAGCAGCTGCATGTTTATGGGCAGAGCGCTGAGGGGATTACAAAACAGAAAGCCTTACCATGTCAATGTTTTGGGGTGATCTTGCTGGATACCCTTAGCGAAAAAGGAATTCTTTCTGAACTGACATGCCCATCGAATTTCCCCTAGCAAATATGTGCCCTTTAAAAGGAAAGAAAAAATAATAATAATTTATTGCTACAAGACAAATTGCTATAGAGTTTACAAGAAACCTGAATTAAAATGAACTATGAGATTCTCAAATAAAAATGATTGTCTGTTGTCTGAAAGTAACAATTTGTACATGGAAAAACTCCTCTTTATCACCACTGAAACATGATCTAAAATGCCGAGAATGGCCTAAAAATTCTCAAAAATGACCTATCTCTTGAAAATGACGAAAAATGCAAAATAAAGCAAAAAATTCAAAAACAAATTCCCCTTATTTAATCAGTTATTTCATGATACACATTTATATACATCAATAACCTTTATATATATATATATACAACTTTAATATAAAAAAGATGCAAAATCATCAAATGCCTTGCCTTAATCATAATATTACTGTTATTAATTGGTGGCATTCTACTACACGGTCCTCCCAGCTTGAAGTCCCTCCCGGAGGACTCCATGCCCAGGATTTTTACGTCCTGAAAAATCCATCGACCGCGGCCAGGTTTAATCCCGTGAAGCTGCGGATCTAGAGCCAGGCACACTAACTCTAAACCACCACGACCGACACACAATACAATTACAATGTTATAATTAGGTTGAGTTTACTTATTACTATATTTCCTCTAGAGTTCTAGACTATATTACTAAATTCTACATTTCGTCCAGACTATATAGGCATTTATTTATTAAAAATTTCCTTAATTCTCTCTTAAATTCTTGTCCTCTGAGTGATTTTAATGCCAGAGATAGTTTGTTGTGTAGTATTGTGCCCGTGATAAATACATCTTTATTTGTGGCTGTTTTGCTAAATCTAAATCTATGGTAATCATCCGTACTCCTGGTATTGTAATGATGTATGTTGCTGTTTTGTACGATTTGTTTCTCCCTAACAAATAGTATTGATTTGTAAGTTTAAAAGGAATAGATAGTGAATATGTGCATACTTCTAAAGGCTGGTCTACATGAGTCCCTAGTTTGCAAATTATTCATTTTTTGTAGGATAAATAATCTAATATTATGAACATGGGTAAAAGGTGGAATCTTCACATTTATAACTTACATATCACTCTGACTACTCTAAGTGTGTTTTCATGTCACCAAACCTCAATGAAATCAGTGATATACAGAGCATGGAGTCTTTGTGTTAGTTTGATGTGCAGAAACTTTCTGATGCCAGGCAATCAATGGGTACTTAACCGTCTCAAACTATGATACACTTTCTGAAGTTTCTCTTTATGTGCATAAAACACTCTTGTTAAAATTCTAAAAAAAAGTAATCTTTAGTTTTATTATTTAGAATTAGTATTGAAATGTTTATTTTCAGGAATACTTCAATGAAAATCCCTGTCAGCATTGGTTGGATAACCTAATCTATGATCCAAATAAAGAACAGGATCAAAATGAAAAAATTGGCACTACTTTATCTGTGATTGATGCCTTTCGGTATTTACACCCATCAGAGCAAAATGCTTTCACTTGCTGGAACACTCGACTGAATGCTCGCTCTACAAACTATGGAACTCGAATTGACTATATTCTTGTGGATACTCGATTGGCTGCAGAGATCACAGACTGCGCTATATTAAAAGACATTGAAGGAAGTGATCACTGCCCTGTAAAAATAGTAATATCTGTAAAAGTTAATTCTTCAAGTCCCCCTTCAGTCTGTACCAAGTTCTTCCCAGAGTTTGTTGGGAAGCAGAAGAAATTGGACGAGTTTTTTTCAAAGAAATCCTCTGGTAATTTTGTACAGCCTTCAAATGTAGGAACCAAACATAAACGGAATGATGACATCAGAGGAGAAAACAAGTCCAGAAATGAATGTAAGAAACAAAAAGCTATCTCCAGTTTTTTCTCAAAGATGACCCAGAATGAAAAAATTGTATCCAGTGGTGTTAAAGAAAGGTCTGTAAGCTCAGTGAGTGTGATTGAGTCTTTTTCGTCGACCTCAACTGTCCGTGAAACTGTAGATGTAGACTCTGTTCTGATTTGGAAGGGAATATTGACAGGACCAAAAGCACCTCCAATGTGTAAGCATGGTGAACCTTCTGCTTTGAAGTGTTGCAAGAAAAAGGGAAACAATTACAATCGCATGTTCTGGAGTTGTCCAAGGGGACAGGGACGGCAGTATGATCCTAACGCTAGTTGTGGATTCTTCCAGTGGCAATCCAGTAGGCAAGTAGTAAAGTTACAATTAATTAAGGTGAAAGCAAGTTTTTCAAATGAATAGCCTAATCTTTATTTTTGAAAAGTGTTAAGATGCTATAGTCACTGTATATGTTATGAATGATGTAATTTTTTAATTTTGAAACAATCACTTTTATTTGCTTGGAAATGTTTAACTTGCTTTTCCTGTTGTAATTTTTTAAGCTAATGCTTATACAATTCTAGTGCTAGGATTATGAATATTCGGTATACTAAGTTCATAAAGTTTTATGATTTAAGTCCAAGATTAGGCCTACCGACTGCTTCTTTGTCTACCATAGGCAAATGACAGAATTGTGGAGCTTGTGGTCAGCAGTGACCCCACAGCCGTTATTGATGGCTTATTGGGCCAGAGTTACTACTTCCTTATCAAGCAACTCCTTAGTTGGTGTCACAAGGCCAAGTACAGCCTATCTCAGAAAAATCAGAGGAGGTACTGGGGATTGAACCCAGACCTGTAGATCCATAGGCAGCAATGCTAACTACTAGACCATCCAGGAGATCATAAAATATTAAGACAATGGCGAAAAGATTAAAAACACTTGTTTAAGTTTATTAGAACTTTTTTCCAGCTTTCATCTTTAGCCTACTTACCAGATTTCTAAGTTTACAATTTGAAAAAAAATTATCGTCATCATTATTGATGTTTGTTTTTGTTTTTAAAAAAATTCTCATATCTAAATAAGTATATGATATATCAGGAGATACTTGGTATTCTGTATTCATTTAAGTTAAGAGTAGGCTATTATCTGAACCAAAAAATTAAGAACTACCTAAACATTATTAAAAGTTAGCAAATCACCAGTATCCCTTAATATAAGATTTTGCCCTGTAAACAGTTGCACATACTGTATATGAAAGTGAAATCTCGTTCACAAATAGCACCCATTGTCAATCAGTTTGATTTCTGATAATGAGAAAGTACTGGTATAAGTTTACTTCATAACCACTTTTGCTTTCTGGAACTCAAAATATTTTTTGTAATATAATTGCTTGCTTTGGTTTTATTAAATAAATAATGATCTAAATCTACCACATTTCAAAATGATTGTCATTCAATGTCATTTCAATTAGTCTTTTTTGGGGGGGGAGGGGGGTTTGTTAGAAAGATTAAAGAAAATGAGAAATTAGTAACAAACCTATAGAAAGGAGAGAAGTGTTCAGGAAGAAAATTGCTGAGATAAAGAACATCAATAGTATTTTCAGAAGATGAACTTGCCAGAATGAATCAGAGAACAAAGGAATACTGGCCTCGGCGGAAAAAAACATGAGAAAGTGTTGAAAGTTGCCGATGACTGAATCGAGTGTTAACAAGTAAAAAAATTAATAATAATAATAATTACACTAAATCCATTTATATTGACATACTTGCTTCACTAAAGTTTTACCTTTTTAACAGGACAAATTTGTTTCTG
Source organism: Ectobius pallidus (assembly GCA_964059195.1). Lineage (NCBI taxonomy): Eukaryota > Metazoa > Arthropoda > Insecta > Blattodea > Ectobiidae > Ectobius > Ectobius pallidus. The sequence goes on from CAXKWD010000011.1 coordinate 54,576,630, forward strand.
CTACCATTGTGGCCATCGTCAGCTGATCTCGACTACCGTCAGTTGTGATGCCCTCTGGTGTAGGATGGATGTACCTGGTGATGAAGTTGTCTTCTGCTGTGATGTAGAAATTCGTAACTATTTCGTTGTTTTTTTGAATGAATAGTTTTTCCCAAACTGTTAAATCTTTCTGTTTCCATTTTAAAAGTTTAGCTTCATTATCTATTTTGTAGCCCTCTTCCCAATAATGAGTTGCTACGGCTGACTTTTCTGTTTGTTGGTGCTTTATATTTCGAAAATGTTCTTTCACTCTAATTTCCAGGTTTCTCTTGGTTTGACCAATATATATCTTATTGCAATCCTTACAGTTAATTTGGTATATTCCTGATTTGTTGCTCTCAGCCTCTTTATCTTTATGGTCTGACTTTAATAGTGTCTTGATGTTGAATCTTTTTTTGGGGGCTGTTTATATTTGCTTCTTTACCAACAAATAGAAAAGTCAGCTGCAGCAACTCATTATTGGGAAGAGGGCCACAAAATAGAAAATGAAGCTAAACTTTTAAAACAGGTAGGGAAACAGAAAGATTTAACAGTTTGGGAAAACTATTGATTAAAAAAAAAAACAAGGAAATAGTAATGAATCAATAAATCACAGCAGAAGACAACCTCATCACCAGGTACATCCATCCTACTCCGGAGGGCATCACAACTGCGGGAGTCGAGATCAGCTGACGATGGCCACAATGGTGGCAGAAACAAATTTGTCCTGTTAAAAAGTTAAAACTTTAGTGAAGCATGTATGTCAATGTAATTGGATTTAATGTAATTTAATACCACTTCATTGTGTAATTCCCACCAATAGTTAATTAATGGTAATAATAATATTTTTCAAAATTGGGTACTCCTGAACAAATACGAGGGTCCTTCGAAAAGTAACGCACAATAATTTTTTTACAAAAAGTTTAATAGGTACAATTACAAACAAATGCACACGTGAAGGGACATCTTTTATCTATTTTTCTATATAGTCTCCAAGTTTCTCAACACATTTCTCCCATCATGATACCAATTTAAAAATACCCTGTTCATAGAAGTCCATTCGGTTGGAGTATAGCCATTTGCGGACTGCTGTTTTCACTTCTGCATCTGACACAAAGCGTTTACTGGCCAAGAATTTCTTCATAGGAACAAACAAATGACAGTCCGATGGTGCTGACATCTGCGTGGTTTCCTGTTGTCCGGAACATGGTGCATCACAAAGGTTATCACGGCCATCTTCAAATAATAGAATGCACACCATCTAGAGACATTGATGCAGTCCATACAGTCTTCCCCATACACGACATGCATGTTCCTGTGAATTTCACTTGGGTTATGCCCTTTAGCCCATAAAAATCGCACTACACCTCACTGCTCTTCACAAGTGGATGATAGTCAAGGGGTATAGAAAAGGAGGTGGGTTGGACTGCGGTTCTCCCCCACCACTCACCTGCTGTGATGATGCAGCTGCAGTCCCACAGTTACAGCCGATGCAGTCCTTATATATTACCTCGCCTATAGTTTTGACTATCGTTTTCATAGGCGCCCATACCCGGGGAGGGGGTGGACTGCGGTCCCCTACCTCTCAGGAAAAAAAAATATATATATATATATATTAATAATTATAGTCCGGTGTCTTTCTTTTAAGACATATTGAAAAGGCCTATTATTTGCACTGTTTCATGTGATATTTAACTTTTCTTATAAATACTAGTAAGTGTTGTAACTTAGGTAACGATTTCTTGTTTAAATTTGCATGTCTTAGAGTAAAGAAAAAATTGGTAACTAGTTTTTCAGTGGCAAAATAGCATAAAATATGATTTTCATTAGTTCATTTACTAAAAATTTTCCTGGGGTGTTTTCCCGGCCCCCTTTTTTTGGGGGGTATGGATTTTTTTTTATTTAACCACTTTCAAAGTCAATTGAAACTGCATCATCAGAAAGTAAGTCGAAAGCAAACTATTGATGATTTATTTCAACTTACAATGTCACACTTGTTACCACTGGGTAATAGGTTTAACAATGGAATGGCATCTTTGTTGATTGTTTTTTTCTTGGATCCGATTTCGTAAGTTCGAAAATCCCTAACAAAGTCTTGTTGATTAAAATGATCAGAGAAAATATAAGATGTCCCCGGGTCAAAACTGTCTTTTCGTTTGCAACGCTCGATCCAAAGCTTCCTTATTCGTTCATCTTTTGGAAAACTGAAATATGAAACACCATCTGGTCGAGTTTTGGTTTTAAAATATGAATTATTGCATGTTGCGACCATACATCTCATTCCTGGCGTGTTGACAGTATTCTACATAACAAACACGTCGGCAAAGCAGTATAGCAGCACTGGCTGTGGCAGTACAAAGGCGCGTGGGTCGGGACTGCAGCTCCATCACGAATCAGGTTCCCCCACCATGCGGAAATCAGTCCGTCCCAACTTCTTTTCTATACGCCTTGGATGATAGTAACATGCATGCCATCTTTGTTGCATAGTTCACGCTTCTCTCACTAGAGCTACACATGAGAACAAAATAGCATCCGTAGCGAAAGCTTCAAACTTCATCTTGGTGAAAGTTCAACATCCCAGCCATAATACCAATGCAGAAAAAAATGATTGTGCGTTACTTTTCGATCCACCCTCGTATTACAGAATATGAATTAAGTATGTGAAAACATTGTGCATTGATAAATGTGATAAAAGTGTAGACGATAGCCAGCGAAAAAGTTCTAATAATTTTAAACAAATGTTTTTCATTTCTGTCACTGTCATATTTTATGAGCTAATAAAATGACCATGTACTGGCGACCATGTCTTCATAAACAAGCTTAATGCCTAAAAATCTGAAGCTTGAAGCTTTGTTGGTGTTGGTAATATATCAAGGCTTCTGAGGATTGCATCCGGAGAAGAAGGTTAAAGCTGTCCAAGCTTTTGGCTGCTGCTTGCTCTGCAACCATCTGGGAAGAAGTGAGCAAAGCTGGTGAATGTCTATCTGTATATACAGCTAGACGCAGCCAATTCCCTAGCAGAGAACTGCAGGAGTGAAGTGCAAGGCTGCTGTTGGTCAGAACATAGGGGAAAGGTGACCAATATGGGGCAAAGAAACCGAAAAGTGAGGTTTGAAACTGCTATTGGTCTGAATTGAAGGCTGAGTTTGAATGCAGACACCTGTTGGGGAAGTATCATGGCTGACGCTTTGGAAATCATGGTATGATTGTATGTATTGTACCCTAAGATAATGTTACAAAAGAAGTCTACTGGTTCTGGTTTTCCCAGTAGATATCTTAAAATTAAAAAAACATAATTAATAGAGGCATGTATAGGCATAGGTAAGGGGCTGCAGAAAAATCATTTAGTCTCATTACTGTTCGCATTCAATAATAAAAAGATTATTAATAATCATGAAAGGAAAAATAAATTAAAAACAAAATACCTTCTCGGTTTCCATCTCGTCATCCTTACTAGCTCGTATGCCTCTTTTCAGTTCCTATCATGTCCAGATTATTTTGTTAACTAGGCAGTCTCTACTTATAAGAAGAACCTTTCATACAAGTTTTCCTCAAAACTTGTCCCATATTATATCCTACCCTTATCCTAATAAATAAAATTATAAAACTAATAAATAAAACTGCACTTATATGAACTTCACTAAATAAACAAGCTGCACTACTGAAATACAGCCTATTAACACAGTTATATCCTCACATCGAATTTCTTTCAGTTAGAACCCATGTTGCCTTTGCTTAAATATTTACAAGCATTACATTTTATTATTGTTGAGCGAGTTTAGTTCAACTTATTTCCCCGTTGCCTCCCATCTGCTCCATCAAAATTGGACCAAATAAGAACCTATGCGTTCAAATTTGGCATCGATTTTTGACCAGCTTCGCACTTCAATTTTTGAGTTCTTTGCTCCTGATTGGTCACCTCCATGTACATTCTGACCAATAGCAGCCTTGTACTTCACTCTTGTGTTTCTTTGCCCCTCATTGGCCTCCCTCTACATATAGTGGAAAGAATACTATATGTAAACAGTCATTCTCTACCTTCTTCCCAGAAAATAGCTGCAGAGTAAACAGCAGCTGAATGCTCCGACATCTTCAGTTTCTTACCCTGGAAACCCAAGAACCCTTGAATTATGTTAAGCTAGTAGAAAAGCAGGATGAACTTTTAAACAAAAACAATTTTAAAAATACTTCTTGCATCAAAGTAAAAATCTTGAATGGTGTTTCGGTGCATGTAGAATGCAAACCGTAGAACTAAGGTCGTGATTCTGCACCCGAAGTGATATCATTCTTTGTTCAGAGCTCTCAAATATAGATATACTTTCTTTGTGTCTTCACTGAATTCTCATCTATAGTAACTCAGCCAGTGAAATTTTTTCTAATAATTGAAGTGCCAAGTCAGTTATATTTACCTACAGCAGGACAGGTTGTGGTATGGAGCAAGATGGACAAGCCTCGAAGTCCGTTTGTTGATGGACAACTTTGGAATGTAATTATAAGCTTCTGGTAGCCCTATGTTTATTGTGTCTGCTTTGTGTGTTTCAGGAGGTGAGGGACCTTAACTTCTCAAGTTGCTCAAGTTAAACTACAAGTATCTTTGAAGGAAAGAGTACAATAATTTTCTAATGTAATTTCATTAAGTAAAATGTTTTTAATCCATAATCTTTGTGCCTTAATTTTTTCACCAGTTGAAGCATAACTGTGAACAAGGGTCTGTGCTACAATTTTATAAAAATTGTGTTCTTGGTGGAACAAAGGTTTATGATTCTTCCATCTGTCTATGCACTTGGTTTTACCTTACAATAATAGATGACATCGCCGTGCAGAAAATTATGAAATGAAATATGCTTTGACAGTTGTAGAAAAGGCAGGGTCTAATGTCAAACATGAAAATAATTTGTCATCTTTCTAAGTGCTATTCTCCAACAATCATATTGTTCATCTAATCTACAGTACACAGCCAGAATTATTCTGTGTGTTGTTTTTGTTTTTTCCTCTTGCAATATTAACTTGTGTACCAGTACTTTAGATAATAATGTTTTAAGAAAACAGTAGTATAGTTTTATGGAACAAAGGTCTATGTTACGTTATACAGTGAATGCCGCTTAATGTAATCGCAGATAATGTTATCGGTCGGGTAATGTTATCACTTTTCTGAAGTCCCATATAAATAGATACTGATACCTTGAAAAATGCTGTTTATTGTGATCAAAGATTCGGTTTATGTTATCACATTTTCCTTTTTGTGGCTTTATTTCCAAGTACTGTATGTCATTCAAAATTTCGTTTTTAATAGTTTTGTTTCTAAAACTGTATTGTGTTGTATTGGAGGTAGCAATACTGTTACCAGCTCACAGAGTGGCCAGGTTGAGGGGGTGGTATTACCTAATTTTCTCTTTTAAGCAGTAAAACATGTTTCACCCCACAGTTAAGCTGCAGCTTTTGATTTATGAAGATTACAGTGTTGACATGCAGTGATTGCTAGTGTAAAACGAAAAGATTACGGTGTTGACATGCAGTGATTGCTAGTGTAAAACAAAAAGACTTGAACAGACAGACGTTAGGTATTTTGCTATGCAGTGTTCACCATAGATCAGTATAGACTTCCAAAAACACTTGTAACTGAGTATGGAGTATTGGTTAATGCACTCTTAAAGGAAAGTAAAATAATTAAAAACTTTGTTACTGGTTGAAAAAATAGTTGCTTGCAGTCTATTACTGTATTGGCCTATGAGTGGTTCAATGATTCACAGTTATGTATTGTTTTATGAATAAATAGTTTTTAATTCTGTTTTGTAGTGTATTATCTTTTATATGAATAAATAACCTTCATTTAATTCCTTTGTTTACTGTTACCAGTTGGTTAATATTATCTGTCAGATTAACTGCATCCCAAAGTGATCACAGTAAGTGGTGTGCACTGTATTAGAATCTTAACTCAATGATCAGCAACGGCTTTGGGGCACATTTTCTCAAAATCTCAAAAATGCAACATGGACATGGACCCTTCTTTGCAGTTATGCTTCAATTCCTAAATTTTAATTAACATTAGTTGGCACAATGCCAACTGATATTCAATATTTAATTCAAAGTGCGTGCCATATTCATTGTGCCACTTGAGTTAGTGAGAACACATTTTCTAGCAGTGTGTGTATTTTTATTTCAAATACTTCCTACCATGGTGCCTAGAGACAAAGTATAACATACCGTACAACATATCTTAGCTCTAAATTAATTGTTAAAATCTTATAAACATAGATCAACAGCATATTATAGAGTTCATAATTTCATAAACATTAACATATATAGCAGAAATCATCAGAATCATAAAGCATTACCTCAAGTTATAACAGTGGTTCCTATAAATTTGCAGTGACCCCTTCAAAACTAGAAGAACTAGATTCTTCAGCTTCTGCAGGTCTAGTTTGAATTGTTTCCAGATGGTAACTACATGGTGTGGAATTCTGCCTCAAGCTCCTATTAACATGCCGTACATTTGTATTTCTTTCAGATGGTACTTTTCCAGGTAGTATGGAATTGTAGGTTCATATATTAGTTGTTTCTCCTTATCGACCTCTTCTGATTGACCACTGTTTTTCAAATCGTATAGTTGATTGACGAATCTTCAGCGTATACAAGCATGACGATACGGCGGTGGCTTCCATTTGTGGCCACACCATGGACTTTCTCGAAGACTTTGAAACCTTTCTCATGTACGAGGTCTGTAATTTAACTTTGAATTTGGTAATGCCTGGCGTTTCTCAGTAGCTCACCATACGGTACAGGACATATGCAAATGTTTCAGTCTCTCTGTAGCATCGCCGACAGAGGTTATCGTCCAAAGATCTGTCTGGTACTGATCACACTGCACAGATGTTCATACGACGTGCAGGCAATGCTCTCCTCAGTACAAATCATGGCCGCCTGCTAGCAAGATGTGAATTGCCTGCTCCGGCTAGTCTTAAGTATGATGCCTGGATCTGACTATGTTCTTCCTGAAGAGTAAGCGACCATGTCTCACATCCAAATAATACAATCAGCAGGATAATAGTCTTATAAATTTTTATTTTTAGATTTCTGGGCAGAAGACAAGAAGATAAGTGTTTCTGAACTGCATAAAAAACAGGCATTTCTTGACTTCAGTCGACTATTACCTTAACATTATTTGTTTCCGTAATTATTGTTCCCAGATATTTTAATTTCCCCACTTGTTCGAACGATTTACCTGCTGTTCTAATATTTATAGCGCATTATTTTGATGTTTCATGACCATATATTTACCTTTTTCTGTATTAATTTCCAATCCGATATTCCTGCATGTATCGAAAAGACTTTCAGCATTTCTCTCAATTGTGTTTATGTCATCACCCAACAGACAAACATCATCTGTATAAGCTAAAATCGGGTGACTGCAATTTAATTCTAGGCCTACCTTGTTTTCCTGAACTCTTCTAATGGCATATAAGAAAACAAAATTAAAAAGTAAAGGTGATAGTTCTGCTTTTAATGGCAAACCTACCCTGACTCTGCTTTAGGTTCATTTAGATACATTTTGATGAGCCTAACTAGCTTCTTTGGTATCCCAAACGCAATGAGGATATTGTACAATTTGTTTTGCCTAATTGAATCATGTTTTTTAAATCTATGTATGGCTGGTGATCAGACTTATTATATTCCCACTTTTTCTCCAAGATTTGGCAAATACAAAATATCTGATGAATTAAAATTATAGTAATTGATGTCCGGGTTAGGCCGCGTCGTGTTTATGGTGTCTTCTGACGTTTCGGACAACATATCAACAACATAACAACACTGACTTCTCCGCGATAGCATCTTATTCGGTCGAAACGGGTCACAAAATACTTTTCGATAACATAGCTCTTCTTAAAAATGAAAACAGAAAATTCCCTAGACTTGTCACAGAAGCAATAGAAATCATTAAACATCCCCATAACATAAACAGGGAAGATGGTTATAAGATTAGTGACATCTGGCGTGAAACAATAACACTGACGTCATGACAACTGCGACTGTTTACTAATCACAGGCACTTATTTTCTTGCAATTCTTTCCCAGAAGAAGGACACGATATGTTGTCCGAAACGTCAGAAGACACCATAAACACGACGCGGCCTAACCCGGACATCAATTACTATAATTTTAATTATAACTCTGGCCGTGGAAGCCTGCGAACTAAGTTATCTGATGAATGGTTGATCTATTTCACCCAAAATCCACTTTGGTGATCTCCAGTGATTTCGTCTGCATAATTTAATTCTTTAATTTTAATTAAGTAATTTTGACAGACGTATATTAGACAGAATTTTGTATAATGCTGATAAGAGAGTTATTACATTTGGCCCTTTGTCCCTTTTTATGAACTGGTATAATAATATAGTGTTAACATTCGTTTGGCAATTGTTCCTTTCTCTAAGTCATAAGAATAAGTTAATAGATCTCTGAGTTTGATCTATCCTCACCTGCCTTAATTAATTCTGCTGGAATTTTGTCAATTCCTGGAGTTTTTTCTTTTTTTAAAATTATTATTATTATTATTATTATTATTATTACTATATACGGGTATATATATATATATATATATTTTTTTTAAATACCTATATCTGTTTCTACTTCTGTTAGAGACGGTTTGTCAACCATCGGCTCTGCTGTGAATATTTCACTTTCTACACTATGGACATCTCCATGTATAGGTAGGGAAAAAAACTTGTACATATTTAGATTCCTACTTATACCAACAGAATGCTTAGTTTGCACTGTGTGTAAGTAGGCTGCACTCAATCATTGTGGCAATCAAATTGCTCAACAGATTTACAATCTGTAGATCAGCCACCACAGCATATCAAGTGTATCATTTATTCCCTTGTAGAGATCCCTAAAATTTTTGTCTTTACTATTTATCTCTCATTCATTTACTTAGTCTTTGGGATAGTTTATTTTCTTTGCTCTAATGGTTCAAGAGGTTTCTCGTTCAGCATTGTTGAGATTTTTTTCTGTACTTTCATTCTGATTCTGCAACCATTGTAGTTTCATCTGCTTTCTTGCATTTACTAATTTCATGCACTCATCATCCAACTATGGTTTATTTGGTTTCAGTTCAAGCGGACCTAATTTTTCTTTTGCGGATACTTCAATGTTGTCTTTAATGCTTTCCCAGGTTTTATCGATATTCATATCATCCCTAGCTTCTTGTTCTGCAGTGTTTTCTAGAACTTCAAATCTATTTGGAATCTTGACTTTGTAAGCGTTCCTAATTTGATATCCACCTAGCTTCTTCAGATTGAATCTCTCTATATCAACATTTTTCCTAGTTTTTTTCTTTAATGAGAGATTCTCCCGAACAGCCACAACTACTAGATAATGACGTGAATCACAGTCAGAACCCCTAAAAGTTCGAACATCAATTGTACTAGATTGCCTCCTTGTATCTATTAGCACATGGTCGATTTGATTATGAGCAGGGCTAGGATTTATATGTACTAAAAAATGTCAAAATATGTACATATATATGTACTTAAAAATCTAAAAATATGTACATATATATATACTAAAAATGTCAAAATACGTACATATATATATGCAAATATATTTTGTAAAATATGGACATCAAAACAAATTTAACCACTAGACACTAGATTTTGTTACTTTTAGAACCTATAAAAATACATTACAAATACTGGATTCATAAATTAAATTATTCCATTTTTTTTTCAGATCACTTACTTTATTTGTATTCATTCATTGATTATTTCTGCTACCATAACAGTATGCCACAAAATGTTGTTTTAAATTTTCAAAAGTGATTTGTATTGGCTGAAGCTTTGTTCTACTGCACATGAAGTGATTGGCGCGTGTTTAAAATTCACTGATTCTAGTTTTATATTTGACGAGCTACTTAAGATTGCACTGATTTTACACATTTCTTCAAAGCCTGGATTTCTTGAAAACGCATTGTCCACTTTACATTTGATAAGATCGGCTAAATGTCCACGTATACATTTGAGTTCATGAATCATGTTTTTCATAATGTCAATATTTCCAGGTAATGTCAGATTATTATTTTGTAGTTTCTGGATTATTTTTGTTATATTACAGAAATTTGATTCAATGTAACACAAATCATTTTTCACACATTAATTTCTGTTCATAACTGTAAACTTATCCTGTGCTGCCATATTTTCTGGCACTGAAAACGACAATTTTATATAGTTTTACTCTTAAGAATGAAATATGTACGAATATTGCATTAAAATCACTAAATATGGACAAATATTTATTTTACATATAAATATGTGCTATTGTCAGAAATATGGAAAAATATGTAAAATAAATTTGTTTAATTTGAATAGAGGACAACATAATAGATGGAGATAAGTGAAAAAATGTGTCTATTTATAATTTCAAAATTAAGAAACATGTAATTACATATAAATCCTAGCCCTGATTATGAGTCATTCCATCTGGCGAGGTCCATGTGTATTTATGAATGTCACGATGTGTACTCTTTACGATTAAATTTTTAATGGTGGCAAAATTTACTAATCTAACCCCATTGTTGTTGCTCTGCTAGTGGAGACTTTCGTTCCAAATCGTGGGCTTGAAAATATCCTCCCTTCTTACTTTTGCATTGAAATCTAGTACAACTTTCATATGATATGCTGGAAACTGATGAAAAGTTCATTTTATTTCCTCATACTAACTGTCCTTGTCATCATCGTCTTTATCCTCTCTTGGTGCATAGACATTCATAACTATGATGTCACACCAAAGTCCTCTTAGAATAACAGAAGAAGCCTATCTTTAATAACTCTACTCTCTTATTGGCTGAATTGATTCTCCTATGTATGAAAAACCCCGTCCATAATTGATGGTTGTCATTCCCTTTCCCCATAGAAAAAGGTATAAGCGTCTGTCGGTATTGAACCTTCACCCTCCCGTCTAACTTCCTGTACTGCTACTACTGTATTTCTCTAATTCTAATTACTGATTTAAGCATCCTATGTCTATACAAGCTCCTAACATTCCACGTTCCAAATCTGTATATAGTTCCTACGATTTTTAGACTCCCTACCAGGAGATCTGAATGAGGGACTATTTTACCTCTGGAAAATTGTACACTGGAAGGATCCATAAATCAAGCAAGCGTTTCTTTATTTTTTTTTAATTGTGAGACTTTGTGAACCTCATGCCAATCCCCCAAGCTGAAGGACTATCTCATGTCGTTCGTTCGCGACTGCTAATTCAGTATATTCGCAGCTACCCTCCATATCTGGAGGCCGTGTCCTCTGTCTGCAACCTGAGGACTCTCCATGCTATGGTGACGGAGTCCCACTCCTTATATATTATATGAGTACAGGTATATGTTCCTATACACGTATGTACATATGAAGCCAGCTTTGGAAGACATATGGCAGGTACAGAGAGGGTGCAAAATTAACCATGAAAAATTCCGCCTTTTTTAGACTGGTGCAATTTATCAAGCAATAAAAATTCCACGTTAATGGAATGGTTATTAAAAACTACTGCACGTGAACTATCTGTAGTATTATGCCGATTGTCTACAAACAAAAAGCAGTAATGCAACGTTCTTTAGTTAACTTGTTTTTTATTGACAGAGTATACCATAAATCATGAACAGTATGGAATGATATAACAATAAAAATTAAAATGTACGTTATTATTGAGATGAAAGTGGTTCAACTATTCGAAAAAAATACTTTTACCTATATTAATGTGTTAAACATTTTAGTAGGCCTCACGCCTATTATGTAATTTACTTTTGATACTAGATTTTATTATTTAATTCTTTTTTAAGTAGTTCAATCGTCTGAAAATAAGGTTTTAGTACCTTGAAAGTCCAACACTTAGTTCATTTTCAAATTGAGGTTTAGGTTTCTTTAATAATAACAGTGTTTTTATAATAAAATAATAAACAATTTTACAGAAATTTAAAAAAATTGTTCAGACCCCCTAGTACTGGAGGGCGCAGATTTGTCAAACCCGCCAAGGGCGCAGAAGGACCTTGCTACGGGCCTGTGTATTTGTCCCATCCTACGAGTCATGCATTAGTTCCATTGACCGCGGAGTTTAGTTTAGTTTAGGGAGTCCCTTTTACCATTTGTATCACAAATGACTGGGGTACGCTGTGGCGCAGCTGGTTGAAGTACAGCGCTACAGACCTGACGTCGCGGGCTCCATCCCCGATGAGGTGGTGGGATTTTTCCATTGACCTAATCCTTCTGGTGGTACCATGGCTCTGTAGTCGACGCAGCCTCTAACAGAAATGAGTACCAGGAGCCATCCTTGCGGTGAAGACGGCCGGTGCGTAAGGCTGACAACCTTACCACCTTTACGTGCCGAAAGTCTCAAAATCTGGGAGTCTCGTTCTCCTGGAGCCCTAAGGAACTTTGAGACCTGTACAGGGAACACTTTGCCTTTTTTATCTTAAATAACTACTATATTTTGTTCGCGTACGTGACAGACATAATTATGATAATAAATAATGTGTGCGTTCGATTTCAGATTTCCTTGAGCGTTAAAAATAATAGATATTAGGTTGTTTCCCCGTATGTTTTGCTACCCTTCCTATTTGATTGTGTTAGGGGCCTGTTTAGATATTATTCATGCTACGCTTGATTTGAATGCCATCGCGTAAGGTGAGATTCTCGCACCCTCATGTACCTCCCGCCAAGTAGGTCACGGCCCGAGTAGGTCAAGAATCGACATTGAGAAGTCAGTGTACCCGTGATGCGCACCAACAGCAGACGTGCTACCGCTACCAGGCACAAGTAGATGGAATTTACGTGGTGAGTAGATGTTTCATTGTAAGTTTCAGTGATCAGCTTAAATGTTACATAAACGTTCAGAATGGCTTTTCAAAACCAAATTAAACGAACATTTATTGTTTTAACTCCACAGACAAGTATGTTTTTACTTTTTAAATAGTGTTCGATATATACGTACTCGTTTGTAGTGGATTTGGTAACATGAATAAAAAATTTAACGTGGTGTTCAACATTTAATTCCCTATTTTCTCAAAACGAACGAAGAAACACCTATTATCTCACTATCACTCCGTAACAGAAGTTTTTTTTATTGTGAAACTAGTCATTAAAAAAAGGGAGGCTTACTTTCAGATTTATCATGTTCAATTGAACTATTACACCAGACGATGGGCATGCATACTTGGTGACATTAAAGGCAATTCTAGTACAAAGCTGTCAAATTCTGACATCCGAAGCACGCGGATTCCACGTTCTACCAACGATTTTGGTGTCTATAACGAAATCAGTAGATAACAACCACGAGTATTGGTGAAAATGTTCGGAATCCGCCATGGAAATTTTGAGAAGGAAGCAGGTAGAATGAGATATGAACTCTGGTCTTCGCCTGTTTCTTGACGCTCAAAAGTGGATTTTATTTTATTTGAAAGAATAATAGAATTCTGCATTAGGAAAATAAATAATTAAGGGCAATGTTGTGTAAAAAATACGCTCTTTGTTGTCAAAAGCTGTGGCCGAATTTTCTCTGTTGGATTACTTCTAGTAGGCTATCTTCCTATGTTTTTCTGTGAGTAGTATTTTGCAGAAAATATAGAAAAGTGGGACAGAAAGAAGGATGGGTACCAGGCAGTGTGTACTAGTACTTAGTGTAATGGGAGGAGATGGTATGAAGGTACTGTACTCTACATTGGATAGTTTTATCCTACCAAACCAGCTCTGTACAGCCCACCCGAGTCACATGCATCGATGTCCCCACGAAGTAGATAATTATGTGGGGGTCAATTACAGTTACCGCCGGCGTGGTCCTGTGGTTTGCGTCGCTGACTACAGATCCGTCGGCCCGGGTTCGATTCCCGGTACGTCCTCGGATTTTTCTGAGGTAGGGAGGTCTGGTAGGGGTGTACTCAGCCTCGTGATTCCAATTGAGGAGCTACTTGATAGAGAAGTAGCGGCTCCGGTCAAGAAAACCACCATTAACGGCCGATGACGCAGCGGTCGGGTGGTAGGCCATGTCCCTTCAGGGATGTAGAGCCACGGAGTTTTTAGTTTAGCTACAGCCACGTGGAGTTCCAGCTGTTCTTGGAAAAAAGTCCTTTTTTATTCGTAAAAGAAAGAATGAATAAGTTCAAGAGAGAAAGCGGAAGGTAGCAGACGATGTAGGTGGAAATATATTTTTACAAACTTTCCTTAGCCGCGGTAACTAAGGCATGTATCGTTGGTGCCGTGGTAAAAGAGGCTGAGAGTTCGAGTCCTACCTCGAGCGTGGGTGTTTGTGTACGACAAGAAAAAGAAAACACTAGCATAACGAAAACAAAACATCCAAAGGAAATGCATTCGTATAATTTTATTGTCCATTCGCTTGCTAAATTAGAAAAAATCATCCACCCCGAGTACAGTAAGGCTCCAATCTCACTGGGATTCGAACCGAGTTCCCTAGTTAGCGTAGCTCTTGCGCTGTAGGCCTAGTAGGAGGCAATTTCCGAAACACATTATGTTACATTATATTTTTTTAGAAGTTTACATTACATTTTACACAGGCATCTCCAGCAGAAGGGGTAGAAGTAGTAATTGCAGTGCCGTAACTATGGGAGCAACAAGAGGGTATTAAGTACAACACTGTTCTTCCGTGTAATTATCACTGATCATTGAACACGTGAAGATAGTGGTGAAAGCTGTAAAGAAATGGATGGAAATGGAATTTTTAAGTTTTACAATTTCTTACTAAGATGGTTAATTTTTCGCACACATATTTATATTACAGTATCTATAGAGGCTACACAATTCCATATTTTAGTTATTTTTGGGGGGCCAGTTAGGCCATATCTCCTCGTTCAAATTATAAATAATTCAGAATCTGTTATACATATAGAAAAAAACTGAAAGATCAAATTTTAGATGTGCTCTGAAGGTAACGAATAAATTATTTTCTCAAACCTTTTTTTCTCCTATCTATTAGGCATACCTATTAAAATTAAAACTTAATACAGAAGCATAAATATTTTCAAAATCTCATTCTGTAAAATAATATAGAAACAATTTAGCTCGATAGGTAAAAATTGAAGAAACCAATGTGCCACTCATTATTTTGGGCACTCATTTGTATTAATTTACAACATTTCTCGTCTACATGTCACCTCACAAGTTGTTTTGCGATCTACTCGTATTATGTTTGGTTGCTTCTCTCTTTGTTTACGTTTTCTGCATACTTCCGTCAGAGTTTTATTTCTTCTTATTGTTCCTCTGCTCTCTCTAGTCTAATTTTACTGACGTGCTCAACGCCATGTCCGTTTGTCCGTGTCCGTGTTTTTTTTTTTTTTTTTTTTATTTATTTATTTTTGCATGTTGTTGGGTTAGGCATTCTGTCTTCGGAGTCAATGGATCAGGACCTGTTTATTAGAATGGCGTGTTCGCCTACCTTTCTCCAGTCGGGGCTTTAACCTTTCTGTTAGGTATGCAGGATTAATTTCTCACAGTCTTTTTAATTTTCTGGTAGGTTTTATTTATTACAATTTACAGATTTATTTTGGGGGTTGGGGGTTGATGCGATGGGCCAACTCCCCATTCATCGAAAAAAAAGGCAATGTTAAACATGATGTTAAACATAAAGAAATACATAAATATACATGGCATCAAGATACACTCCAACTAAAATCAATAATTGATTACATAATAATTAGACATAAACAGTTTTAAAAACACAAGACGTCAGAGCTTACAGGGGAGTAACACAGAGTGACCAAACTCTATAATTGTATTTACATATATAGATAAGACAAGTAAAGAAGAATTTGTTAATGATGAGGAAGATGTTAAAACTGTAATAAAAGTTCCAAAATATAATTTAGATAGCCTAGAAAATGAAAGTACTGTGTATTTATACAGAAAAAGGTTAGATGAAAAATTAACTAAAACAGAATTCGGGAATACAGAAGAACAATATAAATATATCATGAATACTTTACATGAGACAGCCAAAGAAGATCTAGGAGAAGCAATGAAATGTGAAGAGAAAAAATCTCCGTATAATTTTGATGCAGAGGTAGAGAAAGAGGTACAAATAAAAAAAGCAAAATATTTAAAATGGCTAAATACACAAAATATCCAGGATAAGATAGAATTAAGAGCACAACAAGCAAAAATTAGAAAAATGGTGACAGAAGGAAAAAATAAGAATTGGGAAAAGACCTGTAATAAAATAGACAATCTGATTGGAGGAAAAAGAAGCTCAGAGGCATGGAAGATAATAAAAACATCGAGATAAAATTCTAAAGAAACAACACAAATTAATTATATTAGTATCCAGTCTTGGGAAAAAATACTTTAAAGAATTATTGACAGAAAAAAGGGAACAATTTTTTGATGTAAATAATAACGATATAGAGGGAACAGAAAATAACGACGGCATTTCTCTGGACATAGAAATAATTAAAAATTCAATCAAAACTTTAAAAAATGGAAGTGCTACTGGAATTGGAGGAATTCCAACGGAACTGGTGAAATATGGTACAAATAAATTATATTAACTTTTGAGAAACCTTTTCGAAAAATGCTTAAATGGCGAAGCCCTACCAGAAGACTGGAAAGTAGGATTTATATCAACAATTCATAAGAAAGGAAGAAAGGACGAATGTAATAATTGTAGAGGAATAACTGTGACTAATATATTTAGCAGACTTTATGGAAGGATCATTAAACATTTTTTGGAAACAGAATTTAGAGAAATGGAGGCCGAAGAGCAGGCTGGCTTTAGAACAGGACGATCAACAATAGACCATATATTTTGCCTGCAACAAATACTTGAAAAGAAGAATATTCGAAATCAGGCCCTGCATTTAGTATCTGTAGACATTGAAAAAGCTTATGATAATATACCTTTATGCAACTTATGGAAAGCTTTACAAGAATTTAATATTAATCCTATCATAATTAAAGCAATTCAGAACTTATACGAAAACTCTACAGCAAGAATAAAAATGCAAAATTATATCTCACTGGATTTAAAGCTACAAAAGGATTACGTCAGGGATGCAGTTTATCACCGACACTATATAAAATATATACAGAAAAGCATTGGAAAAAGAAATGTAAGAACATGGGAATCCCAGTATATGATAGCACTATATATTCCTTACAGTTTGCTGATGATCAGCTAATTTTGGCACAAGATGAAGAAGATATAGAATACATGACAAGGAAGTTAATAGAGGAGTATACAAAATGGGGACTTTAGGTAAACAAGAATAAAGCAAAATACATGGTAATAGGAGACTTAAATCAAGATTTGACACTGGAAGAAGGGATGGGAATTATTAAACACACTGAAGAGTACAAATATCTAGGAGTAAAAATAACACAAGATGGCAAACAAGATAAAGAAATTAGTTCACGAATAAATGCTGGAAAGCTCGCTATTGGAACATTAAATGGGTTTCTGTGGGATCGACGGATTAGAAAAGAAACAAAAGGAAAAATCTTTAACACAATTATTAGAAGCATTATGACATATGGATCAGATGTATGGACAGTTAAATCCCAAGTAATAAAAATATTAATGGCAACTGAGATGGACGTTTGGAGGCGGTCTGCAGGGATATCTAGACGGGAAAGAGTCAGAAACGAAGTCATCAGGAAGGAAATGGATGTCACAAAATCGATCACTGATTTTGTAGAAGAAAATAGCTCTTATGGTATGGACATACAAAAAGGATGTCAGAGGAAAGACTACCACGGAGGATTATGGAATGGGAACACCAGGAAGGAAGAAAAGAGGGAGACCGCCGACCATATGGATACAAGGAATTCAGACAGCAATTAGAAGAAGAAATATTGAAGAGAATTTATGGGCAGATAGACAGAAATGGAGAATGAAAATTAAATGCAAGGTGTAATCTTGGGTTACCGGAAAATGTTAATGGAAGTACATTGTAAAACCGGATAATAATAATAATAATAATAATAAGAATAAGAATAAGAATATGTTTAATTAAATTCATTTTCAGTCCACCAGTTCTTGGTTTATTTTTATTTGTTTTTTACTTGTTTGTTCATTTTGTTGACTTCAGTTACCATGTTATTTTTTGTTTTCATTCTTTTCTCCTGAGGGGAGATGCCCGACAGAATCCGGGTTTACAGTTATTTTAACGTGTTCCATGATATGGCTCTTTAGATGTTAGAATGTTTCCAAGACCAAAGATCTTCTGTGATATATCTATATTTTCCATATTCTTTTATAAAGCTATTCTTGTCGCCTAAACTGTGACTGTCAAGATAAGAATAAAATTGTTGCATTTTCGCAGTTTCTTAGCGTATTATTTATAAACTTTAATACCAGTTCTTACATAGTGAATAAAACCTCAGGGGAATAATTATCTTTTGCTATTATATGGGGTAAAGACTTGCACACCATTAAATTTTAAATGCGTATAAATGTCCAAAAGCGAAAATTTCGAAAATAACTCTTTAATATTTGGCATTTATTAAGTCACTGCGCTCGTTCCAAGTGTGCCAAAGGTTTAAAACTTCGGAGAATTATCATTAGGGTCTGTAGATTAATTTATGAAAAAGATTAAAAGTATGTTTTTAACCAAAATATACCTAATGTTCACACAACTGTTAATTATTTTACCTCTCTTTCCGTGGGACTTGCAAGCCCGTTCCCATGGTGGAGGAACGAAGACTGGATCATATAGCCTACTTAGGTATGTTTGGACAGGGCATGGAGGGACTCCCTAATCTGTTCTCAGTACAATGCAGGCGTCCTCTTGAAACAACACAGACATACATAGACTAAGTAAAATGAATGTTCGTGGTAGATGTTACTTAATTCCAATCCTGCATTCACTTATGCCAGTGAGGGAAATCCCAGAAAAAAAACCATACTCAGATTGGCCTGCCATGGTATACGAACCAGTAACCTCCCATAAGTCAGTCTGCTACGTTAACGCCTACGTTTCCTTACTTGGTTTAAGGAAATACTTAATTTTATTATTATTTCATTTATTCGTATCGAAAAAAAAATAGTATTTGAGTATAGGCCTGTATAGCTTGAGAGGAAGCTAGATGTTTCCTTCGAGCTTCTGTTTGTTTGCTTGTTACGAGTATTCCAGTCGATTAAGAATATAACGATCGCCGGTTGTGCCCAGGGACGTAGCCAGGGAAAATTTTTCGAAAATACAGGTATAGGTAAATAAGTTTTAAAACAGGACTGTTAAATTGAAACATTATACAGTACACTGAGTTTTTAACACACAAAACTTTTTTCTTTGTATTTTGACATTTTGGATTTTTCAACATTAAGGATCATTTTGTTAGTATTTTTGGCGTTAAAATGTAGTTAGTTCAGCTCATTACCAAAGTTATGTTTTTAGAATATGGTTATTTTGTCAAATTACATTGTCGGTTTAATAACAATTTTTTTTAATCATTTTATAGGAGTATTTCAAATAAGTAAATCTTTTGAAAAAGTTAAACAGTTTTAAAATAATTAACCCTTCAAATTCTATTTTAATGTATTTTTTTATCAGTTAAAAGTGTGGTGTGTATTTTTAAGTTATTTTGTTTGTAATTGAAAAAAAAGTTAAAATGAAATTGAATGTTTAAAAATATATATATATATATGGGAGTACCCTTTGGACCCCTCGGTGGGATCCTGGCTAAGTCCCCAGCTGTGCCTGAAAATTCTATACATGTACACACTTGAAACTGTCACATTTTACGCACCAGAAATACCATCGACCTGGACCGCGATCGAACCCACGGATTTTGAAAAAAAAATGCCAATACTCCACCAAGGCCGATCACACTGTTTGTTGACTAATCAAACGTAACGAAAGTGTTAACGATACAGAACCATGGTTGTTGATCAGTAAAGGTAACGGGAGTGTTAAGGAGATGGAGCTTTAAATGTCGATTATGAAGGAATGGGACATGTGTATCAACATTGTTTGCAAGTGAGTCTGTATTACTCTAGAAACAATTTCCATATTCAACCCAGAAATAAATAAAAAACTCACTGGAGCTTCTGAACTAAATTTCCCAGCCCATTCATGTCCAAGTAACTCTAGCTAGTACATCTGTCCTCTAAAGGAAAATAAGGGTAACTAAATTTTCCTTTGGTAGTGACATCTCCACTCGGAGGTCTTATTTTCCCTAAATATCAGGAATTCATCCATCCATCCATTACAAATACAGTATTATTTTGCAAAGTCTTATGCAAATGCTGTTAATGTGAGCCTTCCATGTCAATAATTTGGAACCTAATGTCTTCATTTACATCTAACCTACATTACTAAATAGCAGGCTGTTCAGCAATATATTTGTAGTTAATTATTTTTTTATCTTTTTAAATATATTTAAATCCATATCGCTAGAGAACGATGCAGTATCGTCTTCATCTAAAATAGAATCATTAGAAATATGACTAAATAGACCGTTAATGAGAAAATGGGACGTATATTTTCTGTGGACCAGGTCTTCATGCGGATGAGCGCAGCGAAGCGACAGGTGCTAATTCACAGCGATTATAAATGAGGTTATGTTTCCCACATGAGTAACCTGGTATTCTCATTCGTTTTATGCTAACAAGTGTTACATCCTTTGCCCGAGACTCGGCAAACTAAATCTAAAAAGCGACTACATGTGCTGTTTCCAGGGGGATTGTCCCTTTTTAGAGTTCTGGTCCCTTTGTCTCCCCGAAAGAGGCGGTATTTGACCTTTTTAAATATTTGTTTATTGTTATTATTATTATTATAATTATTTCTAGTCCCGTATACTCTCACTTTTATACTTCCTGACATAATTTCACATTAATTCAGTTACATGAAAAATTAGATGATTCAAGACCAGCACGGTAGGCCTACATGCATATTTCAAACTGCTCCAAGGAAAAAATCCATGCTAAAAAGAAGATGGATTGGAAAGCAGGGTACCAAGAACAAATATACCTGTGTAAACTCGCTGCATAGTTATTAATGGACAAATTAAGAAGATCGTTCATCGATATTATGATAGCAATAGTAGCTTACTGTCGTATATACAATTTCATGTCTTCAGATCTCATACCTTTTATGAGCCAGGGGCGGATCCAGAGAGACATTTTTTTTGGGGGGGGGGACCAAAGTAGAGAGGGAACTTTTACTCATAAAAATTAATTATTCCCAGTACACAATTGAAATCAACATGAACATTTCGGCATTTTATTACAAATGTATTTCAAAATAATGAATGGCGTTGCTTTAATTTAAGTATTTGGGTTATGTTGTCTTTACAAAATTTATTAGAATGCTGACCGTTTGAATAATTTGTGCTTAATGTTACAATTTTTTTTGGGGGGGGGAATGGGGGAAATTCCCCCCCCCCCCCGTGGATCCGCCCCTGATATGAGCGTTAATTAAAATTTTTAAATCTTTTGCAGAATTAGGATCTCCATTAAGTATTCTGATGGCAGGTCAAAATAGGCACCGTAATAGTAGACCTACAGTGAAAGTATACTAATCGTATGCAAGTTTATTTTGTTTTGCTTGATAACATAGCAATGTTCTTTTCTGTGTTCACCCTAGTCGGGACAAACACACTCGTAAAATGTTTCGCTTTATTATGTGGGGTAGTCTAAACACACACTGCAGGCGTTTCTTCTGTGTGGTACGGTTAGCATTTGCCTTCGTTTTGAGTAGGGTAACCAGACATCTGGCTTTAAACCGAATTTTCTTTTTTAAGACCCTGGTCTCATTATCATAGCAAATGCTAACGGGGCGCAATTGTCCCCGTTTCGAACTTCCAGACATGATTTCACATTTATTCAGCTGGATTCAACTACTGGAGAATTTGATGATTATGGCAAGGTGTTTAATGATTTTGCATCTTCTTTATGTGAATGTTGATAGGTAACTCGAATATATACAAATGTGAATCATGAATTAATTGATTAAATAATGGCGATTTGTTTTTCTAGAGACAGGAAATTTATGTCTTTTTTTGGCATTTTTAAATACAGTAGTTTGTAAAGTAAATTGTTAAATTTTGAATTTTTCATTATTATTTCTGTTTTTAATGCTTGTCTTTAACTTTATAAGCAAATAACGTTCGCAGGAAACAAAGTAGATAGGCTATGCAGTATAACGAGAAAGAATGTATATT
Organism: Ectobius pallidus; assembly: GCA_964059195.1. NCBI lineage: Eukaryota > Metazoa > Arthropoda > Insecta > Blattodea > Ectobiidae > Ectobius > Ectobius pallidus. The sequence goes on from CAXKWD010000011.1 coordinate 54,598,799, forward strand.
TTGAACTCTTTTACATTTCCAAGAAAATATGGTATAATCAACACCTGCTTCCCCTAATTTTAAGGAATGTGAATTTTGTACTAGATTACATTTCCAAGAAAACATGGCACAGTAGTACCTGCTTCCCCATTTTAAAGAAATGTGCATAATGAACTCATCTGACCTTGTCTACTGTTTTCAGATATATCAGAATGACATTCACTGTGTCATTCATTTGTGTGTAAGAAATGAGTGAGGTATCTGCTACGAGCAATTCAGTTTTTTTTGCGCAAAGAATCTCCAAGTAGTATTAATTTACTTACTTCGTTACTAACAAAGTAAGAGTGTTTTATATTATAATTTAAATGTAACACGCTGTCATCCATTGAATAGCTCTTTAAAACCAATTCATAACTTCTTAAAAAATAATTATAAATAATAATGGATAATTTATTGGTCATTCTTTTTTAAATTATGTGTCTTTTTGTGTGTTATTTTTAGGGAATAAATGTATTTTTTTATTTTGCATTTTTCACTGTTTCACGGTCTTGCCTTGCCCTAAAGATATACAACACAATCACGGTACGTGCAACGTATTTTTAAAATGCTCCAGGAAGAAATATACCTGTGTAAAGTCTTACTTAACTGTGGATAAATTTAAGAAGCCGCGTAATCGTCGGTACTGTACCCTTTAGATAAAATTCATACTTTCAATTTCATGAGTGTAACTTGAAAGTTTAAAAAGGAAGTAATTCCTTTGGACAGTTGTTTTATTGTGTTGGATAGTACAAGGTGCTGTAGTCTAATAATACAGTGCTCCGTGTTAGTGTAACAATAGCAATAGAAATAACAAACAATAATGATATATTTATTTTTGTATCTTATTTGTTTTCATTCCTGCCGTCCTTTCTTCGTTCTTTCTTCCTTTCCTTTTATTCCATCTTTCTTGTTTTAACGTCCTTTCTGTTTAATTTTCTATTACTAGCTTAAATATCTTCAACAAGGCCCACGTTCTATGTATTTATTTTTAATAATTGATTAAAGAACTTAATGAGCCGAAACGCATTTTAAAGTCTAAATGAGTTATAATGTAAGATATAACTTATAATACATTTTTTAATTAATGATTTTATCATATGATCTAAATCATTTTTAAATTACTTACTTACTCAAAGGCAATAAAATCCTTCCTAAACCGCTACGAAGGCTGAGTGGTTATAACTTATAATACATTTTTAAATTAATGATTTTATCATATGATCTAAATCATTTTTAAATTACTTACTTACTCAAAGGCAATAAAATCCTTCCTAAACCGCTACGAAGGCTGAGTGGTTAGACCGCTCGCCTTCGACGGTTGGAACCCGGGATCGAATCATGGTGGGTCCATGTGGAATTTTTGGTGGACAAAAAATGGATCGGGCAGGTTTTTCGTGTTTCCCCTGCCATTTACCATTCTACCAGGGCTCCATTCATCATACTATGGCCATTGGTTGCAATAAAGGAATTATTAATTAACAATTTCTACGGAAGCTAAAGAATTCTGAGAGAGCACATAAAAAGTTTTCTTTAGAATTTTGTTGGTTTTTCTGCATTACTTCAGTTAAATTTTTAGAACCATGAAATAACTCTGAATCAAACCTTCTCTCTCCTAAGTTAAATTATCTGTGTAAAATAAATGTGGTATTCCAAATTTTAAACTGTGTAAAGTTTGAATAAAGGCTTCTCGCGTTGACAGCAAGGTTTGAAGGTCGATTTCTTCCGATGTTTCAAAGCCAACCCAGCCTCTATCCTAAGGGATAGTCGCTGGTGAAGTCTAGCTGGGAAGTGAACGATAGATTGAATAATTTATTAAGATCGCAAATGACTTTAATACAAACGTGAATGTAATTATACAGTAGGAACCCGATCATCCGGCTCCATTATCCGAGGGTTCGTATTATCCGAAGTAAAAATATGTACAGAAATGTTTAATGTAATATATGTCGTAAGAATGGTATTATAACTACCCTTAAGATATTTACGAAAATAAAAGTTGTAGTCCTTAGTCCAGAGTCTGCGAACTGGCACTCATTAAGTACCTGAAGCATTCCCCTCCGTTACCCTTTCTACCGCCGTCACTAACTCAACTCGCTTAGTGCACCTGGAGCGTGGAAGCAGTGAGTGGTGTGCGTTACCTTTAGCTAACTGCTAAGGCATACCTGAGCAACTGAGGGGAAACGTTTTAGTACCCCACCCATGCTGTGACGTATGAAACCTGCTCTTCATGTTCAGTGTCACGTCGAAACTGTTTTATGCTGACGTCAAGGGCGACTGTAGTGGCACCCGTGTGCTAAGGAGTAGGGCACAGCCAAAGAAAAACTATTATTTCCATAAAGATTGGGAATTACATTTTATTATTCAACAAGATGAAAATGCGCTTTATTTGATATGTTGTGCAACAATTCGCTTTATTTTGCATTTCAAGGTCAGACGAGACTTCAATACGAATCATGGAAAAAGTATCTATCAGGTATTTTTTCTTATAAACTGTATGTAATAAATTACGTAATAAACTTATGCATTAATGTTTAGCTGTGATAAATGATTTTTTTTTACTAAGAAATGTAACGATCAGCGTAATATAAGTCACTTTGCATTAACATAAGAATTTATCTATTATAGGGGACGAGAGGAAACAGTTGTTGGAAAACCTAAAAAGGCAAAACACAGAATCGAACAAAATAATAAACAAACCAGAGCAAAACAATTGGTGCGTGTCAGCTAGCGGACAAATGAAACCACATTGGGGAGAATGTTAAAGACTGTTTAGTTTTAGCTGCAGAAGATGTTTGCCCTAACATATTCGAACAATTTAAATGTATCAGTCTGTCACCTCTCACAGCTGCTGACAGAATAGTGGAATTGAGTTTTGAGGTAAAGTCACAATTAATTAATGAAGTACAAACTCTGAAGTGGATGAGAGTGCAAATAATGAAGATACTGCTAAATTAGCTGTGTTTCAGAGGCGCTGATGACCACATGCATGTGACAGAAGAGTTTCTACATATGGTACCACTTAAAGATCACATACGTGTCATTGATATATTTGAAGCAGTTTTCAAAAAGATTCGACTGCCATGTGGTAAATTAGTTTTAGTAGCCACTGATGGATGTCCGCCGGCGTGGTCTTGTGGTTAGCGTCGCTGACTACAGATCCGTCGGCCCGGGTTCGATTCCCGGTACCTCCTCGGATTTTTCTGAGGTAGGGAGGTCTGGTAGGGGTGCACTCAGCCTCGTGATTCAAAATTGAGGAGCTACTTGATAGAGAAGTAGCGGCTCCGGTCAAGAAAACCACCATTAACGGCCGTGGGTGTCGGCATGCTGACCACATGCCCCCCAATCCTGCCATCTGCCTACGGGAGATGACGCAGCGGTCGGGTGGTAGGCCAAGTCCCTCCAGGGATATAGCGCCACGGAGTTTAGTTAGCCACTGATGGAGCACCTGCAATGATAGGAAATGCGAACGATTTTGCTGGACGAGTGAAAGATTTTGTAAATGAAACAGGCGTGTACAAAGGACTTTAAAGTCAAACATTGTATGATCGAGCGAATCTATGTGCAGGGTCTGCAAATATGAAATGTGTTATGTATATTGTAAAGACGGTCAATTCCAATAAATAGTTATTTTCGAAGACGAATTAAACTAAAATAAACACACGATGCAACATAAGTGATTACAATTAAGTTTTAACTTTACGTTTGGTGAACACTACTTTAGAACCAGACTACTGGAAAACAAGAGTCCCCAAAGATCACAAATCGTGCCAAGACCCAGTGTAAATTCCTTTCAATTTCAAGGTATGTTTTAGTATGTTTTACGTTTAGTATCACTAATTGTTACCAATTGCATTTTCTTTACTAAAATAAAACATTAAATCTTAAAATTATATTGCTACGCTACTGATGCAGCTTGTGACTGTACGGAAGGGACTTTGTGTTGTGTACATGAACAGAAAGTGGAGTGAAATGCTACGACGATTCTCCCTCACCGTGCGCTCCCGGCCCCTGCCTTAGTACAAGGACTTCATGTACAAATTTTTATCAAAATCGTTGGAGCAGTTTTGAAAAACTTGCGAAAGATTAAATCTTTAGATAGCCTACGTCAGTAAGAGAATGTAGTCGCCAATCTTCATGTCATATCCTCAAAAGTTATCTAACCCAAATTATTTGCATAAAAAAAAAATTAAATGATTTGAGCAATATTTCAGAATAAAAATATTCTGATATTTTTTTGGGAATATCTGTTATTCGTTAATTTGAAAATCATTCCATTATAAAAGACGTATTAATAATCTGTACGGTAGGAGCACCTAAGTCTTAATAACTCAATAATTTTACCATGATTTGTATTGGCTTTATCTCCCTTTAAAATCTGGATATGAAAAATAATGTGAATTGAAGTAAACGCAATTAAAACAAGCGAATCACTTATTCCATTTGTCAGCATGGTTCAAACAATCAGTAGGGGTCTGGATCTCAGTTCCCACGTTTGCAGGTTTGATCCCGGCCCAGGGTTGTTGCATTTATATGCGCATAAATGTGACAGTTACATGTACCGTATGTAGATTTACAAATATGTAAAATTATTTCCACAGACAAAATTCCTACACAGTGATGTCGGTTATAAGCCTAATAATAAGTAGGCCTACACAACCGTCGTTAATGACCAAAACATCCTGAGAACCAAACGTATTCAACTTACATATTTATAAATGAATTAATAATAAGTTTTATTTCCTGTGCTGTGGCAGATTTTACACTATCATAATAACCTAGGGTTGATAACATCTCCTATTAATCGTGTATCATCTGGCACTTCCTCGTCATTTATATCAACTTATTTTTCTCTCATTCCATTCTGAAGTTGAATAAATTGTCTTTAAATCAAGTCTCGGGTATGTTAAAGGTATTTCAACAGTATTTTGAATTTTACAATGTTGATATCTGAATTTCAAATATAGTGAATCGGTGGAACCAGTAATGTCGAGGACACACATTTGGGAGGTCAGCGGTTCAAATCCTGTAGCCGGTCAATATGAACGACTTTTCGTTCAATTTCGTCATACACAAGCGAGAATGCCGGAATGGAAGCTATATACAAATACTTGCTATATACTCTTACCCAAAACTTCCCCGTCTGTTTTCTTAACTCTCGGTGATGTTAGGAAACCCTGCATTGTGGCGGACACACACTCTCAATTAGAGAACAGTACCTTAAGGTGGAATGTTATGTCCCTTTTAATAAACAGCAGTATTTCCAAATGTATTAAAGTACGTTTTTGGGGGTCTCTTTTATTTTAGCGTGAATATGAATAATTCGGATAGTTTCATAATTTTTCTGTAAGAATACACTTATTAATTATCATATTAACACTAAAATTTAGACTTACTTAGAAAATCTTACGATCCATGTTATATTCAAAGGTGTTCAATACATGAACCTCTCATTGTAATTTATGATGTAAGACTGTAAAACAAAATTATTTAGAAATGTCTTTCAAGCTTATACAATAGAAATAATCTTTCAAACATTCCGTTTTCGTATTTTTTTATTATTTAAAATATAAGTATTATGTTATTTGCAATTATTTGTACAATGTATATTTTATTTATTTGTTACTACGCATCTGTTATAACGACTTCGGAAGTTATTTCTTCGATGTTTATTTTGAAACGTTCCTCCGAGCACGAGCTTTGCGCAGTCAAAAGGTTTTACCCGTATATTGTTATTTATTTAACAAAAGGTCCCAACGAACCAACGGCTCACATTAAGGGACAGTATTTCAAAAGGATGACATGCATTGAGACTATTATAATAAATGTGTTACAGTAGTTTACAAGAATATAGTAATTACACTAGAAATATTTATCTAAAGTCACAAAATTTGTTTACATCATTCATTTAACAGAAAAATCTTCCACTTTTTTATATCATTAAATTTTTTACACATCTTATTTCTTGTGGAATTTCATTAAAAACCTTTGTCAGATAATTTTTTAAACCCCTTAGTCCAGTGGTTCCCAAACTTTTCAGTCCGCGGACCCCTTGAAAAAAATTAAAATTTCGCGGACCCCTCTGGGCTTTGAAGAAAAAAAAAAACTAAATAAATACTTTGATTCAAATGTATTAGATCAATAGAAAAAATAACACTATCAATGATAACAAACAGTTTTACTCCTTCATGTGAACAGTGAAGCTGCTTTAGAAGATATGCAATTTGAGAAAATTACGGGATATCCTATTTCTTCTTGAACCGCCTGCGGACCCCCTGAAACACCATCGTGGACCCCCGGGGGTCCGCGGACCCCACTTTGAGAATCACTGCCTTAGTCCATATGTAATCAACTGCGAACTAGTTATGAAAATATTTTATTTCTGTCTTGTGCTATAGGAATGCACAACTTCAAGGAAACGTAATACAATGTTATTATGAATATGTTTGTTTATTATTTTATATACAAAAATTGCAGCACTATATTTTATGACTAACTCTAATGAAATAATTCCTGATTGTTAATATAATATTTTGACTGGTGTTGAGTAACCCTGAAAGATTTCGTACAACCCTATTTGAAGGATTTTTATCTTATGCAAATCTTTCTTCTTTAAACGTCCCCATATAAATATCATATACAATAATTATAAGAATGAACAAGGGAATAATACAGAGATCTTATACTAGAATTTGGTAATATTCCTCCAAATCGCCTTAACACACCAGTTTTGTTGCAAAGGTTTGAAATGTGTATATCCCAGTTTAAATGTTAATCTATTATTAAGCCTAAATACTTTGCACTTGATACTTGCTCTAAAGGTACATCACTTATTGTAATTATAGAATCAATGTTTAGATTAACTATAGGTTTATGAAATATTATAAATATTGTCTTTTGAGCATTTAGTGATAATTTATTGGACGCTAAGCATTTTTCTAAGAATTTGAGGTCCTTTTAAATATTATTCATTACGACATCAATAATATAGTTCACATAAAATATGGCCTTATCATATGCAAACACCGTGACTGTACCATTTAGACTTATATCACTGATATAAATTAAGAAAAGCAGTGGTGCAAGAAAGATACTTGCGGAAGTCCAAAATTTATTACAAGAGAATCACTGACCAAACCATAGATGCTTCGTAGAGTTATATTCTATTTCTTTAATCTCAACCGAAAAATATTATGATTTTCAGATCCTATTTTATTACGAAATTTTGATTTCCAACAGTTATTAACAAAAACAGCTAGACCACGTCCAATTTTTTTGGCCGATGGGAGTAGAAGGCCGAAAAGCCAGTTAATTGGAAGAAATTTGTCTCATTTAAAGCAATCCAAGTTTCTGTAAGAATTAGATAGTAGAAACCAAAGCCTCCATTGAGTCTAATTTATTTCTCAAGCTACAGACAATGAGACAGATTAACTTAAGGTCATTGTAACGTAAAAAATGACTATTCTGTTTAATTTGAGCTAAATAGTCATATTTATATTCACAACAATTAAAAGATGAATCTATATTCATTCAGAGAATTTAAAAATAGTTGTGTTACTAAATACCGGTAATGTTAATATCATTAAGCTATAATACTCGTAGGCCTATCTCTTATTTATTAATACATTATACATTGAATCAAATTATTACATCCATTCATTTATACTTCCAAATATCAGAGTCACTGCTGATGCTGAATATAGGGGAAGTGTCCGACTCTCTGATCAAGATACGGCAGTCCCTGGTTCATACCGGTATGTATTTCAATTTAGGTTGTAGCATATCACCGGACTTTTTTTGAAGAGACCTCTGTTTATAAGAAGAAGAGTCAGATTTTCATTGATATTAATTTTCATGATGCTACTTGACTCCATACCCTTATGGCTTTTATTTTTTCCAAGTAGTACCCCAAGAAATGAAGCCAAATTGGAAACAACTTCATACATGTTTTCATTCTGTGATTCAGGCACACAATGAACTTCAAGATTGCTCCTCCTTGAGTACTGCCATCCTTGACTGAATTTGTATTCACAGTTTGATTTTCCATTATGGCCTTTCATGTTTCATTCTTTCAAACTGAGTCTTGAAAAATTGTAAATACTTTTGTAACTCTTCGTTGTTTTTGATCACTTCATCAAGTTTATGCTTCAAAGAATCATTTTCTGTTATTGTTTTACTTTCCAATTCCTGCTGCAACTTATTAATAGCAATTTAGATAATTTGTTGGTAGCTCTAACCTCACAATCTCTTCTATTGTACACCCATCTCTTCTTTTCTTTTCCACAAGATACAAATTCTCGTTTGTGTATCTTAGAACAGTTTATATGGAACCATTCACCACATTTAAGCGAGCATTGAAAAGCTTCATCCGTATTTTTACTCACAATTTTTTCACCACAACTAGGACAATACAAGTCACCCATCTTGTAGACCAACAATAAAACAGTTATATTATTTTATCTTTCCATTAAATATATAACTTTTAATCTTTATTACATTAAATTTAAAATCTAGTTTATATCTGTACATTTTAAATTGTTTGTTTGTATGTATTATATTATGTAATTGTAAAATGTCTCCAATACGTAGCCTATATGTAAGGAGTCATCGTCTCCAACATAGAATCACTGCATTCTGGTTATATGGACAAGCAAAGCGTTGGCCAGTCTTCTTTCCTGTAGTTTTTCTTGTGAACACCAGTGAGATGAAGAATAAGTTATGCTGAATGTATTGGGCATGTGGAGAAAATGCGTCATCGCTTAATACTCACAATTGGAGCTGGGATTTCTACATAATTGCATATTTTACTTTTTACCTTCACACTGTAGAAAATTATAAATGTCCGTGTCCATAATATGACATCTAAAGTGAAGTTTCACTTTAGATATTTTTGAATACTTATACACATTTTCAATATTCGCGTGATATTACATGAAATTATAGGGCCTATATTTAAACATTTTTAAATCTATTATGTGAATAAAATTGCTTTGTTGAAATTCAGAATTTAAGCTCTGTCTGCTGTCACTTGCCACAATACGTGGATTAAATGACTATGACTGACAGCTCTTTAAGACGATGACCACAAAAACAGCTAAAGAAACTTCTTAAATGGGGTTTACCAAAGATTCCAGTTCACTGTAGTATAATAATTCTTTGGCAAGACATGACACCATCGCACAAGAGGTGCGTAAGTTCAGAGGATATGTTACTGATTCTTGTCAAAAGTATACTGTTTGCTTGCACTAATATTTTAGTGTGTGTCAACTTCTAAATGGAGGCACTATTGATCCTCCGAGGGCATTTCCTACAAAAAGTATCCCTTTCTTAAAATTTACCTTCATTACATCATGTGGTGTTGAAAGGTCGTTTCCCGCCTCTAAGAACATTCTTTCTGACATACGTCAACAGAGAAATTAGAAAATACAGGTACATAATTGTTCATTAAGGTGAAAAATATAATGCATGTTTATCTCTTAATCATGATCACAGGTAAACGATACCATATTAAATATGTGATACTACATATTTTGTATTATTTTTAATGTTTTGTTATAATATATTCCATCATTTTTCCCTACATAATTACGTACGTATTTCCCAAATGAATCTACGTAGAAATCTTAGCTCCACTCATGAATGTAGCTGTACCGTGAAATATTTAATCCGCATCACTATTCAGTTCTTTCATTTGTGTCTTTGTTTTTCAGATGGACGTGGTAAAGCCGACAGTGATGTTAATCATGGTATTGTGTTTTTCCGCGACAGCAGCGGACACGAAGGCCTCAGTGCAGTATTCAATGGCAGCGGCCCAGCTCGCTGCTGCATCCCTGACTTCTACGGTTGCCCCACCAGTCATAATGACAACACAGACTACATACCAAAGATACTTAACTCCTCCGCCAGTGATATTGACAACCCAGGCGCCATACCAAAGATATGTAACTCCTCAGAATTCTGGAGCAGGATACGTCTTGCCACAGCAAGTCATGACACAGAACAGTCCAACTGGATGGATCCCCAATCAGCAACGTCAGCCAAACCTCCAAGACCTGTACAATATGGCACAACAGCAAAACCGGCGAATATCCTTTGCAGCGGGACACAGCATTTCCCAACCTTCTTTCCACCATGACTCGGTTGGACAGTACAGTCAAGATTCGAGCCCTGTGTACTTGAAGTATCCCACACAGAACCAGATTAAGAGTACCAAATTCCATTACTCTAAACCTTATTCCACGTACTCATCCTATTCACCATCTTACTCTTCCTATACACACTCCAAGCCGCATTTCCTCAAACCGCCGAGTTTCTACCACCACCATCATCCGCATAGCGATCTTCTGGACTTCCCCATCTCACACAAAGGCGAGGCGAGTAGCATGTCGGGTTTTTACAGCGTGCTGATGCCTCTTGCCCTCATTGGCATCAGCATTCCCGCTCTGGGACTCATGTATACGTATCTGAGCAAAAGAAGGCGTCGTGACCTAACTACTCACACCCGTGGGAATCTCGAACAAGTAGAGTATTACTTGGACATGTTACGCAGGAGTCTTGAGCAATTTGAACAGCTTGAATGATTGCCGGTGATGTGTGGAAGCAGTAACATTTTACAACGTTCTGTGATTCTTTCATTCACGCATCAAGAAAGATAAATCGACAAGAAAAGTTTATGTTTAAGCATTGTGTGAGCACAGTGTGCCTAACAAGTGGATTAATTTCTAAACATGATAGTAGAGAAATAGAGCGAGAGACAGAAATAATGGAGGGAGAGGGGATTTTTCTAGTGTTGTGGTACAGTATCTGCAAGGGCAGTGCAAACAACAGAGCAGTGATAGTGTACCGGCAAAGTTACAAGTGGAAATGTTATACAAGAGAGTGCATGTTCATAACCACACATATACTCATACTTTTTTGTTAATTCATTACGTTATTATATTAATGTTTTGTCCTTCTTCTTCCTCCATTGAGAGGCTGCCAACTGACAAAGCATGCATGAACATAACAAATTAGATTTTAAAAGTTTATAAACATTGGGAAACAAAACGCATACACCTTCCTAAGAGCATAACAGAGGAACATAAACATATTATAAGTTATGATTCCTTTATGGTGCATAACAATTATTTTTAATATCGCTTCATCATATGTAGAGGATGAAAATATGTTACAGCTATTTGATAAGGGTAATAAGGAAACGCTTTACTCCCTTCTTAATTATCATGTTATAGAACTTTGCTTAAATTGTAAAACCAGTAAGCATTTTTGTTTTCTTTTGTGTAATGCTGTAATGGCCATCGTGATACACTTCATGACATTTTGCAATATTAAACACCAGAGCACATAATATACGCATAAGAAACAGAATAACTTATATGGTACATTAAAAATCTAAGATATAATATGAAAATCTAAGAAATAGTCAAAGTATCCTCCATTAGAACAGATACATCTATCAACATGTTGTTGCATTGAATTTCGGGATGCGCTGATGTATTCCTAGAGAATTTCTACTATCTAACAACTTGCCACAATATGGACATGAAGACTGTCTTTGTCTTTCACCAATCATGAAAGCTTTCAAATATCCGCACAAATAAAAATCTATAGTTTGAAAACATACAATGCGCGTCATGGAATGTGAATGGAATTGTAGAAAACTATCCCTAACAGGAAATTAAAGTATTTCTGGACTTTGTTTTATCATACTCGTATTAATATCATATGAGGAATATTGTCACCAAAGTTTGAATATACATTCCGTTACATCTGTATATTGCATGGGAACAGCCTACACTTGACATTAGCTATGACTTTCATTGTGTGTTGCTAAGTGAGATCTTGAAAGTGACAGTGCAAAGTAATTGAAATGCCGTCAACCGATTGTCAACACAAGTGCTACGTTTATGTTAAGGAATGCCTAAACATGTTTTCACAGGAAGTTTCAAAATATCCATGCAGACAGAATCAATGTGTATGTTTCCTCTCTCTCTTTCGTAGTTTTACATTTCCCTTATAGGGACCTTTATGTGGCCCACGCCGCATTCACACACACACTCACTTCGAACAAGGTGAGGATGGAATGAAGATGATAATGATGGCCAGATGATATCCAGGGACCAAAAGGGCCTAAAGTTACATGACATTTGTCTCACAGGTGAGGGAAAAATGCCAGAAAAACCTCACCTAGGTAGCTTGTCCCAACCAGGAATTGAACCCGGGACCACTGCGTGAGAGGAACGAACGCATCTCCTGAGCCACAGTGGTGGACATGTATGTTTCCCTGCTATGAAAATCAAGCCAGAATTCTCTGTGAAATGTCTATTTCATATCAAATAGGCCGAGTTACAAGCAGGTGCTACGATCTAGGCAGTACCGGTATCACTTCCTACTTTCCTATTATTACCCATACTTATAATTGAAGGCTTTATTTCATGAATTTTTGGTGTAATCAGGTATCTAGTACCTACTTACGTAACTTTTTACGTGGTGACCATGACTAATGTAGACCTTATATGTATTTATCGCCAAGAAAACAGGAGGTTATTAAAGGGGTCGAAATGCACCAATCTTGAAGGCTGTGTACATCGAATAAAAGCTTGAAGTGCAACTAAAAACTCTTAACAGTGAATTTTGAACAGATATCTGGTATATTTCCTTTAGCGTAATTGGTATCTACAGTAAATTAATGATACTATGTGAAAATGTTACCAGTAGGCCTGTTACATAGTATCATGTGCTTACCCAGTTTTAATATTTTCTCTTAATTATAAAATGAAGGGTACAGTGGTAGAAGGAGGAATTTCAAATATCTATATTTTCTAGAAAACAAGTTTTAAACATTGACTTTCCATCTTCATACCCAGCACGGTGAAAGTTAAACTACTATTTTCTTCCCTTAGCTTAGGTCTACGCTTCCTTTTCCAGTTCCAAATGCAAGATTAAAAGATTGCCAAGTAAGCTACCTTGTGGGCTCATATCTCTATTTCCGATTTTGGTTGATCTTCCCCCTTCTTCCCCTGTACATTATCTTATAATTGGAATAATTTTAAAAATGAGTATTTGGATTACAATTTTCAATGTGAATGTAATTGTATATGAATCTTCACTTATTAATAGGAAAAGTGTAACAAGCTTGTCCGTGTAAATATTTACAGTTGATAAAATATAAACAAAGGAAACATTATTTTGCACTTATTTTTAACCAATTGTGGTCTTCAAATTATATTCATTCTTGTGTCCGAGTTGTGCTTTTCGTAGACAATAGTTTCAATTGATTAATGTTTACTTAATTTTCAATGAATCACTTGCCATAGCTAAAAATTTTCCCCAGTCTCCCGTTAGGAAGCCAGAGCTAATGTAACGATCACGGCTGTACAATATGAACTGTTACCAACATAAACATGGAAATGTTTAGAAAGCTCCAACTTCGCCACCTGATATGGAGAAGAATCAACTTAAATCGCAATGCACAGTAGAAAATTTTTTGCAATGGCGAGCGATTCTTTGCTACTTCTTTATCAAGTAATTCTTTGATTGTCCTCTCGACGGTGAGTGTATCCCAGACCTCCCTACCTTAGAAAAACGAAAATAAATATAAATATTATAGCCAGGCCTACAGATCCATAGTCATCTAAGACTACACCATGCAGGCGATAGTTACCAGGTTAAGTCAATAAGTATCCGCATTCTCTTTTTTAAATTCATTGCAACAATACAAAACTTTCAATTACCTATTTTTTTTAACAGTATCCTTGCTTCTCAATGCACTTGATCCATCGTTCACAAGCTTCCTGATACCCTCAGAAAAAAGTCGGCTGAGTAGCAAGTCACGTATGTCCCACTTCCTCCAGTTCTTGGTCTGTGGTGAATCGACGGCCCCTTATGTTTGAGCAGTATGGGCAGCAGTATGTGGGCGCGCATTGTCATGCGACAAAAAAACTCCTTTCGACAATTGGCCTCCACGTTTGGTTCGAATTGGAGGGTTCAGCTCGTTGCTCAACATCTCACTGTAACATGGACTGTTTATAGTTGAGCCCTTCTCTAAGTAATGTTGCAGTATTGGCCCTTGTGAGTCCTAGAAAAGAGTGAGCATTACTTTTCCTGCGGAGGGTTGACTCTTGAATTTCTTTTTGACTGGGAATGGAGGGTGTTTCCATTCCATGCATTGACGTTTTCTTTCAGGCTCAAAGTGATGGATCCACGTTTCGTCTACAGTGACTATTCGTTTCAAAAATGCATCACCTTCATTAGCATGGCGGTCCAGTAAGCGTTGGTAGATGGACACACGATTGTGCTTGTGCTGTTCAGTGAGCTTTTTGGGACCCACCTTGCACAGACTTTATGAAAGTCAAGCCTGTTATGAATAATGTCATATGCAGAACCGTGGCTAATTTACATATGGTTTGCCACTTCATCAACAGTTACTCTTCAGTTTGTCTGTACCATGATATGCTCTTGCTCAATGTTGGCATCACTAGTGCATGTGAATGGGTGTACTGTTCTTTCCTCGTCCTTCACACTTGTCAAAACAATTTTGAGCTTTTCAATCCATTTGTACATGCTTCGCCGTGGCATAACATTGCTGTGCAGAAAGTCTTCAATGGATTTCGACTCCTGGTACACTTCATTCGACAAAAAAAAGTGTGCGTGGAACACCACGCAACAGAAGTGAAACTTGTTTTTTCAATTTTTGATTATTGGATTTCAATTTTGGATTATTGGATTTTAATTTTGGATTATTGGACATTTTAATATTGGGTCTTTGAACATTTTTAATTTTTAATTTTTTGATTTTTTGATTTTGGATCTTTGAATTTTTTAATTTTGGATTTTTTTGGATCTTTGAATATTTTTATATTTTGGATTTTTTAAATTTTGGATTGTTGGATTTTTTAATTTTGGATTTTATTTTTTAAATTTGGATTTTTGGATTTTAGATTTTAAATTTTTTGTTATTTTGGATATTTGGATTTTTAATTCTGGATTTTTTTAAATTTGTATTTTTGTATTTTTAAATTTTGGACCTTTGAATTTTGGATTTTTTAATTTAGGATCTTTGAATTTTTTATTTTTTGGATTCTTCTATTTTGGATTATCGATTTTTAATTTT
This sequence comes from Ectobius pallidus, assembly GCA_964059195.1. Classification (NCBI taxonomy): domain Eukaryota; kingdom Metazoa; phylum Arthropoda; class Insecta; order Blattodea; family Ectobiidae; genus Ectobius; species Ectobius pallidus. The sequence goes on from CAXKWD010000011.1 coordinate 54,613,926, forward strand.
GGATGCTTAGATTTCTTAAATTTTGGATTTTTAATTTTAATTTTTTTTTATTTTTGGATTTTTTAATTTTGGGTCTTTGATTTTTTGAATTTTGAATTTTTTTAAATTTTGATTCTTTGAATTTTTTATTTTTGGATTTTTTTAATTTTGTATTTTCGATTTTTTATTTTGGATTTTTAGTTTTTTCAATCCTGGAATTTCGACTTTTTAATTTTTTAATTTTTAAATGTTGGATTTTTTATTTTTAAATTATGGTTTTTTATATTTTTTAAATTTTGGATATTTGGATTTTTTATTTTTTAAATGTTGAATTTGTGGACTTTTTAATTTTGGATCATTGAATTTTTTAATTTTGGAATTTTGGATTTTTTAAATTTTGGATCTTTGATTTTTTTTAACTTTTTAAGCGCGGTAATGAACCTCCGGGTTCCATAAAATAGATAATATTCCTTTAGCTTGCTTAGGATTTTCTATTGCCATTGAGGAAGTAAGTATTATTATTATTGTTTTTATTATTATTATTATTACAGTATTATTATTATTCACTGAGTCACAGCATTTGCTGGATTTTTGAGTGGACGGTCCCATTATTATTATTATTATTATTATTATTATTATTACTACTACTACTACTACTACTACTACTACTACTACTACTACTACTACTACTACTACTACTACTACTACTACTATTCCCATTTGCAGGTCCTCGTACTAGGTCTGAAAAAGTTCCTTTCCATCACCTTCTATCGTTAGTTTCTCCTTTAAATCGTATAGCAGCTGATTGCTCCTAATCATTGAATTGATTGTTTTCTGTGCAGTCCGTTCCGTCACACCTCATTAATTTCGTGACATTTTTGAGCGTGACATATTTCTCGATTCACCCCCTACCGCGGCTAAAGAAGTTTCACTTCAAAAACGGATCACTGCACACTGTTCTTCTTTGGTGCAAACACTGAGCACTGCAGCCATGTTTAATTTGCAACAGCGCAACACTCAGTGCAGTCATAACGGTCAAACATTCCACAAGCGATGAATTAAAAACATGTCGACGTGAGTGAGCACAAAGCGGTACAGCCTACCTACAACAGATTAAACAAAACGTGCTGATACTTATTGACTTACCCTCATAGATATAAGTGTATAGGCTAACAATTTTACAGGGTATGAAATGAAATGCTACGAGTATAATAAGCTGCAGTTTTATACAGTATTTACAAACTGGAAAGAACTTAGCGTTGGATATGATGAGAATTAATGAAAAATACCAGAGTATCACAAAAATATAATTATAAGAATTGCTGAAGAAATGATGCATTAATGAAATTATTAACATATTGCTGGATGTATGATCACAGTTAAATCGACCCCTCTCGGCGTTCTTTTGTTAATTATGTTTTCCCTCACCGGAGCCGCTACTTCTCAATCAAACAACTCTTCAATTTGCATCCCGTTCCAGACCTCCCTAACTCAGAAAAATCCGAGGAAGTACCAAGGATAGAACCCGTGCCCCTGGACCGATAGCCAGCGACGCTAACGAGACCACGCAGGTCTGTCAACCGTATCATAAGTACTGCAATATAGATAGGCCTGTAGGAAGTGTGTATTTTTACTTCATCTACCCTTACCATAGGTACTACAGAATAGACAGAGGAAGTACTGTGTTTGACTCCGAAATTTAATGTAGTGTTTTCAAATTAATTACACCTTTCGCGGTCCCCTGAATCCAAAAATGCTATTTTCGTAAACTTGTATGTGTGTGTGTATCTATGATCAACACAGTTCGAGAAAGAAAAATCTTTTAAAAACAAAATTATACATTTAGTTAAATACCTTATGGCAGTGGTTCCCAAAGTGGGGTCCGCGGGCGGTTTAAGAAGAAATAGGATATCCCGTAATTTTGAAGTGCTTAACTGTGTTCCCCACTACTTATCTATGTGAAACAGCATTCTCCCCCCTCACGTACTTGAAATCAAAGTTGAGAAATAAACATGAAGTTGAAAGTGACTTAATATTGAAATTATCAGACATTAAACCTAACATTGCAGAGCTAAATAATCAAAAGCAGCTTCACTGTTCCCATTAAGGAGTAAACTCTGTTTGTTACCATTGATATTGTTATTTTGTCTATTTGTCATTTGAATCAAAGTATTTATTTAGTTTTTTATTTCAAAACCCAGAGGGGGTCCGCGAAATTTTTTTTTTTTTCAAGGGATCCGCGGACTAAAAAATTTGGGGTCCACTGCCTTATGGGGATGTGACATGAAAATTGATGGCAACTTCCTCTTACTTTTAATGCCACTTCACAAGAAGGAAATATATTTATTCGTGATTTTCTCGAAAATTGCTCCTATGATTTTGTTTACACTTTGTACACAAGGCGCTTATACTAAATAAACATTAATTTTAAACCTTTCTTTTTCGTACAAGTTCTCTGAAGGGTAGGCATTGTTTGTAGTAACTCAGTCTTTGGTGTCAAATAATAGGTAAACTGGATGAGGATGAGACAACTCTTATTCTATACCAGAACGTAAAGGGAGAAAATTGTATTGTTCATGCTTGGGGGAAGAAAGTTATGTGAGTGCATTACATCTTATTGTATTTGGGTTCTGTACATTTCGGAGATGAGACACAAAGCGTTGCATTATCATTTTACAAGAACAGAATTCAATTTTTCGCAATATTTTCTAAAACGGATTTAGATTTTGAATGAGTTGTCTACACGAATTTCCTAATGTGCGTAGGCCTAATATAAATAATATATGGTACACTGCATATTATTATAACACATATACAAAGTAGCTAAAACTTATAAAAATATGGAGGGTAGTTATAAGCCATGCAGAATAATCAACTTTGAATGAGGCTGAGACAACTGAATGTGCCAAGTACTCTATGCGGCAAACTATCGTAGAGGGGGTTATGTGTTCCACATCAGGATTTTATATAAGTGGAAACAACAATTTTTCCCCTCGTCGCACATGTTTCGCAAGTATTTCAAGTGAAAATGCTGCCCGGTCTACGCATTGGTATATGTGGACCTGCATATCATATACCAATTATACCAGGTATCAATGGCGGTCCACGGGTGGGGCGGTGGGGGCGGTCCGCCCCTGACCCACTTATTATGGGGGCCCCCTTTGTTGCCCCACCCTAATATACAAATTAATGTTCCACCTTTTTTTTCTTTTTTTACTCGTCGGAATTTTTGTGTTAAATAAAAATATAGCGTATTTGACGTGTTACGAATAAAAAATAGACACCTGTTATAGTGGAGCCAACTTCTACATATACAACTTGCTTCAAGGCAATGCCGACAGACCCTCATAATCCGCAGTAAATAACTTGAAATGAGGGTGTCTTGGACAATAGAGTTGTATATTCTGGATTTTCAGCATGTTTTCTTGGCGTTGAACTTGCCTGACAGCCAATAGAATTTCGTGTGCAACCAATCAATGCTCATTTCTGAATTTTTGACATACTCCACGTGGGCACCAGACGAGTGCCTTCAGTCAGTATACCATATGCCATATACCACTCCTTAAGTGCCAGACAATGGCTTAATCCTCAAAGCGTCCCGACTGTCTACATAGGTCTAGCCTCCACTTATACCAACGTTTTGGTCTCAGGTTCATGAGTAGGCCGCGAGAGGCCTCTAGACGATGCGCTGTGGGTCACGTGCAGAGAATTTATAATTTAATTGAAGAAAATAGAGCAAGACTTAATTTATACATTAACTTAATAAAACACTTGAATGTGTATGATGTCCTCTAAAGGGTTCAAAGACTTTCAAGAATCAATTCCAAACTAAAGTTGTAGCACTAAAGTAGCACTAAAATTGTTTTTAAATATTTGCATTTCAGTTTCAACTTGTGAAAGAAGTTTTTCAAACCCAAAATTAATAAATAAATTTAAAAAAAAAACTATTTGTGCTCAACAATGAGCCAATGAGCAAAGTTATGCATCGAGAACAATTTGGCTATGAAAATAAACTTTCATAAGACAATTAGACAATTTTCTGATGTAAAAAGCTATAAAAAGACAATTTTAAACGTGACTATTACATATGCTGATTTAATATAATCCAGAATTTGCTAATTTATTAGCTGACTCTCCGACTAAAATTAAAACTGTTGTTTGTTATCATGAAATTTCGCTAACTTTCTTATTTGTTCATATTTAAACATAACCTTTTTTTTATTTCATTACTTTTTAATTATGCGCAGATTTATGTTTCGTTAAACAGTTACTTAATATTATTGGACTAATGCCTGTTTGTATAAATAAATAAATAGGCTACATTAAAAACTGCATGAATTCGCTCCCTTATTCCGTTTATTATTTTTCCGTATAGATTAGCCCATGGAGACGATCAGAAAGACAAAAAAGGCTAGCCATAGAAAAATAAGTTAAAAATAGCCGTGATTGGTAGTTTTTGATGAAGGGGGCCTCCTCAAAAATAAACCCGCCTCGGGCCCCAAGTGATCTAGTTACGCCACTGTCAGGTATTATACAGTTTAAAGCCATGTTTCCATCTAATACCAAAAATACCTCTTTGCAATAATTATACTTCACAGCATCTCTAGCATCGAGAATTCTGTTGCGTTAGGAGGACTAGTTCTTAACTAAAAACGCTGGCGTTGAAAATTGAATAGCATGACTACGGTACCAAAAAACACGATGACTCGAGACTCTTCACACAGGCAGAAAGCAAGAGTAAAGTCATTTACTACGTGAGAAAGTGTACACATGGATACCTATGCCTTTTGTTTTCCTTACATTGTCCGTACATCCCATTGAAATACTACATTAAACGTCTAGTTTCTCCTGTCCTGGACAAGGAACGAACGTAACATTTCATATGAGCAGCTCCTTCTCACCCAAACTGCTACAGACAGAATAATTAAAGTAATTGAAGTAATTACGTTGACAACACTGATAGACGTTAAATGCATATTGTATCCTACGGGATACAGTAGTTTGCCTTGAATTTGTACTGACATAATGAAAAATTACATTTGTAAATGCATGTAAATCTTACATAACACTGTGCAAGAAATATACCGTACTGAGACTATCATTTTGTTTTCTTTGCACGAATTTATAATTTACGTGAAAAACTGAGTCTCGTGCATTGAAGGGCTAAACACTGGAATGTAGAGCAGAACTTAGATTTTTCGGACAAGAGATCTACTTATGTTTATTTAAGTACGGTCTGTTATTGGAGTCCATCTTCAAATAGTGAAACGTAGAGGTTGAGAATAGTTAGGCTAACTAATTAGATGGTCGGAAAAGGAACTAAAATACTGTATGTCCTGGTGAGAAACACCCAAGAAGTGTGAATTTTCAAAATCGACAAAGAGAGCCAATGAATTGAAAAACAGTGCGTAACGAGCCGAATATTATGAAGCTGTCTTGAGCCACCCGAAGGCAGGAGTCCAGACAGCGTCCCATTTTCGGGTAAAGCATCGAGTTTAAAAAAAGAAATCGAAAGGCCAGAGAAGGGAAGGAAATAATTTGTTAATGTCTGTGTGAAGGATACACAAGAAGTGTTGATTAGTGAAAATTTAGATATTGGTCATTGAAATTAATAGCACTGTCTAGCAGAGCTAACATTTCACCATTGTTCAAATACTCGATAGCGGGGGACCAGGGCCCAGGCATTGCTAAATTGTATCGCACCGCCCCTGTTCAGACGTACGAGGGTAAGCCAATAATTATCAGCACTATTTGTTTAATCTTATGTCGGTTGGCTGTACCGCTCTGTGCTCGCACACGTCGACATGTTGCTAATTCGTCTCTGCTTGCGGTATGACTGCACTGGATGTTGCGCTGTTGCACATTAAACATGGCTGCACCGCTCAGCGTTTGCACCAAACAAGAGCAGCGTGCTGAACTGAAGGAAGCGGTGCATGCGTTGCTTGTGCTGTTCAGCCTAAAACCTTCTCTTTTTTCTGAGGGCATCAGGAAGCTTGTGCGACGATGGATCAAGTGCATTGAGAAGCAAGGATACTGTTTAAAAAAACCAGGCAATTGAAAGTTGTGTATTGTTGTTGCAATAAATTTAAAAAAGAGACTTATCGATACGACTTCTTCGATGGTACACCTTCAGACGACAAAAAAACGGATCACTGCACGCTGTTCTTCTTTGGTGCAAACGCTGAGCGGTGCAGTCAGATTTAGTGTGCAACAGCGCAATACTCAGGGGAGTCATAACGGTCAAACATTCCACAAGCGGAGATGAATGAACAACATGTCGACGTGCGCGAGCATAACCAACGTGCAAAATATTAAACAAAATTTGCTGATACTTATTGACTTACTCTCGTATGTTAGTCTCCAGTTGACTCTCCGAGCTTCTCTCACAACTATGTCTCAAAATTTTGAGGTCATGGTGACAAGTGTCTTCCCTTGGAACTTCATTCGATGTTTTTTATCATTGCATGTTCCGATACAGGAGACTTATCTGAATACATCACACAGCTTTTCTGGTATGTTTGCTCCACTGTTCGATCAGTATGTCCGAAGTAGCTCACAAGCCATCATAACACATTCCCCAGGAATGTATATGCCCACTGTCGTCAAACCCAGGACTGAACCACTGATCGAACCAACTCTCTAATTTTCAAGATAAAAATTAAATAATAGATGGTGTAGACTGTAGAGCATCAGCACGATCAGCTGAAGGACCCGGGATCTAGTGCCGGTGTCATTCTCTTGTACTGTCTATAGATAATATATAATATTCTATGGAAACATGAATATATTTCTCCATGGTTAAAGTTTTTTTTAACGTATTGTAAGGAAATAACTTACATACATCAAAAAACAACTACTCGAAAACCACTCTTTAAAGATTAAAAGTCATTGCTGAAACGCCACTTCCTACTATTTCTGACAACAGACAGGTTTCTCTAATCAATGCAGAGATGTCCTTTGAAAAAAGGACAAAACCGTGGAAGTGTGAGTTCTGAGGGTACAAGGCTTTGCAGTAATGACATTTTTGTTTTGTTATAGGTCTGTTTTCTTATGTCTAAAACTTCAGCCTCGGCACAAAGAGGGAAAAAGAGACAATCAGTCGACATAACCGACTCTGTCCCTCTTCAACCGCTAAATATCAGAAAGAGATGGGTTTTGAAGAAGGTAGTTCTTGCATGTCGTCTTTCGTCATATTTTCTTTTCTTTTTAAGAGTGAAATTGCAGACCGCAATCGTATTCATAATTAATCCACAAATGCTGTACCGGTGATGTAGAATTCTGGAGTAAATGTCACTTCGATGGGTTGACGAATGGCAATTGAAAAATATGACCGGGTGATCAGATGAAAAAGATGGATGGATGAATAAATATATAAATGGGGTAATAAATGGATGGATGGATGTATAAATGGATAGGTGGGTAGAAGGAGAGGCGAATGACTGGATGGACAGAATAAGTGGGGTTGTTGCCATAGAAAGAGTGAAAGAGAGGGCGGTTATTCCGACTTCCAGTGATTCACGTAGTGTTAACCTTTAAACTAATCGTCATAGTCAGGTCTCAGTAGGTCTAATAAGCAATTACTTTAATAACTTTCCAAACTCTTCGGGGCCGGCGGGAGTGTCATTCGTGGTGGACGAAGCCGTGCCTTGGGGTTTTTTCCTCGGGGTTCTCCCGTTTCCCCCTCTCATTCCACCAACACTCTCCACTTCATCTCACCTTTCCCCCTTTTCATCATCATCCCGTTTCTACTTCCGGTATCGGGCCTGCTTTGGCAGTCAGCGCCCTTTGGGGGCCTCTCCCGTTCTCACCGCTGCTTGTGGTCAAGAGGTTGTTGGTGGTATGTGTCGCGGACCTGTCGGGGCTCCGGTTGGAGGGACCGAAGGGGGTGGCGCACACGTGGCATGGTAATAAGGTTTGTTGGATGTAGGGGACCTCCGTGGGGGCCTGCGGGGGGATCTGCGGTCCGGGGCGGCCTGTGGGCACGCAACTCATCCCATCCCGGAGGTAGGTACAAAAAGCCTGCGACTTCGGTGCTTAGGGGTCGTTCCCACCCCGCCTCCAGCCTTAAGGGCACCTATTCTATTCTATTCTATTCCAAACTCTTTAGAATATAGAGATGAATGTTCCACATCAACAAAACCAGGAAAATCTAACATCTGATGTTCGTTCGCAACATGAAGATAACCAGATGGACTGGTTTATGTTTACAAGGCATGGATGTGCTGAATTTTGTCTCGCATAGCTGTGCACTTAGCCTACAGGAAACCACTTAAAATTTAAGCGTCACCGTAAGTTTATTGAGGTGGAAAACATTGGTGGGGGTACTGCACACCAACATCGCTTTCATCGTTCCAGCAAGTACAGTATAGACAGTCACCTCTTAAGTTTTTTGTCGCGTGTTTATAATGAGAATTCTTAATATGGAATCAACTGAAGATTTTTTTTTATCAGAAACTGACTTCGTCATAAAACTGATTTTGGGAGGGTAAAAAATCGTTCCACAGTGGATACTGCCCGTTATACAAGAACGCATACTTATTGATAAACTTTTTTTTAGGGATTTTAACACCTGACTTTGGCCTTTCCAGTTTTATTAAGTGTTCTTATACCCCTACAAAGGTCACAAATCTCTTGTCCTGATATGGGCCTTTTTTGACAAAAAAAATCATGTTTTAGTGAACGAAAATAATCCATTGTCATTGCAACCATATTAATGCAGTAGACCTATAGACAAGTATCTCAATCTGAGTAACCTTATACAACATCATTTTTAAAGCGAAAAGAACTTCCTTAGAAATTAAAAAAAAAAAAAAAATCTCAATCTCGCTGCATCTCTTATGGAACAGACCACTGCGTTATCTACCATGAGCAGACGGCAGGATTGAGGGGAATTCGGTCGGCATGCCGAAACTCACGGGCGTTATTGATGACTTTCGAGAGCAGCGACGCTGCTTCTTTAGCAACTAGCTCATCAATTGTTCTCATGATGCTGAGTGCACCCCATTCCAGACCTCTCTACATCAGAAAATCCGTGGTGGTACCAAGGATCGAACCCATAACTACGGATCGGTAGTCAGCAACGCTAACGATGAGACCATCATAACTGAAGAGTGACTTTCCAGACGGTGCTAAGTCATTGTTTATTGTTTATTGTTTAATCCTCTGAGCAAATACATGCTAGGGGTTATTAATAAGAATGGAATGTAGTATGGTTACATACTACATAACAATACACTTACATAGAAATATGGTTACATAGAATATGGTTACATAACAATAGACTTACAAAAGAAATTATATTAAGAGTATAATACAATACCGGGTACATTAATTTACATATATATTACAGATGAGAGAGAATGGGATGAGATAGCTCAGTAACAAGATATTTCCTTTTTTTTTTTTTTTTTTTTTGAGTTATCAAGAGATTGAGTTACAGTTACATTTAGAAGCGATTGAGTTACATTAGAGATTGAGTTACATTTAGAAGCGATTTTCCATTTTATAGGTTAACGTTATGATGGTTCATACATTTATACAGGAATACACTTGAAACGTTCCAAACGGTGTTGTGTTCCAGTTATTCCCATTCAAATCTCACAATTTTTTTCAGAACTGTGCAAAGTCAGAAGTCTGAATGTTCCAAACTGTGCTATCTCATTATGGAGGTACATTAGATGTTCGGAGCCGTGCGTTACAGGATTTTTAATTGATTACGATGGGATCCTAATACATTTTCGTTTTTTAACAGAAACGCGGTAATAGATACTGTTATTGGACACTATTATGTAGCATCAGCTATGAACGTATTTTTTTGTGGTGTAATATGGAAATGATTACAGTAATATTATGGCTATTTGAATAAAAACACTTTCTTAACGCACTTTATTTTACCTTAGTAAACTTCTGGACGGCCGTTTCGCAGGTGGTGTTCCTGCATCATCAGCAGAGTGCCAACCGGACACAAGAATGACTATTATGGCATTGCCTGCACTCAGTTTTACATGTAATGCAAAATGGTCAACTAAAAATACGTAAATCATTAAACAGTTTCACAACTTTTTTTTTAATAAAGTGCGTTAAGGGACTGTTTAAGATCATTGTTACCGAACACAACATGAATTTCCAAAAATTAAATTCTATAAATAAAACTCACTTTCCACAGCCTTTTCAATGACAAACAACCATGTTTCCTGAAAAAAGGAGCTTTTTTCCTTCTCGCTTAACACCGTTTGCAAAGTCAGTGTTCAGTTTTATTGTCGTAGTGAAATTCTATTACTACTTAAATGTTCAAGATAAGTAGTACGCTATTAAGCAGACGGGGGCGTGTTTGCAGACGATGAAGTTCGGTGTGCAGGCAGTTAGGCAGGATGTGAACGACCGCCAGTGAACGCGGAAACGATGCTTCTTAAAGGTGCTGCTCGGGAGTTCACTGGGTCAACGAAAACACTCGACCTTCTTCATGCTAAATAATCTCTGCCGTTATTTAATATTTAATTTCATGGTTTCATTCTTTGTGATCGACCATTGTGAAGTCCCATTTACTCCCAAAAGAATTTGCGTGTGTGTGTAACTCACAACTTGGGTATCAATATAGAGTAGGCTACTCTCATATTTTCTTTCTTCCCTCAAGGGTCATAGTGCTACAGGGTCCAAACATAGCCTGTAGGAAGATTCCATGAACGGAGGAAATAGATTAGTGTCACTTTGTCGAGTGATGTTGCCTTTCAGGGTTCACTCTCTTTTAAGGGACCGGTCCCTACCGGAGAATCTTGGAAATGGAACTCAAGACTTTATTTATCCTCCCAGTGTATTTCAATCTATGTCCTGGTTTAAGGATGCCCGGCGAACCTTGATTATTACGGAAGGCTACCTAAGTGGGAAACCGCCGATACCATCGGTACCACGTCTGCCTTCGATTCCCGGCCGAGTTGGAAAAGTCCCTTTCCCGAGTTCAGAACTGGTTGTTTGTGTCGCCTGTAGGTATAAGTGTCAGGTAGGAGACTGGCGCACCCCGGAAATATACGCTGTGAATATACCTTAAGGGATTACCAGGAGTCGGTTGCTACCCGGTCGGTGGTCTAAAAAGAAAAGACGAGCATGCTATACCATTGCATGCTATACCAACTCCAGAGCAGAGACTAATAATTTAACGTGATGTATGGATAAGTGAATGCATGGAGGAATAGATGGATGGATGCTTATATACATGGATGAATATGGAGAGATGGATTGATGGACGGATGATGGATGGAAAGTTGGGTGGATGAAAGGATGGACGGATGGTAAGATGAACGGATGACTGGATACGAGTGGATGCATAGATAGATGGATGGATCATGGATGGATTACTGGATGGGAGAATAGATTGAAGAGTGAGTAGCTCTATGAAAATATAGATTGATGGATGAATATATGAATGCATGAACTGATGGACGGGTGGACTGGCGGATCGAATGGGTCGATAGATTGATAGACGGATTGGTGGATATGTGAAAGGATAGATTGACGAATATGTCAGTCTAAGGCTAGATGGATTGAAGGGTGGATGGACGACCAGATGGATGAGATTGGTGGATAGTTCGACGGATTGATGAATGGGTGGATGGATTGGTTGCTATGTGGTTATTTAACGACGGAGATGTACTGCAACTTAGGCCTGTGACCGTCGCCGGTGTGCCGGCACACTTAAATACCATCAACCTGGGCCGGGTTCGAACCTTGGGCACAGAAAGCCAGCACGATACTAACTGCGCCACCCAGACCGAAGGTGGATGGATGGAAAGTTGCATCAGTGGGATGATGGCTGAGTAGGTGGATGGATGAACAGACGTATGAAAAGATTGATGGATGGATTGATGAATAGATTGATGGCTGGATGAATGGATGGATGAATAGTATGATATATGGCTGGATCTGTGTATGAGTAGATTTACAGATGCAAGACCGGATGGATTTATGGATAATTGGGTGGGTAGATAGGTTAGGGTGTCCATATATAGACTTTTTGGGGGGGGAAATCCTGGGACAATCCTGGCCAATGACAATCACACAAAAAACGGAACATTTGAGTGTCCCCAATAAAGCTTTCGAGAAAGAGGGACCTTTTGTTAAAAAAAAAAAAAAAAAAAAGGAGGACATGGGCGTCCGCAGAAATTTTGTCAACGGGTGGGGCAATGAACAAATTACTGCCACCACCCCATCACTATGCTACTACAACCACTTTATTATTATTATTATTATTATTATTATTATTATTATTATTATTATTATTATTATTATTATTATTATTATTATCATTATTATTATTATTATTATTATTATTATTATTATTACTATTAATATTATTATTGCTATTATTATTACCATTCACATTATTGCTATTATTATTATTATTATTATATAATCAACATCCTTCATTTACTGTAGCTGGACTATGGCCATGGATACAAAGAAAACATCTGATGTAATGTATACACTCACATGACTTTTCTTACACCTTTCAATTTCACAGGTACTATTCATATAGAATATAAAATGCGACTTTTTTTTCATTATAATAAAATGTTTGATTTCAAGTTTAGGAAGTAGTTATTCCTTCAAGCTAATATCTAGTCAGCTGTTACAGCTTGTTTTCATCCAAACAACGCGAACATACAACAGTATTTGGAGACTTAAACCTCACTTCACATTAGTTGCTTATAGTCATTTAATTTAGAGGTTTATGAGTAAACAATTTCCAGGGAGGGACAGCGGCCCTACCCTGCCCCCCCCCTTCCGGACGGCCATGAAAAGGGACTGTCCTGGGAAAAATGGGACGAATGGACACCCTAAGATATGTAGAGGTGTGGGAAGATAGATGGATCGATGAACTGATTTAAGGATGGATGAATTAAGGATTGTTGATGGGTGGATGGATGGATGGATTGATGGATGGAAAGTTACATCAGTGGGATGATGACTGAGTATGTGGATGGATGAATAGATGGAAAGATGAATGGATGGATGGGTGGATGGATGGATGGTTGGATAGATGAATGGGTGCATGAGTGTTAGGATAAATGGATGAATAGAAGAATTTATGGATGGATGAGCAAATAGATTTCATGGGTGTTTGGATATATGGGTGGATGGAGAGACTGATTGATGGATGGCTGAATAGATAGGTGGATGAATGGATTGATAATTGAATGTATGAATAGATGGATGAAATAATTAATTAAGGAATGTATGAAAGGATTAATGAAAAATGGATGAAAGGATAGATTGGTGGATGCATGAATGATAAGATAAGATAAGATAAGATTTATTTAGTCCAGCTGAACATGTACATGTTATGGGACGCGTCAAAACAATTACAAACAAATTTATATATTACATATTTACAATTATTAAAATATTAATTACAAAATATACAATTAAAATATACAATTAGAATAGTAGTTGGAGAATGGTTGAATGGATGGATGAATGAATGGATGGATGGATGAGTGACTGGGTTATGGGTGGTTGGATGGATGGATGGATGGATCTAAGGGTAAATAGATGGATGGATGGGTGGGTGGTTTGTAGGGTGGCTGAATATATGGAAGGATAGATTGATATAAGGATTTATGGATAGAATGATGGATGGATGGATGTATGGATTAGAAAACTGATGAGCTGATGGATGTATGGATGATCAGCAGGATGGATGGATACGTAGAAAATTCTGGCAGTTTATGGGTACCCCTATAATACATGTGCTTAGTCTGGCTTTTGTAGCTTAATTATAATTATAACAAAGGTAATATCTGTAAAAAAAATCCCTTATGATCAAAATTATATCAACTGCATGTAATTGTCATAAAGATCAATAAAGGTACGACACAGATAAAATAGCAAAAACTTATACTTTACAGTATTTTATTGTGTACAGCCAGTGTGTAACAAAGTACTGTGTAAAAGATTTCCGCAAACTCATCAAGCCCTAGTTGCAGTTTTCATAAACAGTAAACATACTGTTGAGATGACTATGAATGTTGATTGCATCAAACCCCTATAAAAAATAACATTTGGCAGTGACTTGAAAGTTAGTTGGTGAACAAATTAAGAAATTGATTTAATGATGGGCCTGAATTCACAAAAAAGACTTAAGTTGTAGCGTTTTAAGTAAATATACATAACCTAAGCAGATCTACTTTAAATAACAGTAGCCTTTTTGAGTGTTTATATCACATATAAAATTCATATTCTTTTACTACTTTATATGTATGACATTGAGGTTCAGAAAAGTTGGTCTAGGTGGCACAGTCTGTATAGTGCTTGCTTTTTGTGCCCACAATTCTGGCCCACATCTTTAGATTTGTATGCATGTAAAAAATTCCTGTAGAACAAAATTTTGGCACTCTAGTGATGGTCACAAGAGTAAGTTGCAGTACATTTCTGTTGTTAAATAAACATGAACCAACTAAGTTATGCAATATTTCCAAGGATATATCTACTGCATTTACAAGATAAAAAATACTGAAAATCATTGCATTCTGTTTGTGATTGAGGACTGGATTAACACAATCTGCCACTCCACGTTAGACATCGAGCATCACCCTGCATGCAGTTGTGTTCACACATGGAAAATTTGATTTTTTAGTATTATTGTTCTCATCAATATTACAGGATTGCCATTTTTTCCCTTTTAGGCCTGCTGATTTTTTTGGGGGTGGGGGAGGTAATCTATTGCTCAAAAGAATTAAATTAAATTGAAAACTGTCTGCATGAATATAAAGATGTGGTGTGAAATATAGGAAATAAATTTTATTTACACTTGTAATAAAAGTACAGACACCTAATTTGGGGGAAAAAATACTTTTAACCCACTCAGTATTTAGAAATATGGGGCTCACGCCAGTATTTAAGAAGCCAGGCCCTAAACTCCCAACATAATATTTTCCAATTTCAAAATAGAATCCTACACAAAGATATAAACCCTGACAAGATCATTATCAAAAAAAAAAAAACAACATATTTGTTTCAGAAAATTATAATAGTGAAGAATTTTTGGGTAGAAGTAATAATGATAAAGAGGAAACAGAAAATAATGACAGCACTTCTCAGGACATAGAAATACTTCAAAATTCTATCAAAACTTTTAAAAATGGAAGTGCTACCGAAATTGGAGGAATACCAACGGAACTGGTGAAATATGGTACAAATAAATTATATGAACTTTTGAGAAACCTTTTCGAAAATGCTTACATGGTGATGCCATACCAGAAGACTGGAAAGTAGAATTTGTATCAACAATCCAAAAGAAAGGAAGAAAGGACGAGGGTAATAATTACAGAGGAACAACTATGACTAATATATTTAGCAGAATTTATGGAAGGATTATTAAACAATTTTTTGGAAACAGAATTTAAAGAAATGGAGGCCTAAGAGCAGGCTGGCTTTAGAGCGGGATGATCACATATTTTGCCTGCAACAAATACTTGAAAAGAAATATATTCGAAATCAGGCCCTTCACATATTTTGCCTGCAACAAATACTTGAAAAGAAATATATTCGAAATCAGGCCCTTCATTTAGTATTTGTAGACATAGAAAAAGCTTATGATAATATACTTTTATGCAACTTATGGAAAGCTTTAAAAGCATTTAATATTAACCCTATCATAATTAAAGTAATTCAGAACCTATACAAAAACTCTACAGCAAGAATAAAAATACAAAATTATCTCTCACCTGGATTTAAAGTTATGAAAGGATTACGTCAGGAATGCAGTCTATCACCGACACTATACAAAATATATACAGAGAAAGTATTGGAAAACTGAAAAAAATAATGTAAGAACATGGAAATCCCAGTAAATGATAGGACAGTATATTCCTTACAGTTTGCTGATGACCAGCTAATTTTGGCACAAGATGAAGAAGACATAAAATACATCACAAGGAAGTTAATAGAGGAGTAAAAAAATGGGGACTTCAGGTTAACAGGAATAAAACAAAATATATGATAATAGGAGAAATAAATCAAGATTTGACACTGGAAGAAGGGATGGGAACTATTACACACACTGAAAAATACAAATATCAAGGAGTCAAAATAACACAAGACGGCAAACAAGATAAAGAAATTAGTTCAAGAATAAATGCTGGAAAGCTCGCTATTATAACATTAAATGGGTCTCTGTGGGATCGACGGATTAGAAAGGAAACATTAGGAAAATCTTTAACACAATTATCAGAAGCATTATAACATATGGATCAGAAGTATGGACAGTTAAATCCCAATTAATAAAAAGATTAATGGCAACTGAGATGGACTTTCGGAGACAGTCTGCAGGGATACCTAGACGAGAAAGAGTAAGAAATGAAATCATCAGGAACAAAATGGATGTCACAAATTCGATCACTGATTTTGTAGAAGAAAAACAGCTCTTATGGTATGGACATACAAAAAGGATGTCAGAGGAGAGATTACCATGGCGGATTATGGAATGGGAACCACCAGGAAGGAAGAAAAGAGGGAGACCGCCGACCACATGGATACAAGGAATTCAGGCATCAATTAGAAAAAGAAATATTGAAGAGAATTTATGGACAGATATACATAAATGGAGAAAGAAAATTAAATTATATGTGTAATCTTGGGTCACCGGAAAATGTAAATTGAATACATTGTAAAACCGAATAAATAATAATTAAATTATAATGTTCCCAACCACTGTACTATGGGTACAAATAAAATCTTGCTATCACTAGACATAGGCTGAAGGTTTACAAGATATAGTCGAGTTATGTTGGTGCTACACTTTCATGTTATACAATATAAGAAATGCTGAGCCAAAGAAAAAATTAAACAGTTAGGCCCTACTCGCAAACTTTCTAATAAATAAAACTTGTTATGATATAAAAAAATTCATTGATGATGGCATTGACTGTTAATTAACTGCAAGAAAGCCTTTTTATATATGAGGGTAAGTCAATAAGTATCAGCACTCTCTTTTTTAAATTTATTGCAACAACAATACAAAACTTTAAATTACCTCATTTTTCAACAAAATCCCTGTGTTTCTCAATGCACCTGAACCATCATTGCACAAGGTTCCTGATGCTCTCAGAAAAGTAGCAAGCCACGTATGTGCACTGCTTGGTCTGTCATTTGCAGAACCATGGCTAATTTGCATTTGGTTTGCAACTCTTCATTTTTCTGAATCATGTAGACCTACAGTAGTCATATGTTTCTGTTTGTGAATAGCAGGGATGGACTGGGGTAAAAATTCAGCCGGGGAATTATTTCAAGAAATTGGGGTACAACAACAAAAAACCTACAACATCAACAACAATAACAATAATAATTTCTGCAGTGAACTTTCTAAAAGTCAGATGGAGTTAGAAACCATTCCAGAAACAAACCATTATACATTCCAAGCAATATGTAACACAATCTATTTTTTCATTCTCATTGCTCATTACTTGCACCAAAAAGATGTAAAAATATAAATGATATCAATGATACCCTAAAATCAGTTAATAGATGCTAGGTGTATCACATGGAATGAGCAAATCTTGTATTTTTTTCTGCAACATCACCTATTCTGCGGTCAAAGTGCATATTATATGTATAAAAAAGTATTATTATTTTGAACTTAATAACAGTATTGTATTTTGCACATCTTTAAATTTACTCTTCATACAGAACACCATGCATAGGCTTACTCAAACTACAAATGGAACTGAGGCCGTTACCACAGTTAAACCTGAAAGATTGTGTCTTACCATGAGAACGTTCGTGAGCACTAGGGACACGAATAAATACAAAACATAAGTCCACTTTTGATTGATTTGGGAAATCTTTCACACTCTTACACATAAATGTAATACCCTTTTTGATTCCTTTTATATGTAATTTTCTGGTGGATATGTAAAATTCATCTATGCAGATAATATAATACAAAATCACTTTTTGTGGAAGTGGATGGTTAAAACAATAAACAAAATAATCAGCCCCACATAGCACTGGCCCACCAGTGAAGCTCCTGATACTCCCAAAGGGCCAGTGAATAGGTTTTACTAATATTTCTCATGTATTGTCTTAGTAGTGTGTGAGTGTCTAGGCCTATATGTGAGCTTGATTTGACTGAGGTGGTGTGCGCAAATGTTAGTAACTTGACGATGCTCATACACATGTATTTTATATATGGTATAACTAACTAATCCGTGGCACTAACATCCCAGGAGGGACAAGGCCTACCACCCGACCGCTGTGTCATCTACCATAGGCAGACGGCAGGATTGGGGGCATGACTATGGTATAAAATGGATGAATATAATACAGGGGCCGGGAGCCCACAGTGAGGGAGAATCATCGTAACATCTCACTCCACATTCCGTTCATGTACACAACACGAAGTCTCTTCCGTACAGTCACACTGCATCAGTGGCGTACCAATATAATTTGAAGATTTAAAGTATTATTTTAGTAAATAAAATGCAATTGGTAACATTTAGTGATACTAAACATAAAACATACCTTGAAATTGAAAGGAATTTACACTGGGTCTTGGCACGATTTGTGATCTTTGGGAACTCTTGTTTTCCAATAGTCTGGTTCTAAAGTAGTGTTCATCAAACGTAAAGTTAAAATTTAATGGTAATCACTTATGTTGCATCATGTGTTTATTTTAATTTGATTCATCTTGGAAAATAACTGTTTAATGGAATTGACCGTCTTTACAATATACATAACATATTTCATATTTTCAGACCCTGCAAACATAGATTCGCTCGATCATACAATGTTTGACTTTAAAGTACATGAAAGTACCTACATGAAAAGGATATTGATACCACAGAAAAAAATGTCTATGAGCAATGCACAGACTAATTGTTTGCAAACAAGAACTTAAATGCTCTTGAATCTCACATGAATGAAGCCACAAATAAAATAGTCACTTATTTCAATAAACTAAATCTACAGGTAAATTCAAATAAAACGGAGTTGATCTCTTTCGGCTTCAACAAAAATCAGAAACTGCAACTTGTCATAAACAACTCTGAAATTAGCAATTCAAATCATATAAACTTACTTGGAATGACTCTGGACCAAACTTTCACATGGAATCAACACATAGATAAAATAGGAAACTCAGTCTCTAAAGGCTTATATATCTTAAGATATCTAAGTAAACTGGTCCCCACGTCAACAGCAAAATTAATCTATTTCGCATTGATCCAATCTCACATTACTTATGGAATCGAACTATGGGGTGCTACCTCAAAAACAAACTTCCACAAAATCTTTGTACTGCAAAAAAGAGCAATACGTTATTTGGCCAACTTACAAGATAGGGAAACATGTAGACAGGCTTTTAATAATCTAAAAATTATGACATTAGCTAGTCTCTATATTTATAAGGCAATAATATTTGCAATTAACTACAATTCACCCATTAAAAACAACATGATCCACGCATGCAATACAAGAAACAAAGACAATTTTGCAACTATCGGTCATAAACTGAAGTTATACGAAAAGCTTCCCATCTACACAGAGACCAAATTCTTTAACTTGTTACCAAGATCTCTTAAAGAATGTCAAAACAATAAACAATTAAAAAAAAAGCTGTTTCAATATCTCCTGAATGGAGTGTACTACAGCATTGACGAATTTGTAGAAGCAAACAACCATAAATAACGTATGTTTAGTGTTTCATTGTTTTACTGTCTTTCCTTACTGCCCAATTTAAGCTAGATTAAACTGCCAAACTTAGACTAAGCATATATGTCTGTAAATGTGCTGAGTGTATGTCGTTATGAAGATGGCAGATTTTGTTGTATATAGGATGAGTGTGTGAATGTTGCATGGTATGTTAAACTTTTGTTATTGTGTTTTCAGCTTTGAAAGAACATATATATATATATATGTATGTTTGTAAAAACACAATTTGACAATGTTCTGAAATGTCTTGACATTATGCAGAACAGCAATAAATCTTATCTTATCTTATAATTGTAAGAACATCATCTAGAGAAGTGTTTAGAAGGGAAAATATTTTGACTGTGTTCTCACTATAAATATACAAACTAATACTACTAGTTAGAAGTAAACCTGAACTTTCCTCCACCAATAATCAATTGCATTCTTATGAAACAACGACCCTAAACTTACATAGATTAAACTTTAATACTAGTGCCGCTGAAAAAGATCCCTATTTGAAGGGTGCAATATTTTGCAATAAACTGCCAAAACATATAAAAGAATTAAAAGGAATGAGATTCAAAAAACAACTGCCGAATCACCTTTGTAATTTAGCACTGTACAGAATAGAAGAATTTTAGTTTTTAACCTTATTACTCAGACTAGATAGTTAATCCTACATTGCCATTGAATTGAATTGAATAGGCGCCCTTAAGGCGGGAGGCGGGGTGGGAACGTCCCCTAAGCACCGAAGCCGCAGGATTTTTGTACTGACCTCCGGGATGGGATGAGTTGCGAGCCCACAGGCCGCCCCGGACAGCAGATCCCCCTGCAGGCCCCACGGAGCTCCCCTACATCCAACAAGCCTTATTACCATACCACGTGTGCACCACCCCCTTCGGTCCCTCCAACCGAAGCCCCGACAGGTCTGCGACACACACCACCAACAAGCAGGCCAGATACCGGAAGTGGAAACGGGATGATGATGAAAAGGGGGAAAGGTGAGATGAAATGGAGAGTGTTGGTGGAATTAGAGGGGGAAATGGGAGAACCCCGAGAAAAACCCCCAAGGCACGGCTTCGTCCACCACGAATGACACACCCGCAGGCCCCGAGATTTGAACTCAGGACCGCCAGGCTCACGCGCTACAGCATGAGCCACCGCGCCTACATTGCCATATAAGCCCTAGAATTATATCCCTCAATGCATGAACTTATTAATGATAAAATTCAAAATGATTGAGAAACTTAGGTATATATGGCCTATAATTTTACCAATATGTATCTCTGACATTATCTGTTAGTCTAGAAATTCCATAGCCTATAGCTTGTTTACAAGTTTCTGAGGGTCAGCTGATAGAACGTAGACATGACATCACATTGTGTATAACTCTATTTATATATACCTGTATTTATATGTCACTGTATTCTATGTACCTGTGACAATGTCCAGAACGCTAAATCAGTCTCTATGGATGGCAAATAAATTATTATTATTACCAAATAAATTATTATTATTATTATTATTATTATTATTATTATTATTATTATTATTACCGGTATATATATATATTTTTTTTTCATTTACAAAATCTTTCAATCGTCCAGCAAAATCGTTCGTATTCCCTATCATTGCAGGTGCTCCATTAGTGGGTACTAAAACTAATTTACCACATGACAGTTGAATTTTTTTGTAACATGGAAAACTGCTTCAAATATATCCAGTGCTTTAGTTGGGCCGGTACGCACCGGTACTGCATACCGGTATAAAATTATTTTCCTTCTACCATACCGGGAAAAAGATGTGCTCCGGTACGTCGTACTGGCAGTACAGGAACGAGATTGTCCTAAAATACTTATTAAATGTCTAATTCAATACCAAAAACGACAAGCACTATTAAATTCTCCACAGATATGCGTTCTAATCTTCACCTTCGTGCGCATTTCTACAGTTACTTTCTCCTTAGATCACATGTTGGCTAGCCACCTTGTTTTCATAAAATGTGTAGGACCACCACTAGACGTTTTTGATCCTGTTCCATACGTCAGGTCATGACTACAAGGAGGCAATAGGTCAGCAGAAGAAACTGCATGCAGAAAATATCAACCGAAGGATTACATTCAGTATGAGGCGATATGGAAAATTTTTAAGTAAGATGAGTACCCCCAAAAAATATTTTCCAACTAAAGCACTGAATATATCATTGCCACGTGTGTGATCTTTAAGTGGTACCATATGTAGAAACTCTTCTGTCACATTTATGTGTTCATCAGGGCCTCAGAAAGTGCCGGTATCTTCATTAGTTGTATACTCTCATCCAGTGCTAAGAAATACCACTTCATAGTTTGTACTTCGTTCATTAATTGTGACTTTACATTGTATTGTATTGTATTGCCTTTATTGTTTTACAACAATAATCATGTGACAAATCATTAAATCTAACAAAGTTACAATTTTAGAAATACTGCCTTGATCTATAGCAGAACTGTAAAGTAACACACAACTAACTCTAAACAACAAGTTACAATTATAGAAATAAGTTACTACCTTATCCTATATCAGAACTGTAAACTAACAGACAGCTAAATCTAAGCAACAAAGTTACAATTTTAGAAATTACCTTAATCTATAGCAGAGCTCTAAACTAACAGACAGTCTACCTATTTTATTTTATACCTTTGAATTCTGCAAGACCAAAGAATGCATTTTCCGCTAGGTAAGTTTTTTAACATTTCATTTACAATTTTTTTTTTTAATGGCCTCAGGTAATTTGTTGTATAGTTCTTTACCCATATTTTCTACTGAATGGTTATTTAATGTTCCTCTGAGTGAGGTTCTGAAGAAGACTTCTT
The DNA here is from genome assembly GCA_964059195.1 of Ectobius pallidus. Classification (NCBI taxonomy): domain Eukaryota; kingdom Metazoa; phylum Arthropoda; class Insecta; order Blattodea; family Ectobiidae; genus Ectobius; species Ectobius pallidus. The sequence goes on from CAXKWD010000011.1 coordinate 54,636,437, forward strand.
TATTTCTTAGGTTATGCTGGTGTATATTAAAATTTGTCGTTAGATGTTCACCATTTTTTGTGAGAATGCGTTTGATACTTTCATATATATAAATACATGGAACTGTTAGTATTTTTCAGAACTCAATTCCACTATTCTGTCAGCAACTGTGTGAGGTGAAACACTGATTCTGTAAATTGTTCGACTCTATTAGGGCAAACATCTTCTGCAGCTAAAACTGAACAGTCTTTAACATTCTCCTCATTGTGGTTTAATTTGTCCGCAATATATTTAAAAATGTTGTAGCTGACATGCACCAATTGTTTTGTTGTGGTTTGTTTATTATTCTGTTCGATTCTGTGTTTTGCCTTTTTAGGCTTTCCAACAACTGCTTCCTCTTGTCCCCTATAATAGATAAATTCTTATGTTAATGCAAAGTGACTTATATTACGCTGATCGTTACATTTCTTAGTAAAAAAAAAAATCATTTATCACAGCTAAACATTAATGCATAAGTTTATTTCGTAATTTATTACATACAGTTTATAAGAAAAAATACCTGAAAGATACTTTTTCCATGATTCGTATTGAAGTCTCGTCTGACCTTGAAATGCAAAATAAAGCAAATTGTTGCACAACATATCAAACAAAGCGCATTTTCATCTTGTTGAATAAAAAAATGTAATTCCCAATCTTTATGGAAATAATAGTTTTTCTTTGGCTGCGCCCTACTCCTTAGCAGTTAGCTAAAGGTAACGCACACCACTCACAGCTTCCACGCTCCTTAGAGGTAGAAAGGGTAATGGAAGGGAATGCTTCAGGTACTCAATAAGTGCCAGTTCACAAACCCTGATGTAATGGAAAGTGTGGGGCATGATGAGTCCTATTTCACTTGTAGATCTATATTGTGCCTGTATGTGATTAAATTGAACCAATAAAAATAAAGAACATTGTCCGGGCTACAGTGTTTTATAATAAAAATAAAGTTGAAATGAAATCTGACATCACTTCAAGCTATGGAAGCATGTTTTTAAAGTAAGTACTGAAATATTTTGGTGCTGCAGCATTGCAGTCGCAATTTTTAACATGTATGATCACTTTCTCCATTCATTAGAAGCTAGACACAGTTGTAATCGATTGTCACTTTGTGTTTTGTTCAAAACAATTGAATGTCCTGCCGACTGTGAAGTCAGATCAGTGATTCATTTTTTGAATGCTAGAAATGTTATGCTGAATGTAACAACTATCGAGGAATTTCTCTCTTATCAACATCATAAAAAATTCTGTCTAATATATTTCTGTAAAAGATTAACCCCACATGCGGAAGAAATCATTGGAGATCACCAACATGGATTTAGGCAAAATAGATCAACCATTGATCAAATATTTTGTATTTGGCAAATCTTGGAAAAAAAGTAGGAATATAATAAGTCTGATCACCAGCTATACGTAGATTAAAAAAAATATATATATGAACAACTAGGAAAGACAGATTGTACAATATCCTCATTGAGTTTGGGATAGTTAGTTAGGCTGATCAAAATGTGTCTAAATGAAACCTATAGCAGAGTCAGGGTAGGAAATTTATATCAGATGGGTTTTCCATTAAAACTGGCTTGAAGCAAGGAAATTCACTATTGCCTTTACTTTTTAATTTTGCTTTGGAATATGGCATTAGAAAAGTTAAGGAAGACAAGGTAGTCCTAGAATTAAATGGCAGTCACCCGATTTTAGCTTATGCACATGATGTTTGTCTGTTGGGCGATGGCATAAATACAATCGAGAGAAATGCGGAAAGTCTTTTCAATGCCTGCAGATATGTGGGATTGGAAATTAATAAAGAGAAAACTTCATACCCTGTGTATATGGTCATGAAAGGTCAAAGTATTACAAAATATTAGAACAACGGTAAATTGTATGAACAAATTGATAAATTCAAATATTTGGGAGTAATAATTACATATACAAATAATATTAAGGAAGAAGTTGAGTGTCGACTGAATATGGAAATGCTTGTTGTTTATGCAGTTCAGAAACTCTTATCTTCTTGTCTTCTGTCCAGAAATCTAAAAATTAAAATCTACAAGACAATTATCCTGCTGATTGTATTATATGGATGTGAGACATGATTGCTTACTCTTCAGGAAGTACATAATCTGAGAGTGTTTGAAAACAGGGTGCTTAGGAAAATATTTGGGCCTAAGAGAGATGAAAATGGGGACTGGAGAAAACTGTATAGCGACGAGCTTCATAACCTGTTCTCTTCACCGGATATTGTAAGATAATTAAGTCATGATTGATGAAATGGGCTGGACATGTTGTGTGCATAGGGGAGGAAAGACATCTCAAAAGAATTGACTGGGAGACCCGAAGGGAAAAGACCACTTAGAAGACCTAGACATAGGTGGGAGGACAATATTAGGATATGCAATATGACTTTTTAGTTAAAGCGACGTTAATATGAATAAGTTAATATTAGGATAGATTTAAGGGAAGTAGGATTTGCAAGTGATGGTTGGATGGTGTTAGCACAAAATAGGGTTAAATGGTGGGCTCAGGTAAGCATGAATCCCTTAGCTTGCTTAGGAATTGTCTATTGCCATTAATTATGTAAGTATGGACCTGTTTAGGTTAAAGATATTTCCTACTCTTTTGTATGGAATCCAACCAATATGAGAACATCTCACATATAAACAATTAGTAGAAATAGATAAAATAAAAGCCAGATAAGTTACCGTACTTCAAAAAGTTTCTAGGTGTATCATAGAGCACGAGGTAGTGGGTGGTATACAGACTCTACAGAGAGACCATTTTAATAGAGGATCTGCGAACAGCACTGCTACTGTCTTCTAGTGAAGCCAATGTACTTCTACACGACTTATGAGATAATAAAGAGGACATACCAATGGCCTTCTATGCAACCTACAAGACAGAAGATACTCACAGGTGAACTATGAAATGCATCATGTGACTACAAGATTGGCAGTCCATGGCTTCCACCACAAGATGTGATCCAAGAAGGTTTTCCACAAACCTAATGATACCTGCATCTGTTTTGTGTTCAAAAAAATGTGAGAAGTAGGCCTACCATATACTCAAATATAAAAAACACTGTAAATCAATTGCTGCTTATAGCAAGGACAACTAAAATCACATGTTACCGTATTTTACGGACCATAAGACGCACTTTTTTTACCTTGAAAACAGAGCTTTGAAAGTTGGGTGCTTCTAATGGTCCGAAGTACACAAAAAAATAAAATTAAAATATGGAAAATATTGCCGCAATACCATAGCTATAAACAAGGTGTTATAAACGATAAGATAGTTACAAATTTTGGCACACACTGTACATTAGTGCATTGTCACGATCGTAAAATGAGGGTAGCTAGAAATCAGGTATACAATACGAAAAGAAAGGATGTTGAGTTCTTTTATACAAAAGGAGTTTTCTTCGTCGGGTGTTTTAAATGAAGGCAAAGACCTCTAAACAGCCTTGTCCCGTTACACTTACCGTATGGTGAATTGAGGGTTAGAAAGTGTAATAGTATTTTCAGTCTTTCATGAGAAATCAATTTGGTAGTTAAAATTTACGCGATGCCACCTGTACAAAAGAGGTTTTCGTACAATGCAGGTTTAAAGTTAGAAGTGATTTACACCGATTCCATTGTACAAGGTTATAATTTGTTTATGCATTGAAGTACATTATTCCCTTTAAAATTTGTCGTTTAGAATCGCATTACATTTCTTTTCCATTAAATTTTCATTCTAGAATCAAGGTGTGTCTTATGGTCAGGAGCGTCTTATAGTCCGTAAAATACGGTATATTTTGCACGGTCCGTGCACTCTTGTCCTTTATTATTAATTATAGGGTTGTCATATGCCTGGTTTTTCCAGACATGTCCTCTTTTGTAGAGTTATAATTTCTGTCTGGGCAGAAATTTTAATTTCAGAAAAAGTCTTTGTTTTCTGATTGGATGCCATTATCAGGCTATAAATTCAATGACTTTTATTTTTTACATGAGGAAACACTCCTCAAGCCTAATAAGCCGAGCAAGGCATATTGCTAGTTGAATTATTTCACCATCACTTGTATGAAATTCCATGCCTATCTCATAAGTAAGAAACATTTGTTGAATAAGATAAGATCTACAGAGAAATATGCTTGGGCCAATGAAGGTCAAAGTGTATCTGAAAGTGACAAATTGTAATTGTATTTGCACTTGTACCTAGTGTTGCATGTGGAGTAGACCAACTGAATGTGCTGAAACATAATATTTTACTCTTTTGTCTTTTGAGTCAACATATTTTAATATTATGATTACATGTTAAATGTAAACTGTACCCGTTCAGTTACATAATTATATATAATTGAAAATTTGAATGCTGTTACCAACATTTTATCACATTTCCTATGCTCTATGTGTAATAAGAGCTATCAAATAACCTGTAGCTATTGCTTAGGTAAGTATCGACAAATGTGTCCTTTTTTCTCTTCGAAATATGGCAACCCTAGTTAATTACCATTCTGAGAATGTGGATTGCACACTAACTAACTAACTCCGTGGCACTAACATCCCAGAAGAGACAAGGCCTACTACCCGACCGCTGCGTCATCTACCGTAGGCAGACGGCAGGATTGGGGGGCATGTGATCAGCATGCCAACACCCATGGCTGTTAATGGTGGTTTCCATGACCGGAGCCGCTACTTCTCTATCAATTAGCTCCTCAATTTGAATCACGTGGTTGAGTGCACCCCTACTAGACCTCCCTACCTCAGAAAAATCCGAGGAGATACTGGGTATAGAACCCAGGTCAACGGATCTGTAGTCAGCGACGATAACCACAAGACCACACCAGCAGTCATGTGGATTTCACAAGTCAAGTGTAATTAGCATGAAATAGTTCATTATTACTGTCCCTTACTGTGCTATTTCTGTTTTAATTGTTTGACTTGCGCTTTCTGGAAGAAATTTGCAGATTGGAGATGCTATTTGAACCTCAACACTAAAACAATTTTTTTGTACTTTGGTATGTTGTTATCCCTAATTGAAACAGTTAAAATAAATTACATTTCAAATAGAATAATAGGTTTATAAATTTTCGATTCTCCTCAAAACATAACAACATGACTTAAGTGGAGTTTGGAAGCAAGCTCTTCAATTACTGTGCCAGTGAGTTTAATTTTATGTAATGTAGGTTCTAGTAGTTCAGTTGGACTGCAAATTATCAGAGGGAAATATTAAAATTAGACTTATTTTTATATTTGAAAAATGCCAGGTAAACAAATCATACTCAAGTGCTAAGCAAACTTTGTGAAGCTATGGCTATGAAAATCATCTCCTCAGCAGTCTGTGAAAGGTACCTTAGCTTAGCGTAACTATCTGTAAGAGCAATCCTACCAAGGTATATAAACTGCAAAGCATAACGACTTTCTAGCAAAGCATAGCATAGTTTTCTGTGTGATAGCCTTTACTGGGGAAAACAGGATAATATTGTAATAAGCTGACTGGATTATGTGACTTGTCTTTGTAATTATAAAAGAGATACATGACTTTTCCTTATGTTGATAATGTTATGAGTAGAAAAATTGTAGTGATGGTGAAATCCACCAAGGTAGGGGCACCTCAAGGGAGGGCCAGAAGGGGCAATTGCCTGTAGGCTACTGAAATCTCAGTTAATCAACATGGGCGGTAACTACATTTCTAATATTAGATTATTTACCCAATACTGAAGATCATTTCGTCACCTATCTGCCATAACCACGAATGTGCAAAAATTGAGGTTTTGAGTTAAGAGCATCGCAGGCATCTACTGACATTTATCTTTGTTCTGCAAGAACCGCAAATGTTGTATCTTCTTTCCTTGGCGAGTAATAGCTAGTTCCATTTCCATGAAAGTGCAAGTTCTGTTTTATTTGTTATGCCATAATCACATATGTGCCACATTCGGGAGTTTGGCAGAACAGACCCAGCACTTGAAGATAGGTGATACGGTGTATGTACCACATTTGTTAAAATCGCAGTACATATCTGGTTAAATCAATGACGAAGGTTCCAACATTCGCGAACGCATTGATGATGGGCCCTTGATATCTATGTATCTGAAGTACGCAACTGGCCCCAGAGATCTTTATGTCGACAAAGGGTTGATTTCTCAGGAGTTAGCTTTTATGTTTTAGGTCATGGGTTATACAACATGGTCATTTATCAATGGATAGAAAGTGAAGTGCATACTTGTCCTTGTATTCTTTACTCTACTAAGTCCTTTTATTATTATATTTTTGGTTTATAACAATGACGGCAGACAATACTATGCAGTCTTCTTTTGATTTTCATTGAGCAGAGGAAAAAAGTATTTCCACCAACCTTTTTACAATTACTAATATAGAAACTATAGTAGGTCTACATAATACTGTATGGTTGTACGCAGTTCATTTTGCAGATTTCTTAGTAGGCCTACTGAATACTATTCTAATAAAAATCCGTTAAATGCAGCAAAAACTGTTCTGCTTCTGTTTCTAAATACCGCCCTATTCAAAGCATTTAGTGTCTATAAATGTCACAGCCTGTCACTAAAATAACAAAACTTCCTAGAAAATAAGCTGTTGGCCTTGAATTCCCAATAAGGGGGGAAAGGATCTGTAAAAGCATCAATGCCCTAAGCAGCACACAAAAACCCACCAGGGTAGCTTTCAGAGAACACCAATAAACATAGATTGCGAGTGGTGTCGTACTTTGAAGCACTATTGGCACTGTTTAGTGCACTAAAGTTTGTATTTCAGCAATTATTTTATTTTGAAAAATTTACGGCCATTTAAACTCAGGAGGGTGAATGTCCGATCTGAAGAGTTTACCAGCCAGGCGAGATTGTGTTAATAGCCTATAAATGCAGATAGTAGCCTCCTAGTGAAGAATCTTTTACATTTTGTCAATAATAGTTTGTTTGTATAGTTTGCGAGTGTTGTTGCTTTCTGCTAGCATCTTTTTCGTATTCATTATGAGTGAACGTTTGAATGATTTCCAGGTGCAGGACATTACAATCTAAACAGTTATACCATTCACTTTTTTATAAATTTCTTGTGGTTCTCTTATGATTTTTAATTTTGTATTAATTTGACGTGATTTTTTTAACATAAAATAAAGAGTAATTTCATCTAAGCTTTTATTCTATGTGTAAATAAAAGTGCATTGGTTAACCTTGTTGCTCTGCCAAAACCACGAATGTGACAAAACAAATCCATGGAAGGGGTTGTATTCACAATTAAATTAACATTATGGTATACATACCTTTCTAACTGCTGATAAGACATATTCCAATACAAATATTCACTTATTTTTTAATTATGTAATTTTGCTTAAGCTCTAAAGTTTCAATTGCATTTTTCTCAAAACTAGTAAAATGCACATTCGTGGTTATGGCAGATAGTTGACGATTTACAATAATGCACTATTGTTCCACTGTGACAGTTAATCATCTCACTGGTTTATGTTTAATCATCAAATTTTCAATATAATTTACACCAACATAACACTAGGAATAATTACCTCATAGTGACACAAAGTACAAGATTAACTAAAACAAAGAAGTGGTGCAGTAATTTGGGTATTAAGTTGTTCAATAGTTTACCCAAAACTTCACATTCAGTTAAATTAAACAGGTTTAGGACTGTTCTGAGAGACTGGCTTGCGAATAATCCATTTTATTCTATTAGTGAGTTTTTTGAAGTTAATATTGATGTTGTTTTCTAAATTTATACACTATACTGCTATTCGACATAATTCTGTTGTCCATTTTCATTCTCTCTCTTAATTTATGTATGTTGATAGCCACATTTTGATGTGGTTCAAAAACTTAACAAAATTAATCATTCAATCAATCAAGAAAAAATAAATTCACAGGAGGATTCCTTCATTGGGAAAGCGATAGAATTTTACAAGAAGGAGCCAAGGTAAATTCAGTTTTTGGTCAAATATTCCAGGGGTAAAATGAAAGTAGAAAACTATTAGGCCTACTCATTAGTATGATGGCAGGATTCCATATGGCATTTTATGTGACAAGATAGTTTTTCAACAATACTTTCTCTGCAAAAAAAACTTTTGATTTTTCCTTACTTTGAGTCAAATTTTAGAAAAATATTTTAGTTACAAGCTCTGTAGTGTCATAGATGATGGTATCGGTAAACCAATCTATGCATATTATTGAAATCATTCTATTACTATAAATACATTATTTTCTTAGTTAGAAGTTAAAGACTCTTGTGTAATAAAAAGAAATTCATGGCAGATAAGAAGAGAGGGTAAACCAGGAAATCTGTGGGCACCAACTAAAGGACAGGTGGTATTTCAATTTTGTGCTGAATTCTAGATCTGTATTCATTACACTTTAGTGTACTTACTGTTTCTATTTATTGTGATGATGACATTAGGGAGAAAATATTTTGATTACACTAAGAATAATCCCATGGAAAGAAAAAAAGGGAATTGTGTTAACCGCTTTTTGAAGAATAAAAAATTCCTCACTCTCCGGGGATAATATATACTCTGTTATGTGTTATATGGTGGATAATATTGATAAATTTCAAACTAATTGCATTGTACATGGACGTACTACAAGAAACTTTAAAGATTTACATAGACTAGCTAATTCCTTAAAACTCTTTCAGAAGGGTGCTTATTATTCTGCAATACAGATACAATAAGCTTCCAAGAAACATTAAATTATTATGTATCAAAAGCAAATGCAAATCTTTCAAAAGATCTCTCAAGGAATTTTTAATAACTCACGCCTTCTACAGTATGGATGAATATTTCCTGCTTGAATAAGTTTGGCACTTTACAGTAGTCTACTGTATATTGTTGTTATAACAAGCATGCATATTTTGATCTGACGTGTTCTTTATCTTTGAGCCTCTTTCAACACAGGATTTACAAGACGAGATATCTACATCTACATTCACATTTACATCTACATCTACTTAAGGCATATTTGTGCTTCTTATGAAAATACCTGAATTGTCATTTTTATTCATTCTTCATTCCTAGAAAGGAATCGATGATAACGCCAGAAACACTTATTATAATACTGATTAAAGATTAAGAGCATTTAACAAATATTTCGGGAATTTTTAGCCACGTCCATAGCACGTTGTATTAATAAAATATGCACTTTTCTAGAAGAAAACTCACTGTCTTGTAATTCGCGCCTATTCCGTCATTATAATATATAGAGTCCGCCATCTATTGCTTACATTCGGAACTGGTTGTTATAACACAAGATATTATCAAATGCCAAATATTAATCGTATTTGAAATTGTGTATAACTATGAAACTTTCAAATGCTTTTTAAATGAATATACTTCTCCTACAATTTTAAAATATGTTTTATGCTAATGAACAAATCTAGTTGCAACATTTTAAAAGCGCTCATCTTTATGATTTCCATGTTTTAGAACATAGTATCCATACGTTCAATCTCTATGGATTCTCGGTGTCGGTTACTCAGCGAGTAAAGTTGACCAGTCCGAATTATCACCAGATTTAGTGTGTGAATGTTTTTCTGTGTGTGGGAGTTGTAAATAATGGCTTGTAGAAACCTTCGAATAATTCAATTGTCCAATCCAATAAAGCTTCTGAACACAGTAAGAACTTGTGTGGTGCATAAAGGCTATAGGGCACATTCCCAGTGTCAGGTAAACCATTTTATGTTCCAACATTTTCCTTTAGGTTATGTCAGTTAAGTTTGATATTTCTTTTCACACATGAAACATCCAAGTTTTAAGGTAATAATAAATTGTACATTGTTTTTGTTTAATCCTTGTAGATGTAGATGTAGTTATCTCGTTCTGTAGATCCTGTGTTGAGTGGGACTCAAGGATATAGAACATGTCAGATTACAATACACAAACAAGTAATAAATAATAATGGTATAGGTCTGAGTAATAAGCGCCTTTCTGAAAAAGTTTTAATGCATTAACCGGTCTATGTAAATCATTCCTGTTTCTAGTAATATGTTCATGAACACTGCTATTAGTTTGGAATCTCTCAATATTATCTACCATATAACACATAACAGAGTATATATACTCCCCTGTGAGAGTGAGGACTTTTAATTTTTCAAAGAGCGGTACTCAAGCTTAGGAATTTGTTGGCAAATTGAATCCACTGCGGTAAAAATTGTGAAAGTGTTTGTTGGTTTGGGAAAAAATAAATAGGCTACTTGCTGCACCCTAACCCCCCCCCCCCATTTCTGTTCCTAACTAGACATGCCTGCCGGCGCGATTTGATCTACTAGGAACGTCGGGCCGCAGTGGCATCTAGTAGGCAGAAGGTGAAACGGGGAAAAATTAAATAATTTATTTCTTCTTCTCTTGCTTTTTTCTCCTCCTTCCTCCCTTTCTCTCACCTCCTCTTCACCTTACCTACCTATTTGGGACCTATTCCTAATGGTAAATTTTGGATCAGCATAGGCCTACCTATGGTGTACCTTAAGGTTCAATATTGGGCCCTCGTCTTTTTATTTTAATGATAAATGATCTTCCGTCTTTTATAAATAGTCAAGCAGTATTGTATGCCGATGACACTACCTTCTTAAACAGTAGCTCTGATTTCAAAGGACTTCAGGAACATACAGATCTTACCCTAGCTCAAGCCTCGGTCTGGTTCAGAGCTAACGGTTTCTGCCTTAATGATAGTAAAACGCAACAAATATTTGTTTAGTATTAGAGATTCTTTGATAGGAAAAAACAGTTCTGACAGTATTAAATTCTTAGGAATGTATTGTGATAGTAAATTAACTTGGGAACCTCATGTCAGATATTTAACTGTTAAGCTCTCTAGAGTAATTTATTTATTAAGATATGTTGAGTCAACTTTTAAGACATGATATTCATAGTCATAATACCAGAAACAATAATAAAATAGATGTACCTTTTAGTAGATTGTCCAAGTCACTTAATAGCTACAATGTGCTTGGTCTCAAAATGATTAACAAATTACCATTGGAACTCAAAGAGCTACCTTTATATTTGTTTAAATGCAAGCTGTATAAATGTTTGGTGAATATGACCTTTTACTCTGTCAATGAATTTTTTGAAAGCAGTCTTTAGTTACAGCTTTACTTCTTATTTAATTGTATTTTTCAGGTATTGTTTTCATAAACATATTGTAAACTTTACTTTGTCTATTGCTTGTATAAGCTCAATGACAATAAAATTATATTTATTTATTTATTTTTACGAACCCAGGACCACTAGGATCATAGCTAGCAGCCTTAACCACTACGCTATCAGTGATTGCTGAGTAGTGAAGGGAAAATTCATGTAGACTATGGGGAAAAAACAATTTTAGGTCGCACACTAGGCTTCTCCCACCAAAGTTCTAATGCCTCCTACGATGCCTCCTAGATGGCGTTGCTAGTAATGCAATAGATGAAACTGGGAAAAAATTATTTTGGTAAAATGCAGTGATATCAAGCCCATTTTTAAAAGCCAAGAATCTCTTCATAAAACACCTAATAGGCTATCACACATATTGGCAAATTGGAAATTTATGCCACGCACAGGTCCCCCTTCCACTTGCTACCCGCCTGGCCGGCTGCTTCCCCGCCTGACCGTTTCCCCTATCTTCTCCTACGTACCCGCCAGCCGCTGCTCAACTCCGGTAATAATAGCCTATTTCACAATAATAAAAAAAATACCTTTGCACCAAACATAATATTTCACAAGTATAAAAAACCCTTTAGCCTATATATGCAGTGTGTCCAACAGTCCTTTTTTTAAAGGACTGTCCTTTAAAATGGTGACTATTAAAAAGTCCTTTAATTGTCCTTTTTTTAGTGCTGTCCTTTTTTTACACAATGTATTCAATTTATTTACATAGCCTATAGACTATCAAGAGGTCATTAAAAAACAAGCTATTTCTTTTTTAACATGTCAAACACAGATTTAAGCTGAAAACATGCAGAGTTTTGTATTCTTATGTTATTTTATAATGTGTACAATCAATTATAAATGTAGAAAATAAACTTATAAAAATAAAAAGTAAAGAATTAAAACTGTGGGAGGAACGGAATGGCTATGAGGGGTGAAGAGGAGGCCATTTTGAAAAAAGAATATACTATTTCCTTTATTTAATAGATAATACGTTAAAAAAACTTTTTAAGCTGAACTTTTCCTCCTAAGAACTCTGCAGGTTTTCAGATTGTTCAGACTCTTATTCAAGGTCTGTTTTCAGTTGCTACAGATGAAAGCAGTGATAAAAACAAACTCCAAACTGTACTCTATTGTTATTAATGGTTTAGTAGTGTAATGTGTTGAATTTAGCTTCGCCCCTCCCCACACCCCCCTTTTCACTCGGTGTGTGTGTCCTTTATTTTAAAACTTTTCAGTTGGACACACTGTATATTCCAACAGAACATTTCACAATTATAAGAAACAAAATAGCATTTCATAATAAAAAATACCCTTGCACCATACATAATATTTCAAAATTATAAAAAACACTGTATTATAACATAAAATACGGCTTAATTGATGAGGAAAATTCCCTTGCACCAACATTGCTCTTTTTATAACCAACAAAATATCTCAAAACTATAAAAACTGATTATCGCGTTAAAACTCTTCTCATGTATGCAAGCTATCATAACTAAAATATACCAAAGCCTCCTTCACTGCTCAACGTTCACTTGTGGCGTAATGGATAAGGTTCCTGGCTACGGTGCTAGGGGTCTCGAGTTCGAAACCCGGTCGATCCAAAATTTAAGATTAGGAATAGGTCTCAGATAGGTAGGTAGGGTGAAGAGGATGTGAGAAGAATAGATGGAGACGGGAGAGGAAGAGGAAGAGAAAAAGAGAATAAAGGAGAAGCAAATTATTTAATTTTTTTCAGTTTCACCAGTTTACATGTAGATGGCACTAACGTCACCGCTAGTAGTTCAAATGCCGCTGCTAAATGTCTCCCCCACCCAAAACCCCTACTTTCCAGGCCGGTCCTGTTAGGGAGTAGGAGTGGGGGACTCATGCGCGGCATAATGTTCCATTTTCCACACATACTTTGCTATACATAGTTATGTGGAGAGGAGATGATGTCTTGGCAAATGATTTGGTATGACCCACCCGCCCTAAATGTTACACTTGTACCGAAAAGTAGTAAAATCTCCGCTATATTACCTTCCCGAAACAATACAAATTTTCATGATTGGACATCAGAGCTTTGACATCATACCAGCGGAGCAGGTAGAATTCTAGGTAACAGGTTGACCAACATGACAAACTTTGAGGGAAATGCAAGAATTCAGTATGCCCTACCACACTAATATCGCTGTTCATAACTTAACCAAACCAAACGAACCTAACCTAACATAACTGCCACTAAAGTAGAATCTACCTGTCACTACTAAATGCAGAGGTGGGTCGGTCTCAGAGCAGGACCAGAGGACAGCTGGTCACCCTCCTTCGCTCAGAAACAAAAAACATCACATCGCCTGTACTAACATGCATTCTTCCTCCCTTTCTCTCACCATCTCCTCGCCTTGCCTACCTATTTGGGACTTATTCTTAACATTAAAATTCGGATCAGCCAGGTTTCAAACTTGTGACCGCTAGCACTGTAACCAGCAGCCTTGAGGTCACTACACCACGAGTGATTGCTTGCCGGTGAAGGGAAAATTCATCTATCTAAGCTTAGGGAGCTTTAATACAAGAGAAATAGTTGTTTGGTATGGTGCAAGGCTCATTTTCATAATGCTGTGATTTTTTATATTTTTATCCATAGACGATACAATAGTGTACAATAGTGAGCTGCAGTGTTGGCATTGAGCAGCTTCGTAGCATAGGAAGGTGCACACCCAAGGCTCGGAAGTGAGGGTAGCAGCCGGCGGGCGACAGCAGGTGGAGCTTAGGTGGTGCATGACCTAAAGTTGTTATTTGCCTCATGTATTTAAGTTTAGAGAGTTTTAATATGTAAGAATCGGGAATTTTATTATAATCGGGAAATATTATGAAATATTATGTTGCCTCTGAAGATAGCCCTTGTGGCAAGGGTCATTTATTACAATGGAGAAATATTATGTTGGCTCTGGAAATAGCCCTTTAGGTGCAAGGATCACCTATAATTGTGAAATATTATGTTTTCCGTATCTTAACCTTTTGGTGGAAGGGTGATTTTACTTCAATTACAAATAATATTGCATAGCGCAGTATAACATGCAGTAAATTTACAAAGGGGAAAGGTTGCAGCCGGCCTTCAGCAGTGAGAAGTTTGAAGGCTGAGTAGGAGAAGGTAGGGGAAGCAGGCCATCACGATGGCAACGTGCAGCGGAGAGTGGAGTGAGAGCCAGGGTGCGGCAAGTATTTGGTTTTTGCCATTGGGAGATTTTCCTATTTGCTTTCTTCTTCGTCTTGCACTCAGATTAAGTTCATATGGCATACAGGTATACGCTACTTACTCTTACTGTTCTTGATTACAAGCAATAACAAGATGATTTTCAAGGTTTAAACTGAAGTGACTGGATTGTATTTAAATATTTTTGTGATTTGAATGTTTCATTTCATTATGTGTGTAACATTTCACTTTCATACCTTGAAATTCTTAATGTGCTTTTTAAAATATGTAAATAATCACATAAAAAAGTCACAATGATCCGAATAGGCAAAAAAGGCTTTATACTTTAAAATAGGCAAAATAAAAACTGGACCTGCCATCCCTAAATGTATGGAAACATTCTTATTTTTATTAACTTCTTAATATATCCACCCAAATAGAAAAGTCATTTTGCTTAACTTCTGGACCCTGTCGATTAGATGCTTTTAATACTGTATAAGTTACTGAATTCCTTATTTGAAAGGTTAGGATGGAGTAAGACAGTTTTACTATTATTTAATTCAAAATGCACACGACACAGTAAATACCATACTACACATTGGTTGAACATAGGCAGGGCAACAATTTTGGAACACAAAAATGTCAACAATTTGACTAGCATTTCTCCATGGGATTATTCCACAAGATAGTTTATTATACTCGGAAAGAAAAAGAAATAAGAAGTCACGATGTGTTTTCTGGGCACATAGCTTTTTAAACTCCATAATACATATATTAGGCCTACTCTACTCAGGATCCAGTTAAGAAATCTGTGTGCTGCATAAATTTGGCCTTCTGTGTTTGTGTAGGCCTACATGTCTTGTAGTTTTGCTATTGATGTATCATTGCTTTGGTTGGCTCAAAATTACTTCCTGGATGGTCTATTCATGAAGCACATTATCTAATGAAAATTTTAAGAGTCAAGACAAATTTTTTAGGCAGCCTTGGAATCCTGTGTTTTTCTGCCCCGAACGTAGGATACGGTACAAAATATATTATTTGAGAGGATATTTTGGTGTACTGATATATCTTTTCTTTATCATACTGAATCCCTCATTTAATATAAAATGTTTCCTTAAGAGCCTTGTACACCTGAAAATTCATTTTCATTAGAATTGCTTCTTGAGTTAATGTAATTGCTCCATATATCGCTAGTCATTTTTTTAAAAATAGATTAGTCATTGTATATTTCATGATGTTGTGTCCTGTTTATACTTAGCAGCTTGTTACGGCCTGCATTTGAGACTTGTTCTGTGTGAGCAGTATAGATGTGAATGTCATTCTCCTATGCAGTTCATGCAAACTTAATGCTATCTTTCTTTTCCAGGTAAAATCACCCGAATTCGGTCTTCTGTTTGACATAGATGGTGTTATTGTCCGAGGCAAAAAAGTGCTGCCTGAAGCTGTGGAATGCTTCCAGAAGCTGATTGATTCAAGTGGGCAATTTCGAGTTCCTACTGTATTTGTGACTAATGCAGGGAATGCCTTGAGACATGAGAAAGCTGAGCAGCTATCAAACTGGCTTGGGGTAGAGGTAAGGTCATGGGGAATCTAAATCAATGCTTCTCAAACCCTTTTGGTGTACATGGAGGCATTTATGGTTCATAGTATTGAGACTTCTCAATAAAATCTCAAACTTCCTTTATGATTTTTTCTCTGCAAGCTTCTTATAACAGTTCAGCCAATGCCAAACTGAAAAAAAAAAATGTATCCATAAGCTGGCTGCATTGGAATACAATAATTAAACCCACTCATTTTTGTATTCTTTGGTAATCTTGAATTTAATAAGATAGTTGTAAAAGTTCTGCCTAAAAGCACTAGTGTATATAATACCTATCAGAAAATCTGATGCTGAACACATAGTTTACAATAATTAAAGATTAATTAAATAATATGATATATTATAGTGGCACTATTCACAAATTGTAGCCTAATATCTATTAGTAACCAGTCTGCATAGTCCATATACAAAGAAGGCCCCAAAGATAAGCTGGAGAACTATCGTCCAATATCCCTTCTATCACCTATTTCCAAAATACTAGGAAAAGTATTGCTTAATAGAATGGAGTCCTTCATGGGCCACTGTGAAATAATATCAGAACATCAACATGGCTTCACAAAAGGAAAGTCAATCGAAACTGCAGTATACAATAATAAGCAATATGAAGCGTTTTACACAGTAGAGCATGATAATGATTAAAATGAGTCAAAGAATAAAAAGACTTATTGATGCACTTACATATGTAAATAAACTAGAAAACTACGGGGTAAGAGGAACAGCGCTAAGTTGGTTCAATTCTTACCTTTCTAATTGCTATCAAGTCGTCGAAATCACCCATTTTAACAAAACAAATCTAGCACTAGAAAAATACACTTCTGAAAAGAAACAAGCTCAATATGGAGTCCCACAAGGGTCAATTCTAGCTCCTCTTCTCTCTATATTATTTATTAATGACTTACCCTTAAGCAATGATCCACAATACACCACACTCTTTGCAGATGACACAAACATTTTGGTTGTAGGTAAAAATGAACATCAGCTTAAATGCAAAATAGATACGGTGGCACAACAATTAGTAGATTGGTTTAAAACATGGCCTTATTTTAAATGAAAGTAAATCAACAGCTATTTCCTTTCACCACAAAAGAAATAACAATCCGCCCAAACCTATCGTTTCATTTGAAAACTCCATTAACTATACATCATCCATAAAATTTTTAGGCATAAATATAGATGAACATTTGACATGGAAACCCCACATCGAAGAAATTAATAGGAAGCTAGGAAAATTTACTTATGCAATGTTTCACATTAAAAAAATTACAAATTTACCCACAATCAGAACTCTCTACTTTGTGCATGTTCAAAGCATCTTAAGATATGGAATCATCTTTTGGGGAAGCAGCACCTACAGTATATTAGTCTTTAAACTACAAAAGAGAATCGTTAGAATAATATACGGAGGAAACAGAAATGATTCGTGCAGACCAATATTTAAGGATCTACATATTATTCGAAAGCAAGGCTTTCGACTCGGTCGAGCATGAGAGTGTAATACAAGCTTTACACACACAGGGAGTCAACAACAAATACATCAGCATACTCAACAAAATTTATAACCAGAGCTGTGCCAAGGTGAAAACAGAAATCGAAGGTGAAACATTTCAGCTCCATAGAGGAGTACGTCAGGGAGACCCAATATCCCCTAAATTATTTACAAGCGTACTAGAAAGCACGTTCCGCAAACTACACTGGAACCAGGACTGTGGAATAAGTATAAATGGTAGCAGGTTAAGTAATCTAAGGTTTGCTGACGACATCGTACTGTTTGCCAAATCACCCAGTGAACTTCAGTCGATGCTTCAAGATCTATCTAACTCCAGCAGATTAGCAGGCCTCCGGATGAACAAGACCAAAACACAGGTAATGTCAAACGGACCGGCGACACCTATAACTGTAGATGGCACAGTACTGCAATATGTATCAGAATATGTGTACTTAGGACAAATAGTATCATTCCACCAGAAGACTGAGAAAGAAGTAAAAAGAAGGTTTTCTCTCGCATGGAAGGCTTTTTGGTCCCTCAAGTTCATCCTCCTGGAGAAAACTCTCAGCAGAAAACTCAGAACCGAAACGCTAGAGACCTGTGTAATGCCGGTATTGTTGTATGGTTGTCAGACGTGGGCTCTCACTTCCAAACTTCGCAACAGTCTCCAAGTGTGCAAAAGAAATATGGTGAGAAAAATCCTAGGCATATCGTTGAGGGACAGAGTTACAAATGAAACACTACAGAAGATGTCAGCAGTTACTGACCCTGCACTGCAAGCCACCAACACCAAATGGAAGTGGGGAGGCCACGTCACAAGACTCAAAGATGACAGATGGACATACAAGGCCACAATGTGGGACCCTCGTACTGGAAGAAGATCCCCCGGAAGACCAAGACAGAGATGGGCTGATCTCTTCAAGGAACTTGTAGGACGACAGTGGTCAACCAGAGCAAGAAATAGGAATGACTGGAAAGTCTTAAGAAGACAAGTGAACAGTGACTGAAACCAGTGCATATGCGACCGAAGTCTTACGAAGACAAGTGTATAGGACCGTAACAAGTGTAAGGACGTAAACTACAATGAAGTGCACAATGACCCAGACTAATGTAAGTGGACAAAGACCAGGAATTGAATAAAAGCCCAAGAGCACAAATATCCCTCATGTGGAATAGCTCACCACATGTAGGTGTATTCGAGCTTACCCTCTTCGAGGAGGCCATTGCCCTTAACGGGACATTTAGGCTAATCATTTCATTTCATTTCATATTATTCCTCTGCTATCTGTTTACATATATGAACTTCTGTTACATGTCAAAAAACACATGGAGGACTTTAAAAAATCAAAACTATCCATAAATACAATATAGGCACAAAACCCCTATCTATCCCTTCTCATAACACATCCTTATTCCAGAAAGGAGTAAAATATACTGGATTCAACCTGTTCAATAAACTTCCTCACCATTTGAAAAATATACATTGTGCAAATAAATTTAAGAGATCACTAAAAAAAATTTTTTAGTAATGAATGTTTTTATAGTATTGAGGAATACTGCAATCATGTCTGTGTTAGTCACTAAGCTATACACACACAACTCCATCAAAGGCTCATCAATTAACTAACAAATGTTCTACATATTATAATATGTATTATGTTGATTACTTAGATCTACGCTGTATTGCTTAGCATTTATCTCACTTAACCATATTACATACAATACTGACATGCCCCATATCAATGTATTTTGATCTCGCAGGACGTAAATAAATAAATAAATAAATAGTTAGGATTAAAAATCTTGTAACATTATTCTCAAAAAAAAAGTTTCATTGCTGGTAGAAGTTATTACAGATAGGGCTATGAAGAACAGTTCTACTCCTGTGTCAAATACTGTTTTGAGATGTATTGTCAGTTGATTGTAAAATATTTACTATTGGCATAAAGCATATTATATTGACATTCATATATAATCATAGAACGTTGCAGATTTTGTACATTTTCTTAATAAATTGCAGAAAAACATGTATCTTTAATTACAATAAAATATTCTCTTGAGAACAAGTATAGCTATGTTAGAGATGTGATTCTTGTATAATGGTACAATTAATAGATAGTAATAATAGGCCTATAAGTAAAAATTATTTTCACCTATATGCCAGAACCATGAGTAACCAAAAATTGAGATTTAGAATTTAGTGCTTCACTGACATCTATTTCTGCAGGAACCATGAGTTTTGTATCTTCTTTCCTTGGTGAGGAATAGCTAGTTCCATTTCCATAAAGTACAAGTTCTGCTTCATTTGTTATGCCACAATGCCACGTTCATGAATTTAGCAGACCAGGTGCAGCACTTGAAGAAAGATGAAACAGTGTGTATGTCCCACATTCGTTAAAATAGCAGTTCTTACCTAGTTACATAAACAACAATGTAAATAAACATTTGCGAACACAACAGTAACGGGCAATGTAGATCTATATATCTGAAGTACGGGACTTGCCGTGGAGAGTTTTATGTTGACACGAGGTTGATTTTTCATGGGTTAGCTTTTATAATTTAGGTCATGGGTTACAAAACATGGTCATTTATCACTGAATAAAAAGTTTTTGTCCTTTGATTCTTTACTCTCCTAAAGTCGTTTTATTATTACATTTTTTGTTTAAAAACAATGACAGCATTATGCAGTTTTATTTTGGTTTTGACTAGGAAAAAACGAAACGCCCTTGTGTTGTGACAAAATTATTAATAAAGAAATTATAGAACATTATACTGTATGGTTATATGCAGATCGTTCTGGGGATGATCTTAGTTGTACTGAATATAATAAATATGTAAAGACTATCTACAAAGCAAACCATTTTTAAAAAAATCCATTAATTGCAGCAAAAACTGTAGTGCTCCTGATACTAAATAGTGCCCTATTCAATGCATTTAGGGTCTGTAAATGTCACAACCTGTCACCAAAGTGTCTTACAAAAATTCCTAGACAACGAGTAATGGACGGTATTGAACTCCCCACTTCAAGAGCAGCTCACAAAAACTCAGCACGGTAGCTATTAGAGGATACCAAGAAGTATGGATTGCAAACAACAGTGACAGAAAGGAAAAATAAATTATTCTTTGAATCCTTGCCATGTTAATAATGCACGAGAGGAGGGAAATTAGATACATATGCTCTTTTTGCACTGTGGCATTTCACAATGGAGAATGTATTGAGTGGTGCCATACTTGGAAGCATTTTTAGCAGTTCTGTTTAGTGCACTATAAAATTTGTATCTCAGTGTTTAGTTTTCTTTATTTTGAAACATTTACAACCATTGAAATAGAACAGGAGGGTGGCATATTTAGAGGGCAGGTATACTACACGAGGGTAAATGTCCAATCTACAGAGTTGATCAGCCTGCAGCAGCAGTTGGTCGTGATTGTGTAAATAAAAATGCATTTGTTAAACTTGATGTTATGCAAAAAACAAGGAGTCAAGCCGTAGAAAGGGTTGTAATCACATTTAAGTGAACATTATGGTATTTATACTATTCCAACTGCCGGTATGACATATTTCAGTACAAATATTCACTTATTTTTTTAATTATGTACTTTTCCTTAAGCTTTAAAGTTTCAATTGAGTTTTTCTCAAAACTAATAAAATGAACATGTGGTTCTGGCATATAGGCGACAAATTGACACCAGGTTTATTATTTTGGAATAAAATTCATGTAAGTTACGAGGGTCATTTCAGAAGTCATGGCAACTATTATTTCATTCATTCATGGTACTTCTGCCTTACAGCAGGTCTACACTCCCATGTAAAATTCCATTTTCCATCTCATTCTTTCAGACAGAGCCCTCATACTGGTCTCCAAATGGGAGTCTTTCAAGGAAGAAAAATAATGTAGTAGTATTCCCATTTCCTTTCTACATAGCAATTCCATGTCCGGGGACCGTAAGATGTACTGTTCAGCCACGAATGTTCAATCTTGCACCATCTGAAGCATACTTGCTCTGTGCTGCAAGTCGATACTAATGTCGTTGCTGCCTGACACCATGCTTGTTGGTCCGCGGGAGGTATTTCATTTCCCTCCTACCACCCATATCTGGGAGCCATTCCCCTATCCGCCACCTGGGGACGTGCCCTCTAGGGGTTACAAGCTCCCCCGAGGGAACTATTATTTATCAGTCAATAAAGCTGCAGGAAACAAAAATCAGGATATACGATTGAAAGTTGTTGGAATGTTCTTTGCAATGCTGGTACTAAATTGGGATCCGTATAGGGTAAGGGACATTGAAAGATGCGTAAATAGAGATCATTGTTTTATTCATATTACATATGCACAAAACAGTATGTGTAATACTCGTACTCTTATAATCTAACAACCTTCAAAATAATCCCCCAAAGCATCCACACATCTTTGCCAATGATGAGGAAGGCGCTATGCATCCACGTTTGAAGGCCTCCACCCAATGTGCAACAGTGCAATAGGGCAACGCCCTATCACCGAATGCTTCTCGTAGCACAGCATGACACTCACGAGCATTTCTGTCATGGAGGGCAGCAATTTTTATATATGCTCGCTGTTCAACTTCAGTGACATCCATTTCGGAACACAGTCTCCAGGATACTAACGTTTGCATGTGTTGTCTACTGGACACCAATGCACTCAGACGTCATCTGGTGATCGCATCCCATACTGTGTACACCATGTTTCCAAATGTATATAGTTCAATAACTGCATATGCGGTTATTCGGAATATATATAAAATAGTTGCCATGACTTCTGAAATGACCCTCGTATTACATATGCAGAATTTCATAACGTACTGAAAATTTTGAAGTTTTACCCAAATTGACTAGACGATCAATTTAACATTATTCTCCATACAAGTAGTAGTATAGCTTTTTTAAACAAGCTTATAAGTAGTGATTAATATATAGTATAATGTTATACCAAGTATGTGTAAATGTATTTAGGGCTGTGTTCACCAACACAGATAAAATTTCTCGGTATCGTGGATAATAAAAACTATGATTAATCCATTATCTCAAATAGTAAACCTTTCGGGTTTCACCACATAGTTTGTCACCTTGGTTTTCAAAAGCTTGGTTTTCGTCTACTCCTTGTCTGACCCTTAAATTTTTCATGAGAGATCCAACGTCATTCTGGCGGCGGTTGTGTGAAACAGCGGGGGGAAGACTGTCTATTGGCTACGTCTGGATGTGAAATGTAAACGTTGCCATAGCAACGGAAAGTTTCCCCTCACGCTGTCTCTAGCTAGTAGTTCTACAATTGGTCACTAGATGTCTCACTGTTTTGGGGGCGTGGCGTATAGCAGATAATTTTGTTTTCTCCTTGAATCTTGTGCAGAAATTAATGTCGTTAAAAATGTCCAAGTACGGCATACGTTCCTTTATCCATTAGGGTGCCTTATTCTGTGTTCTACTTCATATTCCTCGTCACTGTGATCATCTCTCATGTTGATCAGATGTTCCAATCTCCTACGTGCCATCTAGATGTTGCAGTTAGCTTGGTTTATCCTGTTTTGCTGGCCGATATTTCACCGGTAAAGCATTAGCTTGGATATTATCGAAAAACCAAGTTACTGTAGCTGGTGAAACGCAAAATGGACAATATCGCAGCTTTTCGGTCTAAAAACCAAGATCAGACAGATTATCGGCATTGGTGAACACAGCCCTTAGTACATTTTTAGTGTAGTCAACTAGCTAGTGAGTAGGTTATCTACTCAGCTTGTGAGCAAGTTAGCTGATCACTTCAAGTCAACAGCAAGTCTTCTTAGACATGTTGTATATTCAACTGATGATGACACAACAAGTGTGTTGAAATAAATATCAACTTCTTGATGCAATAATAACTTACTGAGATCTACTTGCTGGGAACAAAGGCAGAACTCCAGCTACTTATCAATTCTTAATGCAGGTTAAGCTTTATTGACTGTTGTTTATAAATTGTGAAGAATGTAAGTTGTTTTATAAAAATACCATATGTGTATAGTGTTTTTTCAGCAAATATGTAAACAGCTAATTTTCAGCTGAGTTTTCCTATAAATATACCCAGTAAATAACATATAAATATATTTAATTCCAAATTTCGTAGTATATTTTAATATCTATTGGAAAAATTACGACCAATTTTAGGACCCTACATACGGGGGTCTTAATTTTAAAGCTGATAAACTATTACTAACTTTTATTAATTAATAGGGGTACGCCGTAGCATAGTGGTTGAGGCGCTGCGCTACAAACCGGAATTTTGCGGGTTCGATTCCCGATGAGGTCGGAGTTTTTCAATTGGCCTAATCCTTCTGGTGGCACTATGGCCCTGGGGTCAACTCAGCCTCTAACAGAAATGTGTACCAGGAGCAATCCTGGGGGTAAAGGCGGCCAGTGCGTAAGGCTGACACCCTTACCACCTTCACGTGCCGAATGTCCAAAATCTGGGAGCCTCAGCCTCCTGGAACCCTCTGGGCCTCCATGGCCTTTATAGGGATCACTTTACTTTATTAATTAATCTATATCATATTGATATGACTTAGTTGATATTCAACTATTACTTCATAAATTATTACTAATATATTAATTTATAACCTGTAACGAAATAGACATAAGGTATAGGCTCACCTACACTAAGAAATGTACTAAATACACTTACACATATTTGGGGTAACATTGTACTTTATATTAAGCTCTACACATAGGCTTGCTTAACAAAACTATGCTCCCACTTCTATGGAGAATAATATTGATCTTCTAGTCAACTTGGATAAAATTTCAAAATGAAATTCTGCATATATAATACATGAACTTTATTCTAGGATAATAAACCTGGTGTCAATATATAATTTTTACTTATATTATTTTTATCTATTAATTGTAACATATAAGAATCTTAACATCTCTAATACTACATTCACACTAAGGAATTTGTTGCAAGGATATGTGTCCAAGCACATGTATCACAACCTATTTGCCACAAGTCGTAAACCTATTGAACATATTCCTAGTCCCTGAACACAAACAGTGAATAAAATGTACCAGAAACAAGGTTCCGCCACAAGTTCTTGTTTGCTCTCCAAAAGCGATAACATTGAACAAATCCCAGTGAAAATGCTCTTTGCACGTGTGCTGTAGTCATGTTTCTTGTGACAGCTGACTGACGACTGTCAGCTGTTTGTGGTTATGATCAATCCCATGAGATATATTGCTATGTTCACACTGTTTTATTTTACAAAACAGAACATAAGATGATCTAGAAATATTCTCCCTCACATTCTTAATACCTTTGTAGAAAATTTTAATTTAGGCCTAAGTTATAGGCACACTTTTTTTTCCTTGAATAGATTCTGTGTTTAATACGAAATAACCAAGAGAACATCTGCATGTGCTTACCGAGAAAATTGATGAAATAGGAGAGCTATTAGAACAGTATCAGAAATAAATTCGGCCTAGGCGGGATTCATGGCAGATAATGTGTGCGTGTTGATTTTAAAGCAGATTTTCTACAAAGGTGTCACATATGTGGTAAATGAAGGGTCAGCACCTCTAGCACCTCTTATAAACAGTTAAGCACAATAATATACAATTTTAATAATGATTATACTATTATTTTGCGAGATTAAACAAACCCATTCTGTACCGACTGCAGTGAATCAAAGTTATCTGCTATTGCTGCATTACCTGCCGGGCAGCTTGATTCCGAGGCTCCGGGCTCATAAAACATGCTCTGCTAAAGAATATTAAACAAGTTTGAATTTGCAAACAATTATACGACCAGACATTGCTTTAAAGCTGAAATGTCAATGTTTAATAAACCATTCTTACCGTAAAATTCAGAATTAAAAATAGTGACTGCCCAGATAAATATAAATCCCTCCTTTTTAACGGCCGACTAAGTTGACGCTAGAGCTCAGAAGATTTAATGAGCATTAGTACAGTATAATATTGTTATTTTCTTCTGCAAATTAAGTGTTTGTCGGTTACAAACTTGTTCTGGGTGAATCATCAATACTTTTGAAGCAGAAAGAAGCAAAAGTTCTGCATTTAAAGCCATACTTGTGCCTGACAACAAATTCCTCAGTGTGAACGCTCACATGCAACATTTGTGCAAAGAACATGTACATAGGATAAGTATCCAGATACAAGAATCACGGAAATGTATATGGGATTTGTATGGAGTATTTATGTCTGCAACAGATTTCTCAGTGTGAACATAGCATAATATAGCCCTACCTATACGTGTTCTCAAGATAATATTTTATTGTTATTAATGATACTTGTTTTTGTGCAATTTATTACAAAATTGTACAAAATCTGGAATTGTTGATCATATGAATGTCAATGTATATAATAAACTTTACGCCAATTACGTAATATACATAAATATTTTACAATCAATTGACAATACTATCTCAAAATAGCATTTTATACGAAAGTGGACCTGTCCTTCTGTATTAACAACTTCTAATTAAATATTTTTGTTGCTGAGAATAATGTTACAATTTCTTCTATCTTAACTATATAGACTAGTAACTAATAAATATTATAATTTGTGAATACTGCCATTGCAATACATCATTTTATTTAATTAATTTATGATTATTATAATCTATGTTTCCAGCATTCAGATTTTCTGATAGGTTTTACACACATTAGTGGTTTTAGGCTGAACTTTTACAACTATGTTATTATGCTTATCACTAGTAGAATGAAATTTATTAATAATTTAGAATTTAAAACAACACACTTATTTTTATCACTCAACTTCACTTATTAAATAGATAATTACCCATAACGCGTTTCACAAGCTATAGCTTGCATCATCAGATGGACACTGCCGGTTTCACTGGATTGCTGGTAGATGGCTCTGTAGGAAGGATCCATCTTGCGATCAAGTCGTTTTCATTTGGTATGTCAAAATTAACTAAATTGTTCTTGTTCCTTTGGATATAAATTCTTTCCCATACACTCAGGTCCACCGATTTATTTACACGATTTAATAATCTTATGTCGTCGTCAAATTCATGTTTTTCAGTCCAGTAATGGTGGGCCACTGCTGATTTATCTAATTGCTTGTACCCAATATTTCTTAAATTCTCTTTGTGCCTGACAGTTAAATTTCTTTTTGTTTTGCCAATATATGATTTGTCACAGTCCTTGCATTTTATTTCGTAGATGCCCGAATTCTTGTTGGGAGTAATTTTGTCCCTTTGTTCTGATTTTAGTAGATTTCTAATGCTATATTGGTTAGAAGGAGTCAATTTAATGTTCACCTCTTTGAATACTTTTTTGAATTTGTGATGGAATTTGGGGTGATAAGTGAACTTCTTGATTACCAAGTCCTCCTTGATGCACCTCAGGGTGCTCTGATTCTCAATTTGTTTCTGTTTTTTAAATTTTCTAATTCTCTGGTGAACTAAATCAGAGCTGAAACCATTTTTCTGCGCTGTGCTAATGATCCGGTTGTATTCTGCATTGTATTCAGATTCGCTTAAGGGTAAGTTCACTAATCTGAACGTGAGGCTATTTAACACTGCATGTTTGTGTTCTCTAGGGTTATACCCCTCATGTTTACCCCTCACATCGATGACATTTTCGCAGTGGCCAATAGAAAACTAGCCGATGATGCTCTGAAGTTACTAAACTTACAGGACCATTCTATTAAATTCACAGAAGAGAGAGAATCAAAAAATTTCCTACCGTTCCTAGATTTGAAAATAATTAGAAACGTGAACAAGCTGGATTTCGGAATTTTCAGAAAGAGTACACACACAGATAATTATATTAAACATGAGGGGTATAACCTCCCAACAAGAATTCGGGCATCTACGAAATAAAATGCAAGGACTGTGACAAATCATATATTGGCAAATCAAAAAGAAATTTAACTATCAGGCACAAAGACCATTTAAGAAATATTAGGTACAAGCAATTAGATAAATCAGCAGTGGCCCACCATTACTGGACTGAAAAACATGAATTTGACGACGACATAAGATTATTAAAATGTGTAAATAAACCGGTGGACCTGAGTGTATGGGAAAGAATTTATATCCAAAGGAACAAGAACAATTTAGTTAATTTTGACATACCAAATGAAAACGACTTGATCGCAAGATGGATCCTTCCTATAGAGCCATCTACCAGCAATCCAGTGAAACCGGCAGTGTCCATCTGATGATGCAAGCTATAGCTTGTGAAACGCGTTATGGGTAATTATCTATTTAATAAGTGAAGTTGAGTGATAAAAATAAGTGTGTTGTTTTAATTTAACCACTTCACTGTGTATTCCCGCATGAATTATCGTAAATCTAGAATTTGTTAGAAAATATACAACAAAATCAGTGATCCAATAATAAAGTCCATTGTTCGTTGCATCAAGGAATTTAAAAATTCACCATATAGCAATCCAGCTTAGTATCATAGAGATATTTTGTATTTTTCAGGTTTCAGAAGACCAGGTGGTGATGGCACACTCACCTTTACGAATGTTTCAAGAATTCCATTCGAAGAGGCTGCTGATATCTGGTCAGGGGCCCATTAAAGAAATTGCAAAGCATCTTGGCTTTAATAGGGTAGTGACAATTGAGGAAATGAGGTATACATTTCCGATGTTGGATTGTGTTGATCACAAACGAAGAAAGGCTGTGGTGAGTGTATTTACTCAATCTTCTAATTAGGGTATTTTTCTACCAGTGAGGTGAACTAGTGATTTTTTATTTATTATTATTATTTTTTTAAGTTTTAAGTTTTATTTGATGTTGGCCTTTAGCCTAATAGGTATGCAGGATCAGTTCCTGCACTATAAACTCCTTAAAAATATTCATGGCATCTGATGACAGGAAATAGTCTCCATTCGCTGCTACACATGTCCCACAGCCTCTAAAAGAGAGTAAAACCCTGTTTAACATTCTGCTTTGAAGGAAATTCCTTTTTAAGGAATAAAATTTGCATTCCCTCATTTATTACCACAAGAGCAGTGGTTACTTGAGTAGTAGCTGTACCTCAGTCATACTTTAGTATTAGCATTATAAGTAGCCTACTATATTTTTCGGACCATAAGATGCATCTAATGGTCTGAAGTAAACTTAAAAAAAATAAAAATAATAATAATAATAATAATAATAATAATTGTAATAAATAATACCGGTAATGCCATAACCATAAATAAGACGTATTGTGGTAAATTAGTTGCAGATCGTGGCACAGACTGTACATCAGTGCATTTGTCAGTCATAAAATGATGGTACGGGTCATTCCATGCCAAATCATCACAATAAAGTGTAATCTCCAACCCGACCATCTCAGATTTACATGAAATTCGGTAAGAAGTTAAAATACATGAAGTTGTACACACACGCAAAATTTTACCCCTCAGTGATTTACGATATCCATACAGCAGGGTTGCAAACATGATAAAAATTGTAAAATTTTCCCTTGCATGCTCTGCAAAAAATAAATCATAACTTTACTTCTAATTGAGGTAAAACTTTCATGTTGGTCTCATTTTGAAGCTAAAGGTACATAGTTTCCATTAAAAATAGTTGCATTTCAAAATGTTAATTTTTTCATTCCAAGGTCAAAAGGTGTAACCTTTGACCTTGAGTATCTAAGAAACTGTATCTTTAATTTTATTGAAGAAATGATATTGTGACAAAGCCAGAAAAGCCTAGAGCCTGTTAGAAGGAGGAGTAAGCTAGAAAGAACGAGAAACGACGGAGTCTGGAAACATCGCGGCCCTAGTGGATGGGTGGCAGACGAGCGCCAGTGGGCGTGACAGCAGCGCGGCTATTGGAGCCGCGTGTCGACGGGTGCGGCCTACTCCCTGGCACGACGGCGCGGCGAGTGACGGTGCGCGCTCGTGGGAGGGGCCAGAGGTGGAGCCACGCGCTAGGGCTGTGACTTCTCCCCGCGCGGACATTCTAGACCATGCGCGGGCGGAGCTTTCCAGATCTCGACTCTGGAACCTTCGTTAAGGCTATATAAGGAGTGCGAGCAGCCGAGCCGTGCAGTTCAGTTCAGTGTGGAGAGTCAGTCAGTACATCAGAGGAGAGACAGTCCGTGAAGAGTCGGAGGGTCAACGAGGGAACAGTCAGAGAGGCAGTCCGTGAGTAGCGGCGAGCGTCAGCGTCAGAGGGTGAGCTGGACGGAGAGGACTGATCAGCGCGGTCTCAAGTGAGTGAGTCTTGGGAAGCTGAGGAGCCAGTGACCGGAGGGACCCGAGAGCGGAATAGCTAGTCAACGGGGAACTAGTGACCGGAGGGAAGGGTGAACGGAAGAGCTGGTGAGCTGATCTGGGCTGAGGTAGTGCCGTCCCGGGGAACTCGGCGCGACGGGAGGATCGCACAGCGGCAGCGAGGACTGTGGAGTTGACCGGCGCGACGTGGGATGATCTGGATTGGACTGGAACTGTGCTGTAATTAGGACTGAGCACAGTGAGAGTGAGCACTGAACAGGACAGTAAACTGGTGAATAGTCTGGAGTTTTCTGGCTGTATTGTCAATTGTTGTAGTAAATAAAGAAACCTCCATCCTTCAATTATAAACTCGGTGTTCTGATTTTGAACCCCGACGAGCCCTTGTTACACTGGTGTCAGAAGTGGGATATAATTGAAGGAAGGCAAGATGGAGGAACGCAAGATGGAGGACATGTTCAAATCATTTCTTCAGCAGATGACAGAGAAAATGGACCAGCTGAACGAGAAAATGGACAAGCGATATGAACAGATGAACGAGAAAATGGACCAGCGGAGCACCGAGTTAAGGCAGCAGAACGACCGACTGAACGAAAAAATGGACCGGCAGAACTCCGAAGTGAAAGAAATAAGAGGAATTATAAGGGAAATGAAGAACCTGCACTTAGGCCCGAAGGAAGAACTCGAGCAGGAACTGAAACCGGCCAAGGAAAGATTAAATGAACCGGACAGCGAACTGATGGCCGTGAAGAATGAACTAGAGAGACAGGCCGAGGTGGAAGATAAGAAAGAGCAGGAGGAGGACAGGGCCATCACCGTACCACCAGCTACCGAAGGGGAAGATCACGCCCTGAGTGAACAACAGCGGGACGACGTGGACGTAAGACGGGCACCGCGGGACGACGTGGACGCCGGAGAGACACCACGAGACGACGTGGACGGAGGACAAACACCGAGGGACGTCGTGTCGGGTAGGGGACCGACGTGTGAAGAGGTAGCCAGTCGCAGCGCCATCTACGAGGGCTGTGGGGCCCGGCGGGACGCCCTAGTGGTCAGGGACGGGGTCCTGAAAGGAAGCTGGGAGTCTGCGGACGGGAAGGCGACTGCGGAGAACCTAGTCCTTCCGAAAGTCAGAATCCAGGAGGTCCTGGAGGAAGTCCACGCAAGAGCAACAGGTGACCACTCGGAGCGAACCGGATCCTCGACAAACTGCGGAGAATGTTCTACTGGTTGCACCAATGGAGTGACGCCGAGAGGCGGCGTGAACAACGCGACACCTGTGCTGCCAGCAGAGGGCCTAGAACTTGCAGCCGTGGGGCCATGAGGCAATACAACGTGGCCGGCCCATGCTCCATTGTTGATGATGGAAATCGGTACCTGTTGTTGGCCATGAATTAGTTCACCAAGTGGCCAGAAGTCTACCGCATCCAACGACAGCCAAGAGGGAAGATGCCGGTAGTTCACCTGGACCGTCTGGCGGTATATCATGGGGCACTTCGGGACGAAGGCCCTTAAGGAGGGGGCAATGTGACAAAGCCAGAAAAGCCTAGAGCCTGTTAGAAGGAGGAGTAAGCTAGAAAGAACGAGAAACGACGGAGTCTGGAAACATCGCGGCCCTAGTGGATGGGTGGCAGACGAGCGCCAGTGGGCGTGACAGCAGCGCGGCTATTGGAGCCGCGTGTCGACGGGTGCGGCCTACTCCCTGGCACGACGGCGCGGCGAGTGACGGTGCGCGCTCGTGGGAGGGGCCAGAGGTGGAGCCACGCGCTAGGGCTGTGACTTCTCCCCGCGCGGACATTCTAGACCATGCGCGGGCGGAGCTTTCCAGATCTCGACTCTGGAACCTTCGTTAAGGCTATATAAGGAGTGCGAGCAGCCGAGCCGTGCAGTTCAGTTCAGTGTGGAGAGTCAGTCAGTACATCAGAGGAGAGACAGTCCGTGAAGAGTCGGAGGGTCAACGAGGGAACAGTCAGAGAGGCAGTCCGTGAGTAGCGGCGAGCGTCAGCGTCAGAGGGTGAGCTGGACGGAGAGGACTGATCAGCGCGGTCTCAAGTGAGTGAGTCTTGGGAAGCTGAGGAGCCAGTGACCGGAGGGACCCGAGAGCGGAATAGCTAGTCAACGGGGAACTAGTGACCGGAGGGAAGGGTGAACGGAAGAGCTGGTGAGCTGATCTGGGCTGAGGTAGTGCCGTCCCGGGGAACTCGGCGCGACGGGAGGATCGCACAGCGGCAGCGAGGACTGTGGAGTTGACCGGCGCGACGTGGGATGATCTGGATTGGACTGGAACTGTGCTGTAATTAGGACTGAGCACAGTGAGAGTGAGCACTGAACAGGACAGTAAACTGGTGAATAGTCTGGAGTTTTCTGGCTGTATTGTCAATTGTTGTAGTAAATAAAGAAACCTCCATCCTTCAATTATAAACTCGGTGTTCTGATTTTGAACCCCGACGAGCCCTTGTTACAATATGTTAGGCAGTTAAATGCATTCTATCTTTGGTACAAATTTCATTTTGGGATGGCTTTGGGAACAGGAGAAAAAAATTTCCCTATAATATACAGCCACATGGCTGACTCACTCACTCACTCAATGACATTAATGTTTGCCCACTTTCAGATGAGCTAGAAACTTGAAATTTGGTACACGTATAGCGTTTAGGCTGTAAACCACATAGAAATTCCAAAAAGGTTCTTTTTTTATTTTTAGCCCTATAAACCTCCCGAAAAGGGCTCGGCTAAGCTCACTGACATTAATGTTTGATCACTTCCAGATGAGCCAGAAACTTGAAATTTGGTACACTTTTAAGCTTTTTAAATTTTAGGCTGTAAACCACAGGAAAATTCCAAAAAGTTAATTTTTTTATTATTTCTAGCCCTAAAAACTCCCGAAAAAGGGCTCGGCTCTACTCACTGACATTAATGTTTACCCACTTCCAGATGATCTAGAAACTTGAAATTTGGTACACGTATAGCGTTTAGGCTGTAAACCACAGGAAAATTCCAAAAAGTTTTGTTTTAAATTCGTAGCCCTAAAAACCCCCCGAAAAGGGCTTGGGTCAGGTCACTGACATTAATGTTTGCCCACTTCCAGATAAGCTAGAAACTTGAAATTTGGTACACATATAGCTTTCAGGCTGTAAACCACAGGAAAATTCCAAAAAAATTAACTTTTTTAATTTGTAGATATTTCACCCAACCGGTCAAGAGATAGAGCTGCAGCCGCCGCAAGGCAGAAACCCACACAAATTTAAAAAAAAAAAAAAAAACTTTTTGGAATTTTCCTGTGGTTTACAGCCTAAACGCTATACGTGTACCAAATTTCAAGTTTCTAGCTCATCTGGAAGTGGGTAAACATTAATGTCAGTGAGCTGAGCCCTTTTTCGGGTTTTTTTAGGGCTAAAAATAATTAAAATATTAACTTTTTGGAATTTTCCTGTGGTTTACAGCCAAAAATTTAAAAAGCCTAAAAGTGTATCAAATTTCAAGTTTCTGGCTCATCTGGAAGTGATCAAACATTAATGTCAGTGAGCCGAGCCGAGCCCTTTTCCGGGGGGTTTTTAGGGCTAAAAATTAAAAAATTACCTTTTTGGAATTTTTATGTGGTTTACAGCCTAAACGCTATACGTGTACCAAGTTTCAAGTTTCTAGCTCATCTGAAAGTGGGCAAACATTAATGTCAGTGAGTGAGTGAGTGAGTCAGCCATGTGGCTTTATATTATAGGGAATTTTTTTCTCCTGTTCCCAAAGCCATCCCAAAATGAAATTTATACCAAAGATAGAATGCATTTAACTGCCTAACATATCTTTTCTTCAATAAAATTACAAGTTACAAGTTACAAGTTTTTATTTAAAGAAGAGTTACAGAAAGAGTTACATAAGTTACCCCAAAAGGAGCAAAGCTCAAAATTAAAGATACAGTTTCTTAGATACTCAAGGTCAAAGGTTACACCTTTTGACCTTGGAATGAAAAAATTAATATTTTGAAATGCAACTATTTTTAATGGAAACTATGTACCTTTAGCTTAAAAATGAGACCAACATGAAGGTTTTACCTCAATTAGAAGTAAAGTTATGATTTATTTTTGCAGAGCATGCAAGGGAAAATTTTACAATTTTTATCATGTTTGCAACCCTGCTGTATGAATATCGTAAATCACTGAGGGGTAAAATTTTGCGTGTGTGTACAACTTCATGTATTTTAACTTCTTACCGCATTTCATGTAAATCTGAGATTTTCGGGTTGGGGGCTGTGATGATTTGGCATGGAATGACCCGTACATACAATGCGAAAAGAAAGGAATTTTGTGTTCTTTCATACAAACAGAGTTGAATCCATGGGGTGGTCTAAATGAAGGCAATGACCTCTAAACAGCCTTGTTCCATTACATTTACCTTTTGCTGTATTGAGGGTGAGAGGGTGTAAAAGTATTTTCAGTCTTTCATGAGAA
This sequence comes from Ectobius pallidus, assembly GCA_964059195.1. Lineage (NCBI taxonomy): Eukaryota > Metazoa > Arthropoda > Insecta > Blattodea > Ectobiidae > Ectobius > Ectobius pallidus. Next base: position 54,670,473 of record CAXKWD010000011.1, read on the forward strand.
ATCAGTTATCAATTGTTTGGTAAGGGAATCTTGAAGTGTATAACATTGTCTGAAAATTTATGCAATGTCATCTGTACAGAAGAGATTTTCATACAATGCAGGTTTTAAGTTATTAGTTGTGCAGTATGCGAAACAACACAGAAAATACCAGCAGGAAGACGTTTCGGGCCCTAACTACAGAAAAAATTATTTGTGAGCGGTGAAAACAAGAAAATGATTTGTTATATCTCACAAAAAAAATAGAAGAATAAAAAAATCTTCTCTTAAATTTCCTTCCTAAAGGAAGCATGGTGCGTTTTATGGTCTTATGGTCTAAGAAATACAGTATTCTACTTTCACTGAATTATCTATGGATGGGGGGTTAAGGTTTAAATAAGGGAGATTAGGGGGGCCTTGCTCCCTTAGAACAAGAGTAACGAAATAACTCAGCTTATTGAATTGTAACTTGACAAGACTCAGAGAAGGTAATATAATTTTTTCACATGAATAAACAATTTCAGCAGAAAGGAAAAAGGCCTGAATCTTCCACAGACATGGATTCCAGCATTAATAACTCGGAAAGAATATAGCTCAACAAGGGACGCTCTCATGGCCATAGATGCAACAAACACAACAGCCAAGCCACCCCTTTTGATATAAAAGAAGTATGCAAATGGAACCAATGAATGATGCCAAGACACTAGCAAGTACTGTTGTTCCAGGCATCATTTTCAGACTAGACAACTGAAGATGTTCCCTGCAGCTGGGAATAGAATACATCTTTGAAAACTGCCTACATCCCAGAAGATGTCTATATTTCAAGATTCTGGCTGTGAAAACCTCACATTAGTCAACAGTGACTAAAGCCTTAGAAGACCTAATTCAGTGTGCATGAAACTTGTTTTTGGTTGCATTAATCCTTGAGCTCTTCTGAAAAAACCCAAACGTAAATAGTTGCAAATTAAGAAAAATGCTCACTGTAATGCCTTCTCAACAGAATAATTATTATCGCCTCACTCATAACGTTGACGTTGACGTTGGCTCGCTTTGTTCTCATATTACAATGCTTGTTGTTACTGTAAAAGGTTTTCTCTAAAGAAACCGCTGACTGAATTCGTGTTGCCAATTTTCTCATTGCTCAATGTCATTGCCACGTAAGTGTTTTGCTGCATCTACATCTTCCCACTCTGTTTACTAACACTGTGCAGTGTGGCAACTACTCCAAGCAGCGGCGACTTCTTTGATGTTAACTGTCAACGAATTGAGCGAGGCGATTATAGCAATTTATGTATTTTGATGAAAATGAAAATTGCTGACAACAACGGATAACAATATAGTACTTAACACTAGATTGAACTGACTCATGAATTGTAGTTGGTCTCCTGCTTATATGAAAAATTCCATAGATGTGTAGTTGGGTGATGAGAGAAAATAATGCAGATGGCAGAGCAGAAAATTAAGAACAGCCCCTATTTACTAGCATACCAGAACACAAGTAATTAACTTAACAAAATGTGGTGAGTTACATAAATATGATAGATCCATTTTATTCAATTAATTTTCTTGTTAGGTAAGATCTGCTGTAACAAGAGGTTTATAACAGGGAAAATTGTTGTGTAGGGCCCAATTTATCCAAGTCATGTTTTAATTTGACTATTCCACTCATATTCCGCATGTTTGATCTTGACCAATAACGCTTAGCAATTCCTCGGATATAGACCACTCACGATCGTTTATCTTATAAAATGCTTGCTATTAATATGAGGAAGATGTTTTATCGATAAAATCGTCTGCTCATTACTGGACATGTAAGCATCAGTGTGCAGTGATTAATACGCAGAGGTGTACAAATCTCGATTTTAGCTTGCCCAAACCCGCTTGAACGCCAGGCAAGCAAGTTGCCAGCGTCATAGCTAGGAAGCAGGCAGGTTTCTCTAAGCCTGATGGGTCAGGTCAAATCCAGCCTAGGCAAGTCAGAATAAGCTTGCGACATTCCTATCAGCTGCTGAGTGTAGGTAATACTTTCTTGCTTTTCTACATGCTGGTAGAAGAAATTCACCATGCAGATAAATAAAAGGTGGATAAAGTATTAAAAATCGTTTTAGCGTCTTAACACAATTATTATTTTTATTATTAGGTAGATTTCGAAGAAAAATCTACCTAATGACTTTCAAAAAATTCGTTCATATCGTTATGTTTCATGCCTCCCTAAGTACGAAACCACCGCCTGTTAAAAAAATTGTGATATTTATATTTATATACAGTACCATATGTATATGTATATATATATATATATATATATTTATATATATGCATATATACCTTTACAAGCTAGCGGCCGTAATTTTCAAGATATTTGAATCAAATTTTATTATATTATTTCTAGGCCCAATAGTTCAGACAAGTTCGTTAATGAGCAAAATTGGCCTGAGGGGGTGGTCGGGGGAGGGGGTTGAAATTTTAAAACATTTATATCTCGTCCCCTATGAAGTATAGAGGGAAACTTTGATTGAATAAATTAGAGTACTCCTTATGGAGTTCACAGTGACACCAACGATTCGGAGGTTTTGGGAGTACGAGTGGGGGTGGGGGTATGGGGATGGAAATTCGAAATTTTCGAAACTACGTCTTGTGGGGTATCGTTGAAAAGCTCTTGATGAGTACTCTACAAATCAATAACTAGTTTCTTGATAGTTCTCATATAAGGCGAGATTTGAATGTTTGAAAAAGTTCTCTTTCCTCTTTTTTGCAGTTATTATTGCGGGTTTGTCATGCCAAGGCTAAAGAAGAAGAGTGCTACGCAGCGACAGTAAATTAAAACAAAAGCACTTCGAAATCTACCTCAGCTTGTAGGCTTGCGTAAAGGGATGTTTGTTATTGTTATTAATGATTTTATGATGTTTTCTCAAAAATGTTTGAAAATTTTTCCCATGCCGGACTAGTACTTTTGTTCATTGATAATTAATTCAAACTGTCCACATTTTAGTTTCTCCTCGGCTTCCTTCAGGGTAAAATTCTCTAAATACATCTGAAGTTCCTCAACTACGTAATTGCACGACTTACCAGTGCACTGCTATACCCAGTTTCATATTCTTTCCACCAGGCCTTGCAGTTTCCTTAGGTCCTGAGCAACCCACCAAGTTATGAAGAGCTTATGACTCATAGCGACAGTATTTCTTATCATCGTTGTAATCTGGCTTGCTTTCAAGTCAAGCAAGTTAAAAGCTGTGACTGGTTGCAGAATTTCAAAGGGGCAGGCAAGCTAAAATCAGAATATGTACACCTCTATTAATACGTCACACGCTGTAATTTAAGCATCACAAAAACAGATTATTTTATACAACATAATATCTCTGGAAATTTAAATAATAAAAAGTTCATTGATTAAAACACAGTTTTCATTCGGTGCAAGTCAGTTGGTGTGATTTTACTCTGTTCTGCTGTTAGCTTACCTGAATGATGTTAACTATGTCTTATAAGTAGGGTTCGGAAGTTTATGACCTAAAAATGGAAAATATGACTTTAAAAGTGACTAAATATGACCCAAAAATCCGAAATATGGCCTCATAAAGGAACGTATTTTCTAAAAATAAATGTTTCACATTTAAACGTTTATTGACACTAAATTATTACATCACATTAATTCAATCAGATAATCACTTTTTAACAATTTTACAGGTGATTTACAGTTTTATTTGTAAAAAACTTCTAATCTGTTAATGTTTCCAGATGCCACTGCAAATGTGAACTGAAAATATTTTTAACATGTATGTTGGAAGTTGTTTACTACAAGGAGGAAGAGGTATATGTTATTGTCCCTTCACATTTCAGTTAGAGTAAAACCAAAATATTTGGACTCTTTTTTGGAAAAAATTCAAGTCGACAATTGAAGATCGTTTTTTCAAAAGTATAGTTTTGAGATATCGGATTTTGATAGAACACCTTAACCGGAGATATCACATTTTGCAAAAACTACCGTTTTTCTACCATTTCTGAGTAGAACAGATGTCGGAATATGAAAGAACCAGTATAACCATTGGAAAGGCAGCTACTTAAACTAAACTATATATATCTCAATTTCATCAAAACCTACAGTTATCGGCTTTTGAAAAAACGCTTCTCATTTGATTGCGCATACTGCATAATTGTGCCCTTCTACTGCGTTTATAACTGCAATATGACGTTAAATTACAAATATGACTGAGACCATGAAAATGACCAAAATATGACGTTATATGCAAAATAAAAATGGTCCGATTAGGATAACAAATGTGCAATTAATGTTTAATTTGTGTTTGCGGCAAGAATGGAGGTCAGAATAAAAATATGACATGTCATAAACATCTGAACCCTACTTATAAGTACCATTGGTAGCACTATCACAACATGATAACTTGAATCGACTCATGGATGGTTGATTCATAGTATGCCGTGATCTCGTAGCTGTTAGTTTTGTTTTTATACAACAAAGCACGAAAGTAATTATTATTTGTATAATCCGTTACACTTTTATTCATGGAATAGTCTTAATAAATCCAACTCGAGTTGACAAGTTTCATCGGATAAATTCACTCATGCTGCGCAGTCGCAAACCTATCGATAAACTCGTCAACTCTCGCGTGATTACCTATGATAAAAGAGGCATTCAGTAAGGGGTTTAGAATTAAATCCTGTCCACTCTGTACATGAAGCATAGGGCCTTCTGGAGAAGGTTTCATTTACTGTAGCTAATGTATTTACTTATACAAGACAGAATGGCAGGGGCCAAGTTCATCACCTCGGAGATCTAGTAGAAGATTAGGTTATCCTTGGACATTAATGGGCTGGGAAAACTGGTCCAGAGGCTCTATTTTAGATTTGGAATTCTTTATTATGTAAAATCTACGACACAGGACCCACAGTTCCAAGACTTCTTTCCCAGGATTTTTACATCCTGAAGTATCCATCAGCCCAGTAAGAGTTTTACTATAGGGAAATTGTTGAGATCTTGGATAGGAGCCAGTTTATCATAGGTAAGATAATGAGAGGTCTGGGTTTACCAATATTCTTGAGAGAATCTCGATATCAAGTATTGTAGCTATTTACAGGGTTGGCAACGATTTTCCCACCCGCAATAAATACCATGGAAAAAATTGGTATTTACCATCCTGGGAAATATTTAGTTTTCTCCACATGGGTAAACTGGAAAAAACTCATTACTGAGACATTTTTATATATTAATTTTTTTTAGTACCGGTAGTCCTAATCTAAACTGTTATTGCAACTTTTAATGTAACAAAAATTACTTTTTAAGTCTTATTGTCATTGTATAGCAACATTATTTTTGTGATGTGCTGAGAAAGCACGTTCTGCGCAGCAGCCTGGAAGCAAGTAAAGGCTCACGTAAATAACCCCTCAATTCAAGTGCATGGATTTCTGTATTATTCCTACCTTTGTCATACCGAAGATGTTGAAAATGATCTCTGTGTACTGCCACACATTTCTGACATCTTAAGAAAGTTTTTATTCGCACACATTAATTCTTCTTGTGAAATTGCTGCAATTTCTCTTCTTATGTTCTCTTTCAGTTCTTCAATTGTATGAGGGTTATTCTTGTACACTTTATTTTTTTAAGTTCCCCCAAATATAAAAATCACATACAGTAAGATCTGGAGATCTTGCTGATCATAACCCCTTACTAATTACCCTATCTTCAAACACTTCTTCAATTTTTTTTTTTTTTTTTTTTTTTTTCTTTCTTTCTTTCTTCACCACACATACAATTTACTATATAAACACAATTACATAAAAAGTTACAAAGAATACAAGTCATAAAACCAACAAATTAATATTTGGAAAAAATACAAGCTGAATCAATATCATTTAATCAATTAAAAACAATATAATTTATTAAATAATTATTTTAATTATTGCCTCCGAATGGGGATTGCTCGTCATCAGAGGAGGATGTCAGATACAGTGAAAATTGGGAGAAAGAAGTGGACGTGCAAATAGATTACATAAAAAATGTAAAAAATTAAGAGCTAGGATTAAAATACTAAATCTAATAATGTATAAGTACTAAAAGTGGTAAAAAAAATTAGTATAGTTAAAAAATGAGTTACATTTTAGGATATTAATAATTAAGTTGACTAATTCTAAAGATTTCTTTCATTCTAATTTTAAATTTTGACGTAGGTTTATTTTCTAGATCCGGTTGATGTGAGAGAAAGTTATTATATAGTTTTTTGCCATAATTGGAGCTATGTTTCATTGCAGCAGTCGTCGAACATTTTGTTTCTGTAAAATGGATGACCATATTCCTTCTAGTATTACGGTTGTGCCAATAGGTATTGAAGTTTTTTACATTTTTGTGAAAATAAGTTAATAAAGTATATTTGTATATTTGCTCTATCTTCAAAATGTTAAATTCAGAAAAAATAAGTTTAGTAGGATAATCAATAGGTTTTTTAAGCAAATTTTTATTATTCTTTTCTGTAGTAATTCCAGTGGCTTTCTTGTAGATTGTGTAACATTGCCCCAACCCATGGACTGAACGGAGTATGGACTGAACCATAGATAAATAAATTGTACGTAGGACATTGATAGGTAGGTATGCACGTAGGATAACAAATTTATAAACAATTTTGCGTAATTTGTTGCATAAAAATGCAATGTGTTTATCCCATTTAAGGTACTGGTCAATTTGGATACCTAGATATTTAACGTGTGCATTTGCTTAAAGATGGGCAGTCACAGTATGGAAGAAATGTACAATTCGATTTATGAATTTTTACATTAAGATTGGAATCTATGCTTTTGATATTTTGTGATGTCACAGAAAAGGGAAGAACCGTTGTTTTAGTAGCGTTTAAGGAGAGAAGATTTGAGTCAAGCCATTTTTTTATTAAATGCAATCCACGGTTAGCATTAAAAAAAGTTTCGTTCCAATTCAGGCCACTAAAAATTGCTACAGTATCATCTGCATAGGAATACATACTACCATTAAATTCCGACAGATCAATGCTTAATAAACTATTAATATTTATTAAAACAAGATGGGCCCAAGCACTGTGCCCTGAAGTACACCTGTACTTAGGTTTTCTATTTCATCAATTTTGCATATTTGTGTTCTGTTGCTTAAATATAAGCTAGACAATTCATGGACGTTACCTCTTAGCCCAATGATTTTTTAATTTTTATAATAATTTATCATGATTAACCGTGTCAAATGCCATAAATCTTTCATAATCCTATTTGTAACATTTAATACAGTGTCATCAGTACAGAGATTGCTACGAAAACCGAACTGATTCGAAGATAATAGGTTTTTTTTTTTTCTAAATAAGTTAAGTTATCAGTCTTTTTTAAATGCATTTTTCTAATAATTTTGAGAGAATTATAATTTTTAGATTTTTCCAATCTCCATTTTTAAATACAAGAACCACAATAGCTTGTTTTAGTATTTTGGGAAAAATGCCTTTCGTTAAACACAAATTGACGATGTAAGAAAGAGGATTTGCAATTGAGTGTATTATCGTTTTTAATGTTTTAGTTGTAATTCCATCGACACCTGGAGAAATGTTATTTTTAAATTGTTAGTAATAGCGATTAATTCAGTTTCAGTAACTGGGGAGAGAAACATAGAAGACACTACTTCTATTTACTTCATGGTATTATTATCAATCAAGGAAGCAATATCTTTTCCTATTTTTGCAAAATATTTATTGAACTCCATTGCAATATTTTCTCTCTCGTTTATATATATATGCCATCATTCGAAATTATGCCACTTATACTATTAGTCTCCTTAGAGCTATCATTTGTAGCTACTTTTGTAGTACGCCAGAATCGTTTTGGGTCACTTGAATTTAATCTAAATTTTTCTGATAATATGCAAATTTGGCATTTTTAATTACCATTGACAATACATTTCTATATTTCTTATGAAAGTTTTTTAATTGCAGGTTTAAAGGATGTTTCGTAAGCCTCTTAGCTAATTTATCCCTATTGCATACACTTTTTACTTTCCCTAATGTTATCCACGGTTTTATTTTATTATGCCTTCAAGGCACAAGTCTATAACTCCTAGTTGTGTTGTTATTAATGGCGTTATTTAGAGTGTCATAGAATGCTTGCAGACAATCTTCTGGGTCTAGGAAATTAAGAAGAAGGTCCCAAATTATGTTATTTATATCTGTTTTTAGTTTGTTGTAATTAAGTCTGAAGTAGGGCGGAAGAGCGGGTAAAGGTTTTGGGCACCCTCTTGCCCATGGGGTAAGAAATTACTCCTAAAGGCGGAAGAACCAACACTGGTCAACAGCATAGGATGCAGAAGGCAACGGGAAACCACTGCATTAAAGACCCTATGGGTATCCTGAGGATATGCAATTATTCAGTTTGATATGATATTGAAATGATAGCCTTCTCCTGGGAAAAATATTCCGGAGATAAAATAGCCCCCCGTTCGGATCTCCGGGGAGAGGCTACACAGAAGAAGGTTAATGGAACTGTAAATAATATAAATATTAATAATAAGGTTAAACATAAAAATCAGATTTTAAGAGTTGGAACATGGAATGTCAGAAGTTTGAATAAAGCTGGAAAATTGGAAAATTTAAAGAGAGAAATGGACATTTTGTTGACTTGGAAAAAGCCTTTGACAATGTGAATTGGAATAAGATGTTTACAATTATGAGAAAGACAGGTCTTAAATATAAGGATAGAAGAGTCATTCACAACCTATATCAGAATCAGACAGCTGTAATAAAGGTGGAAAGTGAAGAAAGGGTTGCAAGAATTAAGAAAGGAGTGAGACAGGGATGTAGTCTGTCTCCCCTTCTGTTTAATTTATATGTTGAGGAAGCACTGAAGGAATTAAAGGAAATGTTTGAATCAGGAATAAAAATTCATGGAGAAAAAGTAAAAATGCTGAGATTTGCTGATGATATTGTTCTGCTAACTGAAGATGAGGAAGACCTAAGTGAATTATTGAATGGTATGAATGGACTGTTAGAAAATAATTTTGGACTGAAAATTAATAAAAACAAAACAAAAGTGATGAGATGCAGCAAGAATGCCATAAGCAACATGAAGAACATTAAACTCGGAAATGACAAAATACAGGAGGTGAATGAATTCTGCTACTTGGGGAGCAAAATTACTAAAGATGGACGAAGCAAAGATGATGTGAAAAGCAGGATATTACAAGCAAAAAGGGCTTTCTTTAACAAGAAAAGTCTATTGGTGTCAAATATTGACCTAAAAGTCAGAAAAAAATTTCTAAAGTTATATGTTTGGAGCATAGCACTCTATGGCAGTGAGACGTGGACTTTAGGAAAAAGTGAAAGGCATAAAATAGAAGCTTTTGAAATGTGGTGCTATAGACGAATGTTGAAAATCAGGTGGACTGACAGAATATCTAACGAAGAGGTCTTAGAAAGAATAGAGGAGCAAAGAAGTCTATGGACGACACTCATTAGAAGAAGGGCCAGACTAGTGGGGCACATTATGAGGCATCCAGGCTTGGTCAACACTATATTAGAAAGAACAATAGAGGGGAAAAATTGTAAGGGAAGACCACGATTAGAATATGCAAAACAGATTATTGGCGATTTTGGATGTAAAAAATATGTAGACATGAAGAGACTGGCTCAAGATAGGAAGAACTGGAGAATTGCATCAAACCAGTTGTAAAACTGATGACTACAGAGAGAGAAGTCTGTTTGTAATGTTAAAGTTATTTTCTAAGAAAGTGTTGCCAAAGTTTACCTTATAATTAAGTAATGAAAAGGTAACATAATGATCTGTAATTCCACTACAATAAACTCCAGCGGTAAAATCCCAGACATTGTTGTGACATTTTAAGTATAAGCGATCAAGACATGAATCTGAAGCAGGCCTAGTAGCAGCATTTAAAAATTTGTGAATTCCATACTGTGGCATTATATCCATATAACGATGACCAGAGTAATTCAGATGGTTTTCTATAATGTCTATATTAATATCCCCAGCAATCACGTGATTTTTTATATTCTTATTGTTGACTAAAAATCTTTCAAAATCTTCTAAAAATTAATTTAAATGTTATTCGGTGATCTGTAGATAGCGGTTAGTGTGAACTCTGTCAAAATACTGAAATGTAATATTTAAACAATTGCATTCTGTTGTATCAGTATCCAGCAGTGTGACATTAATATCACTTTTAAAATAGACTATTATTCCGTCACATTTGCTATAAGTTACTTATTAATTTTGATAAACGTTAATTTATCGTTAATTAACGATAATTTCAAAACCGTTAATTTCAAAACATGCATCATAATTTAACCGAGTCTCAGATAAAATTATGACGTCAAAAGGGAAAGAGATTCCTTGTAATAATGCGCACAGTTCTGAAAAATTTTTACTAACACTTCGAGTGTATAAATTGAATAATTTTAAATTTGGATGCAAGTTTTTAACAAAATTTTTACAACATGTTTGTTCTTCAAAAACAACGGTGGATTTATTGTTTTATTACCTTTTTCTATATAATTTAGGATGTCAATATCCATAATAATTTGTTAGAAGTGGATTAATCATGACTAGACCTACTTACAGCTTTTCAGTGTCTGAGACAGGTGTTATTCTTATGACTCCACTTCGTTCGTCCCTACGAACAAGAATTGTCTAGACAAACTGGTAACCCTTAGCTCTGGCGGCATCTCTAACTTCATTGAGGAGATTCCTCAGTCAGATGCTCCCCTGCAGTGAATCCAGCCAAAGGCGATCCTTGTTGAGGATCGACCCTACTCAACGGCAGCTCTGGCCCGCTGCTGTCACCAATATCTGCTTGTTTAATTTTTTGCATCCATTCATCCCGGCTCCTCCTCCTCATAAATTTTATGATCACTGGTTTCGGCTTTCCCGGTCGGGCAGGAAACTGATGTGCAATACTGATGTACTGTACGAGTTCCTTGGAATTAATCACCTCCGACACTTTATCTACTACTAGGTAAACATCTTCGTCTCTAGTTTTGGGAATACCAAACAGCACAACGTTGTCTCTACGTGATTACTGATGGAGTTCCCTGAGCTCAGATCGCAGCTGCTGGTTTTCACGTGTGAGGCACTCAACTTCATTATTTGTAACCCTCAGTTCTGCCTTGTCTCCGCAAGTTCTCTACAAAACATATTGAATTTGCTTAAGATAAAGTCCATGGATTTTTTAATATATATCTCGCTAATTCCTTCTGGATGGTTTGTTTGAATGCTTCAAACATTTTCTTGATCTCAATTATAACAACCTCATTGTTTGTTTCACACTCCACTTCATTGCAGGGAGACTGTTTCTTGGACTGACCCATTCTACTGATTTATTACCACAAGCCTCCGCTACCACACAAACACGTCTGCATGGTTCCACGGTCTAAACTGAATTTAACGAGAGGTCTGCAGTATTCACTGTAGCGGAGTCTTGTTGAAAAAATTAAAATTTACATTCATCGTCCAATTATTCTTCGAAGAATGGGGTGATTATGTTATCCCTTTATCTCTGTGCATTTACTGTGCCTTCATAAAATATAGGGCCTATTATTTGGTAAGCACTTACTGCCCATATCCCAATTTCTTCATCATGCAATGGCATTTCATGAAAAATTCCTGCTTTTTCTGTGCTCTGTTACTTTTTATCGATACATGGCCATGCAAATGGAACCATGCTTTGTCTGTGAAAAAAATTAAACAAGGGTCAATTGTGCCATCATTAACACTATTCAACATCCATTTGCAAAAATTAACTAATTAAGAATAACCCTAATACAATTGGAGAACTGAAAGAGACATAAGAAGAGAAATTGCAGCAATTTGACAAGAAGAATTAATGCGTGTGAATGAAAACTTTCTTAAAAGATGTCAGAAATGTGTGGCGGTAGACGGAGATCATTTTCAACATCTTCTATGACAAAGGTAGGTGATTATTCTAACTGTAGGCCTAATTCAGAAATCCATGCGATTGAATTGAGAGGTTATGTACATGAGCCTTTACCGGCCGATCACTTGATTCCAGGCCGCCACAAGGACCACGCTTCCTCGTCACATTGTAAAAATAATCTCGCTCTGCATTACCATTGTAAAGGTATTGTAATTAATAACAACATATACCCAGGCCATCCAGCTGTTGAAATATTTTTGTGTGACTAAAACAAAGACAGGCTAGAGGGAATTGAAAGAGTCATGCCATGACTTGATTCCATTGAGTATTTCTATAAAATATAGAAAAATCCTGGTAATATATCATTTCCATATATACCGGTACTAACATTTTTCACCATTCTCAGAAACTGCAACGTACATAAAAGTAAACTTTGAGGATGAACATTAAAGCAAATGAAATTCATCATGTTTATTCAAAAAATTCAAGAAGTTGTTACATAAAACTTTTCTTTTTAAAATTGTACGAAGGTTTATTTATTGCAAAATGGATTCATAAAGCTTTCATAATGTTTTCAAATTTTTCCCACTTTAGCCCAGTATTTAAGCTCCTAGTTTTTCTCACTGGGATGGTATATATTAGTTTAGGACAGGAAAATGCCAACACTGACTATTTAGCAAAACCTCACAGAATTAGGCATGTAATGAATAATTAAAACCATGGAAATGAATAAAACACATCGCTATTTGTGTCATTGTAAGCGTGACAGACCATGATGAGAAAACTGACAATGTTGCTGCACTAACACTTTTCATCTGCTGTTTTATTTTTTTTAGATCAAAACTCCTTGTTACTGGACTACTAATAATATCATGTTTTAAGTGCCAGTATGGTACTTTATGAGATCGTGTGTGGGGGACGGAAAAATGTCTGTCCGTCTGTTTGTCCGTGTGTCTCTACACGCCATAACTCAAATACACTTTATTGGATTTTCATGAAACTTGGCATACACATTTATAATATCCATGGGAAGACGTCTGCTGATATTGGACCAAATCGGTTGGCCGGTACCGGAATAATGCCTAATTTAGTACATTTTTATGGTATTATATAACAAAAGGCCCCATAACTCAAATATGCTTTATCGGATTTTCATGAAACTTCACATAAGCATTTATAACGTCCATGGCAAGAAGCCTATTAATTTTGGTCCTAATCGGTTTTCCGGTACCAGAGTAACAACTAATTAAAGGTCACATGTTTTTTAATTTTTGTCTACCGGTATAATTTGACAGTTAACACTATTCCTTCACATACGCTTATCAAACAACACCATCAAACTGACTGAGTTGGCCAAATGGTAACATCTTGGACTCGTATTCTGGAGGTCCCCGGATCAAATCCCGGAGCCGGCCGATTTGACATGGAATTTTTTTATTTTATTTTTTATTTTTATGTGAGTGCGCGATTGTCAAGGTATCACAAATCTGTAGTTCTGCTGACGCTGGCCGATTTTAATCTTCTGCACTTATTTTCTGCATATCATAATTGCAATTGCATACTGGCACTTTGTTATATCAGTTTACCTGATTTTATTAGTATTGTAATCATTAATATAAATATGGAGATATTCTCATTCTCATTGTAATCATTATTACACAAGATTTAAAATGCTTCACACATATGATTACATTGTTTTCACATCTCCTTTTGCTCATATGCAGCTTCTATGATGGGGTCAGCAGAAGATAGTGCTAACCCTCTTTTTTTGAAGTTGAGATTATTGCACTATTATATTTTTTCTTAGCCACTGTTTATTTCAATGTTTCCGAGCATAGACTAATTCTGTCTATAAGTCATGTTAGTAATATAATATGTACCAAAAGAAAGACAAAAATAAGATTTGCAGGTTTGACCTAACTTTAAAAATGCAGTATCTAAAGTGAGGTTTGAAAGGGTTAGCACTATCTTCCACCAACCCCTTCATATATACCCAGTCGCTTTGTTTAATGATGTTTAATTGTTTTTATCAAAGAAGCTACAGGTATGAAGATGTTTCGGTGTTCAGTCCTTGTGAATTTACATATAGAAAAAAGTGCACATATGTGTGATAATATGAAAGTGATAAAAATAAAACAGTTATAACTATAGAGAGTATTGCGATTGATTGAAACTCCACATATTCTTATACCAGATTGGTCACTGATTCACTGGTAATTTTCTAGTTTGTTAGATCACCTCAGTAAGAGGTTTAGAACAGGAAAAATTGTTCAGAACTTGGATTGGGTCCAGGTTGATAATGTGCAGCTCTAAGACGTAATGTTTTCTTACAGCCCTGCACCTTTCAGGAGTACTTCCCAAGGATTGAAGGCATTGTTTTATTTGGAGAGCCAATAAGGTGGGAAACAGCACTTCAACTACTGGTAGACACACTCATGACCAATGGCACACCAGCATTCCCACCACCTGAATACAATTACCCACACATCCCAGTTCTGGCATGTAATATGGATCTCCAGTGGATGGCAGAAGCTTGGATTCCAAGGTATAGTTAAGTTCAGTTTTCTGCATGTCATATAATGTTAGTATAGCTTTGCTTTCAAGGAATGTTTAAGTAATTTTCCTTTATATCATAATGCGGTTAGCATAGCTCAGCTTCCAACATACAGTTAAAGGGGAGGGACACTTTTGACTAGCGTAAAATTAGAGGATTTTAAATTCCATAGTTCAGGATCTTACAGACCTATGGAAATGAGATTATAGCATGGTTAATGTGCATTAAAATCACATTATGAGCTTTTTTTTTTTTTTTTCTTTTTTCATTAACCATTATGTCAGAATTATTTAAATGTCTCATTTTTTGTACAGTCCAGCAGCTTTTATGTGATAACATTCTTAGTCCTTAGTGCACGAAATTTAAGTTGCATTCTAGTTGCGGATGTATCCATTGAAGGTGTATGTAATAAACATGCCGATTGCGGATACCGTAAATATACCATTTGCGGACCCGACCTAGTTTGGTTACAGAGGAGCTCGGAGTGGGCCTTACAGCGATGTATAGTGAGAAAGAAAAGCAACTACGTGTTATAAAAGGGTTCGTTTCCATTGAACTTTAAATGATGAAATTCAGCAATGGTCATGCTATAAAAAGACTTGCAAAGCATATCTGAAGATTGATGTAACAGGTATGACTCGCTTACATAAAAATGAACAGTGTAAATTTGAGAAACATCAGATAAAACAAGAAATCAGTGGACAAGGAGGAATTTCTACAACAGAAAGTGATCCAATTTACTCAAGGAAAAATAAGCAGATTACAGTACATCAGAGCTGTTGCATACACATTTCTGCCGTAACAACAAGGAATTTCTACAGCAGAAAATGATCCAATTTAGACAATGCGAAATAAGCTAACTACGTTACATCAAAGCCGTAGCTTACAAATTTCTACCATAAATGATATAATATTCAGTTACACATTTTTAACCACACCCACCAAGTTGTACTGCACTTGGTGGCCAGTCCTCAGTCTGGTTAAGCAGGAAGAAAAATGTGCGATACCCAACTTGGATATCTCAGTATTCAGTACTACACAGCTCGGATATCTGGTAAATAGTGTTGGTAGGCAACTAGTTTACACTAATTTTAGCCTAAATCCAATGTCGTCTGTGGTAGAGCGGAATATAATATATTAAATTCACGTCACACGCCTTCCTCTCTGGCGACAGAGTGCACAGAATTGATACTAGATGTCATGGGAAGTCCCTTTCACACTTGTTGCAGTGAATCCCCTTCATCACATGATTATGTCGTAGATTGTATATCAATTCAATTCAAAGTGTTCTGTCCAGAGGCAGGTCTTTCATTGCAAACTAAGCATTCTCCATTCTTCCCTTCTCTCAGCCTTCCTTTTTGTATGTCAATATTGTCCATTTATTTTAATGTTGTTTATCATCTGGTGTCTTATTCTGCCTCGAATCGTTTTCCCATTTATCATCCCTTCTATGGCATCCTTCAGCAGACAATTTTGCTGAGCCAATGTCCCATCCAGTTTCTTTTCCTCTTCTTGATGATTTCAAATAAAACTCTTCTTTCTCCCAATCTGTCTAGCACATCTTTATTTTTTACTTTATCTGTCCATGGTATACGCTCCATTCTTCTCCATACCCACATCTCAAATACTTTGAGTCTTTTTTCCTCATTCCGTCGTAATGTCCGAGTCTCTGCACCATACAACGCTACACTCCACACAAAGCACTTCTCTAGCCTTTTCCTTAGGTCCTTTTCCAAAGGCCCACAGAAGATTTTCCTCTTCCTGTTAAATTTTTTTTTTGCCATTGCTATCCTCTGTTTTACTTCTTGACAACAGCTCATGCTGCTACTGATAGTACAACCCAAGTATTTGAACCTGTTCGATAACCTCATCCTTAACTCTGACATCTACCTTCTTGGGTTCTCTTCCAATAATTATGGTCTTCATCTTATTTATATTTATATTCATCCTGTAGTCCTCACATTTCTCAGTTAACTCCATCAACATGACACACAGTGCCATTTCATCTGCTATGATAGAGTTTCCGGTTCCGGTGCGTGTGTATCCATTTGAAAGTAGCGCAGCAGAAAAGTATAATTTAAAGCAGAATTACAATACTGGAGAGAAGAATTTAGTACAAAATCAAAAGAGAGAGTTACAATGTGCTAATGGAAACATTAGTGTCACTAGGAAGTAAGTAATAAAAGCTCTAATCTCAACAAACTGGCCAACAGTTTTCAAGTGAATAGCCGCACAGAAGAAGACGAGACAGATCTCGCGAGGGACTGACTTATTGAAAGAGCAACGAGACCAAAAATCAGGAGCGACAATGGCGGAATGTGGCAAGTGCTGCCAACCTACAACAGAGGTAGACACCGTAGTATGTGAAGGAAAATGTGAAAGATGGTTCCATATGAAATGCGCATGTATCACCAAAGGTGAATTCGACATCCTGAGAAGAACAACATGTAATCTTATGTGGATGTGTACAACATGTAAAGACCATCTACACGGAAAAGAACTGAACCAGAATAGCCCTCAGGAAATAAGGAAAGAAATGGAAGAAATGAACATACAAATGAGGTTAAGAATAGAGGAATCAAGTATGCAAATCACAAAAAGGATAGAAGAATCCAATAAGCAGATGATAAGCCAGTTAGAAATGATACAGGAAACAATCCTAAAACAAGTAGAAATCATGACAGGAAGAGCAACAGAAGAAAGTGGATATGAACTGCAAAATCCGAGAAAATCAGTTATTAGAAAACAGAGAGTACTGTAGATGAAGAATCCCATAAGCTACAAGAGAAATTCATGAGCGAAGAAGGAAAAATGACAAAGAAATCCAAACAACGAAACTTCAACGAAGCGCTACGTAATGTAAACACGGCAACTCATTCAGTGCAGGAACAACAAAGAGATGAAGCAGAGGCACCTGAAGAGCAGGATGGAGCAGAACTGGATCAGGAGCAATCAGAGGAAAGTGCAGAGAATGGAGATGGAGAATACAGGAAAATAGAAGGAAAAGGAAAGTGGTCATTGGTAAGAGGAACCTGCAAGAAGAACAGCTCAAGGGAGTGGAGAGAAGAGCATGGCTGTATGTAGGAAGACTGCATGAAAGCGCCACGGCAGACATATTAACAAACTTCCTATCAAGAAATGGCATAGAAAATATGGAATATGAAGAGCTTCAAACAAAAGGAAGAAGTAAAGCATTCAAAGTGGGCATCCTATTTAAGGATCATGAAATCGCTCTAAAAGAGGACTTCTGGCCACAAGGAGTCATGGTGAGGCGATTTATGTTTCGAAGGAATCAAGGCCCAAGAGTGGACTTGCGGAACTATTAGCAGTCAGAGTGATAGATCAAGATCAGAAAAGATAAAGACACTGGTATGGAATGCAGAAGGAATCAGAAGTGCAATAAACTTGGTCCCCAATAAAATGTTAGAATCATATGATCTAGTAATCCTAACAGAAACATTTTTGACAGCGGATTGGACAATAGAAGGCTTTTATACAATACATGTGTTTGCAGAACAAGGACCGCAAGGGAGACCCAAAGGAGGTATTACTTGCATGCTCAAACCGCAAATGGCCCCTTTTGAGATGCTTCATAAGTCACAAAATGGTAAAAACCAAAATACTCACAATCGCGTGTTTATACTGCCAACCAGAATTTACAGCAGATATGATCACAGACGAGATAAGCTCATGCTTATCAAAAATATCCAATCATGACACAGTGATTCTGGCTGGAAATATGAACTGTCGTATTGACATATCAAACCAGAAGACAACATTAGTGCGAGAATACTTAGAAAATGAGGGTTTCTCTCTGATAAATGACCCAGAAATGAGAACGTATATTTGCTGTAATGGTTCCAGCTCAATCGACTTGGTGTTCTCGAACATGAAGAATATAGAAGTAACGTCGCAGAGAGCCATCAGAGAAATTGCCCGAAAATACCTACCAATCGAGACATTGTTCACAGCAAACGAACGCACTGGAAAGATTAACAAGAAACAACAAATATCCAGAAAAGCAGACATCACGAGAATAAAGGAAGAAGATAAAAACTCCATGGCAGCAGAGATAAAGGAAGGAAATCTGGAGGAGGCAGCAGTGTCACTTGAGAAAATAATAAAAGTGACTATTTTAGAACCCCCTAATACTCAAAGGAAATCGAAACCGTGGTTTAATAAATCCTGTTTTAAAGCTCGAAAAGAAGCGTTGGAGGCTTTACATCTTGCAATAAACACAAAATCGGAAGGAAGCAGTCGGAAATATGCCACACTGAAGAAAAAGTATAAAGAAATAGTAAATATGGCTAAGAAGGAATACCAACAAGAGGAAGAACGAAAAATGGTAGAAGCAGCCCTGCAAAATCCGTACAAGGTGTTAGATTCCAGGACCCAAAATTCTCAAGACATATACCCATTGAGATTTGGGAAGAACACATAAAGGTAATAGTTAACAACACCAACGAGAGCTTGCCGCATCAGGACTCTAGTGAAGACTGTCAAGGAGAAATTGAATGGTTCAGTGAGGAAGAAGTACAAGCAGCCATAAAGAACTGCAAAAATGGAAAAGCATGTGGCCCCGACGGGATATTCAATGAACATATCAAGCAGCTGGTATCAGAACTGGGAACGCAAATAACGAGTCTTTTTAATAAGTGCATACAGAAAAGAAAAATACCATCAAACTGGAAGAAGACAACTGTGAAAATGTTGTACAAAGGAAAAGGGGATGCCGAAAACCCAAATAACTATAGAGGCATTGCACTGGAGTGCACATTGTTCAAAATCCTCACAGGCCTAATAGCGAAGAGACTAACTGAAAAAGCCACAGAATTTCTATTAGATGAACAATTCGGGTTTTAAAAAGGAAGGTCCACTCTTCAAGCAGTGCAGTGCCTACAGAATGATATCGAGGATGCAATATCGAGACCTAGAGGAAAATTGCATGCCATCTTTGTAGATTTTAACAAAGCCTTCGATACCATCAACAGAGGGATCCTGTTAGAAAAATTGGAAAAGATGATCGGCTGTCAGAATTATATCAGCAGAATCATAAGAAACATCCTGAGTGAAAACTGCATAGAAATAAGCGATGATATAGCAATCTCAAGACCAATAAAACAAAATCTCTGAGTACTACAGGGAGACCCCCTAAGCCCGTTGCTTTAAATACTAGCAACAGCAGATGTCATAAAGGCAGTGAAAATGGGAATGTTAAAACCTATGTCTACGCCGACGATATGGTAATGACATCAACATCAAAGGAAAATCTCCAGAGGGCATATGACTGCCTTGTCGATTGGGCCGAGAGAAACAAACTGAAGGTGAATGGAAACAAAACTGTCTCCATGACATTCAGACGAGGCGGAAAACAAGACGTCTTTCATCATAGACAAAGAGAGTTAACAACAGTGGCTCATTTCAAGTATTTAGGTATGGTGTTCCAAACAACCGGAAATGTATTCTCAATGCACATTAGAGAAAGAGTGTCAGCAGCAGTGAAAGCAATGCATGACATAAAACAGCTCAGCAAAATATCGCTCGACACCGCCATAAAATTGTTTCATATAAAGATCTCACCGATTGCCACGTACGGTCTGGAAAACATATGGACACATATGACAAAGAAACAACTGCAAGAACTTGAGAAAGTCAAAACAACTTATCTAAAGAAAGTGTTATGCCTTTCAAAATTCACACCAAACCGCCTGGTGTATATGCTTACCAGAGAGAATTTTTACATAGAGGAACTACGACTAGGTAGACTTCTTCCAAATACAAGAGCATATGAAGGGCTGCTACAGGAGATGTTACAGAAGAGGGATGCGATATGGCCCGATTTCTACGGTACGGACGCCATGACTACCCAAGAATGGATGCAGAGTAACTACGAGCTGAGGCATATAATGACGAGATACGCAGTGCATGGTTTTCACCACCTGATATGTACAAACGTCAGTTATCATGAGCCGGGACCATTATGTGTATGCAAAAGATGCGGGAAAGCATGTGAGAGATACCACGTGATGTCATGTGACAAGAGACAAGAGTCCCTAACATCATTCTGTACAAAATAACCCACTTTTGCACATTGTGCGATCTTCATATTTCATTCATTTCATCTGCTATCAAAGCCATATCATCTGCAAATCTTATGCACTTTATTCTTCTTCCTCCTATGTTTACACCTAGTAAAGATTGTATATCAACAAAATATTTATCGTTTTGAAGGTTTGTGGTAATCTTTTTTGCATCTTTCTTTCGTATTTGTGTACTGTTTTGGAAGTAAAATGGCATCCAAGAGGCCACTAAATGACAAACAATTTGACTCTTGTGTTAAACAAAACATATTAGTGTCTTCAGTGAGAATGAGGAGGAATTTATTCCAGATGATGCAACTCACACGGTGGCATGAGCGTAGCAGTTACAATGAGATAAACGTGACTGATTCAGTCCAGGCCCAACAAATAACATCCCCATAATACCAACCAAGGTCCCATATTACCATCTCAGTTAAATAAAAACACATATCCAATAGATTACTTTTTATACTTTGATGATCAGATACTGGAACGCAGTGGAACATTTCTTTTGCCACTATTCTGATAACTGTGTGTCACTGAAAAGATTTGTTAAATTATAAGGAGAATCTGCCGCATACAGCCATAAAATGTTTAAATTAATCTGATTTGCCAAACACATTTACAGCATGTACCAGAATCATCATCATGGCTCTTCAAATAAAATTGATTTCTTAATTTTTATAGAAGTTAATGGAAGCTTGAAACTTTTGTGCACCAAAAAATTTCAAAACTAAATTGGGTACTACACAATTTTTATACATTTTATTGAGGAGGCTATTCGTGTAAAATTTAATTATAGTATCTTGAATAGTTCTTGAATTATGAAGTAAACACTTTGCAATATTATGAAAAACAAGTGATAAACAATCCTGATTTCCTCCTTAAGCAGGTGTTGTTCTCCAACATATATGGCCATAACCCAGAAAGGAAAAACAATGGATAGGTTAATTTCTTATTACTTTAAATTAAAGAGGAAGAAGTATTTTAAATATAGCATTCATTTTACCCTCAAAGGTGTACCTCCCACTTGTGTTCAGCTTTCTTGCTTATTATATGCTATTAGCATAGCTATACATTCATAGAAATAATGAGTACAGTTTCCTGCATGTCATATGTTCTTAGCTTATCTATGCAACCAAGGCGTAATTGATTCCAGTATCCTATATGTTACAAGATGTTGGTAGCATGTCTTCCACACTTTAGTTGAGTCAAGTTTCCTGCATGTTGTATAATGTTAGCGTAACTTAACTTCCAGTATTTAGTTGAGTCCAGTTTCCTGCATGTAAAATACTACATTGCTTGGCTTCCAAGGTACAATTGAGTCTAGTTTCACTGTATCAAATTCTTTTTGTGAGGCTTGGCTTCAAAAGGTATAATTGAGTCTGGTTTCCCCATGTCATATGCTGTTAGCATCGCTTGGTTTCCAAGCTACGATTGAGTCGCTATTCCAGTGCCATATGCTCTTAGTAGGCCTATTGCTTGGGTTCCAAAGTATAATTGAGGTTGGTTTCCCCATGCCATATGGTGTTAGCATTGCTTGGCTTTCAAAGAAAAATTTAGTGTGGTTTCTCCTATGCCATATGCTCCTAGCATTGCCAGGCTTTCAGGGTATACTTGAGTCTGGTTTCCCCTGCCATATGCTGTTGCATTGCTTGCTTCCAAGGTATAATTGAGGAGTTATGTGCACAAAGGGCTTATACCTGTATATGCCATTTTTAGGAGTAATACATATTCTTGTTCCCCATGGTCCTGTTGGCTAACCTTGAAATTTAGAGGTTTGATGCTACTTCAAAAAATGGAGAACATTTCATATTTTAGGCAAATATATAGAAATAATCAAGAACTGTCGACAAAACCTCACACCCTTTGTAGTTCTAAATGGTGCAGATATTTAGAAGAATTGGAGTCCTGGACTCAAGGAACTTTTTCCACAGAAACCCAAAGTTTCAAAATCCAGCCCTATCAAATAATGGCATTTTCTCAACATGGCGGAGTTGGAGTGTGTGGTTCATATTTTGGTTCTTATGACCCATTTTCCTTAAATCTTCTTAAATTTCATTGAATTTAAGCTTACAACCAGTTGCCACTGTTGAACTGAATACTACTAAGGAAAATTACATAAGGAATCTCTTCAGATTCCTCACTGAAGAGGAAGTAAGTTGAAGATATATTCTCCAGAGCCAAATCAACAAGGTCAGAAAGAAGCAAGAGCAAACTCTGATTCAAATGATGGACCCTGTTCTTCTCAAATCCTCCACAACCATGTTTTTCGTTGATGGACCATGTACGTGTTGGACTTTTGTTCTTTTCTAGCTTATCATTCTTTGTTATTGTTATTTTGTTAGTATACTGAGTCCACTGGGCTACCTCCAATGGGAGGCAGTTTGTTTGTTTGTTTGTTGAAGTTTAATATATTGTTTGTTTCATTGAACTGGTATAAAACTCCTTGGGTAAGCTGAAAAGTGAGAAGTTTAAAATACTGTTTGTTTCATTGAACTGCTATATAAATCTGCACGGGATGTTTCAGTTTGTATTCACTTAACTTTTCCAGTTATCATTAAACATTTATAAATAAATATCTGTCTGTAGCGGATCGTGGTTGTAGGAACAGGGTGTTGCACTATTTTACTGGAATTAGATGCATACAAATACGTACTAAGATTACTTGCAACCTGATAATATATAAATACTCGCTTCGTTCGTTCGGGGCTCTGTGATTTTCAGAAAAAGCTTTTTTTAATGAACTGACACTGTAACGAAAGTAGAGTCTTTGTATTTAGACTGCCGTAGCCCATAATTACTGTTTAGCCATACTAAACCTTTTAAAAAGAGTGCAGAACGACTTTAAGGCTTTTTTGGGGTAAGAATAAAAAAAAATTGAACTTTTTGGAATTTTCTCGTCAGTTACATGCTAAAAGCTATTAGTTTTTCACCTAAAAGTTTATGAACATTAATGCCAGTAAAAATTTTCAAAGTTTCTTGGGGTGTAAAAAATTAAAATTGTGAAGTTTTTGGAATGTTTCCATCGATTATAGGCTAAAAGCTATAAGCCTGCCAAATGTCAAGTATCTAGCTCATGGGGAAGTGGGTAAATATTAATGTCAGTGAATGGGTGATTTAGACTGTGCTAGATGTGAATGACGTTAGACTAAACAGTTTTTCCATGCTTGTAGGGCAGCTAGAATCACCAAATTTGGCATTCTTATGAAAGTTGGATGTGCCAATATTTCTGCTACATTTTATGATTTTAGCTGTTCTATAAATCATAAAAAAATTAAGTTACTTAATGTGTAGAAAATTACACAATTTAGTTAAAATAAAAATATGTAGCTCTATCTAAGGCATAACCGATGGAAATACAACAAAAAGTCATACAAGCAAAGTGATTACATTGGCAATTGGCATCTCTGTAAGGGACTTCATAGTTAGCGCGCTTGAAGAAGAAATCTTGCTTGCAGAGCAGCCGATGCGACAGAGAAGACAAGCGGCGAAGACAAGAATCACGTTGTTGCAGAGCTACAAGCGACGACCAAAACGCTTAAAACCCCGGGCGGGTTACCACAAAGTCAAGCATCTCGCACCCGTTACTAGCCGAAGATGAGGCAGCAAGTCGTCGCATTTCCAATGGCACGACCTCCGCGCATTTACATGTTTAAATAATTTTAAATATTTAAAAATCATTGAGGCATGTTTCCAGTCAATAAGAACCTATGACAAAGACGATTTGAAAGTAGTTTAATAGTATAAAGTAATAAAAAGTCTAAATATTCTTTACATTCAAAACTGGTCGTTGTGCAACACTGCAACATGATCAGAGGCCGCCACTGATATCTGTCATATAATTTTACTATGAACATCATATTACATATTCACATCAGACTTATTTGTAAAAAGGGCGTATATAAGAACATATTTTATAATATATATTTTCTGGATAAAACTATACTTACACCCATTGTAAATGGTTTCATTCGGTTCATGCCAGTGCTATTGACATCTTTATTATATATTTGAAAAAATAAATCATTAACACAGGTTTTCAACAACATGTAAACATAACACAGGTTTTCAACAGCATGTAAACATTACTAATGTGATTTTCTAAAACATGGTTTTCTGATATACGCCCTTTGCACATATAACTCCTCAATTGAGTATCAGATAGTCTAGTTTCCCTTTGTCACATGCTGTTTTCATAGCTTAGCTTCCAGCATGTATTTGAGTTCAGTTTCCTGCATGTCATATGCTTTCTACATAGCTTGGCGTGAGTCCAGTTTCCTCCATGTCGTTTGCTGCTAGCATAGGTTAGCTTCCAAGGTATTGTCAAGTAGACTACCATCTCCACCATGATGTGTTCTGTTAGCATATCTTAATCCTTCAAGCCGGGAACCCGAGGACGTACTCTCAAGAAACCACCATTCTAAAATTGTAATTTCTGGGTCAACTCTTTGTTTTTCTTTAACTACGTTGACAACTTGAACTAAGACCTCTCCCTTGATTTCCATGAGCTACAAACAAAGCTTCTTCAATTTTCTTTTTTCACCTGTGAAATGTCTTGCATCTCTTTTTACTTTCTTAGGTTAGTACCCAGTAAAGCATTTCCATGTACTTTTCCAAAATTCTTCCGGATTTTAGAATATTCTTCTTGTGAAACTTTTATAGCGGTAGTGAATTAGATAGTGCTGATGAAACTGTTGTGGAATTTCCATGTGGTAAGCAGTCCTTTAATAGTGAGATGAAGAAGAAATATCAGAATAGGACAAATATGCTTGCTTCTCTGTATACTATGATTATTTAACTACAGTTCTATACTGCTACTTAGGCTTGTAACCATCAACGTTGTGCCGGGATTTTGTCCCGCAGGAGTTCCTTTACATCCCTGTAAATCTATAGCTGTGGACTGTTGCATCAACCTGGACCAGGATTGAACCTACGAAATGACCACTTACGATGAAGGTGAAAGTGTACTTGGCGATCTGTGTGTGAAACTCATAAGACTACAACATGGTAGGAAATGGGGAAAAAGAGAATGACAAATTCTAGGGTGAGTTGCGTTATTTTTTTTTTGTCTTTATATTTATTTATTTATTTTTTGGAGGATCCTTTACAAAATATAGCAATTTCAGTAAAAGTTTTCACAAGTGGGTGGAAGACCATTTAAATACCCGCATGCTTTAAGAGTCGTAGGGATTTAATCCCGGCTTGAGGGGTTGCTAAGAAAAAGCAAAGCAAAAAGAAAATGATATATTTTGAACATGAAGGTGTATTATAACCAGCAGATTTCTTGACCTTACAGGTTCGGGCATGGTTGTTTCCTGCTATGCTTGGAGAACCTGTACAAGAAGATTACTGGCAGGAACTTAATTTACAAAGCCTTGATTGGGAAGCCAAGTGAAGTGACATTCCATCATGCACATCACATGGTTGTATCACAAGCAGAACGCCTCGGGCTGGCTACCAGTATCAAGAGGTTATATGCGGTTGGGTGAGTTATAAGAGATTGTATCCAAATAGACATTAGTGTTGATATAAGTTTTCAGAAATTAAATTCTTGTATTTCGATTTCAATTAACAATTTTGAATTATTACTTTCATTCTTCATGCTCCCATTAGAGAGAGTGGTGAAATTTGCGGAATTAAAAAACAAAGGCACATGAAAAAGAACAGTATGGGCCTGTATTACCACCTGCCGACAATTCCTTCCGATACGTGACTTCCAGATAGCTTAACTGGAAGATATCTTGTAATACCACCACTGAACTGCTATCGGCAAGAACACAGTAAAATTTTGTAAAATGATCCATAGCTCGTTGAGCAAATAGGTGTGTTTGTTGTAGTTCAGTAGGTCTCCGCTAGGTGTGGCAGCTCGAATTTGTATTTGTACCAGTTAAATTACATAAGAACATATCGTTTTAAGTGCATTAATCGATTTGTGCAATTGTATTTCATTCATATGTAAGCCTAAAATGACATTTTTGTGTAAATTAAATCTTCCAGCATCAATTCTGAAATTCAGGTGGCCAGGAAGCTTCGGAGTGCTGCCATCTTGTTTCAACCAAGCTTCCCTAACTAGCAGTTGGTACTATGTCAGCCACTCCATCCTCCTGTTAGCTTAGCTGGGAGTTGACTTCCCAGACAGATTTTGTCAGGATATCATAGTACGCAATTCTTGGCCAACTTCCCAGATAGGTTCTCTATTTGGCAGATAAATATGATATCAGGTGGTCGTTGTACAGGCCCTAATTCTTCTTTTTTCAGAAAATTGTATCAAAATCTTGTTTCCAGTTACTTTTGGTTTTTTTAAATAACATATAAATTTTAATTTCTGTATCACACTTTTCTCATTTAGTAGTTTTTCATTTCTTTGTCATGTATAGAGTACTCTTACGCCCGGTTTCATCGACAGGGGTTAAGAATTAACCCCGGGTTACACGTTCTAAACTCTCGATTTGACGAAAATTTTGTTTCATCGACACGAGTTAGTTTTAACCCCTCGGGTTAAGTTAACCCCCACCTTCCCTTGGGTTAAAAGCCTAACTCGGGGCTAAAATGGCTTCGAAGTGAGCTGATTCCTCAAACTTGCACTCTCCAAGGGTATTAAGCAATTGATACAGAATTGCTGTATTTCCCTATCGTCCCGGAAATATATTTAAAAGTTTAATAATAGCATTGTTTTATCAATAATAATGTTACAAGTATTAGTAATAATAATAAACTAGGAAATCTGTTTTTTTCACGGGTTCCTGGGAGCTCCTTCTCCCGGCAGTTATTGCAACGAGTCCCGGTAACTGAGCGAGCGCACAGTCCGCAAAAAAATTAGGCCTATACAGACGTATTCCTATTCCGTGAATACTGCTTAATTCTATTCAGATACTGTTCTAATTTCTCCTATTTCATCAAACTTCTCAGAAAGCATGCCTACATACTTTCTTGGTATTTATTCAACACAGAACTTGTTTCCTTAAAATTAATTACAATTTTACATACAGTGCTTCTGTCCGAGATCGGAATATCGGGGTATATTACGAATTTTCTCCGCACTTTACCAAGATAATCTTTTCTGAAATACGTATGTACCAAAAGATTTGTCCTAGAATTGCCTACTGAGGAGGAAGTTGAACAGAATCAGGTTCACAGATGAAGAATGCGTGTGTTTAGGCCTAAAATCAGATTTCTAAGAAAGTGTCAAGACAACGCTTCTAGCTCCAGTAATGTACAAGTTAGCACAATAATATTTTATTTTCATAGGTAATGGCCTAGGTAATTTTGAGAAATTTAATACAAGCTATTTAAAAAGTTAATAAGTAGGCCTACAAATATTCTGTTTTCTATTAATTGTCACAATAATTTAATTCCCTCCTATAATAGCGTATTTTTTCACGCGCAGTTTCCTGATTAAGATTTTCAGTCTCCTGTTCCATTTTTATTAATTAAAACTTATTTCATACACATATTTCTTTTGTGGAGAGTTTCTCTGTCTTGGAAGTTATCACAGCTGGCCTACTGTAAGGGAGAAGAAGAGTTCAGTGACCTTCGAAGTCAGCTGATTTCTCAAACTTGCACTCTCCAAGGGCAAATATACATTTCCGATGTATAAATGACACTTGGAAGAAGAAGACAAAATAAAGAAGAATGTGTGAAAACAGATTAATGCTGTAGTTTATTGTATGGTATAATTATTACAGACAAATAATTAATGGACTGAAGAAAACGTGATAATCACAAACAGGACCATGTTAATGCTATTAAACTTCCTCGTCATTTTCTTCCAAGCATCATCCTTCTCTTTGACTGACTTGTACTTCGTCACAAACGGAATTAGTAGAGACTTTTTGAAATAATTGATAAGTTTGTCCATCGATTTCTCTTTTAATGTCTTCCATTTTCGTGTATGACGTCATTCGCCACTACAGAAAACAAAATAACCGCGTAATTAAGTGCATTCATAAAAACGAATTTTCAGTCACTGCCTTCTAGATTACTACTGTTCCTATTTCCTGCGAGGGTTAAAATGGTGTTAATTAACCCTCTGCCGAAAAAGCATGGTGAAACGCGTGAGTCACAAGGACGAGTTAAAATTTTTGCCCGAGGTTAACAAACTCGGGGTTAGTGTATTTTTAACCCCTGTCGATGAAACCGGGCGATAGTGATGTAATTCTTACCTGATTTTTCTGAAATTTTCTGGATAGGTGTACAAGTATTTGAATTTAGTAGAGACTGGCATTCAGTGGATTTCTGTTATGTTTTCAACTTCTTAAGTTATCAATTTAATGTATGTTTTTTCTTCTTGCTTTAGGAAATGTAAAATAAAAAAGTATATTATATATATATATGCATTTCACGTAAGAGTTAGCAAATCGTGTGGGATTCTGCGTCATGGTGGCCATAGCTCTAACTCCCGAGCAATCGGGTGAAATATCTATGCAAATAAAGCCACTAACGGTTTAATGATTTAGGTTCTCACAGTTACAGTTAAAATTACAATGAAAATAACCACGTACCTCATCACAAGAGATGTTGGAAATGTCCTCCTCTTGCATCCACACAACACTGGCCCCTTTTTAGGGAATTTTCTTTCAAGTTCTTAAGTTCGGCTTCTGAAATAGAGTTCATTTCTCTTGTGATACTATCTTTAAGTTCTTCTAATGTGTGGGTAATTGACCTATACACTTTATTTTTCAAGTTCCCCCATAAATAATAGTCACATAGGCTACACACGTAGGTTACACACACACTCAAGGGTGCTAGTATAATTATCCAGATTAAAGGGGACAATAACATTAAAATCAACACACAACATATTTTGTATTTTGTGATTTCATGGTTAAAGAGCTAATTAGATATTAGCCCCATAGAATTGAAGGGCTTAGTGGAATAAGGGGGTATCCCTCAAAGTTGTGTTTTTGAGATATTTAGTATTTTATTAGATTTTCCATAACTCAAGCCAAAAATTACCAATCACGAAATACTTTTGGTATTATATTAGGAAGGTTTTGATCTAACTTTCTGCAAATGTAGGACAAAATATTTTAATTTATAATATTAGAAACTTTTACTTAACTTCTAGATATCATATAATATTTACAACAGAAGTGACAAAAACTTTCAGACATCAATATCAAATGAATCGTGTCCATTGTTCTCTCCCCCTTCACACATATTGTCTGACTTTAAATTTAAATAAAAGTCATGGTACACTGGGGGTATGAACTTCAACAATGAATTTATGTCACGAAATTTAGCTGCCTTGATTGGCCTCCCATTGAGGTACTTTGGTTCGAAAACTGTGCCAGCGATATTCTGTGGCTTTCCTTTCCCTTTCTGAAAGCTGATGGTAGAATAAGTGCCTAAATCACTGTATTTGAAATGCACGTCCACTTTATGCCCACCCTCGAATCTTGGAATCGATGCTTTTCGAAAGTCCACATTTCTGCCAGAACGGGATTTTTTCTTTTTGTTAGTTTGCTTGTTAATGGAGTCAGACTAACAAAATCTTCTTTCCTCATTTCTAGTACAGTGAATGGTTTATTTTTCCTTGCATTTCTTATGAGATTTGCCTACTCCTGAGGTGTAACTTATATACATACTGGGTACATCGTTTTAGTTTTTCAATGATGCCAAAATCAGCATCACATGGCAAATACGTATAGCCTGGAACCAGGAACCTGTGTTCTATGCTCTCAAACCAGCCCATTTGAATCATGTACATCCACATGCACATGATATGCATGTGATATGAAAGCTGCTCCCCCATTGGTCAATCCAGTAAACAGCTGACCAATCAGGATGAGGGTTTCAAAGAGGTGTGGGATAGCCTCCATATTCCACTCAGAAAATGTTGACAACAGTTCCAAGGACTTTTATTATCCTCTCCAACTTTTCAGGGGGGCTATCCCACACTCTAAGAGTACAATAAACTAACACTACATGGACTCAGGTTACATAATATGCAACTAGCTCATTTTCGACCAAAATGAGGGATACCCCCTTATTCCACTAAGCCCTTCAATTGCAACACCACACTGCCAGATTGCTAACTTGGAGGCAATGACCTGCTTTTCACTCGTATAAAGCAATCTCACTACGTGACGAAAGACACTTGCTGTGACATTATCATCCTTCGTGGAATATTGTCGTCCACGTAATACAGTTTGCATACTGTTTTATTTTGTTTATCTTTCTACTGTGGTTTGTTTTTCCCTGATTGTTTAATTGAAAAGGTATTCTTTGTTTTTTTTGCAATCTGTAGTGACAGAAAGAAATTAAAATAAAAAATAATTTGCATTAAAACTACCAATTATATACCCATAGAATAACAGCAAAGGGTATTTTTAAAATATTTTTTATCCTTTCCTCTTCTAATATGAAAAAATTAAACAGTAGGGGTAATACTTATGAAGTAAAGCACAGTTAAAGTTTAGAGACAATAAGTATTTTTTCTGATAAAAGTGCTAGCATTTGAATTTAGACAGAAGGAACATTTATTTATTTATTTATGTATTTGTTTATGTAATACTTTAATCTTTTATTGGCTCCGGTCCTGGATTGTACATGCACTGTACAATTTATATTTTACTAATTTATAATTACATTGGTTATTTTTATGGATTTGTGATGATGAATGGGAGGTCACACCTAAGCATACCACACCCTTCAACAGATGCAGTACACTCCCACATCCTCATTACCATCTCATCATCAACCAGGTGAATACCAGTCGTCACTGGAATCCTTAGTCTGGAAGCCAGACTTTAGGCATCGGCATCAACCAGCAGTTCATCCTGACACCACAAAGTCTTTTTCCAATTACCGGACAATGTGGGTTATGTTTTTCTACTCTTTCCAAAGTGTCATCTATAAATAGATTGAACAATATTGGACTTAATTTGCATCCCTGCCATACACCCACTTGTTGATCAATAGATTCCAAACACATTTTTATTCCTTTATATAACTTTTTGATCCCAGAAATAAATACTTCGGTCACACCATTAGCTCTTAATTTGTAAACCAGTGCCTCGCTAATAATTAAATCAAAAGCCTTTTCAAAATCTGAAAAAAAAAAAAAAAAACATATATACTCTTCCTCTTTTTATACTCAAATATTTACTTAAGATAGTTTGCAAAATTATTATATTGTCGATCGACCTTCTTCCTTTCCTAAATCCTGCTTGAAACTCAGACAATTTACCTTCTGCTTCTGTCCACATCTACAGTCGTTTTGCCATTACACCTGTGTATATTTTGTTTAATATAGACAGCAAACTAATACCCCTGTAATTCTCTGGCTTTTCTATACCTCCTTTTTCTTTGTATAATGGAACTATCATACTTGTCTTCCAGTTTTCTGGCATTACTTTCTTTTCTTTCATTTTGTTAAGTAAATAAGTTATTATACTCATACCCCTATCTGTACAAGATAACATCTTCCAAAATTCTCCCGGCTTGCCATCTACACCTGTGGCCTTGGTCCCTTTCAAAGTTTTGATTTCAAATTTTACCTCTTTACTTGATATTTCCTTATCCAGACAGTCAATCTTTCTAGCTGCCGCACCTAGCTGTCTTTATCTACTCCACCTCCCTCCTGCCCCTAGCTTTCCAAAATACTCTATCCACTCTCTAGGTGTTATCAGATTCACAGTTCTTACAAAGATTCTTTGCAGTCCCCCATATCTGCTTTGTATTCTTAGATTTCACCACTTCCATGAAACATTTATAACCCCTAAATTTGCCATATTCGGTCCTTAATTTCATTGTCTTCTTATATATATATATATATATATATATATATATATATATATATAACTGTTAAAATACTATTGATTTATTTACTCATAGTGAATAACTAACAAAGATGTCGTGAGGTTAATGTTTTG
This sequence comes from Ectobius pallidus, assembly GCA_964059195.1. NCBI lineage: Eukaryota > Metazoa > Arthropoda > Insecta > Blattodea > Ectobiidae > Ectobius > Ectobius pallidus. The sequence continues at coordinate 54,702,858 of CAXKWD010000011.1, forward strand.
AAAGTTGGGTTTGATAGGGTTAGAAGAAAAGTGACTGAAGCATGGAATATTATTGAAAACCAACAGGTCTTGATGAACAGGTATGAAGGAGATTTAAGTGAAGATTGGATAGAAGTAATTAAAAGATTGAGGAGTGATAAATCGGCCATTATGTTTCCCCCACCACCCAAGGAGGGAGAAAAGATTGTAGGATTTGGAGTCCCAAATGAATGGCTCAGTAAATATGTTCGATTTACGATGTTTATGATCGATAGTTACCAACCAATGGGGGTGTGGAAGTTTCCTCGTCTTGTGAACAGTTGTGATTCAGGAGGCACCTAAGGAAGGATCAAAGGACGATCTGAAACGTTGTGCGACATCTTTTTTAGTTATTTACTGTGAGTAAATAAATCAATAGTATTTTAACAGTTATATTATTTATAACCCCATTTACATAGCACAAAGGTTTGTCTATCCTTGTTTGATTTTGTTCTCTATCATGTCAATTCTCTAAATACTTGTTTTTTTACTCTTTTACATTCCTCATGAAACCAACCCACCCTCTATTCAATTCCCCTTATTTTTCACTTCCATTGTAAGCCCTACTCTTTTTAACATTAATTCTAATATTTCTTAAGCCAGCTGTATATCCCCAGAACATGTAGCATCTATGACCTCCACCCTTATTATTTCACCCTCTTGTGTGTTATTATTGTGCCTAAATTTTGCCCTTGCCTCCTCTTTCGATTTAAAGATTCTTATAGTTTTTGTTCCCATTGCTGAGTTACTTTCTGTTTCTTCTTTCCCGCCTACGTTCACTTTTAACATAATGGAAAATGGCAACTATCCACTACCTCATTTAATAACAAAAAATCTGTGTCTCGTCGATTCCTTCGCTACACAAATCATAATCAGTCACACTTTGCCCATTTGCAATTGCCTCACAGTATTCAATCAGCTTGTTACCCTCTCTACTAATTACCTTATCCCTATTATTCCTTGTCAATTCCTCTTTCTCCCAATCACAGTCATTTTCTACTGTCACATTTCTTATTTCTTCTCTTCCTACCTTCGCGTTAAAATCCCCAACAATAATAAACTGCAGGCTTGGATACCTCTGCCTCAAATCACTGATTCCTTCACTTAGTGCTTTAAATAGATTTGCATTATAAAATTCCGATATTTCAGGAGGGTTATATATTATCCCTAGACCTATACACAACCCTCTATTTTCCACCTTTATTATCTTGACCCATAACACTTCCTTGGTCTGAATTCTATTCACATATGTGAATGCTACTTATTGTGATCACTTCGGGACGCAGCTAATCTGATAATATTAACCGACCAATAATAGTAGCTGAAGGAATTAAATGAAGGTTATTTATTCGTATATAAGATAATACACCCCACGGCTTCGTCCCGGGTCTGGACCTTCCTTCGGGCAGAACACTCATCATCATCATCATCATCAAGATAATACACTTCAGAATTTAAAATATTTATTCATAAAATAATATGTAACTGTGAATCATTGAATCATAGGCTAATACAGAAATAGGTTGCAAGCAACTATTATTTCAACCATTAACAAAGTTTTTTATTTGTTTTTACTTTCCTTTAGGAGTCCATTAACCAATACTCCATACTCAGTTACAAGTTACGAGTGTTTTTGGAAGTCTATACTGATCTGTGGTGAACACCACATAGCAAAACATCTAACGCCTGTCTTTTCATTTTACACTAGCCATCACTGCATGTTAACACTGTTATCTTCATAAACCAAAACCTGCAACTTAACTGTGGGGTGAAACATGTTTCATTACTTAAAAGAGAAAGTTAGGTAATGCCACCCTCAAACTGGTCATCCTGTAAGCTGGGAACAGAATTGCTGCTTCCAATACAACACAATACAGTTGAGTTAAAAACAAAACTCTTAAAAACGAAAATTTGGATGATGTAAAGTACTTGGAAATAAGCCACAAATAGGAAATTGTGATTCAATGTATCAGTATTAATACATACGGGGCTTTGTAAAAGTGATAACATTACCTGACTAATAACATTATCTACGATTGCATTAAGTGGCATTCACTGTATTACTCCTATTTCTAATAAAGACACCAATACCCCCTGAAGATCTCCCCCGTTTACCCTTTTGTATACCATTTTTTTCCTATGTAAAGGTAGTTTTTTAACTGCACACTTTCAATCTCCACACACCAGGTCTCGACCGCTGCAAATGTTATCACCTAATTTCAGCACCCCATACGTTTCCCCACTAGAAATCTTTGATTTTAAGCCTTTTACATTCCAAAACACTATCTTACATTCCTTCTGCTATTCTGAGCCATAGTTTCCACCTTTGAACTTCTCCTATTTCGCACGATATCTCATTATTCTTTCTTCTGCCGCCATTGCATCTTCCCTACACACTTGTATCTTATTAAAATCATGCATGCTTTGCTCAGCTGTTCCACCTGGTGACTTCCATGCTCCTGCTAACTCTGTTGTACATATTATTTGTCCTGTCTGTTATATTGTGTCGTCGTCTGCTATGACATAGCGCCACTTGCAAGTTGTATTCCTCCTTCTTCCTCTTCCCCTCCGCTCATCGTTGTTAAGTCATTGTTGGCGACCTGCCTGCCAGTGCATTGCCCCTGTCCTACACGCACCTTACTTTTATCTTCTTTTCCACTCGGATCATTGATTCCTTGGTGATTTTGCTGACTCCAGATTTCCTTTTCTCCTACCTTCCTCTCTGGCTAATTTCATTTCTTTCAACAATAAATTCCTAAATTGTCTGTTCTCTGTTCTATAGTACTGTTCTACGAAGATCTGTGTCCCTTTAAATTTTTTGCATCAATGAGAACTAGCCATTTGAACTTCACCTTGGCTAATTTGATCACTATCGGCCTCGTTTTATTGCCTTGCCTTCCCAATCTGAAACAGTCTACTATCTCCCTGCCATCCAGTTTCTACCCTAGGTTTTTTTTTTTCTTCTAATATTTCCTCTGCTATCTGAGTTGAGCACAATTCTGTTCTCTTCAACTCCAAACAAGATTAAATTCATTTTTCTTCTTTCTGTCGTCTCAAACCCCTTTTCACAATCTGCTATTTTGCCTTTTATTTTTTCTTCCAGTTTAGCAATATATCCCCTACCTTTTCGAATCTACTGTTGATTTTCAACTCCACATTCTTTTCCATGTTCTTTAATTCTGTAATATCCGCTACAATGTTATTTAGCAAGGACTTTAACTGTGCAATCTCGTCGGATAAAGGTTCGGGGTTCAGCTCAATGCCTCCGATGACTAACAGCATGGCCAATATTATCGCTGTCCCTAGCTGTTCTTTGGAGATGATATCCCGTTTTCCTCCCTTTATGCCTTTTTTTTTCCAGCCCACGTAGCTTCCTATTCTCGCTCTATACATTACCAAATCTACACCCTTTCTGCCTCATGGAGCTCTGCGTAGATACAGTCGCTCTCTATCACTGTTCGCGCCAGACTCCTTGTTTCATTTTAAGATAACACGTAGAAACTCATTGTGGCTATAGTCTGTCCTGTACAAAGAAAGCTAAAACTGAATAATATTTGCATTCATGAACCACAGATTATTGTCTGTGCTGTCTCTGAGAATATTAAGAACTGATTAAGTTCTAGATGATTTCTGCTGCCTTCCTCTGAACTAGGAGAACTTACACTATTTCTTTCTACTTGGCATATTAGGTGGACAATATTTAGTGTCGTAACTGCTCAAATTTATGCAATTAATTTATGGGAGTTCCTCAAAACAAAATAAATATTCCAATGATGCCATGACAGTAAAAGATCGGGAACCACTATTATAAGCTTCGTAATGACATATGTTTCATAATGACAGGTTGAAGATTTCAAACCCAACCACACTCAAGTGCATAAATTCAAGCTTGTGGATGTATTTGCAGGGACAATATCTACACTGATGTGTTTGGAGCAAATTTGTATGACAGATACTTACAGTGGAGACGCAGTAATTCTGGTGGGGCCCCTACCGCTCGAGGGATTGAAGAGCTTCTTGGGAATGAGGCTCCCAAGTGGGAGAGGGAGGCTGAGTCATGTTCAAGCATACTAGTGTTGGTGAGTCATGGACATGGACATGGACATAAAGTCATTTCAGAATATGGTATTAATACAGACTATTGATTTGGTGAATTATTTCCTTGTTTTCACTCCTGAATTATGGCTACTCTAAGTAATGTCGATTGAAAATAAGCTAAACCTTAACTATATTAAACTTTAAAAGATTCAACTTCACATATAATATATATATGTATAAGGGGTAGGTCTCTGTCACTTCAGCATGGTGCATCCTCAGATTGCAGATAGAGGATACGGCCTCCAGATATGGTGGGTAGCTGCAAATATATTAAATAAGCAGTCACGCACAGACGACATGAGGTGGTACACCAGCTTGTGGGTTCGGCATGAGGTAACAACTTCTAACAGTAAAAAACATTGTTAGGAAACGCTTGTTTGATTTATGGATCCTGTCAGTGGAAAATTTTCAGGAGGTAAATTGGTCCCTCATTCATATCTCCAGGTAGGGACTACACTGAGGGAGTCTAAAAATCGTAGGAACTATAGATTTGGAATGTGGAATGTTAGGAACTTGTATAGGCTTGGGGCACTTAAATCGCTAACTAGAGAATTAGAGAAGTACAGGTTAGATGTAGTAGCCAGTGCAGGAAGTTGGATGGGAGGATTGAAGGTTCAATACAGACAGACTTGTATACCTTTTTCTACGGAAAGGGAATGATAACCATCAATTAGGGACGAGGTTCTTCATACGTAGGGGAATTAATTCAGCCATTAAGAAAGTAGAGTTTATTAATGATATGCTTTCTTATGTTAATCTATGAGGATGGTGGTGTGACATCATAGTTATGAAATGTCCATGCACCATAGTTATGAATGCACGATGATGAGAAGGACAGTTTTTATGAAGAAGTAGAATGAACCAGTTTCCAGCGTATCTCATGAAAATTGTACTAGGAGATTTCAATGCAAAAATAGGAAGGGAAGATATTTTGAAGCCCACAATTGGGAACAAAAGTCTCCACTTTTAGAGTAACAACAATGGGGTTAGACTAGTGAATTTTGCCACCGTTAGAAATTTAATCGTAAAGAGTACAAAATTCCCACATCGTGTTATTCATAAGTACACATGGACCTCGCCAGATGGACTCATCAAATCGACCATGTGCTAATAGATTCATGGATGCATACAAGTGTAATTGACATTCAAACTTTTAGGGGTGCTGACTGTGATTCGGATCATTATCTGGTAGTTGCGGCTGTTCAGGGAAAACTTTCATTAAACAAACGAACTAGGCAAAATTTTGGTATAGAGAGATTCAATCTGAAAAAGCTAGGTTGAAGAACAAAGTAGGAACACTTACCAAGTCGAGATTTTAAATATATTTGCAACTCAAGAAAACACTGCTAGGGATGATATGAATATCGATAAAACCTGGGAAAGCATTAAAGACATATTAAAGTAGCCGCCCAAAAAAAAAGGTAGGCCTGCTTGAACTGAAACCCAATAAACCGTGGTTCAATGATGAGTGTATGAAATTAGTAAATGCAAGAAAGCAGGCTAAACTACAGTGGCTGCAGAATCCAAATGACACTACTGTCCAAAATCTCAACACACCTAAACTAGAAACCTCTAGAACCATTAGAACGAAGAAAAGAAACTATCTCAAAGACAAAGTAAAAGAATTAGAGAAAAATAGTAAAGACAAAAATGTTTGGGATTTCTGCAAGGGAGTAAACGAGTTCAAGAAAGGTTTTCAACCTAGAATAAACATAATTAAGGACAATGATGGCACTATACTCGCAGCTCTGAATAATATTTTGAATAGGTGGAAACATTTATTTAGTCAATTATTAAATGTAATGGATATGCCCAAAGTGTAGAAAGCAAAATAATCACAGCAGAGCCATTGATTGCTGAACCAACTCTAACAGAAGTAAAAACAGATATAGGTAACTTAAAAACACACAATGTCCAGGCGTTGACAGAATTCCAGTAGAATTAATTAAGGCAGGTAGGGATACATTAAACTCAGAGATCCATAAACTCATTCTCATGATTTGGAGAAAAGAAGAATTGCTAAAGGAATGGAAAGAATCTATAATTATACTGATCCATAAAAAGGGAGATAAGGCCAAATATAATAACTATCGAAGAATTTCTCTCTTATCAACATCGCACAAAATTTTGTCTAATAAAACAGTTAGGCGAGACAAATTGGGATACTGAAGAAGTTAGTTAGTCTGATCAAAATGTGTCTAAATGAAACCTATAGCAGAGTCAGGGTAGGGAAATTTATATCAGATATGTTTGCCATTAGAAGCAGCTTGAAGCAAGGAGATGCACTGTCGCCTTTACTTTTTAATTTCGCTTTGGAATATACCATTAGAAAAGTTCAGAAAAACATGGTAGGCCTAAAATTAAATTGCAGTCACCCGATTTTAGCTTATGCAGATGATGTTTGTCTGTTGTGCAATGACACGAACACAATCGATAGAAGTATTTTCGATGCCTGCAGGAATGGTGAATTAGAAATTAATGCAGAAAAAACTAAGTATATGGTTATGAAACATCAATGTAATGAGTTACAAAATATGAGAATAGCCAGTAAATCGTTCGAACAAGTGGAGAAATTAAAATATCTGGGAACAATAATTACAGAAACAAATAACAATTAGAAGTTAAGTGTCGACTAAAATCAGGAAATGCTTTGTTTTTATGCAGTTCAGAAACTCTTAACTTCTCGTTTTCTGTCCAGAATTCTAAAAATAAAAATTTATAATACTATTATCCTGCCCGTTGTATTATATGGATGTGAGACATGTTTTCTTACTCTTTGGGAAGAACATAATCTGAGAGTGTTCGAAAACAGGGTGCTTAGGAAAATATTTGGGCCTAAAAGAGATGAAAATTAGGACTAGAGAAAACTGCATAACGACGAGCTTCATAACCTGTACTCTTCACCGGATATAGTAAGGATAATTAAATCACGTAGGATGAAATGGGCTGAATGTGTTGCATGCATGGGGGAGGAAAGAAACCCGAAGGGAAAAGGCCACTTGGAAGACCTAGATGAAATACCTTTAATAATAATAATACCGATCACTCCCCTCAAAGGAAGAAATGTGACAATGCTGCCATCTAGCGAGCTGGAATGAGTGTTTATGCGCGTACTATGAAATATAAAAAATCAAATTTATATTTCTATAAGCCTAAAAACATTATGCTCATGTAGAAGACAATTATTTCCGCGGGTTTTTTGCATGGCGAATGTCTATAGAGGCCTATGACTCGTCTGGGTTATTTTAAGCCTTCAAAACTATCGGAAACGAAAAATGTGATGAGAAAGTCCCATGTAAAGAATTAAAGATTGCTGCAATCAGTGGTGTAGGGAAGGGGGGTCAAATATTTCATTATATTATTTAATAATAAAATTTTGAATTTGTAAACGTAGACCTATTTCCACTGTTCCTTGTTATTTAACTTTTCTTACAAATAGTGATAAGTGTTATAACTTGGTGCTAAAATAGCGTATAATGCTATTTTCATTAGTTCAATATTTAAAGATTTTCCAGGGTGAGCCCCCATACCCCCCTTTCTTGGGGAGTATTCCATACCCCCCGGCACTTTCAACCCTCCCCAAAATTATTTTCTGGCTATGCCACTGGTTGTAATCTAATAGGATCAGTTTTTATTGGAAAATTAACAAGAGACCTTGTTGAAGCAAATACATAACTACTGTATTTAATGACAAAGCAGAAACTGGGAAAGGAATATAGGTTCTGAAAAATACATTTAAAAGTATTTTGAAAGCTTCGTGATGTGTAGAGCTGGGATTTGTGTAATTATCAGTAATCACTAAAGCCCGGATTTTCATGCACTATCAAACTTAAAAACATGCATGCATTCATGCACTATCGTATCTCCAAATATGCACAATGAAGGGTGAAACATGCAATATCAAAAATCCGCACTGTACTGCAATATATTTCAATTTCTCTTAAAACAATATACGAGTTTTTCCAAATTCTCCTCACTTAAACTCGTGTGTTTATCAGTTTACAGTGTTTTGCAGATGACAAACAGTTTGTCCTCTTCCTTGCTTAGATACGAGGTCCAATCAGAGACGGCGAGACGGAGGGAAGACTCTTACTGCTAGCGGCGTTTTGTAAGCTCGTGCACGTGATTGGCGGTGAAGGAATCTGCTTCTTATTTGAAAAATACTGTAGGACATTCTTGAACGCAGAAAAGGATCTTTCAACTTCACAAGAAGTAACAGGTGCATACTTAAGTGAAGAAATTTGACTGAGGGTGATATCGAATTCCATGTCTTTTACATTTTTTCCACATAATACGTCTTTCACTGTTTTCAGAAGTTTAAGATCAGGATTTGAACTAAGTACCTTCTTAAGTTTTTCCCTACTTAACTGTCACACCCATTTCTCCACAACACGATTCTAAAGATAATTATTCAATGTCTTCAACAATGGCTAGTGACTGACAAATTCAAGCAGAGAACATTCTGTTATAGCAGATTTCTTTCAATGGAAGGTGGTGGGGGTAAGCGAGTCGGCATTTTCTTTTGTAGCCTGGTGTATTATATTACTGTTTATTTAGGGTAAACAGTAGTTTGCGCTCTCAAATTCATGCAGGTGGCAGACTCTGTTGCCAAGTCAATCAAATAACAATGGTAATACAATACATCATTTTTTACGTTTCTTTGAAAAGCCGAGATTTTAGGGAGGCACATTCATAATATGCACAGTTATGCATGGTAACTTGATATTATACACTAAAACCAGATAATGAGGTTTTATATGCATTAAAAACGTCTGAATACGCTATATTAAACCAAAAAAATCCAAAACATGCATTATGCATGAATTTTGCCATAAAAAGCCCGAAATATGCAAACATGCACGGAAAAAGTATGGTTATTTGGAATCCATAAGTCATGTAATGAGGAACTACAAAGTTTGAGAAGTGTAACCGAAGTATATAAAAACATGCATCCGCATGGAAATCCGGGCTCTAGTAATCACTTATTTTACTCTTTACCTTCACACTATGGAAAACCATAAATGTTCATTCTATGTATCTACAAAATCTATGTTTTGAGATGAAGGCAAAAGAAGTTTTGCAACAACGATAACCCTATCATTATTAACACCTAAGTACTTGTGCGTGACATATATGATAACTCATTGTTATTAGAGTATGTTTACATTCAACTATTTCTTTGAGTTTTAGCTAAGCATTACACACAAAAATATTAGATGCTGTTGTAGATATGTTGTTTTGACATTAAACAATAGTATGTTTTTTGTAAGTTACAGTTTGATTAATCATTAAACAAGAGCAAAATTCCACTCAACTAAATAAAATGTTGTCAGTTATATGCACTGTTATTCTTCAAATAATACTGATAAACAAGACAGTTGATTGTAATATTCCAAAATGTGTACAATACTACTAGAATAAGCAAACCTGATGGCAATATAATAAAATAAAAAAATAAAAACAGAAAAATGTACCAAATTAGTGACTTAGGTAACAGAACAAAATTCTTTTGTTGGAAATGAAACACACTTCAATCATCACCATCTTCTTCTGCTTTTTCATTAACTTCTGGATCTCCATCAATTGTTACGTTGTCTATTAATGATGTGTAGAATGGTGATTTTGCTCAGGAATAATCCCCATGTTGCACAGATCTTTGAGATCCTTAAGCTTTTCTTTCTGAATACGAACTGGAGAAGAATACAATGGCTAAAGTAGCATGTGAGAGTCTTGCGATCTTGTTTTAGTTCTACGGGCAATTTGTATTCTTCTAAATTCTTCAGAAGTGCTGTTGCTGTATTTAAAATAAATATGTTCAGACTCTTCTTTTCTCTACTGGAACCAAACCATCTTCAGCCAGTTGACATTATTCCCATCACTGTCAACCTTTCTGTTCTTTATCTTGTGGTGCCTCAGTTCAGGAAAGTCCAATACTTCTTTCTGTTGAATTTCAGTCACATGTTACTTTTTGGTCATCATTCTTATGGCAGTGAATCATCCTGATGGGTTGAATATGTATGTCAAGAAATTTTGTTTTTTTCTCTATTGAGGCATGAACTGAGACACATTCCATTTGTGAGTGGCCTGACTCAAAGAACATATGGTTGATGACAGGGTATCAAGATGCTCAACAGCATGCAGAAACATAGCAGACATTCTAGAACTTTAGAAAGTTTACACAGGGAAGTTATAATTATACAATGTGATACTTTGGAGATGGTTTAATACACTACTTCCCTATTATTTATCACTAACCTGAATCCAGATTTCAGTGAGCTTCCTCACCATTTACAACAGTTACTCCATCTGATGGATTCAGGTTAGTGATAAATAATAGGGAAGTAGTGTATTAAACCATCTCCAAAGTATCACATTGTATAGCAGACATATTTACATTCCTATTTTGTCCGCCGCATGTGTCTGAAAAGAAATTCCATTTCTTTGAAGGAAATGAAAAATACAAGAAGCAACTTCAGTGGATCCACGTTTGGCAGTTCTTTCACTCCACATGTAACATTCAGCTTCTCTGGAAGCTGTATTATACACAGTTATGGTTGTACACAGCCAATCTTCACCGATAAAATAATGCTTTAGCATTTGTCTTGGGACAGTAGGAGACAGCTTCCAGATCAAATTCAGCTAAATATGTTTTTCCAGATGCCGCTTCTACCTTAATGCTGTCTTTTCTAGCCCTGGCTAAACATTTCCATTCAGTGTGAGCATCCTGTTCATGTCGGTTGAGCTCCTTCTCTTCGGCACACATATGAGAAAATTTGTAGCGTGTATATCACAGATCATTTTTAGGCACATGGAAGGATAAATTAAATTCTGTGGTAAATATGTTTCGATAAAATGATTCTTTTAAGGGAGTTATGCCATCACTTTCACAGTTTTCAACATATAGTTGGTACATTTTCCTCAGATTCAACTCATGAGACAAGTACTCCTTGTCCGAATCTTTTCTGGCATAATGTTATGGTAATTTTGGAAAACTATTAATAGGGGATCTAATCCTTTCCTTTGCAGCATCTGACTTAGCCACAGCTGGTTACTGCCGTCCTCTTTGATCTTTCGAAATGATGTTTTCTTCATTCCTTGGCGTATGAACAATTCAGAGAAATCAAACGTTGCAAGAAAGAAGGCCTGACAAACTTGCACTTTTCTACCATCTTTGATTAAGAAGTATTTATTTGTAAATTTTCTCCTAGAAGATTCAGCAGAAGTCATTTTACTTTGTTTGTCTTCCTTTTCCAAAAGCGCACTTATGTATAACCGCTGTTTTTCTGTATCACCTAAATTCTAGAATTGCTCATGAATTGCTAGCGTATTAGTTTCAGAAAAATTTGAACTACATTTCTTTACACAGTTTGAGCAGTCTTTCTGTTTAACTGATTGTCCAGTAATAGGTTTGCCTTTTGCAGAAAAGTATGGTTTTTCTGATTGTCGTTTAATTTTTCTTTCATTTTTTGTCCATTTCTCAGGTCGTGCTCTTCGCCTACGTTTCACCTTTGGTTCAAGCCCAGGTACTTCAGAATTTTCATTTACTAAAATTGGCTCTGCATCATTATTATCTGATTATGCTCTGAAATAATATTCATATTTCTCTCTTCTAAAACTAGATTACCAGTGTCAGTAGCAGCTTTTGTTACAATTTCTCCCTCATTGTTTAGCAGAGACATAATATTTAAAGATTTCTTCGTTTTGACTGCATGGGGACCTGAAAAGATAGTGTTAAACCTATATTAAAAAGGTAATACATCCTATAAGGTAGAAGCGTGAAATAAATGAAAGAAATATTTAAAAAGGAAAACTATCCTGTGTCATATTTTATTAAAAATGCAATTGCTATACATCATCACTATCCTCATCCGTTGATAGTTGATAGTTAGGATCTTCTAAGGAATCATCAGAAGATATATCGAAATTTGAGTCATTGTTTACATCATGCATTTCGTCAATAACCTGAAGTTCCATTCCGATATTATTTTGACTAGGATCATAATTTTCTGGAATAATAATTATACATAAAAAGGATAGTTCTACTTGAAATATCGAAGTAATAGGTAATTTTTAATCAAAACTATTTATTATACAGCTGTTGATTTTATAATCATTTGAAAACTCAAGACAAAATCACTAATATCATATCATAAAAACTTATCAATACTTGGTTCAGTATTGCTCCTTGATGTTGGAATAACATTGCGGGAAGTAACTGAATCTGAATTATCTTCCGTAACACACTTATCATTTTTCAGCAGATCAACATCTTTCTTCCTCTAGAGAACATGTAGATGGCTAAACACCGATTCCTTGAATGATATGACTGAAAATGATGTTTATATAAATTATTTTCCAGCGCAACAATGGAGTCTGCTATAAATAGCTATCTATGAGGGCTCCGCCAATTATAACGAATGACGTGAATATTTATAAGCGTGCAGGTGTTCTGCACTTTGGTGTCGTATCTTGAAAAGCATGGTGCACATTCAGAGGCAAAATGACGGATCTGCACATACACTGTTATGTCATTGAACACCTTAGCGTAATGCATAGAGCCAGAGTAACATATGTGGCGATACATTGTTGTGACATTAAGTAATAATGTTCATTTGTAGTACACAACGCACTATTTCAGTAACGGTGAAAGATAGACGTTCCATTGTTTTATCATTATATAGATCGGTTCCTGAAGTCATTAATGATGTAGATATGTCAAAATGGCGAATTTTGTACATACGTCGTTATGTCTCAACCCCCACATTGTATGAGAATATTATAGGAGAAAAATTCCTCCGGCACTGGGACTTGAACCCAGGACCTTCAAGGACCTTTAAGGTCCTGGGTTCAAGTCCCAGTGCCGGAGGAATTTTTCTCCTATAATATTCTCATGTAGTGTCCAACAGAGACAATAATCTGTGGCTCATGAATGCTTGTATATCTATCTTGAATGTTAACTGTACAATAACAGTGGGAGCCCGGTCACAAAAAATCACTACTTAGTGTGCCTCACAGTACTGCATATGACATAACTTGTCTGTCTGTGAGGTAGACCATTAGGGCAATCAGTCATAGGAGAGAAGTTCCATTTGGCGCTGTGAATTGAGCTCCGGCTTAGCTCAGTTGGTAGAGCATTGGCGCGAATAGCCAAAGGTCCTGGGTTCAAGTCCCAGTGCCGGAGGAATTTTTCTCCTATAATATTCTCATGTAGTGTCCAACAGAGACAATAATCTGTGGCTCATGAATGCTTGTATATCCCCCACATTGTAGTCTACATTTTTAGTAATTTTACATATTGCAGTGATAATTCTTGCACACTAGCCATGTGTAAGCTAAGGTGGAAAGGTAATGTCAGACTGAAAAAATTCAATGCCATAGCCTGGATTTGAACCAGGATCTTCGGCTGTCCATGCCGCTGCTCTGCCATTGAGCTACCATGGCAACATGCTGGTACAACATTAAATTCTCCAATTGACTCGCATATTTCACATATTTATAGGAATTTTAAGAGCTCTTTTGATATCATATATACTATATATATCAGTTTATACTTATAGGGATCAAAATAGTTTTATATATAATCATTTTTATATAAATATATATATATAAAACCATTTTGATGTCTATTTGTATAAATTGCTTTGTTGAAATTCAGAATTGAAAGTTTGCCTTTTGGCACTTGCCACAGTAGGTGAATTTAGAATTAGAACTCAAGAGGTTGACTACAGCAACAGCTAAAGTAAAATCTTAAATGGGTTTGAACAAAGATTCCAATTAATACCCTCTTCGTTATATAAATAGGCTTTAAAATATTTTCATTTTAAATTTAGGCCGACTGTCATAATGTTGAAATTTTTATCATAATCATCATAAAAAGTATTTTAAGTATGTAATATTACATATTTGTACAAATTTAAATACTTAGATTTTTTTACATATTCATTTATCACTACAAACTGATTAACCATTCCCTTTCTAAGTGGCACAGAACATCAGTTTCTGGGGGTCTCAAACTGCCATATGCCATATTGACATATTCCCTTCCTAAATGACACAAAACATTGGATTTTCTAACTAAAGCTTTAAAAATATCATACTTGGGAAGGTGTCTGGACCACCCTTTAATTCATCCTTCCCTTGGGTTTGTATTCCTGAAATCTCATGTAGTGAAGTGAGCATCACAAATTCTGTGGCTATTGTGCAATTTATCATGGCTCTCTTTTGGAAATAATTCATCTAAAGGCATTCATTGGCTTTCAGAACCCACTGTTGACAACTGCAATTAAATACATCACGACGAGATATTATCTTAAAGCATGCAATTTAATAAGAAACAAGAATATGGGATCATTTTACCTAGTTTCGTGTTCTTACAGCGCCTTGTCTTTAGGAAAACGAAATAAAGATCATCCACTTATAATTGCTGCAACAGTAAATGGCACACATTATACCAGCTCTGTAATTCGCCGCTCTTTATATAATTCATTAGAATTTGAAATATATTAGATTAAATTACTTCACGCATAGCTCTGTCACAAAGGCGAGAAATCAGCTGTTCATGTACCGATAATTCCGGCCCAACAGATGGAACTAGTGTCGCTGTTTGGCGATTTCCAAGGAGAGTGATCAGTAATACTATTAAAAGTATTTGCCTAGACGTAGGTGGGAGGACAATATTAGGATAAATTTAGGGAAAGTAGGCTTTGCGAGGGATGATTAGATGAAGTTAGTACAGAATAGGGTCGAATGGCGGGCTCAGGTAAGCATGGCAATGAACCTTCTGGTTCCAGAAATTAGATAATATTCCTTTAGCTTGCTGAGGAATTGTCTATTGCCATTGAGTAAGTACTTGTAGAAATCAGCTGATGATGGTGGGAACCCATCGAAACATACATTTTAATTTGGTAATTTTTACCTTACAACAATTATGTAATGTTGAATGTTTTAAAGTTTAATGTATAATATTGACAAAAAAATTAACTATTTGAAGCAGTAACAAACTAAACATTTTTTAGGGTCAATAGGACCCCAGAATGAGCTGCGAGGGTATATGACATGAGATATAGAGCTAAGACCGCCTGCGTGGTTTTGCATTTAATGTCGCTGGCTATTGATCCCGGGTTCGATCCTCGGTACATCCTTTGATTTTTCTGAGATAGGGAGGTTTAGAACAGGAGGCACTCAGCCTCTTGATTCTGGCTGATTAGCTATTTGCTTGAGAAGTAGTAACTCTGGTCACCTTCATTAACGACAGTGGACATGCTCCCCCAATCCTGCCATTTGCCTGTGGTAGATATGCAGTGGTCAGATGGTAGGCCTAGTTCCTTAGGGATGTAGTGCCATGGAGTTTAGTAGTTTAGATATAGAACTCAGAAGAGTTCTCTTTTGTTTTCTAGACTGGTGTATACTCTGAGCACCTGTATAATTCCCACAAAGTGGACCTGGATCACTCACCAAGGGACTTCCTACCTGTGGAGGAAAAGCTTAGGTCTCCCAAATATACAGTTGCAAATGTCTTGTCAGCAGTCGACCTAGTCTTTGCCAAAGAGAACTTCGAGTAAGCAGTCAAACTGCTGCTATTACAGAAGGTGTTTTGATCAGTAGGGTTTATTTATTTTTTCTTATTGCCGTTATTATTTTAGCTACTTAATGATTACTGATTAACAAACATGTGTTCATGTTTAATTTTGATCGGAACGCCTTCTGTGTTTAGTGCCTTTCAATTTGTAGGTAAGATACCATAGTATTAGTGCACAATGTGCATGAGGTCCAGTTCTCAACATGTTCCTATGTTACTGTGTTCAGAGTTTTGTTTTTTAATTTTAAGGTTTTAATATTGTTTCAGTACTCATAGATCTGTTTTAAACATTTAATACCTTGCTTTAGGTATTTTAAGAATATGTCCGTTTAATGTTGAACAAGTTCAAAGATTGTGCAATATTGCAGCCTGTGTGGCTAGTTGTGAGTTATTGTTAGTTGTAAAACTATAAAATATTTCAACATATTCTTATATCTGTGATCACCACTAAAAGTGGAAGTATCTTTAAAATGCAAAGCATATTGAATATACTTGTCTGAGATTGTGCAATATGTGATAAGTACTCGATTCCTTAAATTGTTTGGTGCCAAATGACACTGCAAGATCCCTATGATCTTTAAATATATTTTAAATTTAACCCTTATATGGAATAATTCAGAGTAATTTTATGCCCCTGCTTTTTATAGAAGTTTTGCCAAAATTGTACAAAACATTGTACAATATTCATCATATTCTTATTTTGTATGAGAAATAATATAAACTTAATTATTCGATAAAGACTGTGAAGTTTTTTTGTTTCTTCTTTAAATGAAAACCCTGATTATATAGAAAGGTATCTGAAGGTGGACAGAAACTTCTAACAGCTTTTATTATTCAAAATTTTAAACATGTATCACAACAGTGGACTTTACTTAGAAACCAGCTTCATAATCCATTATTGATATCACTGCATGTGAATGAATGACTCATTTTATAAACAGTATCATTCTGACCAGTAAGGTTCAAGCATGAGTATGATCTATTTTAAATATATATAGAAAGAGAAATTGAAGTTCTAGCATTGCACAAGCAATATCCAATACTTATTACTTACTATACTTAATATATACTTAATATTACTTTCATTACTAGAGACAGCTCTTTTTTGCAAAGTGGAAAATGTGAATTTTATGAAAAATCACATTCATCTCAAAATGGAGAAAATTTTCACCTTTCAGCAAAATTGTGGAATAATTAATGAAATTATGTGAATGACATTGCAAGCAATTTGAACATCAGGTGGCTTTGATCATCAAAGAGGAAATGAGGAAATAAAAATTGGAAGTTGATGTTTCACCCATTTTTATAACTTATTGAAATAGCAGAGTTCGTTTGCATTTTTCAAATTTAGCCAAGCCATGTATATATTATATTAAGCATATATTATATTATACTAAGCATATATTCAAATTAATATTTTCTGAAACTTTCATCCCATAGACATCATAACAAAAAAGCAAAATTATTGATGAAGTTAAATAAAAATAGCAAAAAATGTACTGACATTACTAAAAAAAATGTATGAAATCGTACAAAAACGTTCACCGAAAATAGCTCTTCCTTATACAACCATGCTGCGAATAAACTTGATCATTGTAACTTACAATGAAGGAAACATTTATTTATTTACTTTTTTGTAACTGGCACCTATACTATATTTTTAGTGTCCCTTCATTAAAATTTTCTTAACACACTTACTGCCAAACCTTACAAAAGGTATACTTTTGCTCTCCCGAAAGCATACACTATTCCCATCGATAGCCATTTTGTATCCAATCTTCTTATAGATCCTTTTTACAACAGATGTCAGAGAAATGGCATAATTATTCAGTGAATCAGAATCCACTTATCTAGACAGCCTTCTTAATATGGCTTCCTAACAGAAACATTTCTTTCTCAGAGGAAAAATCAATTAATTATTTGCCAGTGATATTGGCAAGGAATATTTTGATGATTTATATGATTGTAGTACTGATATGGTATGAAATATAATAGTAATGACTAGGGCTCAGAAGGTGAAGACCTATAAATTGCCTAAAAACCTATAAAAGTCATAAAAAATTATAAATAGGGCCTACTAACTAAATTGTGATGGAACTTAATATCTTTAATAATTTTTTGTAAAATGCAGAGGACTTAGAATATTCACTACTAATATAACTTTGCTAGAATATTCACTACTGATATAACTTGGCCCCAACAGAAGCTGTGATTTTCACCGTGCAGCTTGCAGATGTTTCTTATGCCCGACATACTGTTGGACATGATACTGCTTTTCTGTACTAATTTTCACCTCGCACTAGTTGCAGAAAAGTCTATTTCCATCAGTGGAATACACCTCTGCTCCAAATTCAGACATAAGCAGTCACGAAAAAATAAGTTTAACTATTCTTCACTTTAGGCATTTTTACAGTCTGGCTTTCTTTCACAAACTGAAGTGGACCTCCCAATCCCCATGGTCTGCTCTAGTTCATTGTTATGATGCTTAAGACCTAAAATATGCAGAAAAAGGCAAAAAAAAAAAGGACAAATGAAAACCACCCTCTTCTGGCTTATAGTTTCTCAGAATGAGCATATATTATGTTTGAGCCTCATCTTTGGACACTCAAAAAGAAAAGGGTTTTTCCTCAACTTCCTAGCCCAAGTGATGACCCTGCAAACACAAATATTGATAATGTGTAAGTGTGCAGAGTTCTCCAATTTCTCTTGATGATTGTTCCGATATGATTTTAGACTTACTTTGATCTATTTAAAGGAGATACAGGTATGAAATATATTTTTATTGGAATCAGTTTTCGTATGGAATATTCTGAATTGATTTTCACAAGAAAGCGCTTGGCTCGGATGTTCATGTGATCAACAGTAGTTTGGCAATCATTTGTTAAAATATATGAATGGAAGCAAAATAACTGTACACTTTTGCAGAATGCATTGATCATGTTTATAGCAAGAATTTTTAAAACTATATTGTTGAACAGTTATTAATTTTCTGCAAAAAAAAAAAAAAAAAAAAAAAAAAAAAAAAGTTAATGTTTTAATGATTGCTGATGTGAAATTTGAAAATTTTAAACTGTTCAAGACAGGTGCATTAAAATGTTAAAGTACATGTGCTCCACATAGATAGAGTAGATAGGGTATTTATAAGGTTCAGTACTTAGGCTTCCAGAGTAATTATAAAGTCACTGTTAGTTGGCTCTTCTGGATGAGCCATGTCAGGTTTTTAGAGTGACCATGCCTCATTCATATAAATATGATCATGCTTACTCCATTTCCACTGTATTCTTATGAAGGCTCAAAGTTAAGATGGCTGAACGCTTTATTTTATTAAAATTGACATGGTTGGTAACTGAGAAGGCAATATAACAATTCAATTTTTATATTCAATTTTGTCGATTTAATTTTTCTATTATATTTTTAGAAATACAACAAACACTACTATTTTTTTTTTTTTTTAATAATTAAACCATGACATGAAAAGAAATTTTTAATAATATGTTTCATTTAGCACAGGTGTAAGAAGCGGCAGGAAAAGCATGATAAGAATTGATAAAATTGTGTAATGGAAGAGTTGCCCATTTAGTAAAGTTGGTGCTTTTTGTTATCATCCTCAAATCTCAGCCTGACTCCTCTTTGCTTGTTGGTCTAATTTTTTTTTATGAAGCAATGAAGGCTCTCCTGAGCTTGGCTGATCTTTCAAAATGCTGACCAAAACAGCCTAGTTTTGCAGTAAACTATGTAATTTCCATGTAAGATAAGTACGAAAAGGTTCACTGCATTCTCATCTGATTTAGTATCAAATCATTTATCCATTTTATTTACATCCTACAAAACTTCACAGTCACTTCAGTTGCACCCTGTATGGAATAGTTGCAAGGTTAATTGCTGGGCATCGCAACAAGAGTTCAGTGTCAAATCTTTACGTATATGTTGAACGAAGGCACGTGTGCATTAGCAAATTGTGATATTATAGCCACTAGTCATATCTGAGGGATGAAGATGAAGATGTGAGATTGAGAACTGAGACCTTTGCATTGTAAAGTGTGCTTACAAGAGAAACTGTGATCTTAATATTATTCTCTAATGTTAATAGAATACTGAAGGCAGTATTTCTCTTCCATAGAGCCATATCTTATATGCCCATGGCTTGCCTCCATCCTCATTTCATGTCAGTCCATGCTGTGGTGTAGTGGCACCTATACTGTAATACAAATACCATATTTAAGCGCTTATAATCCAACATTATTTGCCCATTTTTTAAATAAAAACCAAGGTATGGCGTATTCGTACATAAGAAGGAGTGGGGTCAGCAGTGTAGAAAGATTAAGATGGAATAATTCTTTTATCCTAATAACAATTCAAAAACTTGTCCTACTATCTCTTTACTAAAGCGAGCATATGACACTCTGGATCCCTAGTATGCAGCACTATCCTGGCTTCAACTGATTTTCAGGCACATACACATGCACCTTGACCTAATGGTATCACAGTCAGTCATACTGAATCATATATGTTTTCTTGGAAAATAGTCTTCAAAATTAGAATTATGGTCTAAACACAGTGAAAAGCTAATTTGATACTTCACATGGTCGTAAATATTTTTGTACCCCTGTGAATGCGGTAGGGTGTACATCGGCCAGACTTCACATACCATTGATCAACACCATATCAAACATGCCTGGTACATCAGATTTTTCTTCCCAGAGAAATCAGCCATATCCGAACACTAATATCTCTGGATCAGGTCACAAAATTGAATTCAGGATCACCACGATACTAGCCAAGAACTCATATTACTGGGACAGGCTGATCAACGAAGCAGTTTAAATCAAAACTCTCGACAGAGACATGGGCATTAGGAATCAGTCTGATCTGTAGTCACTGTCTCTAACAGGATAATAGGTATGTGTTGGCCCAGAAAAAGACCGGGGGGGGGGGGAGATAGTACTGATTGGTCAACCCTATTAAACTAGATTTGTATATAAATTCCACTTCAACACCCTTGTAGATCAAAGCAGCATGGGCCTTTGAAACATCTGGAATAATTGACCTTCATACCTGGCTGACTACCCGAGAGACATTCATTCAACTTCACTTTGTTAATCATAGAAATCTAAAATATTTTACATGCCACAATCATGCACTCACAGTCAGTGAAAAATATGCTAAGTATGAGATCAAATAAAGATTTGATGCTGTTTTGCAAGAAGCAAAGCATCACATGCTGGTTTAACAATACATAAGGGACTAAATAGAGAGATAGGAAAATTCTCAGGCTACTCAGATCCCTGTGATTCTTGAACCCAGGAAAGCTCTTCAACTACCGAGATAATAGTGGAACATAGGGGAACCTGGGGCGGAACGGGCCACTTAATATTTAATCCTATCCAGGAAGATAGCCTATACAAAACAAAAATAAGCATTGTATAGGCATACATGACTTATTCATGGTCTACAGAATACTACTGGCAGTAAAAAATCTAAGACACATTGTTTTATTATGGATTAATTTGAAGTATTTTAAGAAAATGTAAATCACCCCGTTCCATCCCGTATGAGGGGCAGAATGGGGTAAAATAAAATACTTATTTTTTTTAGTACAATATTTATAAATGAGTACTGTTTCGTCGTCCTCACGTCTATATGCTACCTGCACACGAATTATGTGATCACTATTTACATTCACCACAAGCAATCCACCCTTCAATAGAGGTCGAATAAGACATGGAGTGTCCTCATCACTTGGACTTGACCGACTTGTGATTTTTTCGGTCTTCTTTCCTGTCTTTCCTTGTGTTTGCTTTTTGCCTACAAAGAATTTCTTCCATACCCTTTCCTCTTTGTTTGTGGCCTTGAACTTCTTCAGGCTTACTGAATGAAAGGGGCATGTACCATTCTGCCCCAGAGACAGCGCTAGGTTAGATTAGACAATGACCCTCCATGATCCAATTTTTTCTCATGTAACGAACCTTTATTATAATGCTTAAATAATACACTTTCAATATGTATACAAACAAAAATAAAATAAAGAAAAGATTGCAGCTTACCTTGCATCATAGGACCAACAATATTACAAAGAAACTCGTTAATTTGACTATAACAACACATACAACCACATCTCAACTCAAATTGAAAAAGAATGACATCCCACGATGCTTTGCTGATCGTCCGTTGTGATTTAGTTAGTTTTCATCGACGGCAGCACCGAACGGCTGATGTATAGAGCCACCACGTTCTGCCCCGTGTTCCCCTATCATTTAATTACTTAAATTGTTGAAACACATGAAGTATTCAAAGATTTTTAAAACTTCATTGCAAAAAGTTTGCATAGTGTTTATGACTTGTGAGAGTTATGAACTATTAAGTAAATACAACATAATAATTTATTTGAAATCTATCAGAGAGCATCTGGAGAGAGATTATCTTTGTGATAACTGAAGGCAGCAGTGTAAGCGGTATGATTTATTTGAAGATATATCTAGCCTACAGTAAGTATCGTATTTACTCGAATATAAGTCACCCCTGAATTTAACATGCATTGGCCTTTCAAACACCTATATTAAAGGGAAAAAATTCAATTAACCCCACGGTTAAATAAAAAACTTCCTCATTTTCATAACACATAAGTAACATGTTGTTTTAGTGAAATCGGGCTAAAATCAGAAAAAGAAAGATCAAGTTATGTAAATTATGAAATTCCAATTTTATTTCAAATGGAACTACATAATTACATTCAAAATGTAAATGAAAATGACAGCAAAACACAAGTCGATACTGTGGACTTGACATGACTCATCAATGTTGAATTTTTGTGTGGTTTCTTTATATTCTGTAAACCCAGACTGTCAACTACCATCAGTTTAAATTTTTTTCCTTCCATTTCTTTGCGCTTGAGCAGCACATCATACTCGAATATGTTGTAACACCAGTATCACAAAGAAGAGATGCAGAACATGAGTCATGAAATGAATATCACTTGTTATACAAATATATGCATTTTCTATATTTCAATTGGAATTGATGTAGTTTTGATGTTGAATCGCTCATCATTCGATACCTTGTCCTGATTTGAGATAATCAATAGGTGGATTTGGCTGCCAAAAGTTAAAATGGCTGAGATTTCATGTTATCAATGCTTTGAAGAAGGGAAACTGGCCACAATGGATCAACCGGCTGTGTTGTGCACATTTTTTACCATTAGTACCTAATAGCTCTTCTATGTGATTTTAAGCTGCAGGCATACTTTGCGAGGCCTAATCTACAGGCAGGAAAAAAGTGTGGCTTGTATTCAAATAAATAAGGTATACAGTTAAAATGCCAGTATAACAAACGTCCGTATAACAAAATTTTCAGTATTACAAAATTATGTATCAGACCCTTCTCTTTTCCCTATTTAATATGTGTTAAAACATTTCATTGTAACAAATTTAAAATATTCAGTATAACAAAATAAAATTTTGCTTATTTGCCTGTAGGCCTATATCATTTTATTTTTTCCAGCATTTGCTGTGTAATACTGCCTCAGGGAGAGATATTAGTGCTAAGTGTTGAATGCTGAATGGAAATAGCTTAAAGAAAACATAATACAGTAGAGCCTCGGTAATTCGAGCCCCGGTATTTCGAGGTTCCGTGTAATTCGAGCTGGTCTTAAGAAAATTAAAACTTTCCATAAAACTAGAGTAAA
This sequence comes from Ectobius pallidus, assembly GCA_964059195.1. NCBI lineage: Eukaryota > Metazoa > Arthropoda > Insecta > Blattodea > Ectobiidae > Ectobius > Ectobius pallidus. Next base: position 54,726,233 of record CAXKWD010000011.1, read on the forward strand.
ATCCTGTTTTTTTTACGATGTCCGCGTGTAAGATTTACGCACTTCCGAATGTGTTACATTTTGAGCTTTCTTTCAATTTTTCCATTTACAAAAATGCAGGTAAAACTAGATTTTCGTTCATAATACATAGACTGCTAATGCATTTCTATTACAGATTGACAGAAACCGTTAGGTTCGATCTTTCATTGTCGGGACCTCGTGTCAATCATACGGTGCATACAGTGCATACCATCCTTTCAGAAAGCAATGCTGTATTGTTACAGTAATCCCTACTCAGTAACAATGGTAATTAAAAGTGTTTTCCTAGTAGCGCCGCTTTCCCGTTCCACTCCATTAAGAGTAGATGTAGCAAATTGGAAATGTTTGCCAATATACATACAGGCATATTAAATATATGTAGGTCTACTATAGTGTTCCTTTATTTACTTTTTAACCATTATTGTGCTCATTAAACATTTATTTATGATTTACCCATTGATTTAGTGATGTTTCCGTATAATCCGAGTTTTTTGTAATTCGAGGTAGCCTCAGCCCCAATTAGCTCGAATTATCGGGGTTCTACTGTAATCACAAAATTGCAGGTAGTCCTTTTTCCATTGTATATATGATAAAACTTCAAAACACAGCACAGTTTAAAATTAAACTCACAATGGATGTCATATTATCTATTAAAACTCGACATTTCGGCCCATCCACTAGGCCTTCTTCAGGAACACTAAAAGGAACGGATGGAAGTCCCTCCTGTTGCTCTACACCAGGCCTTTCCAACTCGAGCACTCTGCGCTGGTGCACACCATTACAATACTTAACGGCAGCCTGGTGCTCTCCTTCCCCATGTAGCGGTCGGTGCTACTGCATGTGTTCATCAGATAGAACAATGGGTAGCTGACTTCGCTTTCTTGGTGGATGTAACGTCTTATTTAAATATTTAATTCAGTCTCTAGAATTATTCATCTTGGAAAGGAGGACTTCTGACTTAAAGCCTGCCAAGCTCAGCTCTGTAGCTATCCACCCTATCTATCTAGGCCTTGTTTGAGAACTGAGCTACAGAGCTGAGCTTGGCAGGCTAAGTCAGGAATTCATGAAAGTCAGAAGTCCCCCTTTCCAAGATGAATAATTCTAGAAATTGGATCTCAAGTTCTATAAGACTTACATACACAACGAGAAACCATTTGGAAATCATGCAGTAGATTACGAGAGACGGATGCAGAATGGGGACGAAGTATGATCATGTGGTCTATGCAGCATCGTCTTGTTTTGTTTGGGGTAGGCATTGTATTTGCCATAGTTATAATTCTAGGTATTTATTTTACAATTAGTAAGTACACGTAGTTGCACCACTAGGGACATTCTTTGTATAAGATCTTATTCTAAGTGTGTATATAGAAACACAGAACTGAAATGACTTCTCCAATATATTCCCATTGAACACAATCAAAAAACTAAAGAGGGTAGTATTCAAAGGTTTTGCAGTCTATACGGTATACCTCAAATATAAGGGGCTCCACCCCATACATCCCTGTATTCTGACCATCATTCACAGGACCTCTGGTTAACAATAGGCTATAGTGGTTAAAAATAGTCAAATCCATTAATACCGCTACAAGTGATTTCCTTGAGAAAATACCAAAAACAACATAATGCAACTTACTAGTATGATGATATAATTTCATAAAATCATGTCTTACCTATCCCAGTTCTTTATTCTGCTAAATTTTCTTCCCTCAGATTCACCTGAAAAATCATTCTGTTTCTCATAAGTAGCTGCAAGACCAGACTGTCTTATCTTCGTAATCTAACCATTCTATGAAGCCATATGATATAACATAAATTTTGATATTTTTACACAAAGTTTTCTGACGTCTGGTAACCTTAGTCAGTGTAGAGCAACAGGAGGGACTTCCATCCATTCCTTTTAGTGTTCCTGAAGAAGGCCTAGTGGATGGGCCGAAACTTCGAGTTTTAATAGGTAATGTGACATCCATGGTGAGTTTAATTTAAACTGTGCTGTGTTTTGAAGTTTTATCAAATAATAATCGCTAACTGCTTTAGAAGAACTGGAGTGAAGTGCTAGATGACATAGAGAAGTGAACTGGAAAAGTAAGATAGGCCTGCAAGGGTGAATCTTAATGACTGTCAGTAAGGACTGTGATGTGATAGTGTAACAAGAAATCACGCATGATGGAATTGTGGCAGACATTTTGAGTGATAGAAATCCATATGATGATGAGGTTGAAGAGGAAGGTGTGCAACTCAGTGATCAAAAGTGTTTGACTCTTGTGCAGGCAACATATAGCACATAGTCTTTGAGATTTTCTTCTATCACAAAGCAGTATACCAGATTCCGTTTTAAATTCATGTGCAGTGGTTGGTGACTATTTTGACTTTGTCAAAAAATAAAGTCCAGAACATTGTACACCTGTAAAATTTCACTACAACAGATTCATTTCTGAGGTCCCGTCCCCTAAGTTTCGTTATACTGGTATTTTACTGTATGTAATAGGTTTTTTAATCCATAGATTTAATACATATGTTATTTAATATTAATCAGCATTCTCTTGCATTATATTTATGTTTTGTCTACTGTTATTAGTTGTTAAGGTATAATACAAACAAACTTAGTTGCTACCTTGTAACACTGTTTCAATGCCCCATTCTGAATATAGCAATAAATCTAGTTATTTAGGAGAAGCATTTCCACAGAACATCAACTTTTCAGGTGCTTCATACTATGTTTGCATTTGCACTTAAGGATGTTTGTGTGATAATATTCAGTGTACCTATTCTCCGTCATTTTCAAAGGCTACAAGAATTCTAGGAACGACTAAGCAAGAATGGTGAAAATATACCCGGAAGATTTTCCACAGTAAAAAAATATAAAAAATCATACAGTGGAGTCCTTCAAACTTCAGACCTGATACTTGACATTCTGTATAACTGTTCAGGTGTTTTTAAACTAGTTTAATACTGTGGCAGATTAGTAACCATACTAATGCTGGTTGTATGTCATTTTGTGTCCTCTTTCTGCAGGTCGATCTCTATGGTTAAGAATTATTTCTTTGAACAGAATTACACTATGGTATTGTGACTACTGAAAAATGTGCAGCAAGTTATTGCATTCTTTTTAATGTTAGCCAGTCATAAACAGGGTCTACACCAGTGAAATAATTATTATACATACCTGCTATACTCAATTCAGTTTTTCATGAACTTACTGTTAAACTTTCCAGCTGACTGGATAAAAATCATGCGTGCGTGCGTGCGTGCGTGCGTGCGTGCGTGTGTGTGTGTATATATATCAGTAGTGAAAATGTCAAGTAAGAAAGAATGAATCATTAGTAAAATGGACGATTTAATAAAAACACTTATAGCTCCACTTATTCAATCATCAAAATGGTCTAGTTTCAAGGTAATTCTCTCCCATCTTTAGCAGGTGGTAGACTGGTGCTTGTGTGGCTATGGCTGGTAGTTTTTGTTAATTTGCATTGTGCTGCCCTCCATCTTTCTAGTGGTGTGTTAGTCTTATGGTGTCTTCTGCTCACAGGATTTCAAAATTCATAACATTATCTTCAATCATTATTGTAATTATCTTTCCCAGGCGTTGTTCTGGTGGTTTCTTCACATGTTTTAATAACTTAATGCTCTTTCTATGTGATGGTTGGATATCCGAAAGTGGTGTGCCACTGCCACTATTCATAATTGTGCCTTCTTACTAGTTTCCACATTTCTTCTGATTTGTCCAATATATATCTTTTGACAGTCTTTACATTCCAACTGGTAAATTCCCGAAAATTTTATTTTTGGAGTATGGTAGGCCTGCTGTTTTTGAATGGGTGGTTAAGCAGATTCCAAGTACTGTATTAGTTCTGTGATGCTAGCTTGATATTGTAATCTTTGAACTCTTTTTCAAATTTCTGAAACATTATAGGGTAGTAAGTGAACTGATTTCCTGAGCTTTTTCTGCATTATCCAGTGTGCTTATGCAGTCGACTGCCAGCTGAGGACGTGGGAGAATTCTCTTGAAACTCATCTGTTTTAAAAATTGATGCAAGTGGAATTAAAAATGTTTTTATTTAATTGGCCATTTTACTAGTAGTTTGGTACACTGTACTGTTTTTATAACTTTGATTTAATTTACTCTAGGAAAGAATGAAACTAATTACATGGAAATGGATTGGAACAGTCTTGATTCACTAGCATTTCATTCTTTCATTCATATAACAGAATTGCTTCTGGAACTTGGGATTAAAAAGACAAAAGGCAAATTTAGATGTTTTCTTTACAGTTCGAAATTATATATTCTTGCTTTGTAGTGGAAGAGAAGTTCACTAGTAAAGAACGTAAGACATTTTACATGAAAGGATCATAATTGTTTACCTTTCCATTTTCAAGGATGCGTATTCATAAAAGTAATTTAAGAAAATGGAAATCATAATATGTAGGCCTACAATGAAATCTTGCTTTTTAAAATTAATATTTATTTAAAAATGTATGCCCTCCAGTTATAACCAGCTTATTAGTTTTGCAGGAGAACTATGTTTTTTAAAATATGTGTACTATTTCGAGGTGCAGAGGAGCAATAATTTAATTAACCAAACTAAATAATATCTTAATTTGTTTAACACTTTGCATGCTGAATATAAATATATCTTTGTAAATAAGATGAGACATACTCATGCTGTTTCTACAAGTGTATTGCTCACGTTTAGTTACCAACAACAAACATGTTTGTCAGGCATTGTTTCCACATTTGGTTGGGCATTGGGACAGACATATAATTTAACCTTATGGTTATACATTATTGTAACATCTGGAAATTAAACAAGGAAGTGTTTAAATATTGTTAGTGCATTTATATCATGCCTATGTGTACTAGGATACCATATTACACCAATGGCAATAATATCTGAAATTAGTGCAAATTAGATGTAAGGAAAGGAGAAACACTGCCTTTGAAAGTATGATGTACCTGGACATGTAGATTTAATTGATGACTATCCTAAAGATGCTATTTTACTGAGATTACCCGCGTTACTTAAAGACATGTGAAACTGTGGATTATCAAGTCATCATTATTTTTGTTGAACTTATGTTTCTCTTTATGTTAAAACAAGAGGTAAAAGAGTAGAATACATTTGTCATTTTAATGAAAACCAGTTATATTAAATAGTTTTGCTAAATTTCCTGGTTGTCATTTGCACCCTTCTCTTACAGCAAGAAAAAGGCCCCAATTTAGTGATCCTTTTCGAAGTTGTTTCATTTCGTGAAGGTAATTATACCAACACTTTTCCCTGTCTAAGCTCCTTTCTCCTGTTGACATTCATCTCAAAATTAACTTCCTAAATGGTTTACGTTCCATATCAGATCCTTAGCAACACATTAAAAGTTGGCTTGGTAGATTCTTCAGGATCAAGGAACACTGTTAGCGACACTATAAGGCCATCTGATTCTAGGTGATCTTGTCAAACACACCATAACATCATGAAGTACATTAGGGACTGCCCCCATCCCTCTTTGGGTCTAGTTCAAGTTATTCTTTTTAGTCTTGTCCTTTCTGCTTTGTATAATTCCATAAAATATTCTTAATTTATCTTTTGCTTTTGTTAGAATAAATTGCAGTTTTTAGAAGCATATTATTTATATGAGTAATGGTACATTTTCATGGACAGCAGAAAAATTAAAAACCAAAGATCAGATGTTAACATCACTGATTATATTACATTATACTGTTCTGAGAAGAAAATTAGGTGCTCCTTGAGTTCATTTGAAATATTGTTGCTGTAAAGTACTTACAACGTAAATCATCTGAAGCACTTAGATGTTCGTAACACCTTACTCATATTCTACAGCAAAAGATCAGTTGTAAGGAGAAGCATTAGTTAGTCTAGGCTGACCAGACATCCCATTTTTAATTAAATTGTTCCTTTTTTTATTGACTGGTCCTGTTGTCCTAATAAAACTTGATGGGAACAGTGTAAGTCCTGGATGAAGTGAAGTGTAAATAAGATTTTGCCTAAGAAACTTCAATTAAGCTAAGACTTAAGAAAAGATTTAATAAGACATAAGTATTTTTGTGATCCATTTGTAAGGTTACAGAATATATTTTTTCAGTAAGTTTGACAGTGACTGTAGTGATGATGTAGTTTAAAGTGGAGAATCGTTCACTTTATTGGTTTAAATTAAAATTTAATTATTAAATAGAATATTTATAAAATATACCTAATTATGGGTTCTGTTTTCTAGGTAATCCGCACAACGTGTCTGGTTTTCCCTTTTTTTTTTTTTTAAATTTTAAAAATATGGTCATCCTATGTTAGTCATTGAAAATGACAGAGTTATGTCCAAGATTCTATTATCATATGCTATAATCTATCACTATAATATTATTGAACCTTCACACATTAGAATAACGTTACTGTACAGTGATAATGAAACAAATTATGCAGATCGTGTGTTTGTTGATGTGTATGTCACACTCACACTGTAATCTAGTTAAGGTAAAGGCATTATAGCTGCCGAGTTATAGATCAAAATTAAGTTTTCTTATAAAATTTATAGGAAGTTTATATAGTGAAGTTAATAAATATATAATAATACTTGAGATGAAGAATTTAACATACATTAACTTGACTTCATTCAAACTAACCTGAACATGTTTCGAGCCAACATCCTGTCTCATCCTCAGCTATACTCAATCTATACTATACTGGGTGTTTAATTAACCTCTTGATAAGATCGTCATCGGCGGGTATATGAAAATTCATCAACTTGTCCCTGTTTTATATATATATATATATATAAATTTTCTCCCAAACTTGAGCTGCTTATCTCCCTAGTTTTAACTCCTTCCCAGACTTTGATAGTAAAACTATTCACAACTCTTTGGAACTGACTAAAAAAATCAAAGATATTGAATTGTCCCCCGTTTGATGTTCTGGTGTCATTCAATGTAGTTGCTTTATTTCCAAGCATTAACCAGGATAGAATGCTAACTTATTTAAGGAAATGACTCAAAACTGTTGGCTTCAAAGAAAACACCATAGATGAATATTGAAAATTACCTAGACTGTGCATTGAGCAAACATATTTCAATTTCAGTGGAAGATTCTACCAACAAAGATCAGGCTTAGCAATGGGAAATCCACTATCACCTTTCTTGGCTAATCTGTATATGAGCTCATTAGAAACTCATGTCACATCTGCTTTCCCTCACATGTTCAAAACTTGGCATAGATATGTAGATGATATCTTTGCCATAGTCAATCAAAAACAAGTCGAGGGTTGCTTAAAACTTCTAAATCTACAGGATAGAATCTACTTCACACTAGAAGAACAAACAGATAATTTCCTCCCATTCCTTGATCTAAAAATCATAAACAATAGTAACAGAATAGAATTTGGAATATATACAAGGGTCATTTCAGAAGTCATGGCAACAGTCAATAAAGCTGCAGGAAACAAAAATCAGGATATACGATTGAAAGTTGTTGGAATGTTCTTTGCAATGCTGGTACTAAATTGGGATCCGTATAGGGTAAGGGACATTGAAAGATGCGTAAATAGAGATCATTGTTTTATTCATATTACATATGCACAAAACAGTATGTGTAATACTCGTACTCTTATAATCTAACAACCTTCAAAATAATCCCCCAAAGCATCCACACATCTTTGCCAACGATGAGGAAGGCGCTATGCATCCACGTTTGAAGGCCTCCACCCAATGTGCAACAGTGCAATAGGGCAACACCCTATCACCGAATGCTTCTCGTAGCACAGCATGACACTCACGAGCATTTCTGCCATGGAGGGCAGCAATTTTTATATATGCTCGCTGTTCAACTTCAGTGACATCCATTTCGGAACACAGTCTCCAGGATACTAACGTTTGCATGTGTTGTCTACTGGACACCAATGCACTCAGACGTCGTCTGGTGATCGCATCCCATACTGTGTACACCATGTTTCCAAATGTATATAGTTCAATAACTGCATATGCGGTTATTCGGAATATATAAAATAGTTGCCATGACTTCTGAAATGACCCTCATGGAAAGCCTACACATTCCGATTGCTACATCAAAGCAAATAGTTTTAACCCTACAGGCCACAAAGAAGGAGTACTGAGTAGCTTAGTACACAAACTTATCAACATCCCTCTAAGTATGACAGAATACGGTCTTAAATACCAGAGCATCATGCCCATAGCAGAGAGTAATGGATTCCACAGAGACCTGATCTTGAAGAAAATAAGGAAATAAAGTCAACAAAAACAAATGAAGGATACTACCACTCTCATGCCGGAAAAAGAAGACATGATGTATAAGAAAATAACCTACCACCCATGGGCAGATGAGAAATTTAGAAAAAAATCTTCAAGGAACACAACATTGTTACAGCCCCACTAAATAGATATAATTTAAGAAATTTGTTAAGATCCACTAACTTAGATAAAATCCCTCAAAACAAAAAAATCAGGAATATTTCAATTTAATTGTAAAGACTGCAACCTTAAATATATTAGAAAAACTAAAAGAAATATGGATATAAGGGCAAAAGAACATATTAGATATATAAAATATGGACTGACTGATAAATCAGCAATAGCTCCACATGTCTGGGAAAAGGATCATGAAATTAATTTAGAGCCGGAATTAAAGAAATATGTCTAGGGACATAAGCAGCTCAAGTTTGGGAGAAAATTTATATTAAAAAAAAAAAAAAAAAAAAAAACAGGGACCAGCTGATTAATTTTGATATACCCGCTGATGATGATCTTATCAAGAGGTTAATTAAACACCCACCAGGAGGCACAGCTATTGGTCCTACCTGAGATGAGTATAGCTGAGGATAAGTCAGGATGTTGGCTCGAAACATGTTCAGGTTAGTTTGAATTAAGTGAAGTTATTGTATGTTAAATTTTCCACCTCAAGTATTATTAAGTTTTCCTGTTTTCCCACTATTCAAAAATCTTTTAAGCAATGCTCGCTTTGCCACTGTGGCTGGCAGGGACAGCACTATCAGCTGTTTGTAGCTAAGTGAGCTACAGGGTCTGTCCGGAAAGTAATGTCAGTGAGTCAATTACAAGATATTTATTGATCCGATCAGTACAATACATTAAAGATTTCAAAATAGGTTCCTCCTGTGTTGATACGTCGCTTCCAGCGAGATTTCCAGGCATCAAAGGCATCACGCTAGGCTTTTTCCGGAATGTCCTTTAGAGACTTGGTGCAAGCCTCTTTGACTTGTCAACTGCTCCATAATGTCGGTGAGTCAATTAGAGGATATTTATTGATCTGATCGGTACAATACATTAAAGATTGCAAAATAGGTTCCTCCTGTGTCGATACATCACTTCCAGCGAGATTTCCAGGCACCAAATTCATCATGGTAGGCCTTTTCCGAAATGTTCATGACCCGCTTCCAGGCCAATTCAAAGGTGCCAATGGTTCCCCAGCCGCCCTAAAGTCCTAACATGGCTCCCCGACTTCTTCTTGTTACCATGCTTGAAAACTCCCATGAAAGGACATCATTTCGGGACAGTTGACAAAGTCAAAGTGGCTTGCACCAAGGCTCCAAAGGACATTCCGCAAATGGCCTACTGTGACGCCTTTGATGCCTGGAAATCTCGCTGGAAGCGACATATCAACACAGGAGGAACCTATTTTGAAATCTTTAATGTATTGTACCGATCGGATCAATAAATATCTTGTAATTGACTCACTGACATTACTTTCCGGACAGACCCTGTACTAAGCCATGCGTTGATGCCAGTTTGAGCTGCATAGGCAAAAATTCAATGTTAGGTTGAATACATGCAGAATGTAGTAATGGCATTTCTACCTTTATTTTCACGATTGACCTTTTTCATTTCATGACTCAGGATATTCAGTTAAGCTGTCTGCTATCTGTCAAATTAAAATATCCGCATGTGCAACATATTAGCATGACTCAGTATTTCAGGGAGGCCAGCCCCCCTCTGTGATCATGTATGTTTTTTAAATCATCCCTATACAGACCGTGGAAGATCTATCTGGTTCCTGGGGGTTGGGGCTCCCAAATTTTTAGACATTCGGCACATGAAGGTGGTAATGTCAGCCCTACATACCAAGAGTCTTGAGTCGATCACAGGGCCGTAATGCCACCAGAAGTATTAGGCCAATTGAAAAACCCTGACTTCATTGGAGATCAAACCGACGAACTTCTGGTCTAACTCAACTAACTGTGGCATACCTCGTGTTTGTTTTATAGATCAGTAGATTACCAGTATAACAACATTTTCAGTATTACAAAATTATGTATTGGCCCCTTCCCTTTTCCATATTTAACATGTGTTAAAACATTTCATTATAACAAATTTAGAATTTCAGTATAACAAAATAAAATTTAGCTTATTTTCCTGTACATAATTTTATTTTTTCCGGCGTATGCTGTGTAATAATGCCTCAGGGAGAGAGATTAATGCTGAGTGTTGAATGCTGAATGGAAATAGCTTAAAGAAGAAATAATAATCGCTAACTGCTTTAGAAAAGCTGGAGTGAAGTGTTAGATGACATAGAAAGAGAAGAGAACTGGAAGCGTTTGTGTAAAAAGTAAAATGGGCCTGCAAGGATGAATCTTAGTGTGCAACACAGCAATCAACAGAGTTTGACTTGTGCAGGCAACACATGGCACACAGTCTTCAAGGTTTCTTCAATCACAACAGCAGTATACCAGATTCCGTTTTAAATTCGTGCACATGGTTGGTGAATATTTTGACTTTTTCAAAAAATAAAGTCCAGAACATTGTACACTTATAAAATTTCACTATAACAAATTCATTTCTGAGGTCCCCTAAATTTTGTTGTACTGCTATTTTACTGTATGTAACATTTTATGTATCTGCATCTATAATAAAATAAGAGCCGTTGCAACATCTTCCTGTTCAAGGCAAAATGTTCTTGTTGGTGAAAAGGTTATATGGTAATCCTGAACACTTACACAGTACTCATTAGGACGGTAAAAAAAATCAGTATTTTTATTTCAATTCGCTATAGAGCGGAAAACTTGCCTCCTGTAATAAGAAGAAAAATGATGTAAAAAAAATTAATGAATAAAAAAAAAAATTGTTTGATATCATCCGATGGCGCATTGCACTTAAAGTTTACAATTGACGAATTTGAAACTTTTTCATGATTTTTTAAATACTACTTAAAAGTTTTATGATCCACATGCTATAGTCCGTTATGCTCATATGGTTCAATAAAGTTAAATAAATTAGTACATCGTTAATATTTTAATGTTTTTTGTTCACACAATGTATTCGAGAAATGAAAATTTAAAAAAAAATTTGCAGTTTTCATCATGCAGATCTTCACTTGTTTTGTCAGTTCAGAACAACCCAGAACACACGACGAGGAAGTGGCAACTTGTCAAATTTCACCCACACACCTACCCAACTAATCATCCAAATTAGGGTGCATTATTTTCATTATATATTTTAAATAGTTACAAAAATTGACTAGGATTCAGAGGTTAACAGTTACTTATTATTCTTTTCAGAGTGTACATGTTTAAAGCATGACTTTTGGAAGAAATCAGGCACAAGTGATCTTTATAACAGTGTAGATCTGATGTAGGCATCTCCAGCTTCATGTCCACATACTTTAGTCAAGGCCTCTGTACCAAGTTGAACACATCTCTCAACTGCTGGGGTGTAACAGAAACTTTTTGTAGTGTCTGAGGGGCTTAATGCCATCATTAATATCATCATCACATACTTCCCATAGAATTTTGGGAGGATACAACAGACAAACTTTGGATGGATGGTTGGATAGGGTATGGGCGGAACTTGCCACCTCCTCACTGTGAGTTCTGGGTAGTTTTTAACTGACAAAACGAGTGAAGATCTGCACTTTGAAACTTGCAAAGTGTTCTTTTAATTCTCGTGTATTGAACACAATGCCCAATTGGAAAACATTACAAGATTAATGATGTTCTAATTGATTTAACTTCATTGAACCTTAAAATGAGCATAAACTATAGCATGTCGATCGTAGAACTTGACGTGAGATTTAAAAAAATTTTAAAAACATTAAAATTTGTAATTTTTATAAATTTTAAGTGCGATGTGTGATCGGAAGACGTCAACCGGTTTTTAATTTTTTTATGTTGTTTTTCTTCTTATTACAGAAGGCAAGTTTTCTGCACTATAGTGATTAGAAATAAAAATATTAATTTTTTTCCACCCACCCTAGTACTCAATGTACGAGGGTCATTCACAACTTCTGCACACTGTAAGATAGAATTGAAGAAAATAATTTATTTTGCAAAATACCTTTACAGGCCTTCAATATAATCTTCATTCTTTCTTATGACAGTTTCCCAACGTTTTGGCAAATTTTGTATTCCGGATGGGGAAATCTTTATTGTTGAGCTCTCTGATTACTCAGGTCAGCTCACTGGAATTCATTGATGAACTTCATTATGAAGCTTAAGGTTTCTTTCCAACTAGTACACGCTATTAGAAGTCTATATGCGAATGTATTTCCGCCAAGTACTAGTAATTTTGTGGGACTAGTGAGGACCGAGTGTTGCTGAATACGAAAAGTTACATCTGATGTTACCAGTTACAAATTTATTCGTGATAAAAAAATCCATTCATTTATACAAGCAAACAATATGAAGCAGTTTATTTTGTTTACATAATAAAAAGTTTTTATTTGATAAAATGTTTAAATGAAATGCATAGTCCCTGTTCGGAGTTAGCAAACTCTCATGTACTCCAGGCATTTTACTTTGTATTTGCCACTTCATAATTATTTTTTTAACCCTGAATACATTATTTTGTTAAACAAAAAGATGTATTAAATGTGATTTTCATTGAAATATGCAGTTGTTGACATTAAACAAACAGATTGTTTTCTGAAACAATTTTCTCTAAATCATTGAAATTTAAATATGTGGCGCATCCATAAAGTACCTTTCCCTAAGGCCATTTACAGAAACAAAACAAAATTTAATGGAAATATTTATTGCAACGGATATAGCAAGTGTTCAGCTATTTCTCAACATATTCGCCACAGGAATTGAGATTATGTCAACCTGTGGGACCAACTTTTGAATACTTGTGTCATAGAAGTCTGCTGCCTGGGATTTGAACCACTGTCTGACAACCATCTCCACTTCTCTGTCATTTATTGAGGTCTAGGTAAAGATTAAAAACACTGGGAGCGAGGTCCGGGCTGCAGGGTAGATGTTGAAAGATCTCCTAGCCGAACATTTGCAGGAGACTTGCAGGGAGGTGTTGAAGTCTCCACCCTGCAGCTCGGACCACCCACCCAGAGATTTTCATCTTTTCCTACCCCTCAAGAAATGACAGAGAAACGGAGATGGTTATCACACAATGGTTCAAATCCCAGGCGGCAGACTTCTTGTGGCAAATATGTCGAGAAATAGCTGAACATTTGCTATATCTGTTGCAATAAATATTTCCATTAAATTTTGTTTTGTTTCTGTAAACGGCCCTAGGGAAACTTACTTTGTGGACAGCCCTCGTATTAATATATTATTTTATTGAATCAAGTGCTTTTTAAATTAACTAATTTACATGTTTATATACTCAATTATGAATACAGAACAATCTTTCAGCGGAATTTTAAAATGTAACATTGAAGGCATCATGGAGTTTGCTCCATACCTCACTCAGATAATGCATTCTAACTTGTAACTTGTCAAGGAGATTATTATGTTGTTAATGTGTAGAGGAAAATATGAATCCAGTTAACAAAAAAAGAAGCAATTGAGAAGTCATTCAATACAATGTATGGTTGGGGTATCTAATACACCCCACTGAGCCATGGAAGTGTTAACAGAAGCATCGCTTTCAGCCCCTTTTCTGAGCCATAATATGGAAAAAAGTTTTGTTTTGTAATGTATAGTCAGTACAAAAGAGCAATGAGTATACCAGAGGGTATGAGCTGCCTCTGCAATCTGGCCCTTACCTTCCCATCAATTCAATTCAATTCCTTCATTCACCATATAAAAAAATTGTACAATTTTTTTTGGCTTCGTCAATTTAAAAACAAAACCAAAGAGAAAGAGAAATTTTTAAATATTACAAAAAACTACAAAAAATGTTTTGAAAACTACAATCACAATGGAGAATGAAATGTTATAATGCAGAGGATAAGTACTCTTCTGAGCTATAGAATAACAGCCTTACTAATAAAAGCTGCTTATATCTGCGTTGAACGGTTGTTTGGTTGTTCACCGTGTAAGTTCTGCATAAGCCGCATTACCAATAAAGGGTGTGTAACTGCCGAGTTTACATCGGGTTTGTACGTCCAACGTCATCAAATACGTCACTCTATTTGTGACGTTACTAGCCCCTGGCTATGAAGGGACTGCTGAACGCCATCTATCGGTGCAGCGGCAAACAACGATAGATCGTCTGCAGAGTTTCAGTATTTCATTATATTGTTTTCAGAAAGCTGTAATCATGGGTACAAGTATGGAAATATGTCCCGCAAACAAGGAACAATGTTTATAATTCCGCAAAAGCAGCTCAGAATATGCGTAGCCTCAAAATTCAATCTCAGACATCTACGAAACGACCGACTGTTACGGATATCGGCCATCTTGATTATTTACGTCAAGTTTATACAAGGGTGCCAGGCTGTGTAAAGGTTGCACACATTCAGCCTTATGCAAGGATTATTAGTACAGTTCTTCTCCTCAGCTGTGTATATTCCTGGTATAAATGTTACAACTGGATTATTAGTAAGACTGTAAATGTTTAAGGAGTGGACATTCGACACTCTTGTTAAAAGATGTTAGATTGAAACCTTTGATGTCCTGAGGGAGTTTGTTGTAAAGAATCACACTCTTGTGGGCAATGCTGTGGAGGCTTCTAGTTTTGTGATGATGTCCTCGTGTCATAACTATGAAATTGGTTATTTTTTTTTAAAATATTCTATGTTCTTGTGCACAAATTTTACTGTTTCTAGAATGTATATGCAAGGGACTGGTAATATGTTAAATTTTGAATATAGGTTTACTGGGTGGTCAGACTGATATGCGTTTCATGATTTTTAGTATTCTTTTTTGCCATTTGAAAACTTCGGCAGCTTTGCTTGCTGAACCCCAGAGTGGAATTCCATACGCAATTTTTGAATAAACGTACCCAAAGGACACAATTCTGACAGTTTCAAGATTAGCGATCCTACTAAGAACACGTATTACATAGCAGGTCTGGCACAGATTGATTACTAATTTGTTTATGTGGTCGTCCCAGGTGAGGCCTGAGTCTATCCAGATACCAAGAAATTTTGTAGCTGCTACTTACTTCCTTGATGGAGTCATTGTTAATGAATATTTTTAAGGAATCTTGTTCTGTTTACCTTTTGTTGAAGTGAATGAATGCTGTTTTGGCAGTGTTTAATTCTAGTTTGTTCGAGTTTAACCAGGAATGTAGCTGGAAGTTGGATTGATTTACTATAGATTCAAGGTTGTGGAGGGTGTCACTTGAAAAGAACTTGTTTGTATCATCAGCAACCCATGCCTTTTCCAAGTCCAGGTGTAATCAAACACATTCTCTTGTGTCTTAATCGTTTTATTATCTGTAACCGTTCTAGTGTAATCTTTGGAGAGATTCGAACATAGAATCTCCTCAACCTTAGCACAGAACATCAGAGTATATCTACACTCTAGGAAGCATATATCAGATGTAACAGATAAATAGTATAAAAAATAAATTAAAAAAAAGTAATTTACCCCTGCTATTTATTGCTACATGAGCCTTTTGTTGACTTCTTTAGGAAATTTGCTATTAAAATCTTCCTGCTTGTTCTAGCTGGCTTTTAAACTTCCCCTAAACAGACATTTGTATTAGATTCAGCAGTGGTCACATTCATTTAAATCAGAGATGTGAGAATTTTCCTCACGTTATATTAAATATCCTACTGTATCTGTTTTATCATGTTATATTTTGACACATAGTAATGGTTTTTTATGGTTGTAAGGACTTCACTATATTCACAATATGTTTCACTGATGTTCATAAACAATGAGTCGAGCAAAATAATGGAACTTTTAGCTTTACAACAGGCTGAAGAGGAATCCCAAGGTGTGTTTATTCTCATTTTGTATATAAGTTCTTGCATATAAATACAAAATACTATACTATCTTAAATTAATATAAATTTCCGTATTACCCTGATCCAAATGTGGATAAGAGCGATGAAATTTTTGGATGAGGATAATTTAAAGTGAACCTTTCATTGGGCAGAAATCCAGTTTATTAATCCACAGTCCTTTTGTCATGAAACTATTTGGAGCCAGTTTCACTGTCATCATCACCATACTCATTTTCATCACTGAAAACATTGAAATTTGTTCTGATTCATGTATAAATTTGTGAGATGGATTTGAGCAACACTAACTGATGTTACATTTTAAACTTTACATTGAAGTTGTGTTCTGTTTGATATATTTATTCATGTTTAGTAGATTTAAGCAACAGAATCTTATGTATAAGTACATTTTTGAAATTACATCAGCTAATCATATTTCAGTAAGGTAGCCTATAATTAGCAATGTGAGCAAAATGGTGACACACGACAAACTGCATCACAACAATGGCAGACATAGTGTACCTGTATAGTGAACGTACATTGGATGCTGACTTGTGTAGTGTAGTTGAGAATCTCAGATTGTCTTGTTCAATTATTCTTATCCAAGCTACATTGAAAATAACTTAATTATCACGAATTTTTATCCTTATTGATAGGGACCCTGGGATTTTGTGAATGCAATTTACCTCAAGCCTTCTTCCTTTCTTTTTAATTGAACAAAGGTAAACGGATATTTTAATCTCTTTAGTATTGTAAGTAATCAGTAATTGGTTTTAGTTTCGCGAAATTTCGTGAATGTAATTTTTCTTTGTAATTCCTTTTTTTTTCTTCTTTCTTTCTTTCTTTCTTTCTTTTGTTTTGGCCTACTTTCTTTTACTGCGACATTTTGAGGTAACACTTTTAAAGTTGCTTCCACGGTTCTGTATTCAGCTGATTTTATTCCGAACGTTTTTTTCGTGTTTGGGTGTTTCTAAATGAATCCCATATTAAAGGTGGTTTGTTGAGGTCGGTAAAGTAGCTGATTCGATATACCGACAGAAAATTCCGAAAACTATCGCCAGATGCCACCGCTTTCTGCGAATTAAAGTACAAGCTATCACCAGATGCCACCACATGCACCAGTACCCGCGAACTCAAGTACATGTTAAATAGGTGAAAGTTTCAGGCTACAGAATTTGCAACTCGATTGTAAAAGTAAGTCCATAATGCTGAAAGCATCAGTATGCTAAACATTTTTGAAGTCATCTTTTTAAATACTGAGAGAATGCCTTGTGGGTGCCATTACTATGTAATTTCCTGATGTGGAAATATTGTATCATGATGCAGTATTTCTGTTTTGAATGGAAGCAAGATATTTAATTAACCACCTGCATATTAAGGTATGTTATATGTTACATAAAAGAAGACGGGGTTGAAAGAGCAATCAAACAAAGAACACAAAGGCATTGATTTATTCAATCATAATTATCGACCTAAGCAGTAATTCAACATAAAAAAATATGTGTCTGGCTTTAATAACGGGTACCTAGTGATTGGCATGAAACAGGTAGGAATTAAATCAGTGGCGAAATTAAATGAGTTTGAGTAGGTACTAAAAGGGCATAATATTCAATTAAATATTTCTATTGTAAGGTTTGTTTGTAAGTCCTGTTTGTTATTAATAAATGCTATACAAGCTGTTTTATTCAGTATTTAATGATTTTTTTTTTTAATTTTCCGGAGGTAAAATAGTCCCTCATTCCGATCTCCTGGAAGGGACTACACTGAGGGAGTCTAAAAATCATAGGAAATATAGATTTGGAATGTAGAATGTTAGGAACTTATACAGGCATGGGGAGCTTAAATCAGTAACTTTTTCTATGGGAAAGGGAATGATGACCAAATATGGACCAGATTCTCCATGCATAGGAGAATTAATTCAGCTATTAAGATAGTAGGGAACTCCTTCAGAATAGCATAGCCAGCTAACAGTGAGGTATGCTCCGCCATTAGCGACCATGCCCCTCTGAGCCAAACAGAACAAAAGAGGAATGACTGGTGCAATGGTAAACTTTCCCATTCCAGAAGAGATTCAATATGGCACACACTAAGCCCTGCACTATTCAGGTGTGAGTATATTTATCAAAAGAAACTTACATTTCAGTGATATAGACACAAGTTCTTTCTGTAAAGAACAGGATTTTGAATGTTGTTCAGCCAGATTGGATTTTGACAATGATACATTTGTAATACTAACCATTTACAGGGCACCATCAGGTAATTTCAATTATTTTGTAAATCAGTTAGAAAGGGTTCTTAATTCACTGTATAGTACTAATGTAAATATTATACTGTGTGGGGACTTTAATGTAGATTTCTCAATTGATAGTGAGAAGAAGATCAGACTGATATCTTTATTGGGTAGCTATAATCTAGATTTCATAGTAAACTTTCCAACGAGAATTCAGAACGACTCCCAAACAACAATAGATAATATATTCATAGATATAGAAAAACATTTTAATTTTAAAGTACTTCCAATATTAAATGGATTATCAGATCATGATGCACAAATGTTAGTGCTGAACAATATTAAAGTAAATTCGAACAGTAAACATGCTCATAGTAATATGACTAGAGTAATGAATGACGATTCAATTTTAAATTTCAAACAAGATCTTGCGAATGAAAACTGGGAATCTATGTTATCCTATGACAAAGTAGATAGTAAATTAAGTGAATTCCTAAACATAGTGTCACGACATTTTGAGGCAAATTTTCCAAAAAAGAAAACTGCTAATTTACCTAATTCAAGGAATAACACATGGTTAACTGCTGGTATTAAAATATCATGTGCAAACAAAAGAGAGCTCTACCTAAAATATAGAACCAGTAACAACCAAACTCATAAGGAATACTATAAAAAGTATTGCAACATACTGAAGAAAGTAATCAAAGAAGCAAAAAGTAGGCATTTTTCACAAGTAATTGATAAATCAAATAATAAAGTTAAGACTGTATGGAATATAATAAAAAACGAAACAGGGAGAACAAAGGGAAACAATGATTGTACATCATTAATATACCAAGACATAAGACTAGATAATTTATCAGACATTACAAATGCTTTTAATAGTCATTTTATAAATATTGCAGAGAAATGTATTCCTATAAATAATATTAACATTAAGGCAGTAGACCTACTAACAAAATCTACAGTTTGGAACCATAGATTTCAATTGAACCTGACTTCTCACAAAGAAATTGAAAATATAATCAAGTCTCTCAAAAGTAAAAGCTCGTCTGGATGGGATGAGATAAGTAATAAGTTATTAAAAAGCTGCTCATCGGAACTCAGTAAACCTCTTAGTCACATATGCAATTGTTCATTAGAAAATGGAATATTTCCAGTTGGACTGAAGCATGCTATTGTTAAGCCCCTCTTTAAAAAAGGTGACAAAAATCTACCATCAAATTATAGACCTATATCACTCTTAACCTCATTTTCAAAAGTTTTTGAAAAAGTCATGTACAAACGCATAATACACTATCTTAATTTGAATGACATTCTTACTTCATCTCAGTTTGGATTTAGAAGTGGCATGTCCACTGAGAATGCTACATTTCAACTTACTACAGAAATACTGGAAGCGTTAGATAAAAAGAAATATGCTCTGGGAATTTTCTGCGACTTAGCTAAAGCGTTTGACTGTATAAATCATGAAATATTACTTCAAAAATTGGATCATTATGGGTTCGATAATTTAACACTTAAGTGGTTCAAATCATATCTTTCTGATAGAACTCAAAAGGTAATAATAAATGGAAATTAATCTAACTTAGGGGTTGTTAAGAATGGGATACCTCAGGGATCAATACTGGGACCTTTGCTCTTTTTAATTTTCCTTAATGACTTGCCCTATAACTTAAGTGACGAATCAAAGGTATTGCTCTTCGCAGATGATACTAGTGTACTTGTAACAGGAACGTCACAAGAACATTTATCAAGAATAGCTACAAAGGCTTTTCACGAATTAAACACATGGTTTCTAGCTAATAAAATGACACTTAATATTGATAAGACCCATTTTATAGAATTTAGAACAAAAAACAGATGTATCTCAAATCTTGAAATTAATTATGGAACACAAATCATACAAGAAATTAGCAATGTAAAATTTTTAGGACTGCAAATTGACCAAAATCTTGACTGGAACACACACATAGAAATGATAGGTCCAAAACTGAGTTCAGCGTGCTTTGCTTTAAGAATTTTGAATAATATATTAAAACAGGATGCATTACTTATGGTATATTTTGCATATTTTCACTCGGTAATGAGGTACGGGATCATATTCTGGGGCAACTCTTCCCATAGGGAGAAAATATTTAGATTACAAAAGCGGGCAATAAGAATAATATGTGGAAAGAAAAAAAGGGAATCTTGTAAACCGCTATTTGAAAAATTAAAAGTCCTCACTCTTACAGGGGAGTATATATACTCTGTTATGTGTTATGTAGTGAATAATATTGATAAATTTCAAACTAATTTTAGTGTACACGGACGTACTACCAGAAACATGAATGATCTACACAGACCAAATAACTCGTTAAAACTCTTTCAGAAGGGTGCTTATTATTCTGCAGTACAGATATATAACAAGCTTCCAAACAACATCTTTCAAAACAGCTGTCAAGGAATTTTTAATAACTCACACCTTCTACAATTTGGAGGAATATTTCCAGCTTGGATAAATTTGGCAGCTTACAGTTTCTGTAGGCCTATATTATTGTTATAACATGCATGTATTTTTTGATCTGACGTGTTCTATATCCTTGAGCCCCGCTCAACACAGGATCTACAGGACGAGATATCTACATCTACATCTACATCTACATATTGCTGCTAAACTAATATCTGTTCATAATCTGTCACTGACTTAGATATTAGCTGTCACTATTTACCTGAATGTAGAAGGTTTTTTTTACCCTTCCGCACCTTTCATAAAACATTGTTACACTAAGTAGTTCAATCCTTTGGTTTCTAATAATTTCTTATGGTAACGCCAACTAACACTGATTTTATTCGTCATTCTGTATTTACCATCATATTATGGATGTGTTATTTCATATGGGATTCTGAAATAACACACCAGCATGTCGTGTCATTTATCTGCAGAGTATAATCTGCATGTAATCATGTTTGTAATGTTGGCAACATTGTAGGCTTGGTCACTCTGTATGGCCTGGCTGAGACAGCGGTCATGTTATTCTCAAGTTTAGCAGAAAGTAGGGTTTATTAATGACAGGCTTTCTTATGTTATTCTATGAGGACAGTGGTGTGACATCATACTTATGAATGTCCATGCACCAACAGAGGATAAACATGATGATGACAAGGACAGTTTTTATGAAGAAATAGAATGATCATTTGATCAGTTTCCAGCGTATTACATGAAAATTTTACTAGGAGATTTCAATGCAAAAGTAGGAAGGGAGGATACTTCCAAGCCCACAATTGGGAACAAAAGTCTCCACTTTCAGAGCAATGACAATGTGATTAGACTAGTGAATTTTGCCACTGCTAAAAATTTAATCATAAAGAGTACAAAATTCGCACATCGTGTATTTATAATCAAATCGACCATGTGCTAATAGATGAAAGGAGGCAGTCTAGTATAATTGACGTTCAAACTTTTAGGGGTGCTGACTGCAATTCAGATCGTTATCTGGTAGTTGCAGCTGTTCGGGAGAAACTTTCATTAAACAAAGGAACTAGGCAAAATTATGATATAGAGAGATTCAATCTGAAAAGCTAGATAAATACCAAAGTGTACAAAAATAATACTTTTAGCTTGACTAGTTCCTAATCTATCATCAAATAAATGTTTTCATGTATTAATATTATAGCAACAGCTGAATTGTGATATGATTGGTACTTAAATCTAATTTATTTTTGCTGTATATATTACAAAGCTGTTATTGTGGTCCATCTCAAGACTTTCTGTAGTGAATAAACAATAATAAACACATGCCTGTTTTCTGTCTATAAGAGTAACAGTAACCAGCTCTCAGAAAAACAGTGACACAGCTTCAAATAAATATTATAATATTCATGGAGAGGTTCTCTCTTTCAGATTCCATTTATGTTAGCAGTGTACAGACGTGTTTTGGTTATTGTTTCAGTAGGCCTATACCATGTCAGCAAACCAATTACAAGCATTGAAATCACAGCGAAAAAACAAGTATTGCAAAGCCAAGCCAGAAGCATTATTTTTAGAGCGTATACGTTTTTTTAA
Source organism: Ectobius pallidus (assembly GCA_964059195.1). NCBI lineage: Eukaryota > Metazoa > Arthropoda > Insecta > Blattodea > Ectobiidae > Ectobius > Ectobius pallidus. The sequence continues at coordinate 54,748,623 of CAXKWD010000011.1, forward strand.
AAAGTGTTCCATAGAAGAAGAAGAGAGGAAAACTTGATTTTAAAAAGTCTCAGTCTCTCACTTCCATAGCCTGTAGCATAAACAAGGCCACGGTTTCATGCATTTGCTGAGATTCCAAAAAATCTGATTCCAGCAGTGAGCCAATCCATAGTGACGGTGTGATTCTTTCTACCTCTGAACCATATTGTAGGAATGCCATCAAAGTTTTTTGTGTTAACATACCAACCCATTGGAAGTACAAAATATGATCTAATGTTTTTTTCAAGACTGTATACTTGAGCTGGAAAATATATTGTGCATGTGACCATGATTGGACAAAGGTTTTTTCTTATGTAGGTTTAATTGAAAATTCTGTGAATTGATTAGTTTCACTATATTTGTTTTATTTTTTCAAGTAAGAGGACTGATAAACATACTGAAATGCATAATTAGATTTTACAAAAATATTTATATAGTTATTGAAAATTTACTTTATCAGTGTGATGGGTGTGACATGTCGGATGTGACAACATCAACTTATAACCGAGACTTAAAACTAGATCTTAATTTAAAAGTCATTTACTTTTGTAATACTGTAACATTAATTATAGTAAGTGGCAATAACTGTAAAAATCAATATAGGCTACACTTTAAATCACAAGTATTAGGAACATTCATGGAGATCACTAACTAGGTGGTAAAATTAAATTGGCATAATCTAGTGATAGTGAACAGAACAGTTTGTCTTCAAGTATAACTACTGAAACTGAAATTGGCCTTTGCTGTTGACTGGAAATGGTGGTGCAACCTTCTTTATAAGAGCCAATCCATAGTGATATTCAGACAGGTTTTATTACACTTTGCACCTTTTGTCTCTGTACCATTTTGCATGAATTTCATGAAAATGTTTTGTGATAATATACCAATCCTGGGGAATCCCAACACATGATCTCAGCATAAAAAAGAATTCCCTTGTTAATCTTTTTTCCACTTTGTCCATATTTTTAACAGGCTTGTGTAAAGTTGTGAAGTGAAATGTTCTTCCGGTACTAGTTAGGCAGTTTTCGCTGTCCACTACTCTAAAATCCTGGACTGCTTGCCAGCCTGAGCGCTTCACAAACTTTTACTGAAGTAAGCTGGATCTGGTTATTCTTGTCACCAGGACATTTTTGTGGTCTCTCATTCAAAAATAATATTGTGTAGCTATATTGAGATTGGCTGATTGTTTTTCTATCTGTTCTCCTTCATTTGTTCCCATGTAGGCCTACTCATTTCATCGGCTGTTAGAGGTATTGTCTGTGTCTGAATTTCTTATAGTAAACACAAATCAACTCTGAACATACGATAAGCCAATAGAATGCCACGCAACTTGCAGTGTTGACAGATTCACGACTCACGAGTCTGAAACGTTCTCTGTCTAACAAAGAGAGAGAGAGAGAGAGAGAGAGAGAACACGCGTGCGTGCTTACTCACTGCTGCTCTGCGTCAAACATTCACACATTATTTTAACGTATTTCGTTTTTGAAAAATCACGAACGAAAGTAGTTTAAAATTTTGAAACCTATTACACGTAAGATACAACATGAATTATCTTAAAAGAAAGTGAAGAAAGGCTTACCTTATTGAGCTGTAGAAATAGGCCTACACAGAAGCCTCTACAAAGGGACAAATAAAACTTCTTCATCTTCGTCCTCTTCACTTCCTTCACCACTCGTGTCACTATCTGTTTCACTGTCCATAAGATTTATAATTATACTTTCAGCAGTGTCATCCCTGTGTATAACTTCGTGGCCCATTTCTAACGCTATCTGATCTAGTTCTAGCAATTCTGATATAGTTTCGTGGGACTGTATGCTATGTTGTGTTTTTGAAGCCATTCCTGAATCTCTCTCTCTCTCTCTCTTACGTGAATTTGTTGTGGGTAACTTATTTAATAGCCTAGAATGATAGCTGGCGTTATTTATAATTATTATCGAACTCGCTTCCAGACAGTTTAGAAATATGTTCGTGAACCATTCTTTGAACCTGTCCGAAGTCATTTCTGTATGATAATCGGTGTTTTTACTTTTAGGATTGGAGCGAAATACCCATTTACTTTCTGGTATAAACCCTGTTTTAGCTGAGCCTGCATGGCATATTATAAGCCTGCTACCTTTTCCTATTGGTACTTTAAGGCCGCCTCTTCCAGTCGGATCTTGCCATATGTCCCTCCTGGAATGATTCTGGTTGACCCATGTTTCATCAAGATAAAATATGGGCCTCGTATCTCCCATCCCCCTAAGATTGTGAATTGTACGCAGAAATTTTTGTCTGGCTGCAACAATGTCGCCCCTTTCCAGTAGAAAAATCCGGCCATCATTGGTTCTCCTGTATTTAAATTCTAGAGATTTCAAAATCGTATACATGGAGGACACAGAACCTTTATATTTTATTTTCTTTCGCATTAAAGCAACTAATTTTTTAGCTGTGGGATATTCCCCCGTATCCTACAGTTTAAATATTGTCCGGCGTAAAATACACTTCTGAAAACCGTGAAGATTTGCTTTGCGCTTTTTAACTGTGCGATGGTTTCCAGGAGATCTAAAACTGAGCCCACACCCTATTTCAGTTTATTGTTTTCCCTCCTTAATAATATTAGTCACAGATTGTTCACTAATTTGGCAAGCTTTAGCAGTTAATTCCGGTCATGAAAACCACCATTAACGGCCGTGGGTGTCGGCATGCTGACCACATGCCCCCAGTCCTGCCATCTGCATCCTGCAGTGGTCGGGTGGGAGGCCAAGTCCATTCAGGGATGTAGCGCCACGGAGTTTAGTTTTTTTAGCAGTCAATTCCTTACAAAATTCGTATTATTATGCACTTCGTCGTCCGAAATAGTCTTAAAAAACTATAAACACTGAAAACCATAGCTCTCGCCTGCTTACGCAAAACTTTGTGGTATAAATTGTTTCACCACTCGTACTAGGCTTGCTAAGGTGACATTACGGACACTGAATTCTCACAATAGAACACACACGAAACGCCCTTGATTGCTAACACATATAAACTGAAACTGCGTCTGTGTTTTATCTGTGGCTGGGTGGAAGTGAGAGGGGTCTTGTTGTTGTTTATGTTAACAGATAGACAGAAACTGTAATGTAATCCATTAATGGTGTTATTATTTTAGGGTAGAAATAAGAAAGGGTCTCTTTGATTCTTGTATTAACATTTGCAGGATAAGAGCTATCTTCCGAACGGAGCGTCCTACAGACATGATGTTTGGACAGTCGGCTTCCAAAAAAATACAGCTTTCTAATGGTGATATCAGGAAATACCTATATGTAATAGATTTTGAGCGCGCAAAGAAATAAGTGAAGTACATCTCTTTAGCGAGGCAGCACGTTCTGTTAACTGTACAACACCGCAGCAACCTCATTCACTTCGTCACGTGATTCTGCCTGCTCCGCCTCAGGTTCAGAGTTGTTCTGTGTTTACTCTAGCTGTTCTAAGATACACAGTTACCAGTACAGAAATCAGGCACAAAATTAATTAGTCTATCACTTCTCACTTCTTTATTGGGGTATAATGTCATGCTGCTGGTTGAGGCACTGTGCTACAAACCGGAAGGGAACAGGTTCAATTCCTGATGAGAATTGAGAATTTTCAATGGGCCTAATCCTTCTGCTGGCACTATGGCCCTGAAGTCGACTCATCCTCTAACAGAAATGGGTACCAGAAGCAATTCTGGGGTAAAGGCAGCCAGTGCATAAGACTGACAACCTTACCACCTTCATGTGCTGAAAGTCTAAAAATGTTGGAGGTTGAACGTTTAAACCCTAAAAGCCTTCATGGCCTCTATAGGGATCACTAGATCTTTACCTCACTTCTTTACCAACATTAAAACATTTGTAACATTTCCACCGGTCACCTATGTTATCCATAGCCAAAGCTGGTAGATCGTAGTTTCTTTGTCTTGCAAAGAAGTTCTGTTCTCTACCACGGAAGTCCAAGAGCCATTTAAAAGATAGTATTAATGAAAACATATGATTTATTCAACATCTGCATGAAATAACCCCTATATACAAAAGCTGCAAAAGGTATTTTCCATAAATGTCACACCAGTCACACAAAGTGTCACATCAAAATTAAGCCAAAATAGTAGGCATTTCAAAATTATATTTTAGGTGTGTCTTCTGTATTGAAATATTCTAACTTTTACCAGTTTCTATTTTATACAATGATTATGTGGCTTTTTACCCAAACTATTACATGTTTTTAGTGACAGGTGTGACAAGGATACCTTGAAAATTGATTTGATGAATATCTTCACTTAAACTCATCTTAAAAATTTGTTTTATGATGACAAAATCTTCACTTATTTGTGCTTGAAATTAAAAATTGCAGCAAATCTACTGATTCCATGAGTATAATGCAGTACTAGCCAACATGTTACATTATAAATTTCAGTCAACAAAAAAAAATACACATTTCAGCAGTTATTATTATATAGATACCTTTAATTTAATAGAATTATGAATCTATTTTCAAATTCTACAGTCTTTTCCCTTTACTTTGATATATAACATGTCTATGTCACGTAAAAAAAAAAAAAAAAAAAAAAAAAAAATATTGTAGCCACTTTTGTCCACTTTCACATGGATTGGCTCTGGTGCTCTGGTCTTCTTCTCACCGAGGAAGCACATAGACCCCCAAAGAGGTTTACAAACTTAACTGACTTTGATAGGGATGTTGTACGGACAGTTTTTGACCTCTGTGACAATAGTCAATTCCCAACAATACAAAACATGGAACGCCTTCAGAATAGAGTAGCCAGCAAACAGTGAGGTATACTCAGCCAATAGCAACCATGCCCCTCCGTGCCGCTGAGGAACGACTTGTGCAAGGGTAAAATTTCCCGTCGCAAAAGAGATTCAATGTGACACATAATAAACCCCGTGCTACTCAAAATATTGCTCCTAAACTAATATAACTGTTCCTAACCTAACATATCCTGCCACTGACCTAGAATTTAGCTGCCACTACTTGCCTTAATGTAGAAACGTTTTTACCCTTCCATATCTTTCATAAAACATAGTTACAACCGTCGTTTATCTTCCGAATTCAATCGCCATGTAGCTTTATTTGTAATATTGGCGACATTGTAGACTTGGTCCCACTCAGTACAGCCCGGCTGAGAAGGAGGTCACCTTATTCTCAAGTTTAGCGCAAAAAATTACACAGGTTTTAAAAAACAAAATTTCATTCAAAGGCTCTACTACATCCACTTAAAGGATACTTCAAAATTTAGGTTTCAAGTACAGAAAGACAAACGATGGACGAACATTTTTAATAGAAAGAAGTGACATTGTAGCGGCAAGGTTAAAATTACTAAGCACAATGCACTGGATTAGGACTTGTGACACACGACCAATATTTTACATAGACGAGACTTGGATAAATCAAAACCATACAGTAAAATCAATCTGGCAAGACTCCGCTAAAACCTGAAAGTAAGTGAATTTTTCCATTTAAAAAAGCATCTGATTACCATGATGAGATGTCAGCTGTTACATATTTTAAGGATTGGTTTTGAACAGATTTTTAAATTGTTTAGAAGAAGGAAGCATAATAGTAATGGATAATGCTCCATATCACACGGTCACTATCAACAAAATTCCAACCACTTCCACCAGAAAGTCTGAAATTATTAAATGGTTACAACAAAAAGATATAGAGTTTTCTGCAACCGAAACAAAACCCGAGTTATTACGTGTATTGCCGTTCAAAAATCAGGTTAAAATGTATGAGCTCCATCTTCTTGCTAATGAAATGGGCCACGAGGTAATATGCCAACCATCTTATCATTGCCAGTACAATCCTATTGAACTGGTGTGGGCTCAGGTAAAACAGGGGGTTGCAAATAAAAATAACATTTTTAAACTTAAAGACGTTGAATAACTCATAAACAAAGAAATTGACAATGTGACACAGACAGTCTGAGAATCGTGTGTAAAACACGCAAAAAACTACAAGACGATTACTTCATGAAGGAAATAGGACGTTACAAAATTTTAGAACCTATCATTATAAATTTACAAAGCACTGATGGCAATGACAGTGACTAACAGTGTAGTGATACAGATGATGATGATGAGCCTCTAGCAGTCCCACTGGATTAAACTAACAAGTATTTATTATTTCATTTTTTCAGGTGCTTAGAACCAGTATCTAGCCACCTCAATAGGCTGTAAAACTATTAAGATAGGTACTATATACAAGCTTCAGAACACCTTTTTTTTCTTTAGTAATGCGTTTATTATTACGGTTATCAACAAGGCACACATTTATATCTGAGTGAGCGAGATGGAAGTATGTGATGATGGGGGTGAGATAGAGGGGACTCGTACTACTGGCAACACTTGTTCCTCCTTTACATGTGACTCGCAGTGAAGGAAAATGCTTCCCATTTGCAAAGCACTGTAGTTCAGGTATTAACACAAAAAATGAAGTATACGTGCTAGACCCAACTCAATATTATATCCTGTATAATGAAATGTTTTAAAAATAAACTCCTTATTTCTAAGTGCGGTGCCTAACATCAATGGTAACGTTTGATAACCTGAAGTACTGTTTGAAGTCAATTTCAATGAATCTGTAAATCAACATTTTGCTAAAACTTCAGAATAAAGTGGCTGCTATCTCAGCCAGGCCATACCAAGTGGGATCAAGCCTACAATGTTGCCAATATTACAAACATGACTATATGCCGATCGAAGTCTACAGTTAAAATGACATGCTGCACCGGTGTATTATTTTGTAATCCCATACGAAGTAACCCATCCATAAAACAGTGGTAAATACAGGATGACGAATCAAATCAGTAATAGTTCGAGTTACCAGTACCTTAAGAAATTATTACAAACGAAAGGATTGAGTTACTTAGTGTAACAATGTTTTATGAAAGGTGTGGAAGGGTAAAAAAATTAGCTACTGCATTAATGTAAGTAGTGACAGGTAAATTCTAGGTCAGTGACAAGTTATGTTAGGTTAGGAACAGTTATGTCAGTTTAGCAGCAGTATTCTGAAGAGTGCAGGGTTCGTTACATGTCATGTAACAATGTTTTACGAAAGGTGTGGAAGGGTAAAAAAGCTTCTACATTAAGGTAAATAGTGACAGCTAAATTCTAGGTCATTGACAGGTTGTGTTAAGTTAGGAACAGTTATATTAGTTTAGCAGCAATATACTGAATAGCATGGGGTTTAGTGTGTCCCTTATTGAATGTCTTCTGGAATGGGAAATTTTACCATTGTGCCAGTCGTTCCTCTTTTGTTCTCCGTGACACAGGGGCACGGTCGCTAATGGCGGAACAAACCTCACTGTTAGGTTGTTACGCTATTCTGAAGGAGTTCCCAACATTTATTACAAGATTTACATGTGGAATTTTATTTTCTCATATTGAAATAAAATCAACTGATCACTTTCATTTTCTGAGGAATCATACTCTGATGATTTCATTAGCAATCACATGAAAAACTCCATTTTTTATGTGAATGCAGGGGTGCCCACAAGGGGGGGGGGTGTTAAGATGCAGACTGCGTCATTGAAATTTCTGGGGGGGGGGGGGCAAAATATTATTGTTTTATGAATTTTCTGGGGGGGGGGGGGGGGTTGAAAATTGTTGCAAAATTAATGTTTTATATGTTAAAAATAAAAACGGTCAAGTTTTATAACTTCAAAAGGTCTCTTCTAATTCTTTAGAAGTGAATAGTCAATAAATTAGCGAAATGCATTTGCTTGTATATGTAAACAACTGCAGCGCCAACGAAATCGATCACTCTGTGCCGATAGCAGCGACTGCGAACTGAATCATTGTTGGTAGGAATTATTGGAGTATTAGTTCTTACTGGGGTATTACAGTCTTTGTACAATGCCACCTGCAAGAATAATATTATTCTCGAAGTGATTTTACTGCACGTGCCACCTTATAAAGAACGGGAGGGAAGGTGTGGAAAAATCTGTCTATAACCAATGCTCCATTCTTAATTTGAAACTTGAGGTTATGGCTACCGGTTTCAGTCCATCTCGCCATCTCGAAAATGCCGAAAAAACAACAGCAATTTAAATATAAGTGTTTAAAATTGTTCTGCAATGCCATTATTAGGCATGACAAATGGCAAGATCACTGCAGAAAGAAACATCCGTATATAAACTAAACTAAACTCCGTGGCGCTACATCCCTGGAAGGACTTGGCCTACCACCCGACCGCTGCATCATCTCCCGTAGGCAGATGGCAGGATTGGGGGGCATGTGGTCAGCATGCCGACACCCACGGCCGTTAATGGTGGTTTTCTGGACCGGAGCCGCTACTTCTCTATCAAGTAGCTCCTCAGTTTGGAATCACGAGGCTGAGTGCACCCCTACCAGACCTCCCAACCTCAGAAAAATCCGAGGAGGTACCGGGAATCGAACCCGGGCCGACGGATCTGTAGTCAGCAACGCTAACCACAAGACCACGACGGCGGACAACATCCGTATATACTGAAACATAATTTAGATATAAAAGACAAGATTACTGAAAGTAAAAGCAGTGGCGAAGATAAAAGGAAACCATATATTGATGTAAATCCCAAGCAGAATCTTCAAGATAAAGATGACGAATTTCAACAGCCATGGGCGCCCATACGCGGGTGTAGGGGGGGGGGGGGCGAGGCCCTCCCTAGCTGTCGGGGAAAGGAAAAAAATGTATTTTTATAATTATTATAGTGTGGTGTTTTTCTTTTAAGACAATTATTTGAAAGTCAGTTGAGACATAAAAAGTTTGCAGAAGTTTTACCAAGTCGACAACATGGAAGCAGATTCCACAGTGGATTAGGAAAGGGGAGTCCAGCGGGATTGGACCCCCAAAAGTCAAAACCTAAAATTATTTTGTATTTTAAAAAAATATTTATTTAATTAAACAAGATTTGTTGGTGTATCAAATATGATATAGCAGTTATTTTCTTTTCATAACATAATGAGTAGGCCTATTATGTCCACTGTTCCATGTGTTATTCAACTTTTCTTATAAATAGTAATAAGTATTATAACTTAGGTAACAATTTCTTGTTTAAGTTGCCATGTCTTAGAGTTTAGTAAACAAATTTTCTAGCTAGTTTTTTAGTGCTAAAATAGCGTAAAATGTGATTTTCATTAGTTCAATTTTTTTAAATTTTCCGGGGGGTGGACCCCCACTTAGGTAATGGTTTCTTATTTACATTGGCATGTCTTAAAGTATGGTAAACAAATTTCCTAACTAGTTTTCCAGTGCTAAAATAAAGTAAAATGTGATTTTCATTAGTTCAATATTTAAAAATTTTTCGTGGGTGGACCCCCACTTAGGTAATGATTTCTTATTTACATTGGATTGTTCAATATTTAAACATTTTCCGGGGGTGGACCCCCACTTAGTAATGATTTCTTATTTACATTGGCATGTCTTAGAGTCTGGTAAACAAATTTCCTGACTAGTTTTTCTGTGCTAAAATAGCGTAAAATGTGATTTTCATCAGTTCAGTATTTAAACATTTTCTGGGGATGGACCCCCACCCCTTTTTGGGGGGGTATTTCAAACCCCCTGGCACTTCCGACCCTTCCCGCAATTATTTTCCGGCTACGTCACTGTTTCAATTATTATATTATTAATATATGTTACAAAGTGGCCCAAAAAGTTAAAGCGACAAAAAATAAATTAATTAAAAAAATTGCCCCCCCTCCCTAGAAAATATTATATGGGCGCCCTTGTTGACAGCCAATCAGGTTGGGGGGGGGGGGGGGGTGAGCAATGAAGTTTGGGGGGGCACCCCTGGTGAATGGCAACAGTCATCTGCTAATCTGCTCTTCCATGACTATCATCTAAGATACATCACACATATATAGTTGAGTCTGATGGCAATCAGTGACTTTCATCACACAAACACTGGCGAATTTTAAAATGGCCAAATGCTCCACTGGTGAATTGATTAATAACTTACAAAAGCATTGATGGAATTGACTTATGACTTTAAAAACATACACATAGTGGAATTTACTTAACTCTTTTATTTTTATATTCATGTCATCCATCCATCTTCTTTTAAGTTTCCACAGTCTGGCTCACTTAATTATTTCTTTCAGCAATTGAATTGACACCTCAAGTAGGTTGCTAGGTGCACAAAGAAAGTGATAACAAAAAAATCATAATCCAGATTATCCCATGTTCCCAGAATACACTATCCAAAATTATGGACAAGACTGAAGAGTCTCGTAAAAGACACAGCTTCCAGTGTGGTCACCAGATGCAGCACACAAAGGAAACAAAGCATACATACCTTAGAGTTTTGTGTGGCCTTAGCGTCATGGTTTATGTTTTCCTGAGAAACTATTTATTTTGGACAGTGAAGTGCACAGCAGAACAAATACTGGGCACCAGGCCACTACGATGCCTAGAAAATTTGTGTTGGCACCTAGATATTTCTGTAACTAACAATTTTATGACTTGCAACATGAATGGACCACCCTGTAGAACAAAAGCAGTGCAGCAAAATTATAAGACATTTAGACATGGACACAGAAGCCTAAATATATCAATCAGGTTTCTAGATTTTTAACTAGTTCCTGGATCCATGAGAAATATGTTCTGCCCTTGTAGAGTGAGTTGCTCTTCTGCTGCTTTGTCCGGAGATGAACATGATTCATGGAAATACAGGCATTGCACACTATCAGTATTGTTTAAATAGGGCACAATCCTGCTATAGCTATTGTATTCCATATGTGACGTGTAAAATCAAAGTCTGCTAGACCAGGATTTTGGTTAAATTGCTTTATTTAGAAAATTAATAATTTACAAATTTCAATATCAGTTCAATAGTTCAATTAGACGAGTAGGTTCAAAACGAGGCGCTCTCCATCACCAACACGATCTTCATCTTTGTTCTTAGTCACACTAAACACTGATGCCAACTTAGTTTGCTTTGTTTAGGGGAACACAAGTTTACACCACAACATGCAGTAATGCAGAATTTGTTACCAGTTATAGCCTATATAAAACAAATGTAAATATTATGCTAGATTGTACCACAATAATAAATTTCACTACTAGGTATGGCCTATTTTACACAGCACTATGCAGTTAACAACTGTTCCAGTGATTGGTTAAGTTGAGCGTATTATAAATCCATCTGATGTGGAGAGGATGAACAAAGCATCCACAATTGAGAGACTGAGATATGATTACAACTCCTGAAATTTGTTCTAAGAAAGAACTTATACACGAAACTGAACCAATTCCCAACATTAGTTACCTGCAAAACCTATTTCACATTTATGCTATGTTCCATATCACTTCACTTTCACTCTAATCTGCAAACTGTCCATGATTCATAATAAAATATCTATACTGACAAAAAGTTGTGCAACATGAGCAAGTCTCTTCACATTACCTCCATCGCACTTTGGCTATTTTCACTGAATCCAATCCCAACACTTGACGATGCTAACTCTTCCTGTTCCAGCTGCTGTCCACTTCCGGCTTCTGTAAGGCTATTGATGTTAGAGTCATCCCAGTTTATCTTAAACCTAGTTACTCTTGGTTCAGATGCCAAAATATTACGGAACACCTGCAACACACAAACAACACTCATTCCATACATTACGAAGACAATAGATACAAAGTTCTCCAATTCTAAATGTTTGTTCAAGTTAATCCAAAATCTTCACTAAAGAAAAATAGTAGGCCTATGCAGTTCCTTCTAATTCTGATATTTATTTTCATAATATTGATGTGTAGTTGCTTTACCATTCCAGCTTTAGAGGAATACAATTTGAATCCCAGCATAATAAAACAATGTATTTAATTCCTGCTTTTAAGGAACTCTGCTTCAAAAAACATCTCGCTTCAAAAGAATAAATATTTTGAAAATTTAAATTTATTCCATAATAGCAAATTTCTAAAATAGTGAAACAAATCCAACTTTACAGATATGGGAAAAAAGAAACCACTTCTTGAAAGTACATTCCAAATTCAAATCGCTCGACTGTGGCGAGGACATTCATTGAACCTAGAATAGGTAGCATTTAAAAATATCAGTGTAGACTTTTGTTTTAAAATAATGCGAACTGACTAACACAATTACTCCACTTACAGAATTTTTGTTAGAACATATAGACTCAGTATAGATTGTTGTATACGAATGATAGTATCACTAATCTTGATCAACTCAGTGGCATACCAAGGGGGGGGGGGCACCAAAAATGAAAAACATCTATTTTTTTAGTTTCAGAAAAAATATATATTTTTTTTTCAGGCAAAATGTATGGTTTTATTGGTCAAATTTTCTTTATTACTTTGTTAAATACTGCAGTAATATTATTTAGAAATAAATAAACGTTTTGTTTTATAGTATTTATAGACAATACGAAATAATATTATATTTTCAAACAAACTAACCTTATAATTCTTACAGTTTTATTTCATTCATATTTTTCTCTTTATAATGTGTTAAAGTAACATACTACTTATTAAAAATAAATAATTGTGAACATTAAACTGTGTGTAAATTAAACTCATTGAACCTTACACCTTTTAGTGTTAGGGGGCGACTACCATCTAGTTAGCCCCGGATGCCAAGTAGCCTTGGTACACCACTGGATCAACTTACCCCTTCTGCTTTTGATTTCCTAAATTCTCTCTGGTCATCATTTCATTGTCCTTTGTGTTGACGCACACTTGTTCAAAGTGTTATAAATACCAAATGTGTTAGCAGTAAATTATATACATTTCTACAATTTGGTGTACTTTTTAAAAGTCATTTTAGGCAAACCCCCTATTAAGGAAAGAAGGTATTTCTTAAGAATTCATGCTCCAGCAAATTAAATTACTTTAAGAATACATTACTTGCCTGAGTTTCTAGGTCATTTTAATTTTGTATTTAATGTTTTGTGATGTAATTTCAGGAAATTGTATTAATATTTTATATTAATAATATTTTCAGCTTACTAGTAGTCAGATCGCTATGACTTACCCCCACAGAGGTCACTATTCTTTCATGCTCTACAGCAGGCATGTCAAACTCAACTTTTACTAAGGGCCAATTTTGCTTGAGAAACTGAAGTCTTAGAACCACATGTCGAAATAAATATACAGTACAAACTTTTGTTCTAATAATATTTAAGCATCTTTTTATATTTTGTAAAAAGCAACCACCTGACTTTTAAATTTTAAAACACAAGAGAATGACACACTTATCATTCTTGCCATTTGATGCTATGTGTATTACTTCTGCAATCAATACATTTTAAATAAAGTAGGCCTACATTGAAAATGTGTGGATAACCAAAATATCAGGACTTTAACACAAACTTACTTTTAGGCTTACATTCATTATAATTAATTAACTGTTTTAGTAGCAAAATGATTGAAGTCAGAAACAATGTGAGAATCTTGAAATCCTGATAGATAGGAAAATTAATTAAGCTGCGGCTTACGAGATGCCCTGAGCTTTAATTTAAAAACCTTAATATTGAATATGCAATGAAATACAAACTTATTTTTTTCCTTGTAACTTTAAATTTCAGTAATTTAAATGCCCTGTAATATCCAGCATGAATGTCAAATCTTCAAGCCAATTACCATCATCACATAGCTTATCAGGTGATCACCCTTAATTTTTAAGAAAACTAATTTGGTCAAAAGCATTTTACAACTTGATGACAAGAGAGCCAGTGAACTTCTTGATAGTGAGGCAACCCCTAAAAAAATCACTACCGTATTTACTCATCTATAGCACCCCCTCACCTATAATACCCCCCCAATTTTCAGCAACGCGCAAAAAAAAAAAAAAAAAAAAAAAAAAAAAAAATGCAGAAAATCTTTTAAAGTGATCGGCAACTGCAACATTCCTGTTAACAGTAAAACACACGCTTCCCTGCCACCTGTGTATTGGCCTTAGTTACTCTCACCTTCCCCATAGATTTCTCAATGCCCTTCAGGTTTCTGAGTTCAACTTCCGCCGTACGCGTGTATTGTTGCCTGCCTGAGAGTTAGTAAGCACGTGAAAAATGAGTTGTAGAGCAAGTTTTACGGCATCCTTCAAGTTGAGTGTGTTAGAATATGCAGCCATGTATGATATCTTATTGGCGTAAACAGAAAGACAAATTATCAGGAGCAAAGAAAATGTTGAAATCATTCCGTGGTGTGAAGAACGGGAGATACGAAATTTAGGCAGTTGCTGCCCAGTTGGATGACAACATTGCAATGCTGAGTTAACCTTGAACACCACGCGGGCACGCACAGCATTTAGTCATGTGACCCAGTCAGCTGCGGTAATGCAGGCGGGAGCTATACCAAACTGTTTAGAACTCTAAAGTTAAAATGACGTGATAATTTAACTTTTTGTAAATAAAAAAAAGGATTTAAACTATTTTGCGTGTTGATTTAAAGATGCTAAATGTGTCTTTTTCCGCTTTTAAAGCATGACAACCCAACCTATGTCATGTGAAAATTTTCACCTATTATTTTCATTTTAGAAGTTGAAAATTGTGAAAAAAGGGGGGTGTTATAGGTGAGTAAATACGGTACCTATATTACTAATCAATGTAGAAAACTGATGTTGATTCTGTCCCCTGGAACGAATAAAATTCACTATTTTCTTTATAAATTTAAAGAAATGGTCCAAATTTTCTTTTACATTACTTTTTTGGCATACATGTTTAAACATTTTACCTAAGACTTTAGGGGGGGGGGGGGGCGCATTTCGTAACTGACGGGGCCGCAAGTTTGACATACCTGCTCTACAGGAATCTGTCAACTATTACAAAATCAACATTTAACTGTTCATTGTTTGATGCTTGTGCAATTAACCTGCAAACTTTAAATTTAACAGTTCACTGTTTTGTTAAGCCTACCAGTTTAACAATCTAGCACGGGATCTAATGCTTCACACACACTGAAGTATTGCTGGCATGGGTACAGTTTCAAACAAACATTCAGTCACATTTGAATGGAAGCATCGCTTCATTAAATCAATTTGTGATGGTCAGATGAGTACACACACACACACACACACAAACAAACACTTAAAAACAAAAACAAAAAAATCAGTGAAGTTTACAGAGGTTTATTTACCAGCAAGTAGTTAGCAACCTTATATGGAGTAATAAATATACACGAATGTAGTGGCGGTAAAGGAATAACAAACTGCAAATAAGAAGAAGAAAAAAAAACTTTCTGAAAACCAAACTAAGAAAAAGAGGTGACTAAAAGCAAATAATAACTTGTCCTGTATTTAACAAAGGATCTTAGGGAAAGGAAATTTGAGCTCAACTAGTTTGTTTCTTCCATTGTAATCATTCCATAAAAAAAAAAAGACCTTACACTATTCACTGGTTACTGCATTAAGACATTCCATATAGCCTAGGAGAGATGTAGAATAATAATAAATACTATTAACCCTTCTGCTACCAAACTCATTTTACACCTTGCAGTTACCAAGGGGGGTAATGCGATTATCCCTTTGTCAACACTATAAAAATAGGCAATTTTAACAGGTCATATACAGTCTGATTTAAACAACCTGCGACTTGTGACAGTTGGTGGAAAGGTATTTTTTCTATGGCTCTGGTAAAGATATGCGAAGTGTTTGCAGTTTGGAGCACTGCTAAACAGCTGACAGAAGCTCAAATACAAGAAATACAACGTAATAAAGCGCAGTTCTCCTACAACTCTGCTTCAAGTGATGTCTCAAGTCGCAGGTTGTTTAAATCAGACTGTAGTCATGGTTTAATTTAAAATGTCAATAATTAGCTTAAAAATGTTGATTTGCTGTCTACAATGCAGGATTTTGTAACTAAAGTACATACTCAATTTACTGAGATAATGGAAAAAAGTTTAGGTATCAGGTATTTTAAAGAACAAAAGAAAGAAGTTTTCTAACACTCAGAGCATTTTGTGCACAATTGTGTCTCTTCTACGACTATGACACACTGGTTTTCTGCACACCTTTTTTGTTGTCTTCATTTCTTGGACACAATGCACACCATTTTCCTATTGCCATTTTTTATTACTCTTCCAAAGTAGCTTCAATAGCTCTTACAACTTCTGCATGCAGACCATTTGAGTTTCTTGCCTGTTCTTCCACATGTGGTTTAGCTAACATCAAGGTTAAGTCCTTGAAGGAAATGCCTCCTCTTCTTCTACAAATTCAACATTTAATTTTCATCTTCTTCATACCAAGTTCATACAGAACGTGATTCTCTTCATATAGATCATCTGAATTGTCAATATTTACAGTCTAATCCTTTCCAATTTCTAAAGACTGTAATGCTTGCCCATGTTCACACTCAGAAAGCGACGCTAAGAAGGTTCCAAATTGAAACTATTGTAGAGAACAGTTATAAGCCAATGTCGATTTTGCATTCCTGGCTCAACAATAACAATGGAAGTATGGAATGACAATACTGTAGGTTTTGTTGCAAATCAAAAGGATGTAAATAGAATTCTACTTGCTAGAATTTACATAGCAAACATTACCATGAGGGGTAACAAGAATACCCCAAACAAAAAATGGGAAATAAATCATAAACTGCATCAATAGATTCTGTTTTTTTTCTTTTTTGTTGTTGTGCAGTATTAACAGTTATGCAAATAACAAATACGGTACACACCCAATTTCAAATTATAAGAATGAGTGAATTTATCAATAATTATGAAAAACTGTCCATGGGGTAATCTTGGTAGCAGAAGGGTTAACAAAGATACTGAATACTATAATTCACCTTATCATACTGAGGCTCTGCAGGGGGATTCTCCTTGAGTTCAGCCTCTGTATACTCGTTGTTGATGAAATATCCTACACGTACAAACTCCTGCTTCCTGTACGAACATGTGAGTAACACAACGGTGACTCCTAGAGCATCAGCCACAGGGATCTTTTTCACATCAGGAGGGTCTGCCTGCAATAGTGAGCACACATGCTATTCAAAATTAAATCCAATTTTTACATCTTATGAAGTAATCAATTGACTTTTTATGTTTGTACATGTTAAATAAATATGACTATCCAACATGATGAACACAAGTATTCAACTATTGGTGTTTACTTGGTATTTTATACTTGAAGCTCAATTGGAACCAAGAAATTTACTGAAGTATATATTATAGTTCTGTACATATACCACTGACCGCTGGCGTGGTCTTGTGGTTAGCATCCCTGACTACAGATCCATCGGCCTGAGTTCAATCCCCGGTACCTCTTCGGATTTTTTTGAGGTAGGGAGGTCTGGTAGGGGTGCACTCAGCCTCGTGATTCAAATTGAGGAGCTACTTGATAAAGAAGTAGCGGCTCCGGTCATGGAAACCACCATTAACAGCTGTGGGTGTCGGCATGCTGACCATATGCCCCCCAATCCTGCCTATGGTAGATGACGCAGCGGTAGGGTGGTAGGCCTTGTCCCTTCAGGGATGTTGCGCCACGGAGTTTAGTTTTTTTACATATACCACTACAGTATTCCACTGATTGTACTCACCGTCATTTGTCAATTCACACCAAAAACCCTGCCAATTTTGGACTTTTGCAGAATGTCATTTGTCAGATCAACAATGGATATATTCAAAGAAAGGAATGGAAACCACCATTAACAGCTGTGGGTGTCGGCATGCTGACCATATGCCCCCCAATCCTGCCTATGGTAGATGACGCAGCGGTAGGGTGGTAGGCCTTGTCCCTTCAGGGATGTTGCGCCACGGAGTTTAGTTTTTTTACATATACCACTACAGTATTCCACTGATTGTACTCACCGTCATTTGTCAATTCACACCAAAAACCCTGCCAATTTTGGACTTTTGCAGAATGTCATTTGTCAGATCGACAATGGATATATTCAAAGAAAGGAATGCAAATTACAAAATAGGACATTTCAATGGTCATTTTCAAGTAGAACGTACATAAGTAGACTGTATACAGACTAAGTAGCTTACTGGATATCTATTTATATATGTTGAAAATCAGAAATAAAGAAAATGCATAATGTTGTCTCTTCTACCATATAAATTATTTGACAACTTGTTTTAATAAAATATAGTAATAAACACTGCTATAGCATACAAGAAAGCAGTAAGAATATACATTCAGAACTGTATAATGTGAAAGAAATAATCAGTGGGGTCGTAAAAACAGCTTTATAAAATAATACGTAATTGTGAATCACTGAACCACTTATAGGCTAATACAATAATAGACTGCAAGCAACTATTTTTTCAACCAGTAACAAAGTTTTTAATTGTTTTTACTTTTCTTTAGGAGTTCATTAACCAATACTCCATACTCAGTTACGAGTTATGAGTGTTTTTGGAAGTCTATACTGATCTGTGGTGAACACCGCGTAGCGAAACATCTAACGCCTGTCTGTTCAAGTCTTTTTATTTTACACTAGCCATCACTGCATGTCAACACTGCTATCTTCATAAATCAAAATCTGCAGCTTAACTGTGGGGTGAAACATGTTTTATTGCTTAAAAGAGAAATTTAGGTAATGCCACCCCTCAAACTGGTCATCCTGTGAGGTGGGAACAGTATTGCCAATACAACACAATACAGTTGAGTTAGAAACGAAATTTTGAATGACACACAGTACCTGGAAATAAAGCCGCAAAAAGGAAAATGTAATAACATAAACTGAATCTTTGATCACAATAAACAGCATTTTTTCAATGTATCAGTATTAATCCGTACATGACTTCATAAAAATGATAACATTACCCGACTGATAACATTATCTGTGATTACATTAAGCAGCATTCAGTGTATTTGAAAAAGGCTCAATTTTTCAAACTAAATGAGATAAAAGATATATATAATGAGTCAGGCTGAGAATAAAATCTAGTTCTGGCATCAAGGAAACAGTGGCTCCTCCATCCTCCCCACCAATAATCTTAACCTGTTTCTTTTGACTAGTAAAAAATGATTAAATAACGAGTTTTTAAAATTGTCCATTTAGGATTTCAACCATATTAATAAGTAACTGCAAGAAAATAGCAGGGTTCCACAGAAATTTCAAAATAAACTTCTCTGACTTTTCCTTGACCAGAAACTTACATTTCCCTGACCACAAGAATTAATGTTTTTTGTTAACAAAACAAAAAATCCAGCCTGCTCCATCCCCATAACAAAAATAAGAAATGATTACCTAAAGTACTGAAAAGAAAATTAGAGAGTCTGGGATTCATCAACACACTTCATAGCCAATACCATAGGTAAAATACTTCCAGGATGGAAGCCTGATAATTTATTAATAAACATAAAAATATGTTTCTTCTCCCAATGGCAAATGAATCAGTCAGTTAATTACAAAACTAACTGCACTCTCTTTACAGGACGTGTATTCAGACTGAGCTAACTATGCACATCCACACCCGTATAGCAGCTTGCAAATCTTCAAAAACATTCAGGTCAGTAACTTATTTTAATTCCATGTAATGTTTACATTGATAGCAGGAAAAATGCCATCTGCAAAACAGAAAATAAAAATCCATCATCCATAAGGCACTGAGACTTATTTTGCGCATCTACATCTCAAAATCTGATTGATAATTGGAGAAGAGATTTCTAGAGCAGTTTGTCTAGGTTACACAGACAGTATGGCATTAACTTTATGTTTCCCTAGGTGTCAGATTCAATCCAGACTTTTATTTGTGCAACAATGTGAGAGTCCCACATCTGTAGATTAAAGGCATGTGAAATAACTCCTGCAGGAGCAATTTCCAGCAACCGTTACAAGCCTAAGTGGCAGTACACCCCCTTGTCAAATAACTGCAGACTCCTCTGATGTGATGCTGAAGTTTTCTATTTTGCTGCATTTGTGTATTGAGTTGGTCTCAACTTCCTGTGAATTGATTCACCCATGTCCCCATTTGTGTTACCACTTTCGAGGGCTTTGTGCTTTTAAAGGGTCTCTCCATGCTTCCTCTGCTAACTTTTCTGCCTGTGATTTAATGTAAGATCTCTTTTTGTTAATCAGCATAGCTTTGTATTCTTTTCTTGAATGATCGTATGATAAACGGCCAAGAAACAGTTGTCGGTGAAGTTCTTGACATATCCCAATAATTATAAAGTTATAAAGTCATTAATATTATTGTCATACAAGATTTTTACTATAAAATTTGTAATTTAAAACTAAATGGGGGTTTTATATTAGAAGGAATAACTTTACATAAAAAATATTAAAACATTATTTATATTATGATAATATCAGGGGTTTTAAAAAATTGATGTAAAATGCAGGAAAATTTTAAATTGAGATTCTGTTAAATCGGGGTTCTACTGTACCGGTACCTAGAATCTGTTAATATAGTTTGTGCAAGGAAGAAAGGCCATAATATATCTCATGTCCAACAATATATCACAGTCCGGTAACATTAGAAGCACCAACATAAATCTGGCACCTAGAAAAATTATAAACAGCAACGGGGATCCTAACATATGATTCCTCTATACAATATAAGTATAAAACCTACCTATAGAAGTCAGGAAAGAACACCCCACTCTCTCTGTAGAAGACCTAAATCAACACACCATTCCCTGCCCTCTGATTAGATCAGAATAGAATAGAATAGAATTTTATTTAGTCCATCGAACTTGCACTTGTTTGTGCTATGCTTGTAATGCGCATTAATAAAGCAATTTCCCAAGCTGTGCATAAAGGACCAATGATACAAAAGTTTGTCGGTAGCCAATGAGTGTGTTTGTGTCCGAGCTAAGGCCTGCGTAACCACTTGGAACACCTCAAATAAAAACCCTTTTATTTAACCTAGAAAATGTTTTATTTAGATACAGTTTAGGCTACTTACTTGAAAAACAAACATGTGCTTTCCCTCAGGAATTGGGCCAACATATATTGTGTCGAGAATCTGGTCATGCTCTTCACTCTCAGCAGATCCAACATAGATCATTTTCCACTCAAGATCTGTAAGAAGCAACAATCAAAATCACAACAAATTTCCAAAAAGAACAGAAATGGGAAGGAATGAGTATGATATACTTTTTTTGTGGAAACCATTAAGAGCAAGTCCTAGATATGTAGGGAAACAAAATCATAGATTATACTGGTACACTAAACACTCTCATAGTGAATGCTGTGATAGCTGTGTTGTGATGTGTACAAGAATCCAGGAAATAAATGTCTCTTAAAGACTGGATGTAATTTATATTTCAACATCTACAACATTTTAAAAAGAACCAGTATTAGGAAACTATGAAGCCCGGAATGGGCACTCTACTGGAATTCCATACGAGGTGTTCAGAGCAGTTACACGATCCGGAGATTGGGCACCAACACTCCCACTGTCTGATCTTGTATCTCATTGGCTCTTCCTGCAAAGCCTTATCCAGTGCTATAAATAGTTTTATATCTATGCATGCTATCCATCAAGTTATGTGGTTAGGTTCCCCTGTTACTGTTTATAAAAAGTACTTTATTCAAAGCTTCCGGTGAAGGGGTTCTGGTGGAAGTTTAGAAAAGGGATCCAGGGGCAAGGTGGGATTTGGGGACAAAGCCTCAACAAAGAAAAACAGGAAAGGGATCCAGGGCTGATATGTTACGGGCAATTCCACAGAAATGTCAACCAGAGCAGTAAATTTTAAAACTAAGTATGAGCTGGAATATTATACGAGGGCTGTTCAATAAAGAATGATCATAATTGTTTTACGTTCATAGTTTATCAAGCTAAACGTTTTCCTTATGATATTTGTTAGCTTGATGCGTCATGCACGCGTGGTGTAAGTTTCAACGTCATGTCTCAAGATTCCTGTCTGTGAGACGCCTGCAAGTGCAGACATGTTCAATATTGCCTACGGCTTCAATGGAGGTGATGCACGACGAGTAATATGCGGCTTTAAAATTCTGCTTTAGACTAAAAAATCTTCAGATGAGGCCTATGAAATGTTACAGGAGGCCTACAGCACAGCTAGAAGATGTATAATATTTTTTAAAAAGGGAAGACAATCAATATCAAAAGAAGGTGGACCCAGCGCTCCAGTTACTGCTCTGTTCAGGAGTCAGCAGCCTTTGGACCCACCGCGCACAAAAACGTGTCATGTGCAATTTTTCTGTCACCAACATGTGAGTGGTACCCAGTGAAATTTTCAAGATTTCAGAAAGTGATCTTAAACTTATTCGTCGATCCTTTCTCACTGTGACAGCAGCGGTGTTGACGTTTTCTTCTGTCAGAGCAGTAACTGGAGTGCCGGGTCCACTTTCCTTTGATATTGCTTGTCTTCCCTCTTTAAACATTTTATAGCACCTTCTAGCTGTGCTGTAGGGAAGAAAAAAGTCTCCATAGGCCTCCTGTAACATTGCATAGGCCTCGCCTGAAGATTTTTTACTCTAAAGCAGAATTTTAAAGCCGCATATTGCTCGTCGTGCGTCACCTCCATTGAAGCCGTAGGCGATATTGAACATGTCTGCACTTGCAGGCGTCTCACAGACAGGAATCTTGAGACATGACGTTGAAACTTACACCACGCGTGCATGACGCATCAAGCTAACACATATCATAAGGAAAACGTTTAACGTGGTAAACTATGAACGTAAAAAAATTATGATCATTCTTTATTGAACAGCCCTCGTACACAGAATTAATCAGCAAGACCTGCTCTTTCAGGTTATGCACTTTATACCGTCCCCCAAAAATTTCCCTAAAGAGACATTAAAAAAGTTCACTGAAACACGGTGTAGTTTTATAAAAGTTCCCAACATGACTGAGTTTTCATTCATTTGGTTTCTGGAGGTGTGAATGGATTAATTTCACATACGATATGTAATCTTTAAGATGTTATTTTTAAATTTCCAAAATTATTAATTTAAATGCATTAAAAAACTAATTTTTGAGTGCTCCAAAATAATGTCAGTCCGTTACTTAAAATTAGAAAAAAAGTTTTTCTGCTTTAAACTTAACACTCTTATGAATGATATGCATAGCATTTTTCTTCCTATACTAGGTGCCTTTCAAGCCCATGAAGTAATAATTATTTGAAAAGTCATAGTTATTTTATTATTTACAAAATTAATTTAGTCATATTTAACAATTCAGTCCACAAACTTTCCAACTGTGTCAGATTATTAAAATATAAAATATAATATAAAAGACAAACTAAAATTGCAAACAGTGGATAACTCAATACAAATTACAGCACAACGTTTCAACTGGTTCCTCCAAGTTTTCATCAGGTACTGGTTGGTAGATCAGCTGGGTTGAATGGTGTAACCCCCTCTACGTCACCATCATCATCGGTGAGGGGTGGGTGGGTGGGTGGGTAGATTCAGAACTCTTTGAGTATGCTGTAGGCCTGTAGACCTATCTAAATGACGTTAATTCTGAGTATATTGTGTATCTTGTAGTGGTGTCAGCAGTAAATATATGAGCCTGACTGAATTACAATCAACTCTTGAAATTACATACTGATTTACAAGATTGTAAACAAAGAAATTCACAGACTGTCAGTCCGTTACTCACCATGTCAGTCCGTTACTTTGGACTTTCTAATTAATTGCTAACAAAGATTTTAAATTAGACAAATGATATTTATATGAGAAGTTTCCAGACATTAGTCAAACAAATTAAGGTGGTAGCCAGTATTCTCATTCCCTATATTTCAGAGCATCAATTGATTGAACTTATATTCCTGAATCTATGGTTGACAAACTGTCAGTCCGTTACCTGAATTTCAAAGGTGATAAATTAATTTTTATTGAGGGATATTTCAAAATAGTGGTACACCAAAATGAAGCTTAAGGTCTAGTCTTTAAAACAGTATAAACACATCTTAAGAAAATAAATTAGAAGTAGCAGCATTTGATGTTTAATTGAAAAAAATGTTGTGATTTGTCAGTCCGTTACCCGTGGAATTGCCCTTAACGCTCTCAAACTTCTCGCTGAAGGGGGTCTAGTGGAAACCCTGGTGGGGTTTGGGGGCCAATACAGAAATACAGGGAGGGAATCTGGGACAGTTACTAAGTTTTTATACCTGGCAGACACCTCGGTTTTGATAGCAACTAAGCCACCAAGACCAACGTTGTTATACCGTTTCTGTTTCTAACATTGAATGATCTCTGCATGACCAATTACCCACTCCCGGCCCAACAATAAAATATCAGCTAGCACAAGGAAATTTGTAATTTAACAGCAGTTCACAGCACAATTTTTTTAGGTTAATTTGACGTACAACTAGAAACATGAATGATTTACATAGGCCTATACCAGCTAAATCATTAAAACTCTTTCAGAAGGGTGCTTATTTTTCTGCAATATAGATTTACAATAATCTTCAAGAAACATTTAATTATATTGTATTAAAAGCACATGCAAATCTTTCAAAAGATATTTCAAGGAATTTTTAATAACTCACACCTTCTAAAATATGAATGAATATTTCCAGCTTGAATAAGTTTGGCAGCTTACAGTTTGGTATAATGTTCTTATAACATATGCTTATTCTGATCTGACATGTTTTATATCCTTGAGCCTCGCTCAACATAGGATCTACAGAATGAGATATCTACATCTATATGATGTTTGGTGCAAGGGTCTTCTTTTATTATGAAATATTATTTTGTGATTGCATTACATTAATAACGCGGCAAGTTGGAACTTTACATCTGACTCTTGTCCCCCTTTCACTCGGCCACTTCCCCGCCTGGCCGCTTTACTGTCTTCTCCCCGCTTCCCCGCCTGGCCACTACACTGTCTTCTCCTAACCACCCGTCGGCTGCTGCCTGCAGCTCACTGTTATGCTGCGCTATAGTTGTAGCCTATTGCATGCAATTGAGATGTCACTGCAGGATGTACAGGATGAGATATCTATATCTACATCTACATCGATAACTACATCTAAACTTAGATAGATAAAATTTCCCTTCACCGAAGCAATTGTTTGTGGTGTAATGGTTAAGGCTGCTGGTTATGGTGCTAGTGGTCATGGGTTTGTATACTGAATCCAAAATTTACGTTGGTAGTAGTTCAAATAGAGAGACATGTAGTAGGCGACGTTTTAAGTTACTCCCCACCCTAAACCCCTCCTTTCAAGGCAAGTCCCGTTAGAGAGTTGGTGGGAGGAGCCTAGTGCACGACCTAAAATTGGTTTTCCCCCAATTGGTGCAGCCTGGCTGACACTGTGACTATTGTATTAACTTAGTGGAAAAAAAGTTGGTAATTGCTTAGCATAGGAACTAGTAACGTGGTGGTTTCTGTGGCTCCACCTAGTGGTAAAGTTTCAAATTAGCATGTCTTCTTACTGAGAAACCTATGTATGGCAGGTGACCCAATCCGGAACCGTCTCCTTTAATTGTGGGTGTTGGAATGCTGAACACATGCCCCCAACCCTCCCATCTGCCAATGTCGAAGGAGAGAGGCAGTCAATGCAACGATCAGGTGGTAACCATTGTCCTGCCATGGGATGTAGCAACATGAAGCCCAATGCCTAGTAAAACCAGTCACTGTTACGCTATTACAGTGTAGGTCTATTATGCTGTATTCTGGACCTGTATTCTGCACACAATTTTTTCCTAATGTGTAATTTGCTGATATCTATATTCAAATAGTCTCTTTGAGAAGAAAAACAGTTTACTAGCAAAGCTTCACACAAGCAATAGGCTAACAGAAAAATTACTCTGAAGAACTCACCTTCCTTTAATTCCTCTATGCATTCAAAAGTCAATTCAAATTGAAATGGATTGAGGAATGGCGATGGGTTATCTAATACAACTACGTTACAAAGTTGAACTTTTGCCATTCTGCCAAGAAAATACCTAGAAAAAATGAGAAACAATAGTAATATTTGCCTTCAGACAGCCAATAAAGAAAAATACTCTATCAACTTAATTACTTAAACTTAATTTCCTACCTACAGGGAAGCAAATGCAAAACACGAGGTACTATGCTGTTCTATTCCAAGATGAGTAGACTGCTTAATGAAAATAATTATAACCTACTCATGACTACAACTGAAAAAACAATATGTGTTTGGCGGCAAATATCTTGACAATTGGGAAATATTTGGCATTAATATGCTACCAACGGAAGAAAAATTTAATTTCTACTAAATACATTATCAACGTGCCAACATAAAAGCTAAAACAGTTACCAAGAACAAATTAGGGTGTTTTCAAATACACTTCGAACAAAGTAATAAATGAGAATAATACACAATGTGCAAGGCTGAAGGCAAGATGGCGCCGATTGCAAGTGATCTGTGTGAAAGCTCTGCAAATTACAATAAATTAAATGGTAAACTCTGCGAATCCTTCAATGAATCTATGAAATCAAGAATAGTTTTCAGGTGCTGCAGTAATTCATATCATTTCCGGTGTGCTAGAATTGACCCAGTCCTTAACACATGTGAAAAAGGGCTCTGCCTGCATTGCCGGAGGCATGAAGCTAGTTAAAATAATCGATACCGGTAACATTACTATGATATGGTGCCTGGATAACATATAACAAATCTCGTACAGAACACTATTGACAAATACACTCAATAAGTCACTCACTTATTGAGAGTATTTGCTATTGAGTTGAGTATCTCGACGTCTTTACTTTCTGATCACGATGCTTTGTCTGTGAAATATTATAACTCAAATAGTTGCACAAACAGCACAACACAAGATACTGTTTATACTCGTAGATGTAATGAAGCTAATCTAAACAATTTCATAAATTACTTGGCCATTACACAATGGCAAAGTGTTTTAACATCCGACAATGCATGTTATTTTGATGCCTTCTTGCCTGCATTTTATGAAGGATTTTATGTTTGTTTTCCGTTTTTGAGGAAGAACAGATTTATAGAGAAACCTTGTAAAAAGCAGGTACCGGTCTGGAAATTAGATGCCAGTCTCTCAATGCCTTGGAACAGGAAAGGGAAGGGAGAAATAAGACACTGCAAAGAAATTAATTATTGGCAAATATGGCGATCATACTAAGTCTTTGCATCTAGACCTCAGAAGTGTACATACTGTATGGAAGAGCATTTTATCCAGCGCTGCCCTACATTCAGAAATTCTGATTATAAGGACAAGAAGAAATTTGTTTGGGATAATAAGTTATGCAGGAATTGACTCCATCGAGAGCATGTTTCTCCCAAATGTAAGAGGTGTACATGTAGAACTTGCCACAAAAATATAACAAGCTTCTTCAATTTCAAGATGGCTGTATTATTGCAAAAAGTGAAAATAAATCTATTGATACCAGCAGTTGGGCTGTTACTTCTACTACAGTGCAATTACTTGCCGGTATCGCTTGGAGTTCTACTCAAGTAATGCTTTCTACAGCTAATGTATTAGTGGAAGCATCAGACGGGACTTACTACACCTGTAGGGCTCTTCATTTTACAAGACTTGTATCAGCAACTGGGACTGAAGTGTTATGATTCCTCTGTATCAGTTTCCAGCATAAATTAGCATTCTTCACGGTAAGCGCAAAGATGCTTACCGTGATGGATTTAAAGGTGAGAAGCAATCTTAGCCCTGGCAACTATTGCTACTAATATCCCTTTATATTGCTTGTAGACGTTGATAGCATACATTTTCCGTGACGAATACAAATAGTTGATCGAAAGTTCGACATTCCAGCTAGAGTGGATATGTTGATTGGCGCAGACTTGTTTTGGGGGTTACTTCTTCTACAAGTTATCTATCTTGGATCACGTCCCAATGATGGCCTTTCATTACGAAAACCGAACCTTGGGTGGATAATCACAGGAGTTATTCCTGTAACTTCACATAGTAATGAAAGTGCTATGTGCCATTTCATCTCTACGGAAATGCTGTCCCAACAGATGGAGAGATTCTGGTACCAACAGAAGATTCCAACTCGCATATTACCAGAGGACGAGAATCGTTGTGAAAAGTTGTTTGTTTCTACAGTTCAACGCCAGCCTGACGGACGATACATTGTACAGATGCCTACTTCTGTTCTTGGTGCTTGACGGCAATAAGCCTTGAAGAGTTTTTGCTATGAAAAACTAGACCACAGAAATGCGAAATTGCTATGTGAGTATGCAAAATTCATTACAGAATATATTACTTCACTTCACTATGGCGCGTCGGCCCGTCTTCGGGTCATGGCCTCCCCAGTTGCTCTCCGCCAGCCTAGTTGATCCTGCGCTGCAACTTTCGAATTCCGGATCTTAAGGATATGCACTGCATCCTGATCTACACCATCTTCCCATCTATTGCGTGGCCTTCCCACCAGACTTCCTCCTCCAAAGTCTCCTTAAAATACCTTCTTTGGGAATCGATGTTCATCCATCCAAATTAGATGGCCTGCCCATTTAAGTCTCTTAATACGAATAACATGGGACAAGGGTGCCTCTCCATATAAGGAATATATTTCATGATTATATCTCTCCATTTTCCTTGCACACATACAGGTCCGTAGATTCTCCTCAGGATTTTCCTTTCGAAGGAATCGATTTTTTCCACGGCTTTCTTTGTGAGGGTCCACGTTTCTCGTCCATACACCACTATACTGTGTATAAGTTTTTTGTTTAATGTAACCTTTAAACTCTGATTCATGTCCCTACTTCTGAAGAGGGGCAACACTAAAAAGTACGCTCTATTGGCAGCCTGTATTCTTGCCTGTATTTCTACCGTTTCCTTACTTTTGTTAGTTAAGTGGGTAAAAAGATATTTAAACTGCTTCACTATCTCCACTTCGGATCCTTCTGGAGTAAGCTGTGCATCTGTATATTTCCTTCTCCGAGCCTGTATTTTCTATTTATTTCTATTTATTTACGTCCTACGTGATCAATATACATTGATATGGGACAGTGTAGATCGAGATACTCGACACAATACAAAATAGAATAATACAATAATCTACTAATAATACAGAAATCTACAACTAGTACACCAAATAATACAATAATCTACAAATAGTACACCTAATAATCCATAATACAAAATGCAAAACTTTAGATATTTAATTGATGAGTCTCTGATGGAGTTGTGAGTATGACTTAGTGATTAATACGGACATGATTGCAGTATTCCTCAATACTATAAAAACATGCATTATTAAAAAAAGGTTTTAGTGATCTCTTGAATTTATTTGCGCAATGTATGTTTTTCAAATGGTGAGGTAGTTTGTTGAATAGATTGATTCCAGTGTAAATTACTCCTTTCTGGAATAAGGATGTACTATGAGAAGGAATAGATAGGCTGGTTTTGTGTCTAGTATTGTGATTATGGATTGCTTCGATTTGTTTAAAAATCCTCCATGTGTTTTTTGACATGTAACAGAAGTTCATGCATGTAAAGAGATGGCAGAGGCATGATATGTAAATCCTTAAATATTGGTCTGCACGTATCATTTCTGTTTGCTCCGATTATTATTCTAACGATTCTCTTTTGTAGTCTAAAGACTATAGGTGTACTGTAGGTACTGTTTCCCCAAAAGATGATTCCGTATCTTAAGATGTTCTGAACATGCGCAAAGTAGAGGGTCTTGATTGTGGGTAAGTTTGTGAATTTTTTAATGTGGAACATTGCGTAAGTAAATTTTCCTAACTTTCTATTAATTTCTTCGATGTGGGGTTTCCATGTCAAATGTTCATCTATGTTAATGCCTGAAAATTTTGCGGATGATGTATAATTAATGGAATTTTCAAATGTAATGATAGGCTTGAGTGGATTGTTATTTCTTTTGTGGTGGAAGGAAATAGCTGCTGATTTACTTTCATTTAAAATGAGGCCATTTGTTCTAAACCAATCTATTAATTTTAAAATAGAGAGATTGTCCACCTTAGAACCCTTGTCGTTTCACTTATCTGGGGCCTTTTATAAAATATAAAATAACATAGAAGGCACAAGCACACGTTAAAAACACTTTTGTCAAATTAATAAAACTTCTTCTTGGTCCCAGATGCGTCTAATACTTGAAAATGCATTTCGATGCAAGTTGCATCATCTTCAGTTCAGCTTGGAGACACAACAGATACAATATCTGATGATGTACTAATGTATATGCCGGTTGTTTACTTGTTGCATGTTTTAGGTCACAGTTGTTGCGAGTTCAAACAGGTGATTATGGTCAATCGTGGTTTCGTTGAGAATGTTATTTTTATTTTTGTAGATTTGAAGATTTTCTAGTATATTAAGTCTATTACCTTTTTTATAATTATGGAGGATTTCTAAAGTATTGTCTATGTTATCTAATCTATGTCCAGTATTAAGGAGATGTTTAGCGTATGATGAGCGATTACCATTATATCTGAAGTCATTAACATGTTCCTTGAATCTTTGCTTGAACTTCCTACCTGTTTGGCCTATGTACACCTTATTACAGTCATTGCATGTTAGTTTATATATTCCGCTGCCTTCCATTTTGTCTATATCGTTATTGTTGTTGTTATGTAGTTTTCTTTTTAGGTTGTGGTTTGTTCTGTATGCAATTTTGAAATTTTCTTTTCGTAGTATTTTTTTTATGTAGTTTTCTTTTTAGGTTGTGGTTTGTTCTGTATGCAATTTTGAAATTTTCTTTTCGTAGTAGGTAGGAAGTTCAAGCAAAGATTCAAGGAACATGTTAATGACTTCAGATATAATGGTAATCGCTCATCATACGCTAAACATCTCCTTAATACTGGACATAGATTAGATAACATAGACAATACTTTAGAAATCCTCCATAATTATAAAAAAGGTAATAGACTTAATATACTAGAAAATCTTCAAATCTACAAAAATAAAAATAACATTCTCAACGAAACCACGATTGACCATAATCACCTGTTTGAACTCGCAACAACTGTGACCTAAAACATGCAACAAGTAAACAACCGGCATATACATTAGTACATCATCAGACATTGTATCTGTTGTGTCTCCAAGCTGAACTGAAGATGATGCAACTTGCATCGAAATGCATTTTCAAGTATTAGACGCGTCTGGGACCAAGAAGAAGTTTTATTAATTTGACAACAGTGTTTTTAACGTGTGCTTGTGCCTTCTATGTTATTTTATATTTTATAAAAGGCCCCAGATAAGAGAAACGACAAGGGTTCTAAGGTGGACAATCTCTCTATTTTAAAACCATTTTACCCTGTCTGAAAATGAAATTCATTAATAAATCAATCTATTAATTGTTGTGCCACCGTATCTATTTTGCATTTAAGCTGATGTTCATTTTTACCTCCAACCAAAATGTTAGTATCATCTGCAAAGAGTGTGGTGAGTTCTGAATCGTTGTTTAAGGGTAGATCATTAATAAATAATATAAAGAGAAGAGGGGCAAGAATTGAGCCTTGTGGGACTCCATATTGAATTTGTTTCTTTTCCGAAGTGTATTTTTC
The DNA here is from genome assembly GCA_964059195.1 of Ectobius pallidus. Classification (NCBI taxonomy): domain Eukaryota; kingdom Metazoa; phylum Arthropoda; class Insecta; order Blattodea; family Ectobiidae; genus Ectobius; species Ectobius pallidus. The sequence continues at coordinate 54,779,932 of CAXKWD010000011.1, forward strand.
TAGTGTTAGATTTGTTTTGTTGAAATGGGTGATTTCGACGACTTGAAAGCGATTAGATAGGTAAGAATTTAACCAGCTTAACGCTGTTCCTCTTACCCCATAGTTTTCTAATTTATTTAGTAGTAAATCATGGCTTATTATGTCGAAAGCTTTAGATAAGTCGAGGAATAGACCAATGCAGCTGTGGCCGGAGTCGAGAGTGTATCTGACATATTCGATAAATTTGTATACTGCGGTTTCGATTGATTTTCCTTTAGTGAAGCCAAGTTGATGTTCTGATATTATTTCACAGTGGGACATGAAGGACTCTATTCTATTTAGCATTACTCTTTCTAGGATTTTGGAGATAGGTGATAGAAGGGATATTGGACGATAGTTTTCCAGCATATCTTTAGGGCCTTTCTTGTATATGGGTTTAATTATTGCCGTCTTTAGTATATCTGGGAATTGACCTGTCGAGAGTGATAGGTTGGCTAAGTGGCATAAGGGATCCACAAGATATTTGCTACATGATTTTATTAAGGAGGCAGGGATTCCATCTGTACCCAATGAGTTTTTACTAGCTAGGTTTTTGATAATGGTAATTATTTCGCTTTTTTCTGCAGGGTATAAGAATATAGTTTTATCGTTTGAATTAAAGTTGGGTTTAGCAAGAGGGGCTATAGGTTTTAAGGATTGGTTGTGTAAAGTTTGTTTGGCTATGGTGCAATAATGATCATTGAAGGCTGTAGCTAATACTGTAGGATTGGAAACTTGACTCTTAAAGGCATCAAATAATGTGGATTGTTTAGAGTTAATACTGCCTTTACTGAGAGATATTTCTTTTTTAATTACATCCCACATTGCTTTAGATTTGTTGCTAGCTTTATTTATATAGTTATCATTGTACTTCTTTTTTGCTGCTACTAATACTTTATTGTATATTTTTTGTATTTCTTGGTGTACAGGGTTATACTAGGGTCAAGGGATGTTTTTGAGAATTTTGATAGTTGCTTTAATTTTTTGATAGAGGTTTTAATACCAGGCGTTATCCAGGAATTCTTGTGTTGATGTATTTTAACCTTCGTGATGGGAGTGTCTTTTGTTCATTTATTCTAAGACCAATCTCCTTACTTGCTGTACTCAAATCTTCAAACACTTATTTATCTGTTCTGGTTGTTCTTCCCATCAAATTAATATCGTCAGCATATCCAACTAGTTGAGCTGTTTTATATAGGAGTGTTCCATTGGCGTCTACCCCCAGTTTCCTGATAACCGATTCTAATGCTAGGTTAAACAGCAGTGGTGCGAGTCCATCCCCTTGTTTCAAACCCTGTTTCACTTCAAAAGAGTTGTCTACTTCTGCCTGTATTTTCACTCCTGCCATTGTATTCCTCGTGGTTAGTTCCACAAGCCGTATCAACTTTCCTGGTACCTTGAATTCTCTTAAGATCTCCACTAATTTATGTCTATCGATGGAGTCATAAGCTTGTTGGAAGTCAATAAACAACTGCACCACTTTAATATTCCGTTCCCAACAATTCTCTAGCACTTGTTTCACAATTAATATCTGGTCTATAGTGGACCTACCCTTTCTGAAGCCTGCCTGGTATTCACCTCGAATATCTGCTGTCAGGGGTTCTAGTCTCTGCCAGAATATATTAACACAGATAAAATGGAAATAATCACTTCTAGTTTTAATGGCGATGGAAATCATGTTTATTATCTGCCAGATCACCCTGTGATGAAAGACTCCAGTGCCACTACTAAGTTGAGGGTGGTCTTCGATGGCTCTGCCAAGTCTTCTTCTGGAAAATCGATGAATGGCTTGCTCATGGTAGGACCTTTACTGTAACAAGGTCTTTACTCACTGTTATTACGACTGCGTTGCCATCTTTATGCAGTGACAGCGGGCATAGAAAAGATGTACAGCAGTGGCGGACGCAGAGGGGGGATCGAGGGGATATATCCCCCGAAATTAAAAGAAAAAACCAGGGGATATATCCCCCCGAAATAAAAAAAACAGTTAAAAGAATAGGCTATAAAAGCGAATCGGCACAACAAATTTTACCTACCTATTTATATCTGTGTTCTCTAGTAAAGAAATTGCTATTTTCTCATCAATTGAAAAGGGATCATAATGGACTCTAGAATACAGAAAATATTAGTCCTTAGTCAACTTGTTCAGTTCGAATTTCTACAGTCAGTTGCTCTTAGTTCCATTCTAATGTTATCATGTCATTTTCGTCTCGGATTTGCTGATTATCATTTTCCTTCTTGTCTGCCAATTGTAATTAGATAAATGCCCCTTTCCACTCCCATTTGACCAACATATACAGTTCGTATTAACTACTTGCACTTAATTCATCTTACGATATTAGGAAAGCGATACAGACTGTAAATTTTATTGTTGTGCAGCTTTCTCTATTCCCCTGACATCCCATTCTTTTTGGTCCAAATGTTTTCCTTAAATGTTTGTTTTCAAATCCTTTTAACTTGAGTACCTCTTGCGATGGTAGTTGGACGTGTTTCTCATGCAAACAAAGCTACTAGTAACATTACAGTTCTGTAAACTTTTATAAACATAAAATAACTTTTTTTTAGTCTTCTTTCTATCTCCTCAAATCCCTCCCCGATAGAAAATTCTGCGTCCGCCACTGATGTACAGAAATGTCCTTCTAGACGAGATGCAGCGGGACCTACAGCGCATTTTTTTTTTTAGAGAAAGCAAGGACAAACTTATTCAAATTTTTAGACTACAACGCGTCGCCACACGTGTACGCGACAAAGAAACGACCTCGTCTACACACGCGCTGCAATCTCCCGCGTCAACATCACGATGGAGGAACTTCAACAGGAACTGCTGCAGTTACAAGAAAAGTACCAGCTTCTTCATCAGCAGTTGCAGACCCAAAGCACTGAAACCCCGCCTACAACGTCTCAAACAGTGAATTGCATCACCGTCAAACACCCGCAATTGTGGCCGGATAAACCTGCGCTGTTGTTCGCCCAGGCCGAGGCATAGTTTAGTGTCGCAGGCAGCAATCCAGAGTCCAAAGTATGCATATGAGGTATCGCAGCTGGGCAGTCGTTACGCTGCGGAAGTGGAGAACATTATCATCAACCCTCCCACAGGAAATGCATATACCCATCTCCACACAGCGCTGATACGGCGTCTGTCGCTATCAGAAGAGCAATGAGTGTGGCAACTGCTCATGGAGGAAGAACTTGGGGACCGCAAACCCTGCTAGTTCCTGCGGCACTTAAGATCGTTAGCGGGCTCCACACAAGTGCAGGACAACCTCCTCCGCCAATTGTGTATCCAGCGCTTCCTCATCCAGGTGCAGACTATCCTCCAAACTCAAGCTGAAATCCCTTGGACAAGGTGGCGCAGCTTGCAGATAAAATACTCGAGGTGACTCTTCCAACCATCCATACCTCTTCAGTCCATGCAGCAACCACTCCCTCTGGTGATGATGTGGGTCTGCTAGCCAAACGACTGGATGAACTCGCACAGCAGATGGCAGCACTACATAGATAGATAGATAGATTTTATTTTGTCCATATCCTTCCGAGCACGCTCAAAGTGAAAGTCAACATGTTCCCGCAGCAACTCCACATCGAGGAACGAGGGAACTTGCTTTAACCATCGTCGCTTCGGAGATAAAGCCCAGGAGGGCACACTCCCATGCAATTTTTCAACAAATCCAGCGGCAACCAATAATGGCGATAAATGGTTACCCAACAGGAGGGAGCCGTCTCTTTCTAATGGACTAAAACACCAGGCAAAGATTCCTCATCGACATTGGGTCCGACCTCTGCTGTTTCCCACGCCATTTCCTAACGACAACATGCTGACTACGAACTCAGCGCAGCAAATGGCTCTACCATCTAAACATATGGGATCATCACACTACAACTGAACTTTGGCCTACGACGAAATTTCACATTTGAGGTTTGTCATTGCTGACGTCGCAGTGCCCATAATAGGATCAGACTTCCTGGCATCTTTCCACCTCCTTTTTGATTGCCGTAACCAGAGCCTAGCCGATGGTATCAAAGGTAAGTCCACACACTGTCAACCCGCTGGAAATTCACAACCAAGTGTCAAAGCCCTATCAAGTACATCCTTGTACCATGACATATTACATGAATTCCCTGACCTCACCCGTCCACCAAGAACCCTCAGAACAGTGCGTCATTCTATTTCACACTACATCGGCACCACTCCAGAGCCCCCTATACCCCGCCGTCCTCGTCGTCTTGCTCCTGACCGCCTCCAAATTACCAAACAAGTGTTTGAATCATGCTGCAGGAAGGTACCGCACGCCGTTCAGAAGGACCTTGGGCTTCGCCTCTACACCTCGAGCCTAAAAAGAAAGAAGGTTGGTGACCATGTGGAGATTACCGTGCCCTCAACGGTAGGAACATTCCTGACCTATATCCTGCAGGTCACATCCATGACTACAGTAATCAACTCCGTGGATGCACCATTTTCTCGGTGATAGACCTGGTGAAGGCCTACACCCAGATACCTGTGAACCCTGAAAACATACCGAAGACTGCAATCACCACACCCTTTGGGCCGTCTGAGTTCCCATTTATGACGTTCGGCCTACGCAATGCAGGTTAGACCTTCCAGCGTTTTATTGATGAGGAACCTGCTGGTCTTCATTTCACATTTGCCTATGTCGACGAAATCCTGGTGTTCTCTGGAGACCCACAGAAACACAAGATCCACCCGCGAACCCTCTTCATGTAGATGTAGATGTAGATATCTCGTCCTGTAGATCCTGTGTTGAGCGGGGCTCAAGGATATAGAACACGTCAGATCAAAAAATACATGCATGTTATAACAATAATATAGGTCTACAGAAACTGCAAGCTGCCAAATTTATCCAAGCTGGAAATATCCCTCCAAATTGTAGAAGGTGTGAGTTATTAAAAATTCCTTGACAGCTGTTTTGAAAGGTTTGATCTTTCTTTGAATACATAATAATTTAATGTTGTTTGGAAGCTTGTTATATATCTGTACTGCAGAATAATACGCACCCTTCTGAAAGAGTTTTAACGAGTTATTTGGTCTGTGTAGATCATTCATGTTTCTGGTAGTACGTCCATGTACACTAAAATTAGTTTGAAATTTATCAATATTATTCACTACAAAACACATAACAGAGTATATATACTCCCCTGTAAGAGTGAGGACTCTTAATTTTTCAAACAGCGGTTTACAAGATTCCCTTTTTTTCTTTCCACATATTATTCTTATTGCCCGCTTTTGAAATCTAAATATTTTCTCCCTATGGGTAGAGTTGCCCCAGAAAATTATCCCGTACCTCATTACCGAGTGAAAATATGCAAAATATACCATAAGTAATGCATCCTGTTTTAATATATTATTCAAAATTCTTAAAGCAAAGCATGCTGAACTCAGTTTTGGACTTATCATTTCTATGTGTGTTTTCCAGTCAAGATTTTGGTCAATTTGCAGTCCTAAAAATTTTACATTGCTAATTTCTTTTATGATTTGTGTTCCATAATTAATTTCAAGATTTGAGATACATCTGTTTTTTGTCCTAAATTGTATAAAATGGGTCTTATCAATATTAAGTGTCATTTTATTAGCTAGAAACCATGTGTTTAACTCGTGAAAAGCCTTTGTAGCTATTCTTGATAAATGTTCTTGTGACGTTCCTGTTACAAGTACACTAGTATCATCTGCGAAGAGCAATACCTTTGATTCGTCACTTAAGTTATAGGGCAAGTCATTAATGAAAATTAAAAAGAGCAAAGGTCCCAGTATTGATCCCTGAGGTACCCCATTCTTAACAATCCCTAGGTTAGATTCATTTCCATTTATTATTACCTTTTGAGTTCTATCAGAAAGATATGATTTGAACCACTTAAGTGTTAAATTATCGAACCCATAATGATCCAATTTTTGAAGTAATATTTCATGATTTATACAGTCAAAGGCTTTAGCTAAGTCGCAGAAAATTCCCAGAGCATATTTCTTTTTATCTAACGCTTCCAATATTTCTGTAGTAAGTTGAAATGTAGCATTCTCAGTGGACATGCCACTTCTAAATCCAAACTGAGATGAAGTAAGAATGTCATTCAAATTAAGATAGTGTATTATGCGGTTGTACATGACTTTTTCAAAAACTTTTGAAAATGATGTTAAGAGTGATTTGATGGTAATTTGATGGTAGATTTTTGTCACCTTTTTTAAAGAGGGGCTTAACAATAGCATGCTTCAGTCCAACTGGAAATATTCCATTTTCTAATGAACAATTGCATATGTGACTAAGAGGTTTACTGAGTTCCGATGAGCAGCTTTTTAATAACTTATTACTTATCTCATCCCATCCAGACGAGCTTTTACTTTTGAGAGACTTGATTATATTTTCAATTTCCATGTGGGAAGTCAGGTTCAATTGAAATCTATGGTTCCAAACTGTAGATTTTGTTAGTAGGTCTACTGCCTTAATGTTAATATTATTTATAGGAATACATTTCTCTGCAATATTTATAAAGTGACTATTAAAAGCATTTGTAATGTCTGATAAATTGTCTAGTTTTATGTTTTGGTATATTAATGATGTACAATCATTGTTTCCCTTTGTTCTCCCCGTTTCGTTTTTTATTATATTCCATACAGTCTTAACTTTATTATTTGATTTATTAATTACTTGTGAAAAATGCCTACTTTTTGCTTCTTTGATTACTTTCTTCAGTATGTTGCAATACGTTTTATAGTATTCCTTATGAGCTTGGTTGTTACTAGTTCTATATTTTAGGTAGAGCTCTCTTTTGTTTGCACATGATATTTTAATACCAGCAGTTAACCATGTGTTATTCCTTGAATTAGGTAAATTAGCAGTTTTCTTTTTTGGAAAATTTGTCTCAAAATGTCGTGACACTATGTTTAGGAATTCACTTAATTTACTATCTACTTTGTCATAGGATAACATAGATTCGCAAGATCTTGTTTGAAATTTAAAATTGAATCGTCATTCATTACTCTAGTCATATTACTATGAGCATGTTTACTGTTCGAATTTACTTTAATATTGTTCAGCACTAACATTTGTGCATCATGATCTGATAATCCATTTAATATTGGAAGTACTTTAAAATTAAAATGTTTTTCTATATCTATGAATATATTATCTATTGTTGTTTGGGAGTCGTTCTGAATTCTCGTTGGAAAGTTTACTATGAAATCTAGATTATAGCTACCCAATAAAGATATCAGTTTGATCTTCTTCTCACTATCAATTGAGAAATCTACATTAAAGTCCCCACACAGGATAATATTTACATTAGTACTATACAGTGAATTAAGAACCCTTTCTAACTGATTTAAAAAATAATTGAAATTACCTGATGGTGCCCTGTAAATGGCTAGTATTACAAATGTATCATTGTCAAAATTCAATCTGGCTGAACAACACTCAAAATCCTGTTCTTTACAGAAGGAACTTGTGTCTATATCACTGAAATGTAAGTTTCTTTTGATAAATATACTCACACCTCCACATTTAATGGAATGTCTACAAAATTTTGAACATAGTGAAAAATTATCAATTTTTAATTGTTCCAGATCTGTTTCTGCACAGTGGTGTTCCGTTAGACAAATAACTTGAATTTCTTGTTTATTAGAATTAATTGTATCCTGAATGGCTAAGTTAAATTCTTCAATTTTATTTTCAAGCCCCCTTATGTTTTGATGAAATAGTGCAAATGATTTATTAGTTCTAGCTATAGGCCTAAGCGTATTGCTATTATTGACTTGAGATATGCATATAGGCCTAAGCTGTTGGATTCTTTCACTTAGATTCCCCCTAAAAAACGAGTCGAGCTACCATCTATGACAGGAATAGGCCTGTTACAATCTAGTACATTACACTTCAACTCCTCTGCAACCAGTTCTGCCAGTGTCTTCTTTCCTCGAAGGTTGAGATGGAGTCCATGCCTGGTATACTCTTCCCTTCTTAAGCTGCTAACAGAAACAACATTGAAGTTAATATGATCACTAGAGAATTTCCACAACTTATCATTTATAGCTTTTACCTTTGATCGAAGCGAGGGCTTGTCGTACCTGTGGAATAATTCAACAAAATCTATATTAGTATGCATGCTACCTTCAGAAATACTATCAAGATCTGCTGCAACTGAATAGCTTGGATCTCTGTCTAGGCTGTTCCCGGCTCCTCCAATAATCACCACCCGGTCCTCCTTGGTGAATCCTTTGGTCAGTCCCTTGATACCTGAAACAACATCACTAAGTCCAGCATTAGGTTTACATAAACATTGCACTTGAAAATCGTCTCCTACGGCAGCTTGAAGAGCAGATCCCATGTGTCTGGTGTGACTGCTACCTAAAACTAAAATCTTTCTCTTATTAGTGGGCCTACATGTAGAAGCTGGTCTGGGTGGCTGGGCTTCTTCTTTGTCTACAGCATCAGCTTCGGTATCTAAAACAGAGAATCTATTATTAGTACTGACAGGCTGCACTGCTATCTCAATCATTCTGGATGATCTCCTTCTCCGATTAGGCCTTCTCAGAATATCTGCAAAGGAAACAAAACTGGAATTAAAATTTACATCATCACTAGTTCCTTCCATGAGGTCAACCTGCAAGTTACAATTTGCTGGTACATCATTTCTGCCCTTCAGTTCAGCTTGCAGTTTCTTCACGTCGTCCTGTAACAAATCAATAGCACATTTTAGGTCATTAATCTCCCTGTCCTTGATGCAAAGTCTACACAGCCAATCTCCATCGGGAACATCATCCAAACATAACCTAACACATTTAAAATGAAACCACACATCACATGAATCACACTGTACACCCTCATCTACATGGTCAGTACAATTTCCACATAATCCGCTGGAAGTCATTTCTGCAACAGAGAAAGAACAGAAAGTTAGTAAAATCAGAAACAACTATAATAAGACAAAGCAATAATAACACTAATAATTATTAAAGTGACGATAATAGGCGTGTCTGTGAACAGCTGATTTCGTAACAAAATGGCGGACAGTTAGTAGCCTAGGCTACTGCAATTTGTAAATTAAAAAATAAAGGCTTTATTTTGATTAACTTGCAAAATTTATGTTTGAGGAACAAAAGTATATTAACTCTAATTATATTTAAAAGTTATAAATCAGATACTAGCTAATTAATATTGAAAAACTATAAAGATTCTCGGAGCTGATTTCCTAACAATATGGCGGATAGCTACAAGTCTAGGCTATTGGAATTTGTAAGTTAAATAATAATGGTTTTAATTTGATTAACTTGCAAAATTTATGTTTGAGAAACAAAAGTATATTAACTGCAATTATATTTAAAAGTTATAACTCAGATACTAGCTAATTAATATTGAAAAACTCTAAAGATTCTCGGAGCTCAAACACAGCACGTCATCACAGTCTCACGCCAGTAGTGGAATAGTCTAGTAACCATTGTACTAGTAAGCAAACTAACTATGATGAAGGATATGTAAAGGATAGTTACAGCCTGTGCGTTTAGACGTGAGCACTAGCATGCGCCGCAAGATAGGGCGGGATGGAAGGGGAGTGTGTTGCAGAGCATGGTATCCTTGTAAACGCTTAGTGAAGTGTCCTAGTCTCTCCAAGCGTCAACTTCCTTGTGTACGAAGTATCTGCTTCTGGTACATGTCCACTGCCTGACCGGATTGCTGCCCTACAAGCCTTCCCTCTTCCTAAGACTGCACGTGAACTTCGGAGATTCTTAGGGATGATCAACTTCTACCGTCGCTTCCTTATTCTGTCTGCATCAGAGCACCAGGCTCCGTTACACGCTGCCGAACCCAGTGTATGTGGATCACAGCCTCTATCTTGGACACCGGAGTTGGAGCATACCATTATCGCCTGCAATGCAGCCCTTGCTGAAGTACCTCTGTTGGCACATCCTGTCCCGGAAGCACCTTTAGGAATTTTCACGGACGCATCTAACACTGCCTTAGGAGCCAGCCTTCAACAGAAAATTGCCGACAATTTGGAACCGTCAGCCTTCTTTTCCAAGAAATTAGCACCCCGGCAAATCCTATGGCCTGCCTACTACCGCGAGCTCCTCCCCGTATATGAAGCCGTCCAGCACTTCAGTGACATCCTTGAGGCCCATCAATGCACCATCTTCAGGGATCACAAGCCCTTAACAAATGCATTCCAGCAACGCCATGACAATCTACCCCCTGTACAGTTGAACCAGTTATCGTTCATTGCTCAGTTCACAACAGACATCCAGTACGTCGCAGGTGCCTCCAACGTTGTCGCCGATGCATGTTCAAGAGCCAACGCAGTATCAAGCAGCAATTTTGACCTTTCGACCCGATCGCAAGATGGTGATGAACTCAGTGCACTATTACGCCGTGACTCAGCTCTCCAGCTCCAGCGGATCCAGGTACCAGGAACTGATATCACACTATACTGTGACACCTCTACATCACAACCCAGACCCTTTGTCACCACACAACGCAGAAGGCAAGTCATTTGAATCCCTCCACTCCCTCAGCCATCTTGGTACTGGAGCCACAGCACGGTTGGTTTGAGAACGCTTTGTATGGCCACACATACAGGAGTATTGCCGCACCTGTGCTAGATTATACCTGGAATGTCAATTAGCCAAGGTCAGTCGCCACGTATCTGCACATTTAGGCACTTTGACGCCACCATCTGCACGTTTCCAACATATTGGCCCTGAACTCTCCAGTTGGAGCCTTCAGATACTGCTACACAGCCGTGGCCCTTATATTAGTTACTCCTACAATTTCAGTAACGTGAGTCCTGAAATAATCACTTATTGTCATTAAAACTGTAACATCCTGTAGAATTTCAAGAGTTTTATTAACCGGTTTTTGTATGAAATACAAGTGATCACGGCTTTAGTTCAAAGACATGTTTGGGATAACTCAAACACGAGTAAGAATCACCTAAACGCTTTTGAGGCATGATTTTCACACCTATAAAATAAATATAAAGTATATATGTTAGAAAAAGCCGTTCCCTTACGTCCCCGTAGCTAATGCATTGTGTATGTTATAGTTCTTACTGTTTTCGTTTTACTTATAGCAGTATTTTCCTAATAATTTGGCCTGCTTAGCGTGTAGTCCTATAGCTAGCAATCATCTTTACTGACAGAAGAGCTTTACTGCGGCAGGGCTTGTGTACTATTAGAGTAATCACACTTCTCAAGTTCTATACATTATGTTTAACATTATTTGGAATCCACGTGAAGGACAAGGTGGAAGCAGCCATCAGGAGCTTCGACGACGTTAAGGAATTAGGCAGAATGTCAATCAAGACGGCGTTGAAGCTATTCGAGGTGAAGGTCCTCCCTGTTGCCACGTACGGCCTCGAGCTTGTGTGGGATAAACTAACAAAGAAACAATTACTCGAGTTAGAAAAGCTCAAGGCGAGATATCTAAAGAGAGTGCTATGCCTGTCTCTGTACTCTCCATCTAGGATAGCATATGCTATGGCCAAAGAGACGTTCCTCATCGATGATCTACGATGCCGTTACCTACTCCCATGGACACCTTCGGTGGAAGAAGCCCTGAACGAACGAAGACAGAAGGAATCAGAGATCTGGCCCGACTTCTTCACCACGGATGCAATGACGACGGTTCAGTGGAGAGAAGCTGATTACAAGCTAAGTCACAAGATTCACGGCACATGGCTTTCACTTCAGGCTGTGCGTGAACAAAGCGTTTCACGACCCAAAGGAAGAATATGTTTGTGAACGGTGTGCGGAGAAATGTGACCGATACCATGCGAGGGTCTGCAGAAACAGGGGTTCATCCCTGACTAGCTTTTGTGCTCAAGACTAGGGAAAGCTACATCTTTGCACATTGTGCTCATTTAACATTATTATTATTATGTTTAACTGTGCGCACTTTCTGCATCAGTGGTAGGCGTTACTGTTCATTATGTTGGCGAGGCTGTAGTCTACGTCACAGAACGTAATGAAATTTGTGATTGCACTTTCAACAGAGAAGGTTGTTTTTTTTTTATTTCATACAGTTTTAATGAAATTTTATTGCAGTAAGTGTGGTTTGAGCTGTAAACCATGGCTGGGTACAGACGGGTGAATTATTATGAACTTTGCCGTCTTTGCACTTCGAGTGAAGGTACCAAGATGCACATTTTCCGGGAAGAGGGACGGCGAAGACAACTCCCAACAAAAATTCAGATCTGTCTACCTCTTCAGGTATAGTACATTTACTCAGAACTGTCGCTACGGGGAAAGTTAAAAGTTCCTTGGTCAAAAACGTTCAATCGTGAGAGTACTTCCTGTTTTTGGGATGAATGATCCAAATTCTGTAACGGACAACTATAACAATGTCATGCTATGCGGAGCCGTTGTGTTCAGTGGATAATTTATCCAAGTGGTACATAACCAAAATGGTTTCATTTCAACGTAGAACTAATTCGCTACAAAGCTGTTTATGGTAGTACGACGGAAGGCTATGTCTAGTTTTTATATGCACGAAAATTGTAACTGTAGCTTAGTTTACAGAAGCAAAGTAGTGAGGTTACACTTCTTATCAAAGAATAGTTTAACCATGTGCGATATGTTAACCGCGTAGAATGCATTCAGAAGGTGTTTATAAATGTAACTAGAAAGGGTAGTAGACCTACAGTATATTGTACATCCTCTTTAAAAAAAATGAACCTGTAGGCCTATCTGTTTGATATTCCTGTTTAAAATATGGCAGAAAAACTACTGAAAGCTCGGCAAGTTAGAACTTTACACCCCAGCTGGGTCCCCTTTCCACTCGCCACTCGCCTGGCCGCTTCCCGTTTGCCTGCCCCGCTTCCCCACAGCGCATGCCATCATGCCTGTAGCCGCTGCTCAACGCTGGTAATGCATAATTGCAATTGACATGTCACCTAATATTTCACAATAAAAGACCCTTGCACCTGTAGATGTAGGCCTCCACATAATATTTCACAATTACAAAAACGACCCTTGCACCTGTAGATGTAGGCCTCCACATAATATTTCACAATTACAAAAACGACCCTTGCAACAAAATAGGCTATTTCATAATAAAAAAAATACCCTTGCACCATACATAACATTTCACAATTATAAAAAATGCCGTATTATAACACAAAATATGGCTTAATTGATGCAGGAAAATTCCCTTGCACCAACACTACTCTTTTCATAACTAACAAAATATCTCGAAATTATAAAAACCAATTCTTTCGTTAAAACTCATGAAATCTCCCTATTATAACTCAAATATACAAAAGCTTCCTTCAGTGCTCAACATTCACTCGTAGCGTAGTGGTCAAGACTCCTAGCTATAATGCTAGGGGTCCCGGGTTCGAATCCCGGTCGATCCAAAATTTACTATTTGGAATAGGTCTCAAATAGGTAGGTAGGGTGAAGAGGAGGTGTGAGGAAGGAGACGGGAAAGGAAAAGAAGAAGAGAATAAAGAAGAAATAAATTATTTTTTCTGTTTCATCAGTTAATTAAGAGATGGCGCCACCATCGCTACTATTATTTCAAATTCTGCCGCTAGGGGAGGGAGTTAGAGAGTTGGAGCGAGGGACTCGCATGGGGTGCAAAGTTCGGTTTTCCCGGTGCTTATATATGAAATCTATAGTTTCTTAAGAATAAAAGGTCTATAACATCAAATTGGTCATTTCTATGTTTCTGAAACCAAAATATCACACCCAGCGGGATCACAGTACTCTATTGTCCTGTCTTCAGGATTAGGAACTCTGGTGATGGTTTCTATGATTACGGTATGCACTATTTTTATTCACAGGAAAAAAGTTCAAAATAGATGAATTTTAGCTTCTTGTCTTCTTGATAAACCATATAGTAATTTAGTTTTTTCTGGAAAGTGTCCAAAACTTCGGGAAAATGAAAATGAAGATGTCACTTTTCTAACCTATAAACGGCAGTCTCTGAACAGAAAATGGTTGTTGGATTGCAAGAATTACAACTGGCAGTGAGTTGTGCATGGGTCACGTGATCCAGAAATATCTGTAAACTGCAACTTACTGCAAAAGGTGTCATGGCGTAAATTTTAACAACTGAACTGATTTCTCATGAAAGAATGAAAATACTTTTAAACCCTCTAACCCTCAATTCAGCATATGGTAAGTGTAACAGGACAAGGCTGTTTAGAGGTTGTTGTATTCATTTAAACCACCCGGCGAAGACAACTCCTTCTGTATAAAAGAAATCAATATTCCTTTCTTTTCACATTGTATACCTGGCTTCCAGCTACCCTCATTTTAGGAGTGCAGTAACAAGTGACAAGTGCAGTAATGTACAGTCTGTGCTAAAATTTGTAACTGTCTTTATCGTTTACAACACCTTGTGTGTAACTATGGTATTCCAGCAATATTTACCATAATTTTAATCTTTTTAGTGTATTTCGGACCATTAGACGCATCCAACTTTTAAGGCTCTGTTTTCAAGGTAGATAAGTGCGTATTATGGTCCATAAAATACGGTAAATATTTACGAGGGTGAGTCCGAAAATAAGTTTCCCCTGGCAACTGTGTACAGAGGTGTGGATGAAAGACAAAAAATATGAGACATTAAAGATAAGACGTACCTTTATTTTTCCACATAATTACCATGTACATTGAAACATTTGTTGTACCGGTTTAGAAGTTTCAAAAAGCCTTCCAGGAAAAAAATCAGGGCTCTGTATACGGAAGAAGTGTTGAATGCCTTGTGTGACGTCAGCATTGCTCCCAAAGCGCCTTCCGCTGAGAGTCTTCTTCAAAGTCACTGGGAAGTCACTGGGTGCGAGATCAGGACTGTATGGCGGATGGGCTAGGTGCTCCAAACCAAGAGTTTCAATATGGTTTTGCGTTGCCATCACCACGTGTGGTCTCGCATTGTCATCCGACTACAGAACACCAGATTGGAGAAAGCCAGGCTCTTTTTCCAAATCACCACCTTCAATTTCGACAGAGCGTGACAGTACCACGTAGCAGTGATGGTTCCATCCTCCAAAAAGTCCAGCAACAAAACCTCTTGGTCAATAAAGAATAAACTGGATGGCAAGAGAGCAAAAGTACCCAATGGTGTATGGGTGCCTTTCGTGTTCAACCAATGTCTTGTTTCCCTCATTGTTGTTCGATTTCCTTGGGAAAAATAGAGGGAAAACTTATTTTCGGACTACCCCTCGTATATTGGGAAAGCGGACCATTCTTTATCTATGATTATCTGTTTACTGTGAGATCAACGATTGCTTAAACTGTCATTTAAATTTCATGATTGAATCTTGTGAGTTTCGAATTGAAGTTTAGACCCGCATGATGTTGCAAAGCAAAGCTTATTCACCAGTTGCATTGCATCACCTTGTCATGTGATTATAGTAATCTTTGCTACGGCATGTCACAGTCATGATGGCATGTCTATTGTGGGCAGGAATATCATGACAGAGTGACTATATTTTTGTAATTTTTTAAAAGCTCATTTTTGTAGATTCTGTTAAACTTTCACAGAATACATTATATACACTACTACTATTCCTATAGTTTAAAACCAATTAAGAAGTTTTTTAATCATTATTTTATATAAATGTTACATATTTTCTGAATGTATATATTTCTTCACATAAACGTTGTGCTGAAGAATTAATAAAAATAAATTTTTTCTTTGCATTCATATCTTTGGAAAGGTATTTTGAACTAACTTATGGTATAGCCAAATACTTCAAACCCCATATCATAAAAACTTACTTCTAATTTACTTCTAACTTCTAATTTACTTCTAAGGCTTTTAAGTGTAGACCTCATTAGAATGAAAATACATTAAAATGAAAAAAAATTATGAGGAGTGTTTTTACATACTCTTTTACATGGAATGACCAACATACAAAATATTCCTCCTAGCACCACAGGTACTTGGACACGTTTTCATACATCGTATTAACTGCATTGCCAAAATGCAAGCAAATGGGTAGAGAGAACAGTGTCATCTGGAATATATAAATCTTCAATCTTTACTATTATTTTCACTGTTTTCATGTTCTTCAAAGTCATTAACACCACTCCCTTCATTTAAGAAACTTTCTTCAGTATTATGGGCTCTTTAAACAACCTGCGACTTGTGACAGTTCACTTGCAGGGTTGGAATGTTTAAAACAAAACCTTTAAAACAAGTGTTTAAAACAAGTGCTTGTGTTTTTTTAAGTTTGTTTAAAACGTTTTAAACAATCTATTTTAAACATGTTTTTTTTAGCATATGTTTAAATCATTTTTTAATTGCGTGTTACATTTAATTATGAAAACAATTTACATTTTGTCAAGTCAGTGACACCCTATAAACAGGTTGTAAACAGAAAAAAAAAAAACTAGGGCCAGAATACCAGAAAATCATGTGAGGTGGTGTCTTTTGTATCCTTTTCCTCCAGACTTCTCTATCCTCTGCCGCCAGCTTCCAGTTTCTGATTTCGAGTAATTGATTTGAATTTTTTCTGACTGCATCCTACCATCTATTTTGTGGTCTTCCTTTTTAAAGAAAGAGATTATTAATATTAAATATTGAATGTGTCAATTTGGCAACACTGTAGTAGGATATGTTAAAAATTGAATGTGCCAATTTGGTAACACTGTAGTAGGAGGCAGTAATTAAACAGTAGTTTGTATTATTTTTTATTAATCATGAACTATTAAATCATAAACAAATACTACTCAGTTCAAGTATCGCTTTCGAACGGTATAGACGTGTTCTGTGTTTCCCGTTTTACGAAAGTTCCGCAGCCAGTGGGTTTCATTACAAACACTTCTCAATTTCTGAATAGTAGTTTTCTACGCAGTGTAAACATTCCCACAAATAATAGTTGTGAGTTTGCATAGTGTTTTACCCCGCGGGGGGTAATTTGTGTCGTTGGACGAATATCACTTACTCTCAAAATGACCGACATATCAGCTAACGTCTCGCCGGTTCCGGCTACATCTACTGATTCTTCCCCCATGGAACAAGATTATACTACTTTGGCACTACCTCCACCTATAGTGGAACTACCCACTGTACAGTCTTCTAACCTAACGGATAAAGTGGTGCTCGAGACATCCTTGCGTTCACCGGAAAAGGCGATTTCTAGCAATTCCCCTACCAACAAACGACAACGGTACCTTCATACGGACGTGGGTCCGTTTTTTGTGTCCATCAAGCAACTAAGAAATGAGATTGGATCCATTCATCCAATGAAAATAGGGAAGTGGCTCTATCGTGCTAACTATGACGTACAATATCTGCAGAAAGTGAACAAATTTCAAGTTGACGTCCATTTTCCGTCTTTCACTGCGGCAAACCGATTCTTGGATTCGGACTTTGATGTGATCCATAATACTTCATCTTTTATCCCGCTTTACAACATCTATGTCTCAGGAGTGATAAGAGGTATCGACACCAGCATTACGCCTGAAGAAATTACAAAAGACTCCGTGGTTCTCGAAAGATATTCCATTACCAATGTGTACAGGTTCAACCGCAGACAACTGGATGAGCAAGGGAAGCCTACCTACTTACCCACTCAAACTGTCAAAATTACATTCAGAAGTCAGAGACTTCCTTCATATATCACACTCTACCACCAGCGTTGCCCGGTAGAAATCTATCGCGAACGTACACCCGTCTGCACTAACTGTGGCAAATTGAATCATCGTGCTAAATATTGCAGGTCCCCACCTAAATGTGTTTCGTGTGGTCTCGATCCGCATAAAGAACCCTGTGTGGACGGAAAAATTCAGTGCATCAACTGTCGCGCACATCATAAAACCACTGACGTGAAAGTATGTCCGGCGTATCACCTGGAAACCCAGATTAATGAAAAACTTCAGTCCCTGCCGATCTCCCGATTTGAGGCGCGTCAAATCGCGCTGGGTAGAGTAACGTACGCGCAAATGATTTACCAGAAAACTCCTGCTGTTTTCCAGGGTGGGAATGCTTTTCCCCTCTTAGAGTCCCAGTCGGTGTCTCCACCACTTCCACAACCAGATAAGCCTGCGCGAGTTCTGCTCTCGTCAACACCACGCATAACAGTCCCATCAGCACCAAAACGTAAGGAACAGGACGGAATGACAGACATGGACATGGGTACATACAAAAAACAATTAATCTATCCAAATGGTAGGGATGTGGTACATGTCCCGCCCTCCAAGCCTCGGATGGTTTCTCAGAGTGGATCTCAGCTTGACGGTGTATCTACACCACCACCTCCACTTAGACGCATACCCTCGACAGGGAAACCTTCCACCACGCGCCCACTGCCACGTCCCAACTTCACGCTGTTGACGGCTATCAACAAACTCCTGAGTGACGTCCCGGACAACCTTCGAGGGGATGTAGAACGCATTAAACAACACGTGAAAGCAATAATGGACTAACTGCTCAATGCCATCATACAAGGATCTCCATATTCTATATTGGAACGCCCGTAGCATCACTAACAAAAAACCGGAACTTCAACAATTACTCCGTATCCAAGATTTCCACCTCCTAATCATCACCGAAACACACCTGTCTTCTGACTCACAATTTACATTACCTGGTTATACGCAACTTCGCCATGATAGAAATAAGCATGGTGGGGGTATAGCTATTTTCATCCAATCAAACATTATTATCAAACAGTATTCCTCTGATATTAAACCCCTCCCTCAGATGGAGGTACTTCATATAGTTTTCGCAAAAATCTCATTATATGCCGTATACAATTCTGATCGTACCCCCCTATCGGCCGAACAATGGCACCAATTATTCCCAGATCTTCCAGAACACGAGACCATTATCTGTGGTGATTTCAACATCCCGAATTTTCATAGAATATCTCCATGGCGTACACATTCTCATCCTTTCATCACCGTCTGTAATATCAATCATTGGACTGTTATTAATGCACACATTACCACCAGACTAGGCAATATTTCACAAGACAATACCACCCCTGACCTCATTGTCGTATCCGATGCATTGGTGCCTCGTATCAGATGCAACAAAATATTGGATACTTGTCATAGTGATCATTTTCCTCTTACCATTACTCTTAGACATCCAAATAACATCTGGAATACTTTGTTTACGACAAAACGATCAGGAAAATTAGACACGGACAGGCTGTACCATTACGTCACACACCATCCCAAGATGACTTCACACGATCCCTGCTCCTACCAGGATCTGGAAGATTTACTGACCCATTATCTTTCGCAGTATCACCCATACAATGTTTCCACTCATTATAAACCACACCAACCACCCTGGTGGAATAAATATTGTGCTGCAGCGGTTAACGTCCGTAGACAATTCTTACAACAATATCGAAATTCCTCTACTTACGCAAATTTTCTACGGTACAAACAACAGGAAGCCCGGACCAAACGCATCCTCAATAAAAATAAACGTAATGCCTGGAGACTGTATTGCACACAAATCACACAAAACACATCCCCTGCTCAGATCTGGAAAAAAATAGCATGGTTCAAACGCAACAACCAACCACACACACTTACACCTATGTCTGGTGATTTAACATTACAGCAGGAATTTCTTAACATGGTGGCCCCATCTTTTGTTCAGGAAACGCCTATTTTCTTTACACGCGAAGAAGCATCCCCCTCTCATCCTTTACTTTCCGACATTCATCAGTCCGAAATTGAAAATGTATGGGCCAACAAAACCAGGCACTCTGCTCCTGGGACCGACGACATTACTTACTCCCTATTACGTGCACTGCCTCCCATTTTTAAAGCGCAATTAGCCAAATCATTTACACTCATTCTATTACAAGGGACGATTCCTCAATCTTGGCTATCTACAATAGTCTGTCCCATTCAAAAACCTCACACCAGTGGACTCAAGCCAACGGACTATCGACCCATCACTTTATTTCCCACTTTACGTAAGACATTTGAAAAAATCATCACTGACAGACTGACTCACTATTTAGAAAGAAACGCGCTGTGGCCCAAAACACAATTCGGATTTCGCAGATACTTCAATTCGGAATTCAATATCTATGTCCTTACCACTGACGTGTCACTTGCTTTTCATAAACAGCAATATATTGCCGCCCTCTATCTGGATATTTCACACGCGTATGATTCGGTAAACATTAACATCCTCATCGAACGGCTAAAAATATTTGATTTACCTCTCACTTTTATTCGGACTATCTATCAGCTATTTCACTCGCGTACTATTTACTTACCCCGGAAATATAACAATCCGGAATCTCGCATGACCTCCATTGGACTTCCACAAGGGTCATCCTTAAGTCCCATCTTATACACGCTGTATGTTCAAGATATCATTCCCCCTCCTACCTCTACTTTCCGGATATTACAATATGCAGACGACATATGCCTCTACCGCCCAGTTCTGCCACATAAACTCCAATCTGATTTAGACGAATTTCGCCATACGGTACTTTCTTGCTTACAGGCCCTTCACGCGTTAGGACTCAATATAAATCTCCGTAAAACAAAATTTCAATTATTTCGTCCCGGCTTCACTCGTAGGATCCACTCCATCAATTTAGGACAGGTCACACTCCCAGCAGTTCGTCGGGTACGATTTCTAGGCTGTATCCTAGCCTCCGGACTCGCCTTTACCGAACATATACGACAAAAATTACATACCTGCAATAATATGCTCCGATTATTCCAAGCACTCTCCGGCAAACATTGGGGTGCAGACCCCCTCGTTCTCTTTCACCTTATTCCACCATTAATCTTGTCTCGCTTCGAATATGGCTTCATCATTTTTCGTAACATATCACGGGGAGTTATCAGGCAATATCACTCCTTACTGTATAGGCTCTACAAAATCATTTTTCGCATTAATGGCAACCCCGCGATATCGCACTTCCAACAAGAATTTCTTTTTTTTGATTTAACATATCGTCAAGAAATACGCACTATCAATTTTGCTGCGCGTTTATTTACATTTTCCCGCAACCCTCTGACACCAAAACTTCAACTATTATATGAATTATCCACCTCCCGCCCTTTACGCCGAACTCTTCCACTTGAACACCTGGCACGTGTGACGTTTACATATCGACAAGATGTCACCCTATACCAGACACCCATACACCCTAGTTACCTCATGGACCGCATTCCTAATCCTGACGACTTCATCATCGACCTTCGCACATTTACACAACAGTCCACATCGCCGGCGCTCCGACTGGTTGAATATATACACACGACCATTACTACTATACCTCACCAAATCTATTTTACCGACGGTTCAAAAACGGAAGATAATACAGGTGCGGCATATTACAATTGGACCGGGAATTATGGCAGAAATTGGAAATTACATTGTCACACTTCGATCTATACTGCGGAAAATATTGCTTTATATACGGCCCTAAAAGATGCACACCACCACGCATACCCAAATATCTTAATTTTTTCCGACAACCAAGCCATCCTCTCTGCACAATCCAATCCATACCGCTCGTCTAACAATGTTTACATCACTTTTATTAAATCCATCATCCATTCTTTACATAAAAAGGGGTCACGGGTAACTATGGTATGGATTCCGTCCCATTCAGAAATTCCCGGTAACGACACCGCAGATGAATTAGCCAAATTATCTACGCATAAACTACACATAGACTCCAATTTTCTTACTCCTCCGACTGATATTGCTTTCACTATGAAGAAACAACTCATGCTCCATCAGCAACAAGTACGCCCGTCTGCCCTCACGGAACGTCAGAAACATTTACTATTACAAAAACGGCTCTCTCAATATAAACACACTCCCCACCGTTTTCTTACTTATTACTACCGTTTAAAATTCCAAACTGCGCAAGTTCCTGTATACCAACATAAAATTGATAGAAATCTCTCACCTCTCTGTGAATGTGGCGCACGCGGCACTATTGACCATATGTTTTTCGGATGTGATCTTCATACTCATCTCACCACGCAACTCATACACAATATATATAAACATCAACCTTCCGGACCTTTAATCATGTCCAACCTCCTTACTCAACATTCCACTCCTATCAATAGAGCACTCTTCCGATATATTACAAAAACCAAAATGAAAATTTAACATCCCGCCTTCACACCACTGACAACACCTACTGTATCCTTTCCTTAGCTCATTGTCAGGGATTTCAACACTCTGGTGATGGTACATCAACATGGGCGAGACGCAGTGGCACATCTCCAAACTATTGGAGACAGCAGTAGCGTCTATAAAAAACTACGAGCAACAACAACAACAACAAATACTACTGGTACAAAATGTATTTTCAAATACTATTAAGTCTACGACTCGTAAATCTTGAACATCTTAGCACAGGGTGTCATTGGCTTGACAAAATGTAAATTGTCTGCATAATTAAATTTAACACCCAATTAAAAAGTGTTATAAACATATGCTAAAACAACATATATGTTTAAAACAAATTGTTTAAAATGTTTTAAACATTTCAACCCTGTATATATATATATATATATTATATATATATATATATATATATATATATATATATGTGTGTGTGTGTGTGTGTGTATAATAGGCCCTATACATTAAAATGGTTGTTTTAAACAAAAAGAACAATTTAAACTTTTTTAAACAAACAACATTGTTGTAAACATAAAAAAGTTTTAAAAAATCACGTTTAAAACAACCAACATTGTTGTTCACATAAAAAACGTTTTAAAGAAAAAAAACATGTTTTAAACAAAAAAGTTTTTTTTGTTCTTTTTAAAAAAACATGTTTTTTCCAACCCTGTTCACTTGAACTGGAAAAGCAGGAGAGCTGCACTGTATTATGCTGTATTACTTGTATTAGAGCTTCAGTCAGCTGTTTAGCAGCACTTCAAATTGCAAACATCTTGCATATCTTCAGAAAAGCTTGGAAACATAACCTTCCATCAACTGTCACAAGTCGCAGGTTGTTTAAATCAGACTGTAGTAGTCTGTGCTTCTGACTGCTAATCTTAAGGTTCTGGATTAGAATGTCAATTCGGCTAAGGGGAGTTTTATTGCTTCCGCTAATACATTACATATTATTTCATCAGGGTAAAGTAGTCCTGCCTAATAGAGTCCCAGATGGAGAAATGGGGTTACACTTCTGCTAAATCTGCAGGGGGGGGGGGGGGGGAGACCACCAACCCCAACAGGGTAGTTTTGTCATAATATTATTCATGATAATAATAGTAATAATTTTTACTAGCTGCAAACTTTTTTACTGAAAACACCCAACATTTGACTGTGAACTTGTTTACATGAATTACCTCCAGAACGTGGGCTGTGCCAGTGAAAAAAAGACATCTGTGGTTTCATGTTTGACAATGTATTTATCAGTTACTTCCTGTGATTTTTATAAAGGTCCACACACAAAAGACAAGGATCAAAATATTGACCCTTGACATTTGTGAGTTAAAATACCGTAAAGTTTTAAATTTAATCTATTAGGGTATGTGAGTTGACTTATATACAAACTTTTTTACTTGACTTACCATCATTTTGGTATGACAGCTTTCAGGGATCCTCATCTCCATTTTCAAATACACTGTCAACCCGATCCCTGAAATGCATCACACCAAAATATTAGTTTGTGAAGCAAGAAAGTGTGTATATATAAATCAACTCATATAATAGATTAAATTTATTATATTCACTTCACTGTGTGAGTTCCATAATATCAATACCAGGACTAAAGTCTATTGATTTTCTGAAAAGAAGTGCATACCAAGTGTTGGCTTTTATTGTGCCCATTGTTTTTTCACACTTCCTTATTATTTCTAGGTGTGTGAGGATGACTCGTTACCCAAGATTATTTGCAGTCACTGTGTTGAGAAATTGGAAAGCTTCTATGACTTCCGAGAATCTTGTGTTAATGCAGAGGCAATGCTTGAAAGCTATTTCACTTCACTGCGTTACTCTGATGATTTTACAAGGGAGGGAAAGGTAAATATTTATTTGATATGTACATTATTGGTTACAGTGTAATGTTTTGAAACTTAATATAGCATTAACTAGATACCATTAACCTTAGAAATACCGTGGGTGGGGTTCCAAAGGTCCCATAACTTGAATTTCTGTTACTTGTTATTTAAATAATAGTAAAAAAAATCTGAAAAAAATTGTTTGCTTACAGAATACTGAGACAGCTTTAAAATATTTTCAATTAAGAAATTTAAAAGTACTGAAATTTTTATGGGTCTGAGACACCTCTCGGCCTTCTTGGAATGTAAGAGACCAAAGAATTTGTGTTGTCATTCATATGTAAAATGTATTTTTATACTATTTTCCATTGTTGGAAAATATTTCAAATAGCTTTTTAATGAACAAAGGCATTACTATCTTGTCATTTCTTGGTAGGCAAATTTATGTTTATACACAAGTGCATTATAGCTAGTATGGTTTAGTATATTTATAATAATACATATGATTTCTATGTGATATTTATTAAATTGTATAAAAAAAATGGTGTTAAATGAGTAATAAAGGCCATGAGAACAATAACATCTGATTTGTGTAAATGAATTGCAGTATTTACTTGTGGGCCGCAGAGGGTCTTGATATTGCTAAGTAAAATAATAATTACCGTTAACTGTTTTGTATCGGGTCACTAATATATATATATATACACATACACATACACACACACACACACACACACACACACACACACATACACACAGCATGGAGGCAACTGCACAGATTGAAGAAGAGAGTATATAACATTGAAATAAATGTAAAACCTATTTTGTGTTTGTGAATGTATGAGATAATTAGGTCGAAAGGTTCTGCAGAATTGCAACAGCACACTGACAGATACATGATCCAATTCAAATTCAAATTTATTTCGTCCATTTTATCAATAACATGTACTAAGTACAATTGATATCAGACACGTCAATACATACTATGACATACTATAAATAAAATAAATAAAATATTCTTCATCCACATCCACATACCATCTACAAGCTTCTCACACTAAAATTAAAATATCCTAATTGTCTTAGTTCTTTCAGATTCATTCACATCCACACACCAACACATAATTTTTAAAAAGATCCTAAACTAGTATCCTAAATAAAACCCTAGTGCAATAGTTTATATTATCAACTAATACTATGACTACGTACAATTAACACTGCTTTACATTTTATTCAGTGAATTTCAACTACCTATTCACATGCATAAGATATTCCTCCACTGAGTAGAAACTACCATTTATCAGAAATTTCTTTAATTCCTTTTTAAAATTCTTGGCTATTTTTATGTTTTTTATGCAAGAAGGCAATTTATTGTATAAAACTGTCCCGTTATACTTAAAGCTATTTTTAAAAAGCGTACTTTTATGCCAAGTGCTGTGTAAATTAGATTTGTTTCTTGTGTCGTGCTTGTGTACCTGTTCGTTTGAGAGAAAGCTGTTTAGTTGGTTTCTCGTTTGTATAAGGACCTCATTGACAGTTATCTCTGTCATTCGTATAAAACAAATTATGTAGACATTCTTGCCTTGACATTCCATTATTTTACAAGTTATGTGGTTCACCTAATAGTCTTTGCATTCAGTTTGCAGGAAAACTGTCAGTTGTATGGAAAAATTGCAGAGGGATAAAGCATTCCTTATTCATTCCTCTGATGGCATGTAGAAATCACAGTGGCTATTTAGCTCTCATAAGTTTTCGTTTATTTATTTATTTATTTTATTTTTTATTTGGACCAATAACATATAAGAATGAGTCTGAAATCAACCAATCATAGACTTGTTTCATTCAATCTTTATCAAAATTTGCTTAATCATTTGCTACAAGAGTGATCAAGACATGTCCTCTTTTCTTCGTATGCGTAAGTCACCATTGTTGCAGTACATTAATATTTGCTCCGGAAAAAAAAGCCTTCACACTTGAATTTTTCATCTTAAGTCTGTCATATGTGAACAGAAAACCTTTTCAATTGAGAATAACCTTACATTTTGAATAAAGCATTACATCAACAGGAGAAACTATTAAAAATGATAAATAAAATTATACATAAAAAGTAATTGTTTTCATTTATAGCAAACAAAGAGTTTTGTGACAGTAGCATGTGTTGCTACCCCTTGCTCCAATGACTTCTTTAGGTGACATGCAATGCTTCAGATTATTCTCACGATCCATTCTTGAAGATATTTTACCATTTTTCTTCTCAAGCTGCTCTAATTTATGGTTTCAGGAACAGCTCTTGTTTGATGAATCTCCCTCAGTAGAATGTCCCAGACTTGTTCAAGGGGATTTAGGCTGGGACTGCATGCTGGCCAATCCAAAACATTGATAGTAACTTTAAAGTACAATGGAAGCCTTTACCACAGTATTATAATTACTATAATAGTATATTATAGTATTGCCATGTTCCTTGATGCCTAGCAGAAGTTCGAAATATAGTGGTATCTGCTAGAACCCTAAGAAGACTCCAGGAACATGGATTGGTATCAAGACAGCCTTCTAGGGTATCGGACCTTGCAAGTTTTGAATAGCAAGTCTGTACTTTTCCCATCAACACACAACTGGACTATGGAATTCCAGGAGTTTGTGTTGTTTACGGACGAGTCCCATTTTAGATGGAGGAAAACATATATGGAGAAGACAAGGAGAGCAGCATGCACCAGCAGTATTATCACCAAGTGCGCTCTTCAATGGATGATCAGTTAAAGTCTAGGCTGGTATTTCCATCATAGCCCACATGGAGCTTGTGTGTATGCCCAGCGGCAGCATGATAGCACATGGATTTGTTGAAGAGTGCATAAATGAAGGGTTCGTGCCATATTCACCATTTATTGGTGATAATTTTGTCCTGATGCAAGATAACCCTAGGGCACACACTGTGAAACAGGATTCCATTGTACTTAATGCAGTTGGTATCAGCATTATGGATTGCCCAGTGTGCACCCACTAAACTTGTTTGGGACATTTTACTGAGAGAGATTCGTCAATGAAGAGCTGTTTCTGAAACCATAAATGAACTTCGAACAACTTTAGAACTAAGAATGGTACAATATTCTAAGCATGCAACTTTTCCTGCAAGAAGTCTCTAATGAGACTAGGGGTTGCAGTACATGCTTCTAAAGTCACAAAGTTCATTGAAGTTTTGTGTACCATTGTTGTGAATTTTTAATAAAGGTAACAGTTTTTCTGTTGATGTAATGCTTTGTTCAGAACATAAGGCTAATCTTAATTGAAGATGTTCTCTGTTCATTTAGAACACACTGATGCTACGTTCACATTGAGGAATTTGTTGCAGGGATATGTTCCCTCACACATGTATGGCATCCTATATGCCACAAGTCTCAAACCTATTGAACATATTCCCAGTCTCCAGCACAAACAATTGAATAAAATGCACCAGAAACAAGGTTCCGCCACAAGTTCTTGTTTTCGCTCCGAGAGCGATAAAAATCCCAGTGAGAATGTTCTTTGCATATGTGCTGTAGTGACGTTTCTTGTGACAGCTAACTGATGACTCTCAGCTATTTGTGGTTATGATCAGTCCATCAGATATACTGCTACATTCACGCTGTTTTATTTTATGAAATTATGGATATTTTGCTATGGAGTGCTCTAAAAACAGAACATAAGACTATCTAGAAGTTCACGTTCGTAATACCTTTGTAGATAATTTGAATTTAGGCCTATAGGCCTTGATTAGATCCTCTGTCAAATACCAAATAATCAAGAAAACATCCACATGTGCGTACTGAGAAATTTGTTGAGATATGAGAGAATTTAGAACAGCATCAGAATTGAACTAGGCCTTGGCAGGATTCATGGCAGTTAATGTGTCCGTGTAGGTCTTTAAAACATTTTCTATGAAGGTGTCACATGTGTGGTAATAGTAGGTCAGCACTTCTAGCACCTCTTATAATCAGTTGAATACTAATAATTAGAAAGGGTCTAAGTGCCAAAATAAGCAAATTTAAGTTATATGGTTTAAAGAGTTCTATGTGCCGTGCGGAATACTTTCATAAAGGGTTTACAGCTTCAAAGAATTTCTTGTAGTTTTTAATGTCCCCAGAAGATGACAGGAGCTGTATCTCCAGCTGTGTTGAAATGAAACACGTTTATCAACTTTTCTCGGTTCTTCATTTTTGGCACATAGACCCTTTCTAATTTATAGTATTCAGTTGAAGCACAATAATATAAAATTTTTATATCGATTAAACTGTTATTTTGTGGGATTAAACAAACCCGTTCTTTTCTTTTACTGACTAAATTGGATCTGGTGCTGCTGCATGACCTGCCGGGCAGTTTGACTCCAAGGCTCCGGGCTCATAAAACAAGATGCTCCACTAAATAGAAAGTAAAGCAAGTTTGAATTGACAAAAATTATACGACTGAACACAGCTTCAGAACTGAAATATTGATATTTAATAAACCATTCTAACCGTAAAATTCAGAATTAAAAATACTGACTGCCCAAATAAATATAAATCCCCGCTTTTCAACAACAAACTGACAGGTCATTCTATGTGAACTCAACCAAAATCTGGAATTCTCCCATGGTGACCGACCGACAAAAAATTGGGCTGGTACCTTTACATATATAATGAACAATTGCCCAAATTCCTAAGGGTTTCTGTGCTGTGGCCCTTTAAAAAAAAAGTCTGTCCATTTTTTACTATTGCAAATTGTTCATGTTCCTATGCACCTCATTTGGATGCCAATATCTCTGGAATGAATACAATATCTGCTGGAAATTCGTTATACTGGGTAATTTGAACCCTGGCTTCCAGAATCTGTCATTAAAAAAGGTCTACCTCTTCTAGTTTCTGAACTACTGGCCTCTAAATTAGTGATTTTTATTGTGCAAAATGAAAATTTCAATTTTGACGAGGCAACTGTCATACTATAATGATTCGCAACAGGCTTTTGTCACTGAATTCCTTTTATTTGAGAATGTGGATATCTGCAGAAGGTTTCTTGACTATACCAAATTCTTAATTTAGAAGTAAGAGGGCTCTAGAAAGGGCTCCGGCTAAAAAAATTCAAGTTTAAACCAATTTTTGACAAATTCACAGTGTGGGCACTTACTCACGGTAAAGAAATTTCTTCTTCACAATTATACATATATGTTAATCATGTGCATGAAAATTCAGCTTGTTTTCTCACCTTCATATTTTAATAATTGTATGAAATGTAGACTTTTTCTCCCCATGGCACCTTATATTAAACTACAGTTATTGCCAACAATGCAGATAATGTAAAATATTCCTGCTTCAAACACAGAAATTTGATGGTATTCGCAATTTAGCAAGTTCTGTCTGAAAATTTGGTATAAAATGATTTGAGTTCACAGTTGAAATGATGGCAGTTTCTTCTGAATTAGTTCAGTGTCATGATCAGCATGCTTATAAAACCTTGTCCTATGACCCTGAAGCTCTAGTGCAGAAACAGTGCACATAATGTTCTGGAATGGCACCCAGCAGGCATTCTGACGAACAAAAACAGACCATGAGAGAAGTCTAGTCATGAAGTTGACAAAGGCATCACAGGTTTATCTGACCGCTCAACAATGCAGCCCACGAACCAGTTCTTGTCATAAATGCATGAAACATACTTTCCTGGCTTTAATTCGGCATCATTCACAACAATAAGTGGTTGCTCTTTACCAAAAATATCAAAATAGATCATCAGCAGGTATCCTTTTCATTTTTAACGAGATTGTTGAAATCAGGATGAAGCAATGGTGGGATCTTGCACCATTTACCTTACCTGCATTTTGAAATCGTGCTGGCAGGTTGAAGTTTTTCTCATTTTGCTTAATATAATATCCACTTCAGATACATAGAAAAATTTAACTCCTGGAATATTTTCACAGCAATACAATTGAGAAGCAGTAAGAATGTGTCTGACCAGGGTTGCCTGAAGGCTTGCCTGTCCAGCTAAACGTTTGACGGTTCCATCAATGCCATTGCATGGGCTCTTACCATATGATGTTGCAAGAAAGTTCCACTCTGCATCAAGGCTTTGTGATGATTGGTGAGGCTGGAAAAGTTTTTATAATTTTTATATTGGCTCGCCGCTCCATCGATGAGGTAAAGGAGTTTACTGATGTGTGGAAATTCATGACATCAACTAAATACACAACTGTGCAAATGTCTTTGTTCAATCATGTATGTCACTACAGATGTGATGAAAGCATCAACATTTGTGGTATCGTGCTTAAAACATTCTGATAGCACACAAATTGGGAAATGCTGAAGTTGGCGAGCCTATATGTGATAAATCACGATGATGAAGTGTTGCTTGAGAGTTATTCCAGTAGAACCCTTGTGCCACATCCTGCACAACGAAGCTATAGTTTTCTGCAAAATCTAACATGACAATTGCATCGTGCTCCAGAAGATTTTCTTTCAGTTTACTGAGGTAACTAGACTGGGCCTTAGCTATAAATAGAGGTGTTTGTTTTTGTTGATTAGCAATCAAGCGAAATGATGTATTCTGATATCAAGATTATATATCTTGATATATTAAGATGTTAGGTACCATTTGCAGGTAAATGTAAGCTGCGAAATGATGATGTAGGCAAAAAGCAACCACTTATTGTTGTGAATAATGCTGAATTACTGCAAGGAAAGTATATTTTATGCATTTATGACAAGAACTGGTTCGTGGGCTGCATTATTGAGCGGTCAGATAAAACTGTGAGGTCTTTTTAAACTTCATGACATGGTCTAAGTCTAGACTTCTCTCATGGTCTGTTTTTGTTCGTCAGAATGCCTGCTGGATGCCATTCCAGAACATTATGTGCACTGTTTCTGCACTAGAGCTTCAGGGTCATAGGGCAAGGTTTTATAAGCATGCTGATCATGACACTGAACTAATTCAGAAGAAACTGCCATCATTTGGACTGTGAACTCAAATAATTTTATACCAGATTTTCAGACAGAACTTGCTAAATTGCGAATACTATAAAATTTCTGTGTTTGAAGTAGGAATACTTCACATTACCTGCATTGTTGGCAATAACTGTAGTTTAACATAAGGTGCTGTGGGGAGAAAGACATCTGCATTTCATAAAATTATTAAAATATGGAGGTGAGAAAATAGCTGAATTTTCATGCACATGATTAACACATATGTACAATTGTTCAGAAAAAATGTATTTACTGTGGGTAATTGCCCACACTGAATTTTTCAGTCAAAAATTGGTCTAAACATGCATTTTTTAGTTGGAACCCTTTCTAGAGCCCTCTTACTTCTAAATTAAGACTTTGGTATAGTCAAACCTTCTGCAGATAGGCACATTCTCATATAAAAGGATTTCAGCGACAATAGCCTGTTGTGAATCATTCTAGTATGAAAGTTGCCTCGTCAAAATTGAAATTTTCATTTCCACACAAAAAAGATCACTACTTAAAAGGCCAGTAGCTCAGAAACTAGAAGAGGTAGACTTTTCTGATGACATATTCTGAAAGCCAGGGTTCCAGTTATCCAGTATAGCGAATTTCCGACAGATAATATATTCCATTCCAGAGATATTGGCATCCAAATTTGGGTGCACAGGAACATGAGCAATTTGTGTCAAAAATGGAGGACAGACCTTTTTTTAAAGGGCCACAGCACAGAAACCCTTAGGAATTTTGACCTAGAATTTGGCAATTGTTAATTACATATGAAGGGTACAGGGGAAGAAGGCAGAATGTCAAGAAAAATCGGAAATTTAGTTATCAAGCCCATCTGGTAGCTGACTGAGCACTCTTTTAGTGTTGCTAATGAAACCAGGGAAAAAAGTGTACGGTAAGGAGAAAATAGCAGTTTAAATTTCACCGTACAGGGAATGAAGGCGGAATGTCCATGCGTCACAGCAAAATAAGGCGGCGAGTCAGGAGACAATGGCACTCACTGTCCTCTAACGCTATCCTCGTCCGAGGCACCGCACCGGAGCGGGCTTTGTAATAAAGGAAATGCGAGTTTGCAAGTTTCTTAAAATGCAAGTTTTCATTAGCATTAAAGTTTCTTTAATGCAAGTAGGACATACTCGTCAATAGTCGTGTGCTGAAGTATATTTACAAAACGTTGCCAAATGTCAGTCTGAAATGAGAGCAAAGAAACGCTGAAATTTTGTATTATATTACTATTGTTATTAGATTAATTTGGCAACAGAGTCTGCCATCTGCTTGGATTTAAAAGTGCAAGCTACTATTTGCCCGCAATAAACAATAATATAATCCGACCAGACCGCAAATGGAAATTCCGACAGGAAAATGATGTGACAGTTTGGCGCGTTAATTTCTAGGTGGTGTAATGTTACGTTTATCCACGTTCCATTATTAGTGAGTGTTGTCTGACAATGGTAAAAAAAAACTAGAATTAAACTATTTTAATATGTTTAAAAAATTAACACGGGGGTTTATAAAATCTAAAAATCGGACCGTAGTAATTATATTAAAAATTAATCATTGCCTTCGATTTTATGCGCCTAAGTGTTTCTATTTTACTAACGACACAACCCATGTTTGTTTACGTGTAGAAATTTTTTTCGACCTTTCACTGCACAAAAAATCAGTAATTCGTAAAATTTTAAAGAGAAATCTTTTCTACTCCTTTAATTTTTATAAACCTAATTATTACCTGCATTGCATTTATTTTGTTTTAGATTTTG
Organism: Ectobius pallidus; assembly: GCA_964059195.1. NCBI lineage: Eukaryota > Metazoa > Arthropoda > Insecta > Blattodea > Ectobiidae > Ectobius > Ectobius pallidus. Next base: position 54,812,565 of record CAXKWD010000011.1, read on the forward strand.
TCCCACTTTCAAGGGAGAAGTACGCAGATGTAAACCATTCGAAGAAATTTTGTTCCACACTGATCAGATGTTCTATCAGTCAATTCCTCATAAGGAATAATTAATGTACGGCAATTAATGTCTCATAATGTAATTAATGTTTCATTGCAGTTTTTAATAACTTAAAAGTTATGTAAAAATGTAGGCGATGACCACATAAAACATAACTGTACCTTTTCACCTATTACCTCAAAATGTTTGTGCATTTCGTTGCATTTAACGATTTTTTTACACATTTGAGTTAATTTCAAAACTTGATATTCACATCACGTGTACAAAACACATTATTGTTACTACAGAATTAAAATGTATGCATAATTGATTTCATACATCTGCGTTTAGAGTACTCAAACTTTAAAAATCGTATCCTGCAAAGCTTTGATTTATTGACATTCCTCCTTCTTCCCCTGTACCATTGGACATTTTATCGCATTTTACGATTTTTTTTACATGATTGAGTTAATTTCAGAACTTGATATTCACACCACGTGTACAAAACACATTATTCTTACTGTAGAATGAAAATGTATTCATAATTGATTTCATACATCTGCATTTAGAGTACTCAAACTTTAAAAATAGTTTCCTGCAAAACTTTGATTTACTGACATTCCGCCTTCTTCCCCTGTACCCTTCATATAGAAAGGTACCAGCACAATTTTTTTTAGCCAAATCTGAGTTGGTCACCATGGGACCTCTGGTTGATTTCATATGGAATGACCCTAACGTAAGACCATGACCCTACATCTTGGAAAATTTAATCAGCATTAGCACAGTATAATATTGTCATTTTCTTCCGTCAATTGAGCGTTTGTCATTTTCAAACTTGTTCTGGGTAAATCATGAATACTTCTAACAGTACTAAGTAAGCAACGATGACGAGAGGACGTGTGTAAGAAGTGCTGTTAGGTGATTGAGGAAAAGGGACAATGTGTGTTGATATAACAGCTTATAGAGCCAGAGTTGGCTCCTTTGGGGCCGAAAGAAGATCGAGAAGAAAGGGCAAGTGAGAAAAGAAGTCTTAATTAATGTGCTAGTTTATGCAACATTAGTTATGGTGCTTTTACTAATTGGAGGAATCAAGCTGAACCCAGTCTCGGCCGATAGACAAGACACTGTGGAAGAGAGATTTATTAGGCTTGATGCCATGGAAGATTGATTGGGGAATAAAATCAATGTGGCGGCGAAAGAAGTTCAGCTCATGATCAGAGAAGAGCTTAAAGGAATGAGGAGAGAAGTGGAAAATCTGAGGATAAGAGTTGAGAAACTGGAGAATAGATGAGAATATTATAGGTGAAAAATTCCTCCGACGCTGGGACCTGAACCCAGGACCTTTTGCTATTCGCACCAATGCTCTACCAACTGACCTAAGCCGGAGTTCAATTCACAGCGCCAGATGGAACCTCTTTCCTATGACTGATTGCCCTACCTCACAGACAAGTTATGTCATATGCAGTACTGTGAGGCACACTAAGTAGCAATGTCCAACAGAGACAGATTCTGTGGTTCATGAATGCTTATATATCTATGGAGAATAGGCATTCAATCTAGTGTTTGCAGGAGTGGAGGAGAGATGAGGAATATGGCCTTTGCAGGAGGTTAAGGAAATTCTGGAGAACAATATGAAGATTGGACTGCAAGGATGGGAAGTGACTGAAGCATTTTGAGCTGGAAAGAGGCTGGGCAGAAGAATGATAATTGCAAGATTTGCCACGTCACAGGTTGTCCACGATGTATTAAAAGGATCGAAGATGTTACAAGGGAGTGAAGATAAGGACATTAGGAGACAATTAGTACACAAATAAAGAACTAAAGCAGGCAGGGAGGAAAGCCTGCGCAACCTACAACTTTGGTTGGATGGAGAAAAAATAGTGGAGGCGAATAGGTACCAAAGGACAGAAACAAACCAAGGAAGGAAATGCGTCAGCAAATCGCGACACTGCAAGAGACACATTACGTAGGAAACGAGAGGGTTGAATGTTCAGCATGCGAGGATCCCGACGTGTGTCAAGGTGTCAGCAATAGCAGTCAAGGTAAAACATCAGATTCTTCATGAGATGTGACGTCACCACGGAGGGATAGAGTATCACCACCACATACGAATCGGCTGGACAGACAGAGACAGGGACAGGAAAGAGCTACATATAGTGAAGTGAAATTACCGAGAGAGAAGTCTATCAGATTTTCTATCCCAGTGGGGCCATGGTCATAACAAAGTTGTACAGAAGAACACATGAGTAAGGGGGGGGAAGTGGAAGGGATTGAATTAAGGGAGTAAAAAGAAATTATAAACTTTTAATCTCTTGTAGGGATCAGTGCCCATTCGTTGCTAAAATCAACACCAGGAATATGTGTCTGGCTATTTAGTGTGCGACAGATAGTGAAATTAAGGCAGTGTGAACACATCAGCGAAAATGGAACCAAAATTCAATTCAAATTCAATATCGAGTGAAATGTAATGCGTCATGCATAGCGATTTTGAGTAGTTGCTAATAGGAATAATTTTCTAATAAATATCGTTATGATAAGGTTTATTTAGAAGACCAGTTCATTACTGCAGTTTATTTATTTAGTTCATTTCTTAACAGCAAGTGTAATAGAATATAATGGTGTTAGGATGTGAACAGGAAGAAGACATATGAACCTAGCTTAAAAGGAAGCTTTTAAAGAGGAAAGAAGCAAAAGTTTTGCATTTGAAGCCATACTTGTGCCTGACAGCAAATTCCTCAGTGTAAACACTCACATGGAATATTTGTGCATGGTTCATGTATATGTGTTAAGTATTCAGATACAAGAAACACGGAAATGTATCTGAGATTTGCTTGGAGTATTTGTATCTGCAGCAATTTCCTCAGTGTGAACATAGCATTAAGATGTAAAATTCAAGGTTTTTTTTTTGGGGGGGGGGTATATATACATTCCATTGTTCAGCAGTGTTGACATTTAATTGTAAACATTATAAAGAGATAACTTCAACAGCATGAATAAAATAAATCTATTCCTATGTGCGTAATATGTTTCAAGAAACAGTACTTACCAGTATGCTTTGCTAGGAACTATAACAATAATATAATTATATTATAGTTTCATGAGCACTATTTCAGCAAATAATACTGTAATATATGGATGTCTATTAATAATTGGTGTTCTGTGCTATTGGGTTCAACCTGGTGTACAGTTGCGTTTTGTTCAAAGAAAACAGCCACATTGATTGCACATATGTCATGAATGCCTTTTAGTGGTATTGTTTCAATCTAAAATGCTATTCAAATTATTTAGTATTCCAATTATTTATTACATATTATTTGCTAAATAATCATTATAAATGTGACTTGTGACTCCCATAGTTAAATTCTCTTGTGATTTTGTCACTTAACAATTGATTGGCAATTTCCAAGTCACTCATGGCATTCACTGTGATAAAGATAACTTAGAGATATACCGATTAAAGCAGGGTTAAGCATTTTGGAACACAGTATTTTTCTGAGCATAATACAGTTAAACCTCTGTATAATGAAGATCGATGTAACGATAAACCCACATCTAACAATATTTTTCTTTGGTCCTGGCAAATTTCCTACCCTAAAATAAATCACTGCAATGATGAAGCTATTCTACAAAAACCCTTTTATAACAATATTTTGAGGTTCAATTGTTATTAACAAGTAGCTAGCCCTGTGGATGGCAGCTTGTGTCAGATTGTCCTTTCGATCCACCATGTTTTCTGGGGGCTTTGTTACTTCTACATTTCTTAGATATTTCAGAAGAGAAAGTTTCATGGGCCGTGAAGGATAAAATCATCCCTTACATGAGCAGAAACCTACAGTTGTTACATTAAAATGCACAACATGTGGAGTTAATACATATTGAGCAAAAGGTTTTAGTTTTGCCTTATTTATGTGGTGAATTCACTGTATTTTTCTTCAATTCTCCCAACCTAAACAAGTTGGAAATATGTTACTTTTGCATCTGTGATTCATTATTTTTTGCTTCTTTGCATATGTGTTTCATGACATTTCCTACAGGTCACAAAGTATTCTGCATCCACTTTTCTTAATAAGTGGTAAATCACAGCCCCTCAATAAAAATAAAAACTTATACAACAATACAATCTGCTAGGGTCAACAAATTTAACTACAGAGGTAAGACTGTTATTCACTTGTGACAAACTAATCAAAATAGGAATTTCACTTAATTAGTAATGATGCAGTATTTCTGAACAACACAGGTATCAACACTTTATACTCTCGTAACAAATCTCAAACGAGCAATGAACTCACTTGAACCTTCTCGTGTGGAGTATAAACATAGACTTCTGAACATCTCAACTCTTATTTCTTCACCTATACTTCGTATTGAAAAAAATTACAATCAGTTTTCATTTTACTTCTGTATACCGAGGGCACTTTGTTCTTGTCTGGGCTTCTGTTTTCCTCTGCACTTCTTTTAATTTTCTCTACTCCTATAAGTGAAATTCCTGTAGTGAGTAATTCTCTACAAATTTAGGTCTGATTAGCTTCAGTGAAGAAAGGGGTAGGTTCTAGTGGTTAAAGTCACGATTCAATCAATGATAAAATTTATATTTTATAGTATTTACAAAATTAAGTTGAATTAAACTACTATGAGAGATAATCAAAATTCTTTAAGACTGAAAAAGAACAACAAACAAATTAATGGATTACACATACTCTGACTTTTTCTTCTTCTAACATATATCTTCTTCTCTCTTGTTCATTGCCTTACTGTCTCTTGTCTAGTAGTCCAATTTTATTTTACACTGGTGCACTTTCACTTCAGTTAGTCTGTGTTGAAGTGTATATTAGTCTCTACTTCGTAAGATTTAATGTGCACTCCATATACACACATTAAAACTAATTCATAAAGCATTGATCTTAATCCACTTCAATTAAACAGTTTCTAATATATTTAGTTTAAAAAATAATTAAGATGATTCTAAATATATGCAAGATTCAATAATTATTTTCTTCTAATATTAATTTTATCTGACTGAATAATTTTATTCCTATTTCTCGTCTCTTGTGGGGAAAACTTAGTATTATTTCCATTGCATGCTATACCTAATTATATCAGAGTAGACGAAGAAGACTTTTGAAATAAATGACAAGAAAGAAGCAGAAATTTATGTCTACAACCTGGAATGAATCTGGGTGGTAGATCACTGACCCGAGAATGTGAAGGTTATTGAATTCAGCTCACCCCCACCTCCTTGGAACTGGGAAAGTTGTAGAGGCTGAAAAAAATAAAAAAATAATAATAAATAAAAGTAATAATAATAATAAAAATTTATATCTCTGAGCATCCTTGCAGCCAAAGGGCACTAGTGAGGATGATGTCCGCACCAACCTCTCGGCACAATTCGCCAAATTCTTCAATTATAACTTTATTTTTAAAATATCACCTTTCTTCTGCCTACTCCCCTATAAGTTTTAACTTCTACTGGGATATAAACCTACACCACTTTTCAAATGGGAAGCGTTTTGTTCTTCTCCTTGCTTAGATACGCGGTCCAATCAGAGACGGCGAGACGGAAGGAAGACCCTTCCTGATAGCGGTACTTCTTTAGCTCGTACACGTGATTGGCGGTGAAGGAAAACGCTTCCCATTTGAAAATTACTGTAGTAATGTTTGTTTTCTAGGCCTATAAACTACCTTCTCAGACCTCTCCTATATTCTTTAACCTCATCCACTACCCTTATCTTTCCATCTTATCTTGTAATCCTATCCTTACAAGACTTCTTAACCTCTCCCTCTCAGGTTTTAGCTTTTCTTGTGAATTTTTCAACAATTTAACCTCTTTATGAAGCCTAAACTTCTTTATGGATCTGCTAAATTTTTAGCACTTTTTATCCTCCCTAATAATGTTAAAGCCTTTTTACTACTTCTAAGCTTCCCAAAAATAAATTTTAACTTCCCTTATACTTGGGCACTTCTAATTATTTCTATTCTTCACAAGAATCAATCTCTTTTATCAATTTTAACTTCTTCCGATAATTTCTTCTCTTCCAATATTTTAACGTCCTTTACCAAGTTTTTAATTGTAAGGACACAGCTTGCGCTGGAGATCCAATCAGTGATTAAAACCAACTGGGGAACAGAAAGATCTTAGTGAGGGGAGCGCTGAAGGTAGGATTGGTTTAGCCAGGTTTTGCCTAAGAGCTTTGAATTTGCTGAAACACGTCAATTCAGGAGGAGCCAAAATATGCTCACTATGTGACAAGGATGAGACAGCACAGTATATTCTCTCTGAATGTGAAGCCACTGAGATGCTCTTCTAATGAATTATTCATCTCAAACCTCCTACTTTGTTAACTATTATCATTCTTTCCTCAGCCTAATTTCAAATCCTTCAACTAATTACTTCCTACAGGCCTATCATTCATCATTGACCTTCTGCTCATCCTTTACACAGAGGACAGTAACAGAAAGATATAAAGGAACTGAATATTAGATGCCAGCATCAAATCCACAGATGAGATCTGTCATATTAATGAAACCTAGAAGGGAGGGGCCCTAACATGAGTGGCTTTCTTTGCTCCTTAAAGATGCCTCTCCTGCTCTCCTCGCGTTCTAGTGGAACCTATTGTAATAGTTTTATACCTATTGTAATTATACCTCTGTTAGAGTTCCTATTGGATAATTTTCTTACGTCTACAAGATTTTCATTCAATTTATAACTGAACTTATTCAGATATGTCTATTGTTTGAACCAAGCCTGAAATCTGGTTTCAGAATGTTCTCTGTTTTAAATTTCAACCACAATTAAAGAAATCGATAGATAGTTTTGTTTTTGGTACTTATCAATCTTTTGCACTGCTCCAATCACGTAAGACATATCATCCCTGCAGGAGTGTCTTCCTATCGTTTTCTTCACTAAGCTCCAGTATTTTTTCACATGATGGTCACAACTGAGCTTTTGGATGTTTGTTCAGGTTAGTCAACACAAACTGGAACTCAACTTTGGTGATCCATGGACTCCATTTGTGACGTGGAAAAGAGTGAGAACATTTATTTAAGTAGGCGCCACTCACTCTTATAAGAAATCAACCATGAACTTGACTTTAACCTTCCAAAATACGTCACATAGGTTATTGCCGGCAGCCTCAGCCGAAGAAGGGGTGGGTCAAAGTTAGGAAGGTTTTTCACTTTATACTCATGTAAAATAGTCAAGCTTTTCAAGAAACATGTGAACAAAATTTTATTGAATATTAAGTACATTTGTATCTTTGTTTGAGAGACCTCTTAAAAAATATACAATACAATATAAATAAGAAATAAAGTCTGTCTTGTTTAGTCTTCTTGTCCAACTGACTATGGAATTCTGCGGTCTCACAATTACTTCTATATCTGCAGTCCTCCTGATCATACACTCCTAATAACTGTAACTAAGAGAAGTATTTTAACATCCAATCTAGATGTAAACTAAAAATTATTTCCTGTAGGCCTACTTTTCTTTCTAATTTGTTACTTTCTGCATAATCTCAAAACTTCTACCATGAGAATACTTCTTAGCTTTAACCTAATCTTTTTTCTTAGAAGAAAGCCTGTATATCTTATTTGATCTGAGGCCTAGACAACTAATAATAAACTCCCTTTCTACAACAAAGTATTTTGTATTAATTTATACATAGAAAAATAATAATCTTCCTCTCTATAATAAAGTATATCTGTACTAATTTATGCATAGAGAAATCCATAGCTTCTGATAACGAAATTTTATATGTATAATTACAGATTCCGTATTCCATCTGAATTGAAACTCTGTCCATTTGAACTTCCTTTATATATATAGATATGCTTATTCTTCTTGATTAGCATTATTAGGTATACTATAGTTTTGGAATGACGCTAATCTCATTTAGAAGGCGAATCCTCAACGGGATGTCTATTTAGAGTCATTTGTCTCAGTTTATTTACTCCTACACTGAATCGGTACACACGGGGGAAAGAATTTATAGTTCATGGTACTTATCTGTAGTGTGATGTAATAGCTGTCTTGCTGCCTCATGCATTCCACAGACATAACCGTCCCAATGCCTGACGTCCCCTAAACACGATCAATGAAGCATCTCCAACCGCCTCCACTCACGGGGGTAATGATATCCACGGCGATTCGTCGTTCTCTGGGTAGGTAATATGTGGCTCGTGACCCTTCAGGCCACGCGACGTCCAACCTCCGCCGTAGGATGACGACCATGAAGATCTCGAAGATCCAAACCAACAGTCTTATCGCCGATCCGCTTTGCTTCCAGTCTCCTGATGATTTCAATCCGTCCCAACTTCTAACGGTCGACTCTATATCAGGCCACTCTGCCTGACTTTCCTCGTCTCTGGACCTCCTTCTCTCATGGCTGACTTCTAACTTTCATCTCCGACGGCCACTTCAAGACGACTCTTCGACCTCTCTCTCCCCACTTTTTTCCAACCATCACTTTTCTTATTTAAAATATGCGCAAGCGCCGACTCCAGCGCTATCTGTGACAAGTCACTTCTTCTTATTAAATAAAGAGTTCACTAATATACTGTGGTAACCCGTGGTTTAACCAACGAGTATAATATACATTGTTCGGTAACTTTTCACTTCGTTACACATTCCATGGGTGAGGAATGTTGATTCTAACAGGGGGTTTAGATGTTTCTCTCCCGGTATGTTTCTGGCTTCCAGCTAATATACATCTATGGACATTCCTCCTCAGATGCAGGATTCTTGAATCCTTGTAGGGGCATGTGCACCCCTTACGTTGCACACTCCTGCTCTTCACCTGCTCTCTCCTTGATCCATACCAGATGAACACTTCTCGCTCTTCCTTCTCTCCAACATTTTTTCTTCCAGTGACGGTTACATTTCAAGCTGCCCCCTCCACAGTTCCTGCAACCTTATGACAAACGAGAGAAAAAGGGTTACCAAATGTCTGGATTTTGCTGGACATGAACTGCTTTTATCTTTGTCCGGCCAGACATTCCAATGCTACTGCACATATTAATACAAATTTTTGTGTCAAATATGTTTTTACATCTCAATATGAGGGTCATTCAGTAATTAAAGAGACAAACTGACCTGGAGAAAAAACCGTTTATTTTTACAAAACAAGTCTTTTCCTACTTTTCAACATAATCCCCATCAACATTTATGCACTTGTCCCAATGGGTTACTTGCTTTTTTATACCGGCTGCAAAGAACTCTTTGTCTTTGTGTTGGAGCCAATTTCCCACAAATTTCTTGACATCCTCGTTATCCTGGAACTTCTTCCCACATAATGCCTCCTTTAGTGGATCAAACAATTCGAGTTTCAAGTGAGGAAGTTGCAACTTCAACAGGCCGGCCAGAACGGTGTTCATCAGTCACTGATTCTCAACCACTTTTGAACTGTTCTACCCACTTGTAAAAATGTCCACGGTTCATACAACTTTCACCATACACTTTAGTCATTCTAGAGTATATATTAGCTGGCTTTCACCTTCAGCAATCAAAAAACGAATCACAGAACGTTGTTCAACCAATGTGGAATTTTCAAGAAGACCCGACATTGTTAAACTTAATTTTGAGGTTATAAACAGAGCAATGTTGATCCATCAGCTGATTAGAACTCATCCCAGTGATGCCAACTTAAAATCCTAAATGTATCAAACTTGTACTACCAACGTCTTTCCCCCAGACCAATTTGTCTCTTTAATTATTGAATGACCCTCGTAGTTCATCCTAAATAGATTTTGAAACCACATATGAATCATGACCACATGTGACCAAAGAACATCATTCAATAATGTCGATTCTATGTGATCTAGTAGGCACTGCTGATTTCACAAAGTGCGGAACCAGCTGTCATTAATTGATTAGCGTACTTCTGGCACTTCTGTTTTCTGAACATACAAGTTGTAGACTCAAGCGAACTTCTTTAGTGGTGCATATGTTTGAGTTACTGTATCCTTTTAATATTGTCCAATCTTCAGTTCTTTTAAGATGTCAAAGGTTAGTGGAAGTAGTAAAAGGAAGTGCAAATTTTTAAAAATTTGAAATTGGGCTATCACAGCACTACCAACAACAAAAAATTAAAAGGTAAATTCATGTTCTACATTGTACATCAATACATTAATAGCAGTTCTATTATAGACCTTGTTTAACAATTTACATTAATTTTATATGCATTTAGAAATTAGTGTCATGTCTGTTTTTTGTGTAAAATTATTATTATTTTTTTTAAGAGAAAATGTTTAGCTTTTCATTTTTATATCTGGCAACCCTTCTTCAGACTAATATGATATTTGAATTGTTTCTTTGTTTCTACTCAAGCAGTTGGCTGTTAAAATCTGTGCAGTTATACCACTTCCACTCTGGATGTAATTGAGATAGGGTTTAATTATGATGTGATATAAAAGTAAGTTAATAATTGAAAAGTTATTAATGTTACGCTTTTTCATCCCTAATGCCAGTTGAAATGTAATATGCAGGTGTATGTGAAAGATGAAAGTCCACCAAAGAAGAAGAACACCAGCACTGTGGCTGTGACGACAGTTGCCAGCACAGATATAGAAAAACATCAACAAAATAAGACTGGAGCAGCCTTGACTGCAGCTGCTGCTACTGATGGGTTAAATAGCCTTGTCCAGGCGGCGGGCATTCAGATTGTCAGTGACGCTGATGGTACTAGGGTTCAGCAGTACAAATGTGCCATGCAGGTGTGTACATCCTCACAGTCTTCCTCTACCATCTTTACTTCCTGTAGTTTCCGTCTCATCGTGCTATCTCTGCATGTTTGTAAGTAACTAGAGCTGTCAATGTACTAAAAGTTTTGAATGCCTTTAATCTATTAATAAAATTTAATTGGGACTAAACAATATTTAATAATACGAAAATAATGAGATAGATTGTGATACACAAACTTCACCAAAGAGGGACGCAAACAGCTGACAATTTGGGGAAAAATTCACATCCACAAGAACAGAGACCCCCTTATGAATTTTGAAATTTTTTCGGATGATCTCATTAGGAAGTTCATTGTTTGCCTACAATAAGATGCTGATGCCGACCAACATACAGATTGAATCTAGCTGATGGGATAACCCTCGAAACTGCAGTCCAGGTTAGTGTCAATTTTAGTGAAGTTTCTGTGTCACAATCCACCTCATTATTATTTTTATATAATAATCACATCACTGTATAAACTTTCCAAACATTACCCTTTTCTAATTGTAAACCTGGCTACTTCCGCGCGGTACATTTTGTCCGCAAATATACTAAAATGTTTCCAATAGTTTGTAAAAGCAGTGGTTATCTAAACCTAGTTTTTGAAGACAGCAACTAAGGAGGAATGCTTTTGAGTTTCTGGCAAAAGATATGAACATCAGCTGTAATGAGTGACCTATAAATCATAGCTGAGGCTACCACGTCAATAATTATTATAATAATTGACTACAAGGTGATATTAATACGTTCAATTAATTTACTAAAGCACATTCATTGGTTAATTGAATTTTAGTTAAATTGATTAATCAATTAAATATACGGCTCTAATAGGAACCCATACTTGCACTTGTAAGTATATAACATAATTCTGTTTACATGTATATAAGCCCCACATTTCCCCCTCAATTTTTTAGTAAATAACAGAGTTGGAATCTAAGGAGGAATGGTCAGCAATATGATAATTAATACTACTTGACTGAGGGAGGCAAAGAGGTCTGCAGGTCTGTGCTCAGCTGCTCTACTTTGCATAGGGAGCCAGAGAGGTCTGGAAATCATTCTAGTTTTGGCAAATACCAGCCTCTATGGCTCCATAGTAGTACACTGCATTGCCATCTCTTCCTCCTGGCTTCAGCCGATTTGCAGGTGTATGTACATGCTCTATGCAAGAACTCAACTCTTGACCTTAACCATCTAACAGTATCACTCATATTTTACTAACCGTTTTTTCTCAGAAAAAGTGCTCCTAACCCTTTCTGAGTGAATTTATATTAATGTAAGCATTCATAAAGTGATATGATCAGATTTATAAATCTGAAATTAATTAAGAAAGCTTTAATGGAATGCTAGTTTTCAGGAACAGCAATCCTAACGCATAGATAAAATTCCGCATATTATGACATAAAGCTTTACTCAATTAATTTTACATACCTGCTTGTTTGCAATTTTTTTGATGAGTCATATATATATATATATATATATGTCAGTACTAGTGAAAAGGTTCAAATTAGGGTTTTGAGTTAACATGGACGAGGCTTACCTACGAATAAATATGGTATTCTACTAATTGATAGTTTATCTTCTTAACAGTTTCTGTTTTCAGTGGCCTAATTTGTAGTGCAGATTCTTTTTTCTTTTGAATGAGAAACGACAATAGCTCTGTTGCCCTGCTTCTACTCTTGGCCCAGATGGCCCTCTTGAGTACGCGTTTCCAGGCTATTGGTATATCCTAGTGTTTTAAATGTTAAATCCACTCCAAAATAAGACATTTATAAAATTTATAGTTAATTTGTAACTACAGTAGAGCCTCGGTAATACGAGCCCCGGTATTTTTAGGTTCCGTGTAATTCGAGCTGGTCTTAAGAAAATTAAAGTTTTCCATAAAACTAGAGTAAAATCCCGTTTTTATACGGTGTCCGCATGTAAGTTTTACGCACTTCCGAATGTGTTACATTTTGAGCTTTCTTTCAATTTTTCCATGTACAAAAATGCAGGTAAAACTGTACTACTTAGGGTTTCGTTCATAATACACAGAAATTATTTTAAATGTTTGCCACTATACATAGGCTACAGGCGTAACACAGGTTGGCCTATGTAGGCCTATTATATTGTGTGTTTATGTATTTTTTAAAACATTACTGTGCACATTAAATATTTATTTATGATTTACCCTTTGATTTAGTGATATTCCCGTATAATCCGAGTTTTTTGTATTTTGAGGTAGCCTCAGCCCCAATTAGCTCGAATTATCGGGGTTCTACTGTATATACTGTACTAGATAAAATCAGATAAAATTAGATAAAATCAAAATATACCCCAAAAATAATATATTTTGAGTATAGAATTTTTTTATCTAAAGCAATTTTTTTGCACCATTACAACGATAATGCACCACATCAGCATTTACGCTTTTCTTTACACAGATTATTTTACATGGGTCCTCACCATCCTTGATCACAAGCTCATTAGCACTGCACTTAACAGAGTCTCGAACCTGCCACTCACTCTGGCTGGAAGTGAATGAACCTAACGAACATGTACCACCCTCTTTACAGCTCTATATAATGACTTCAGTGATGCAAATATTCTTCATGGCCATGCATAGTTCTGGGCATTAAATAGTTAGCATTTTATAGAATGACAAAATCAAAGCATTCTAAAATGTTGTTTTACATGTTGAATCTTCCAAAAAAATGTCTACATATTCCCAGGGGGGGAAAACACTTGTTCAAGGCAATATATTGACACTGCTCTAGACCTGAAAATATCCTGGAATTAGTTTATCATATGACTAGACAAGTTCAGGTAATGTGAAGTAGTATGAGATGATTAGTCAGGAAACCTAAATTCTTTTAAAAGCTCAAGTATATTATACATAACAGTATTAACTTCTAAAATTGCTGTTTAAGAGTTTGAATTTTTATTTACATTTTAAAACTGCTTTTGAAGAATGTAAGATTCAATAAAATTTAACCGTTTCACTGCTAACATATTATTCACTGTGCAAACTGGTCTATCTGAAATAATTTGCAAATTTCTTTTGTAATCATAAATGGACAAACAGTTGCAAATAGTTTGTCATTTTCCTCCGAAACAAGAGTACATTGTGTTTTCTTGAAGTTTGGACTGATTTATGCAACTCTGGGATAGCCCACATGTTGTCACAATACAGCAGTGTTATAATGCATTGTAGAGCATGGTGCAATACATTGCCTGTAATATTTAGCTACAGATGGCAGCTCAAGTCAGAGAACAGGGAATTGTTGGTGTCAGGATGTAGACAACAGTTGACACAACACACTTGAATCACTATCTCTGAGAATTTATTTTGTCTATAGGCATGCAAAGTATATTTGCGTCGGTAGCACAGCCAGCAGTGATGTGCACTGGTGCATATATATATATATATATACACACAGCTGCTACAGAGAAAGGGTTAAGCTTATTTTTTTTATGCAGCCTACACATGTTAGTTCAGCAGTTGTTTGCAGTTGCTTAGAATCAAGACTTTCTACTGTATAAGGCATAATTTCTTCTTTCAGAATTGAGGAGAAGTTAGAAATAAAGAAACAAAGACTTCTTCTATTTCCAAGATTCTGTTATACAGTTCACACAGATGAACTGTATAATGTTTTTTTATGACTATTCAACTCATACGCCGCGTGTTTGATATTGACCAATAACGTTTAGCAATTCCTCGGATATAGACCAATCACGGCCGTTTATCTTACAATATTCTTGTAGGAATCGCGAGGATGGCATTTTATCGGGTAAAATGGTCTGGTCGTTACTGGAGACGCAAGTATCAGTGTGCAGTGATTAATAGTCAGATGGTGCCACTAAGCGGCACGAAAACAGATTATTTCATACAACATAATTTGTTTGGAAATTGAAATAATAGAAATGTACATTGATTAAGAACACAATTTCGATTCTGTGCAAGCCAGTTCGTGTGCGTTTATTCTGTTCTGCTTTTAGCTTAATTGAATGAAGTTAACTATGTCTTATATGCTCTGGTGGTAGCACTGATTACACCAAAACAGCTCGAATCGATTCATGGACGGTTGATTCATAGTATGCCGTGATCTCGCAGCTGTTAGTTTTGTTTTTATAGAACAAAGCACGAAAATTATTATTATTTGTATAATCTGGTGGATTTTTATTCATTGAATAGTCTTAATAAATCCAACTCGAGTTGACGAGTTGCATCAGATAAATTCGCTCCTGCTGCGCAGTCGCGAATCTATCGATAAACTCGTCAACTCTCGTGGGATTACCTATGATAAAATACGTTATCAAATATGGTAATTAATTACAAGTGCTGCTTTCTATGTTATGCACATTGCTATACCAACCTTATAAAACTAATTTTAAAATATGGATGTTGATGGCATATTCAGTCCTATTTTTCATCAGTCTAATGATGGTGTAGGGACTTTAGGAATGTTAGAGCAAACTATTACTGATGAATCGACTAGGAATGTTAGAACAAACTATTACTGATTAATCTACATCTTTGCAATATTTTTCAATTTTTTCACCTATATCAGTTCTGCAAACTGTAGCACAGGAAACCAACAGGTATTACATTTACATAATTCAAAAGTCACCACCAATAGAAAAATCCAGTCTACAAAAATAGAGACAATTCCAGAAGAATTGTCTTTTTTGGTATTGGCAAGAGTGAAAAAACTTACAAGTCATGAATACTGGTCAAAGGATCCTCTGATAGCACGATTCCAATTTGCTGACTAAATGCAAAGAGAAATCCAAATGTAGGAGACAAACTGTACAAAATGAGGCCAATAATAATATTGAACAACTCAGACAGAAATTCACTTCAGTTTTTAGGTCATTCCAAAATAGTGAAGTGTTTGATTTTATTCAAGGATCTTATATCTTTCATACAATATATCCCTTCTAAAAGACATATATGACATCAAAGTTTTTATAATAAGTGACCGTAAAACTACGTAGAATTCATTGTTTATACAGGAGCAACTACAATCATTCTTCCTGAATGTGACTTTGGGGTTTGTGGATCGGTAATTCAAACTGAGCGATTATTTGAATAAAGGACATTGTCTTTGGATTGACAATTGGTATTCCAGTCCTCTACTTTATGACTGGCTACATAAAAAAAGACAAAAGTTTATGGTAGGTGTGGAAAAATAGAAGAGAAATCCCAGAATTCACAGAAAATTATTGATTAAAGGACTAGAGAGTAACAAAACACAGACACAGTGGCTTTCAGGTGGTTGGATAGGAGAGATATGTGTATGCTTACTATACCGCACACAAATTCTATGCAAACATCTGGTAAGAGAGAGAGACAGGACAACCTATTATGAAACCTCTGTGTGTCATTGACTATAAAGAAACGTGGGAGCTGTTTACAGATCTGACATGATGCTAAGTCCAATTGAAAGTATACATAAGTCACTGAAGTGTGCAGGACGTTAATTTTTCATTTGTTTGACATCACTATTCTAAATTCTCAGACTTTGTGTAATGTGAAGACAGGAAAGAATGTAACACTGACAGACTTGCATCTCTCACTTGTAAGAGAATGATCTAGAAATTTCACATTCCAAGACCTAGAGAAACAAAAGGATGATCATCAACAGAGGACCAACACTCAACTGACTACAGACATTTCCCAACTGTTGTTCCTGCAAAAAGAAAATTTCTACAAGACAGTGCTATTTATGTTCAGATACCTTAATGCATGAAAGAATGATTAATGAAAATATCTACATGTGCAAAAAAATGCATTGTTGGTCTTCATGTTCACCCCTGTTTCGAAAAGTATCACGGTGTCTCAAATCTAAATACAGTTACCAGACTTAAATAAATTACTAAACTCTGTAATAAATTAATCACAGATATTAAACTAATTGAAATTGCTAGTCTGCATAATGAATAAATAAATTTGGTCATTTCTATTTAGGAAAAAAATAAATAGAAAAGCAGATTATAAGATAGGTATCAAAATTTTGTCATCGCGTCGTTCAATAAAACAAAGGAAGTGATAAGAAATTAGTTTGTACAGCCCTCAAAACACTGTGTTGCACGTGGTATTTTTTTCTGCAACATTAAGTGCAATGGCAATGGTTTAGCCATTCCAGGATCTTTATTTCATGAAAAGTAAGTTTTTATGTATTTTAATGAGCTTTTGCACATTATTTTTTCCATTTATGATTACAGAAGAAATTTACAAATTAATTCACCACCACCAGTTTGCACAGTGAATAATAAGTCAGCAGTGAAAAGTTTAAAAAGTAAAGACACTTAGTAAGATTGAATTGTAAACTTCAGGTAGCAAATATTTATGTTCCGTGTCAGCAATAACTAAGGTTTAACAAAAGTTACAGGTAGATACTGATATTGGGAAGAACACAGAAACTTGACTTTTATGCATAAAAGTCAAGTTTAAGTCTGTTTAAAACCATAACTTATATAAAAGTTACAGGCTTCGATTTATGATGCACCTGCTTATTAAGCATGTGGTAAGTTAAGTTACTGGCACGGTGTGTGGAAAATTGAGCTCCCACCATGATAGCATGAACGTGAAATGGATGAAAAAACATAACTGTAGAAAAATACATTCACAATGAGCATGAGATATATAAAAGACATTGTATCATTATTTAATTTTATGCCTCCCAAAAATCACAAAATTGAAGCCTTGAGATATTGAAGGGACTAAGTTATATTTTCATATAGATAGGTGCCAAGTACCATCAGACTTCACTTAGCAGTTGGGTCAAGTGCCATGAGCCTTGTAGGCAGTTCAAACCAGCATGGGCGAATGGAGTGAGTACATAGTCCATGAGTCTTTTTAGTTTCAATTTTTCTCATGTAACTAATTTTTTTGTGTTTGGCACTTAGTCCCTTTGATATTTCAAGGCTTCAATTATTGTATGAAATCCCTCTTGATGTTTACACTTTGCCTGTAACATGTTTACCAGTTAAGATTTTGTATTTATTTTTTAATTAGCATGCATGCATGCATGCATATAATAACTTAACCTTATTCAGAATAGCAGGCAGGCGAGCTTGCTCACTGCACAATTTAAGAAGAGGTTAGGCAAGGCTTTTCCAATAAAGTAAATTGTGATTGGTTGCAGATGCAGCCAGGATCAGCTGGTGCTACGGTAGTGGAAGCCGCTGCTACTGAAGCTCGTTACAGTTACGATACAACTCGAACAACAGATGGAAATGCTATTGTTGCACAGGTTACTACAAAGGTTGAAGATGGAAGTACTCAGTGTAGTGAAACTGACTTCACAAACAAGGTAAGAATTAAGCTCACCATAACATGGCATGACATATAAGTACTTTACTGAGATATGTCTTCAGTTATTTAAATCTAAACTGGCAGTTGGGGCACAATAAATAAAGGGAGAAGAGAATCACAGTAATATGTGAAAGGGATATTTAGCCCATAGGATTAGGATATTTATTTTATTTGTGGATTAAATCAAACTTAGTTGACTGGGTGAAATTGTCAGTAAGGCATTGCCTGTTTGTTCCCAAGTTCGTTGGTTCGATCCAAGCCCAGTTCAGTTGTATGTACATGTGGATAAATGCAAGGATGTCACATGTTGACCACAAGTCCTCCAATCCTGCCGTCTGTCAATGCTGAAAGTGAGATCGATGATGCGCTTGTCAGATTATATGCTGAACCTCCTATGGGACGTAGTGCCACATTTTTTTTTTTTTTAAGACCTCCTGAGGGAAAAAATTCTAGCACACTAATAATGATTACAGGCTTAAGTAGTAGTATACAAACATCGTTATAAACAAATCTTCACGAACAAATAGTTAAGGAGTTGCTTAGTCCTGTTTGAGTAGCTAAAATATTAATGTTGAGATCTCCAAATACCAAGACAGTTTCATAACAGATAGAGGGTTTTTTAAGCCAGATTGTCCAGCCTTGGAAGGCTTATAAACAACAGCTATAAAACATTTCTCCAGGTTTGTTTGAGCGTTTACTAATCAGATTGTCCAGCCTTAGAGGGCTTAGAAACAACAGCTATAAAACATTTCTCTAGGTTTGTTTGTATATCTATGAATAAGTATTCAGGATGTCAGTTTTGCCTTCAGATTTCAGAATTACTATAGGCTTGAAGTCAACCCTGATATGTGCACCAACACCACCCCCTCATTGCTGTAATCTTTAATTTTTTAGAAAGTTGTAAGCATTTAAATTTACAAATGAGGAAGGAAACTAATTTAGCTATTTTTCCCAGACTGTACTACGATGAAGGTCTTTGTTAGAGGCTCAGTAGCATAAAAGCACAATAGCGCAATAATGGGAAGCCACAGAATTCTAAACTAAAAATGTTTTGTTAACAAATGATATATTATCCTTACTATTCAAAAATTGACATTTTCAATGAAATTTGCATAATAGAGAAATAAAAATTGAATTCTAATGCAGATTTATTCAATATGTTTTGAGAATTTGATCAAACGTTCAAATTGTTATTTGTCAAAAAGATAGAAATGTGGCCTTGCGTTATCTTGCTGAGACACACTATATTATTTTGAAAGGTGCATAAAACATCCAAACCACAAAAGTTCAAATGTCTGAAAAATGTGTCTAAAACTTTAGAGATATTAATTTTGGTTTGAAGCTTTCTGATTTTCATAGGTATGGCATACAGCTATCCAGATAACACCATAACCATGTGTTGGTAGCTTTCTGCATAATACTGTGCAGTTATTGTAATAATTTATTGTATAAATATTGTATAATCATTTTATATACTGTTCTTCCCATCAGTTATCAAATAATAATAGCCATGGTGATAATGATGAAAATAACGATAGCCTGTAAATTAAGTAACATTATATTTATATTTATAACATTATATATAATTGAAACTTGAGATGGAGGTTTAACATACGTAACTTCACTTAATTCGTTAAACCTCCGTCTCAAGTTTCAATTGATTATAACTTCACTATATAAACTTCCTACAAATTCTAGGATTATATATAATGTTTATTCTTTATTACAGTATAGTCCTCATACAGAGGTTTTCAATGGGACCATATAATCAAGTGCTTAAGCATAATGTATACACTCAACTTAGTCTTTCTATTTCCCTTCTCCATCGAATCCTTTTTCTACATCTTCTGGTGCTAGGCCAAACTTCTCCATTGAACAGTAGACATTATTCTTCCCCATAATCAATCGTTGTCCTCTTCTTCATTGCCCATCCTATTCGTGAATAATCCTTGGGATCTGGTCACTTCGCATTCTTCTAACATGTCCATAGCAGTTAAGTCTCCTTTGCTCAATTACATTGCCTATATTTGTTTTGTTTCCATGACTTATCAAATCGTAACATTCCGTATTCTTTCTCATTGTGACTTTCTAGCCAGTCTTCTCCAGAAGTCCATCTCTACTGCTGTTAATTTTTCTACATGTCTCCTGTTTATAGTTAATGTTTCTACTCCATACAACGTAATGCTTTGCAGTAGGGATGTATGTATTAACTTCTTATTCTTGTTGATATTTCGACTCCACGAGATCAAATTCTTTCCATCACTTATCCTTTCTTTTATTTCTATTCTTTTCTAATATTGAACCAAGGTAACAGAAGGCATCCACTTTCTGAATTTTTTTTTCAGTTAGTGTATAGATCATCTTTGTCATTTGCAAATATTCTGTTTTGTTTGAATTTATTTTCGGTCCCCACTTTCTGTGTTCCAATTCTTGCCTTTTGAACTCCTCGGTTCGTTTTCCATTAATCCAGTCCTTCTGAGGCTGATTATTTGGTCCTTTAGCATTTCAACGCGTTTATGAGTGAGGAGATGGCCCACTGCATCTATCCCAACCTGGAGGACCAGGTTTTCATCCCCTAGTCTTTGGTGAATCAACACCGTACTGCAAGGCAGCAGTGCCTGTTGGTCCACGGCAGGTATTTCATTTCCTTCCTACCATCCATATTTGGGATGTATTCCCCAATCTGCCATCGGGGACATGTCCCACAGGCTCCCCTGAGGAAGCCAGCTTGCTGTCGATTAAACACACATCTAAAAATAAAAATGTGTATCTGCAAAAAAATGTTTTAGTGTATGATACTACTCAAAACATTTTTTCTCTACGCAATGACACAATGCAAGAGCAGCATGTGTAATGTTTTTTTTTTTTTTTTTTTTTTTTTTTTTTTTTTTTTTTTTGTTTTTTGTTTGTTTGTTTGTTTTGTTTTGTTTTCCCTACAAGCAATGCGAAATCTGACGAGATTTCGGAGGGCTTTTTCTATCACTTTTGGGGGCAACCTTACATTCTTTATATCCCCTGGAAGCTTCCCTGCATAGTTTTTGTGTGGTTTTTGGAAGCAGGCACTTTTTCAGTTTGAGTTACCTGCCTCCTAATTGCTTGCAGTTTCCAACAAACAAAAGTGAACAGTTCAGTGTCAGGGTTTCGAAATTTACACAAGGAAAGACATACAGAGACATTTCTCACTTAATCATATCTGGTCTCATTATTTTCGAAATCTCAAAGTAAAATACAGGACAGTAACTTGTACAAAAATGCAGAACATAAGACACAGAAACAAAGAATAACCATTACCTGCTGGTTGCAACAGGAGGAAAGACTATTTTCTCTACCTGTGACCTTTCTTAAAGATTGATCATACTTATTTGCAGCTCTGATGGAGTAACATTCCTGTGATAACCGCAGTTGAACAAAATGGTCACAGTTATTTGCAATGTTGATGGGGTTAACAGTGTATGAGTGGCTTCCATTGACTACTGTACATGTTTTCAGAGCATATCACTACAATGTTTAAATTTTTAAACAGTATATTTTTTAAATGTTCTTAATATTGGGCAGTCTGAAAAATGACTTTCCTCGCTATTTTGGATAATCTGGGTTTTGCTTTAGCAGAGTTAATAAAACCTTAGGTTTTTAGTATATTATTATGTTTCATTTATTATTATTATTATTATTATTATTATTATTATTATTATTATTATCATCACTATCATCATTATCATCATCGTCATTATCATTATTATTATCATCATCATCCCTCTTTTTCATCACTTGTTTGTGAGTTCTTCTGTTGCATTGGCTTTTTCACAAGATGCAGCATTATATTGGTACAATGAGAAATGTTCTGACTATGGATGTTGTGCCTAGAATTACTGATTTTTGCATTAATTTAAGCTCTTTTGTCCCCATCCGTAGTTTTTTTTAGTCCTGTCATCGTCCATTTGGGTACAATTCCAATTGTAGACATTATTAACGGAATTCTTGTTACCTCATCTTGTCACCACAATTCTTTAACTTCTACACACAGTGTAGTATATTTATCTATTTTCTCATTGAAGTAACTTTCCAAGTTATGACTGTTAGTTATACCAGTCTCCACCAAATATGTTGTTTTCTTTTCCTTTTCTATTAAATAATGTCTGGCCTGTTGTGTGACACTGGCCTGTCAGTTATCACTGATCTGTCCCAATTCAACTTGTAGGCTCCATTCTCCACGACTGGATCTGGTTTGTACTCATAGTATGGTTTTATCTCTTGAGTAAGCCCACATTTAAGAGCTAACGCTTGATGCACTATACCAGCCACCTGATTGTGGCGCTTTAGATATTCATTCGATACAAGCACCTGGCAGGCCCCTGTGATATGTTGGATTGTTTCAGAGGCATTCCGACATCATCTGCAGATATCATCTTGGATGTCTGCCTTGATTATATATTTTAAGTAATTTTTGGTTGCTACAACCTGATCCTGTATCGCTACCATGAAACCCTCTGTCTCTGCAAATATATCTCCATCTTAAAGCCAAGTGTTTGATGCTTTTGGATGCAGCTCTTTCTGGGCCCATTTGATATATATATATATTGAAGTTGTCGATCGCCACACAGTTGGTCGCCAAATTTGATATAGCATGGTGTGGCTATTCGAATTCTAGAAGTTCCACGGCTATTAGGCGAGACTCCGCAGGGAAATTGTGTGGTCATTTCAAATTAAATAACTGGTAAAGTTTGACTGCAGTTTATTTATCACTAATATGCATATACTGTGCCACTGTAATATGTAACAATACTGAGGTAATGAGGCGGCAGTACGGCGTAAATCTCGGAGACTTCTGTACTTGGCGAAAGGTGATCGAATAATGCGTACTGGTGCTGAAGGATTGCCATTTATATAACCTCACTTCTAATTCTCGTATGCCACGATATCTCGCGGATAAAAGGGTTTACAAGTTTAATCCCATAATAATTCTAGTCCTGTTATTGGCTGATTATTCAAGTCTAGCTCGCGTCTTCCTTTGAAAATTCAGTTAAACGAACTCATCGGGTAATTCCCTTTTACAAGCGTTACTAGCTACACCTTAGAGCAGGACAGGCACAAGTACAGCGTCATCTAGATTACATCATTATAAAGTCCCGAAATTAGGCTTTTCTGCATGACTAATCAAAATTTCGATATTAAAATAATAATTTCTGGATTAAAATAAGCTTATAGGCTATTGTAATATCTTATTCCAGCTTCAGTATTTGAGATTCTAACATCTTCTGTTTCAATGTCCTCCGTTCCCGCATGCTGTAGGTTAAGAGGTGTGTAGTTGTTATCAGCCTGCACTATAATCTGGTAAAGCTTTGTACTTTGTTGTACAAAATATCGTTGAAGATTTATAATTTGCCGCTTACAGCAACATTTGACATCAACTAGACCCCGCCCCCCTTTATTCCGTGGCAATATTGGCCTCTCTATTGCTGACTTAAAGTGGAGGACTCTGGCCATCAACACTTGAGTTGCTCTTAATACTTTTTCCAATTCAGTGTCTGGCCATTTAATTATTTCAAATGTATATGTCAAAACCAGGATAGCAAATATGTTAATTGCCTTAAAAGTGTTTTTACCATTCAACAAGGCCTTAAGGATCATAGGTTATTTAGGTATATTTCTGTATATTTCTGTTGACTTTTTCCGGATTTCGATATGGTCAATTCTCTTAGATTGCATCACTCCAAGATATTTATATCGGTCCCATTCTGTCGTGGCCAAAAAGGGGTCTTCTGTATCTGAGGAGCATCGTTTCAAAACGTATTAAGTGCACTCTTGGTCAAAATACAGTTTGATACGATTTCGCCCTATTTCTTAAGCGCTCTTTAACGCTATCAATTCAGAATGGAACATTTCATGTTCTATCCCGTGTTAATTCACCGTCAAAGTTGACATATCGGATCAAATCGTATTATGTGCACGGGAATGACTGGTTCAAAGCGTATTATGTACAACTTTATTTTAGTGCACTTAATACGTTTTGAAACGATGCTCCTCATCTGTTCTACATGTCTGGGATATAACTTTTCCTTTCTCTACGCAAATACATTTATCCAACCCAAATGACATACATATAGAATTTTCAGAAAATCGTTTGGTAATCTGTAGTAAGTCATTTAGTTGTCTTTCAGCCCCTGCAAACAATTTATGTCATCCATATACAGTGTGTCCCACGCAAGAGTTGGTCAATGACCCAGGTTTCTGCGGCAGGCGCAGCTCGAACTCCCGAGCGATCGGGTGAAATATCTACGCTAATGAAGCCGCGATCAGTGTTATGATTCAGGTTCTCACATTTACAGTTGGAATTACAATGAAAATAACCACGTACCTCATCATAAGAGATGTTGGAAATGTCCTCCTCTTGCATCCACACAACATTGGAACCTTTTTAAGAAATTTTTCTTTCACGCGCATAAGTTCAGCTTCCGAGATAGAATTAATTTCTCTTCTGATATTGTCTTTAAGTTCTTCTAATGTATGTGGGTTTGATCTAATTTCTGTTCAGTACGCGCCGCTTGGTTCCTCGTTTACTATCGAGAATCGAACCCGTTTCCCGAAATTTGCTTACAAGTTTTCGCACGGCTTCTCTGCTTGGAGGACGTACACCTGGGAATTTTACTAAAAACCAACGTCTTGCGTCCTTGCAAGATGATGTAATCACATACGAATTGTACATAAATATCCTTTGTTCTATTGTATACATAGGCCTATGTCGTGGCAACAACACATGACACCAGCAGAAGGAATACTGACCTGCTTTGTCGACACAGTCAAGGTCGTGGCAGTTCAACGACACACGTGCCAGATAAATCACATATGTTTTTCTTTGTGAGAACCTGAACCATTACGCCAACAGCGGGTTTTATTAGCATAGATATTTCACCCGTTTCCTTTGTAATGTACGGGAAGTTGACCTATACACTTTATTTTTCAAGTTTCTCCACATACTGTTAGAAGAACTTAAAGACAATATCACGTAGGCCTATCATAAGAGAAATGAACTCTGTCTCGGAAGCTGAACTTATGCGCATGAAAGAAAATTTCCTAAAATGGTGTCAGTGTTGTGTGGATGCGAGAGGAGAACATTTCCAACATCTCTTGTGATGAGGTATGTGTTTATTTTCATTGTAATTTTAACTGTAAATGTGAGAACCTGAATCATATCACCGATCGCGGCTTCATTAGCGTAGATATTTCACCCGATCGCTCGGGAGTTGGAGCTGTGCCCGCCGCGCCGCAGGAACCCGCGTCATTGGCCAACTCTTGCGTGGGACACACTGTACATTAAGTGTGTCAGGTTGTATGTTGACATGTCTCTACCTTTGATTCTATATCCATATCTGGAATCATTCAGCATATTAGATAAAGGATTCAGAGATAAACAGAACCACAACGGGCTTAAATTGTCTCCCTGAAAAATACCTCTCCTAACAGGGATCTCTTCCGATGTAATTTTAGTGTTTCCCAGGTTAACATTCAGTGTAGTTACCCTTAACCGCATCATATATTGAAGCAGGGATATCACTTCAGGGTTGATTTTATAGATTTCTAGTACCTTTATTAACCAAAGCTTTTCTATAGTCTATATATGCCATATAAATATTCCTCAATTTATTGACTGCCTGCTCGGTAACATCAGAATCTATTGCCAGGAGTTCCTTACATCCTTTCGAGCCTTTAGCACATCCTTTCTGCTCTATGGCTAACAAACTGTTTTTTTATTAAATGATTATTAATCTTTTCTGAGAGACATGCAGTCATGATCTTTACAAAGTGCACAAACATGTTATAGGTCTATATTTTGATGGATCACTAGTGTTCTTATCCTTAGGTAAAAGGTACGTAACTCCATGGCACAGGTATGATGGAACCTTTCCTGGGTTTCTTCAAAAATCCGTGAAGCACTTCGCTAGCTTTGCATCCATGGCTGGTAGTCTTCTTATCCAGAAATTATGTATTCTGTCTGGTCCAGGGGCTTTCCATTTCTGAGTTTTATTCACTGCTAAAGTGACATCTTCATCTGAAATAGTCATCCTGTCCATTACCTGCACAATTTCATTCATTTCCATCTCCAGTCTAATCCATGAGACCTTATCATTATGCTGTGCATGTCTGGACCACAAATTTCGCCAATATTCATCAACTTCACTTTGTGCAGGTGGGGTTTCCTCTCCAGTTTCTCCTTCAATGGCTCGCAGTTTATGGTAAAATGCCTTTTGATTATACTGAAAGTGTGAGTTGTTATTTTTCCTCTTTGAAGATTCGCGGTACCTTCACAGTCTTTTTTATTTAACAGCCAACCTCTGATGCAGTGTGTCCAATAATTCCTTTGGTGTCTCATTTTCTGGGTCATATTGGGTATGTTTTACCATTTCAATTTGCAACATTCGGGAGGCTTTCATAACTTTCTTACTTTTATTGCCAGCAATATATTGGGTTATCTGACCAATTTTCTTTCTCAGATTTTCAATATCCCTCAATAACATATGTTCCGATGCTGATATTCTTTCTTCCCCTGATAGTTTTTCTCTTTCTTTATATCACCACCCATATATCTGGTGACTCCACTCCAGCTACAGATATTATATTCTGTATTGCCTCAGAATCACAATGTTCATGCGCCATATGTTCAGCTACATTAGTGTTCATTTTCCCTGCCGCTATGGCCAATTTCTTAGAACTATTTTGCCTGGATAAAGCAGGCCGCTCCATAGGGTTCATATATCCAAACTCAGCCATAGCTGTGTAAAACTCTAACCTTAATCTCTCCAGATCTGTATCATCGCCAATTTGAATATTACTGGATTCTGGATTGTTTAGGTCGTCTGGGTTTGAGTCTCCATCAGGCCTTGGATTCTGGCCATGATTTGGGTCTTCATCCGACATCCATACGTTAGCTCGACTTCTATCTCGTTTCAGTTCTTGCTGTTCTAGTTCCCTCGCAATCTCAGCCTTGATTTCCTCTAATCTGGCAGCGGATATTAGATTATTTTTAATTATTGTTCGTCTTTGATCTGTTAACTCTGTTCAGTCACTTTTACATGGGGAAATCTCTCAACAAATAGTGCAAACAATTCTTGGTGGTAAATATTGATAGTATCTAGTTTTCTAATTTGGAGTAACATCGCATGATATAGGAGTCCACTTCATACGTTGTCTTGTTTTACCTGCCTTAGTGGTCTCCTGGCTTACAGGGGAAACATTTCCAGCAGTTTGAGATTAAGACCATTATTAAGACCTTTTCCTGTGGCACCATAGGGCTGGGTACCGCCATATTATTATTATTATTATTTATTTTTTATTTTTTTTTATTTTTCCGTTGTGCAATTTCTACCAGTTTCTTTAAACCTGACTAATCTCATGTCAAGTCTGGAACAAATTAACAGAGATATTTCACCTTTTGGAATGTGCTGACTAGACTAAACATGCTGACCACACAGTATACTTAATTGATCAATGAGGCTTACACTGCTGACTTGACATACTCACAAGTCAGATGTCTTATCCAAAGTATTATGTAATTCCTGTTTGTATATGTCATGCTGTCAAAATTTTCTCTTTCTTGTTACTTTCTTTTTCTACTTTTTTTTTCTTTCTTTCTTTTTTAGATGCCTGCTATTTAAAATTTGTAAAAAAATTGTTTGTAGCATCTTTAAATAAATAAATGAAATGAAATAATAATAATAATATTAATAATAATAATAATTTTATTATTATTTTTTTTATTATTGTTGTTGTTATTGATGTTATTGTTATTCTCTCTGACCAACTCTGACAGTAACAAATTAGAGTGTATACAAATCAAATTTGTCTCATTATTACGTAGAAAGTTTTTCCAAAATCAAGACTTGCAGTATAGCCAAATCCTAGATTTTCAGCAGGAACAAACACTCCATGATAGACGCATGTCATCTGATGTAAGGTCAAAAGGTCAAAATACTGACCTTACCCTCTCAATACATATTTGAACTAAATAAGTACACTCATGATAATTTCGACACACTATATGAAACACAAAGTCATCATTGTCATGGAACCAAAACAAAAGACAACCTAAAACCACCCATCCACAGACTAACTTTATACGAAAAAAAACTCCACTATATGCTGGTATAAAGGCCTACAACAAACTGCCAGCTGAAATCAAGGCTATCACAGATCAAAAATTATTTAATAGGAGAGTAAAGGACATACTCCTTGAAAAGGCCTACTATTCGGTAGCCGAATATATGAATGACACTTGTTTATGCACTTTAATGTTACTAGTTTTGATAAAATTTATTTCAGCAATTTACTTGTTTTGGTAGAATGTATTTCATCATATTACTTGCTCTGATAGAATGTACTTCAGCATATTACTTGGTTAGTTTAAATGTATTTCAACATGTCACTAGTGTGGATATAGCATTAATTTGTATATACTGTAACCTAACTATGCTCTTGTACTTTTTTTCTACTTTTTTGTACCAACTGACGAGTCGCCTGTTTACGGAGCATTAGCTCATTACATTTAAGCGTATGTGACAATAAAGCCTTATTATTATTATTATTATTATTATTATCTGATGCTAATTTCATAGTAAGTGTTTTTCGTGGTAATATAAATTGTAATTCGGTTTTAGAGAAATCAGGACTTTGAGTCCCAAATTTTAGACACACAAGAAATCATTCATTATTCTTGGTCAAGCAGCAATACACCCTGTTAGTCTTCCGTTGTGAAATTTCTGCCAACAAGAAATTTCTAAAAGCTAAAATATTTTAAATACAAGTGTCTGACCTGGTATCTTTAAACCAGACTAATCTCATATCAAGTCTGGAACAAATTAACAGAGTTACCTTTTGGAATGTGCTGACTAGACTAAACATGAAACTGGATCAATGAGGCTTCTATAGCTGACCTGACACAAATACATGTTATGCATTAAACTCCTCAAATGTTACTTACAAAATCTAAGTGTTTTTATAATTGTATTATTATTGTATTATATCATCATCATCATCATAATCATAATTCATCACCACCATCTCTGTAACATCATCATCATTATTATTATTATTATTATTATTATTATTATTATTATTATTATTATTATAATTATATTTTTTTAAATTATCATCAGCATGGCCCATTACATAGTAACACTACATGCTTTGTTTGCCGAGGCCTCAGTTCGATACTGGCGCTACATTTATTGCTTTATATTCCTGTTCATTTGTACTGTAGGGGTTTGTTAGTAATGAATTTGTCCCACTACGCTATCGATTTGAGGCATCGTTCACATTGATTGATGTATGTAATAATATTGTTTACAATTTACAATGTTTACAATATTTACAATTTTTCAAAGTCTATTGCGTTAACAAATTTGCAGAACTCCTGGATGTGTCTTCTTGCTAACTCTCTCTTTGTATTATTATTATTATTATTATTATTATTATTGTTATTGTTGTTGTTGTGGTTATTATTATTATTATTATTATTATTATTATTATTATTATTATTATTACAACAACAACAACGACCGACAATGGCACGTGTTCAACAGAACAAGAAAATGCTACTCTTCCAGAAAGGTGTTCACGGAACTTCAAAAAGTTTCGTTTTTGTTTCAGTTTTCTGGTTGATTGAGAAACTATTGCCAACCATCACACTGTTATAATCCATAGGGTTGGTAGTAGGAGTTAGGACAAAATAACTACAGTTATTTAAAAAGACTGTTGGCTACTCTTACTGAAACAAAGCTTCCTAATCTTTTTTTTCAAAATGGCATCATTGAACACAGTTGCACCATAAGAGAACAGGATGTTACGCGTCTTGTTCATGAACCATGGGATAGATGTACCGGTATATAGGGAAAAATAACAAAAAATAGGCTTTATTTAGCTAATTATGGTGTTTGTGGTAGTATTTACGAAATTTTCATTATTTTGCAACTTACATTTGCCTGCCAATGGTACCTAACATCTTAATATATCAAGATAATATAATGTTGACCTCAGAATACATCATTTCTCTTTATCGCTAATCAACAAAAACCAACACCTCTGCTTGTAAGTAATAAGGAGAAATGAAACTAAAATTTCAATGATTTTAAATCAGACTTCTGTGCACATTTCTCAATTTGCATATTATAAACCACAGGGATTGGAAATATGCAACAGAACCAGTAAAGATATCATTACATCAATGCATAGTGAAAGTATGGAGCTTCCAGAACATTGGACTACAGCTGTAATACATCCGTTACACAAGAAAGGAGAAAAATCAAATCCAGACAACTATAGAGGAATTTCCCTTTTGGATATCACATATAAGTTTTATCAAGGATTCTATACATTCGCTGTAAAGATCAACTTGAACTGGAAATTGGAGAATACCAAGGAGGATTTAGGCCCTGGAGAAGCTGTCCAGAACAGATAATCACCTTAAAACTAGCAATGGAGTACTACAAGAGAAGACAAAAACAAGTTATAACCTCTGTACACTTCAAAAAAGCCTACGATTTTATTCACAGGTCATCGATGTTGAAGATACTAAGGAATTTTGGACTTCTTCCCAAATTAATAAAAATGATACAATTGTCTCTAACGAACACCAAATCTAAAGTAAAATTTAGAGGAGAAATATCGGAACCGTTTATGATAAAAACAGGGCAAAGACAAGGAGATGGTCTATCACCATTACTTTTCAACTGCGCTCTAGTGTATGTGATGAGGGAATGGTAAAGGAAGAAAATCCTAAAAACATACGAATTGGAACCAAAAAGGATGGAATAAACTTAAATTGCTTGGGATTCGCAGACGACTTAGTGTTAATAGCTAATAACAGTCATGAAGCCAGAAGTCAAATAACTAGCTTACAAAATATATCACAAAGAATAGGGCTTCAGATATCATTTGAAAAAACTGAGATAATGTGGTAACAGACCCACTCGTAACCAATCACATAACAATAAATAACAGGAAAATAAAAATAGTAGAGCAATTTAAATACCTAGGAGAAATTATAACACATAACTTGGACCAGAAACCTGAGTGGCAAGCGAGGACTAATAAAATGATAAAAGCTCAAAAATTAACATGCCTACATACAATAAAAATTGTCTATCGATCAAAACAAAATTAAAACATTACAATTCAGTGGTCCAATCAGAGGTGACATATGGAAGCGAAACTCTTAATATCACCCAGAAGAATAGAATAGACAAAATCCTGAAAGTAGAGAGAAGAATAAGTGGAACATACATAAAAAAAAAATAACAAAAAGATGGACAATGGCGGATAATACCAAATGAAGTGGTGTACAGAGAACTGGATCCTATCACAGATACTATACGGAAAAAAAGGATCTCTTTTTTTGGTCACATTATGAGGACACCAGAAACTCGACTGACAAGAAACATTATAGAGAAACTCTGGAATATGAAGAAAAAGTAGGATGCATTACAGAAATTAGAGAGGATATGACAGAATTAGAGATAACTTTGGATGACTTGAAAAACAAAACAGGAAATTCAAGGAAACTTAAAAATATTAAAATAAGATTTAAGCCAAAAATAGACACACCGGACAATAAAGAGGGTACTTACAGAGGAGGAGCAACAGAGAAGATCGGAACGCATGAAAAACTACTGGACAAATCGGAAAGGAAGAGGACCGAGAAATGATATTGACTGAAGTGGTCCAATGAGGCCATAAAAGAAGAAGAAGAAGAAGAAGAAACCACAGGGAAAGAATATGCTTTGTCCATTTTCTTGATTTTACAGGAGACCTTTTTAAAAGTTTTGTACCAAAAATATGAAACCATGCACTTAATGTTAAAATTACCACTTCATCAGCATTAACTTTACTTCCTTGTTTCAAAATTTTCATAGATATTTTGTGCTATTTTCTTATACTGTAGTATAAGCGCTCTTTTGTTGTAACGTCACTCTTTACAGGAAAAAAGTATGTTCTGTCCTTGAAAATTCAGAAGCCCCTATTATGAGAATGCAACAGTTACAGAGTGACCATCATTTCTTTAAGGACAATCAAAAGGTAGAATGCAGGAGACACTTATTGAACATAAATTTAAATTCAGTGCTGAAGTTAGAACGGAACGGTGCTCCAGCAAAGTAAAAAATCTACTTTTCATTGCTCCGACATAAATGCAGGGAGGAAAAAAATACTTATGAAATCCATGTATACTTTGGCAACAGTTTTTTTTAAAACTAAAGAACCATTATTAGGGTCATGATCTTCTGTTCTTGTCGTGACAGTTGCCTTGCGGTAGATTCAATGCTTACATCACAAAGTTGGTTGCATTGGTTGATATTGTAATGTAATTTCTGTGTGATTAATTTAAAACAGTAATTTGACTATAATTTTTATCATAAAATGAAAAATAATTAAATACCTGCATATAAATTTATGGGTTCCCCCTACAAAAAATTCCAACTTCTGCACTGTTTAAGTTACTATTAATGGAGAATAGAAGATAAAGTACAGAGTTCAATAATCAGAAATTTAATTGGGGCAGTACAAAGCCACGCACTACAATAAAATCATAATACATCATTATATTTCCAAACATTATCTATCTACATTAGAAGAGGAGTTCACTGAAGAATTTTCTTGCCTCCCTTCCGCAAAATTGTTTTAGAATTTGAAGATCCCGATGTAGCTGGAGAGAACAGTTTCATAACTTCTCACACACAAACAAGGAGAAATTGAGGAGTACCAAAATCATGTAATAGTGATATTACTCTAAAACAATGAAAAATAATAAAAAAAATGCATTGTTGGCTTGAAGTTGCAGGTGTTTTTATAGCTACAGGTAATAGATTATTAATTTTGTAGAATTTTGCACTTTCTGCTATTACCAAAAAAAGTTGTCTCTAAGTATTATTAGTATTATTAATACTATTAATGCCTGTATTAACATCTAAATCTCAATTCTAGTGTCCAAGAACACATTCACTAAAGTTCAATTCATTTACAAATACCTCTATGTGAAACCAGTCCATTTACATTAGGAAAGGTAAATACTCAGAGGAATGGTAATGGGAGTTTTGTAATTATAGTCACCTGAAAGCAGCGAGGAGGGTGATGTCTCTGCACAGAGCCAGCAGGGGGCAGCAGCAGCAGCTGCAGCAGTCTTTACTACAACTGGTCCTGGCCAGGAAATGCTGGTTCATTTCAATTTCAACAAGGACAGGGATGGAACGCTATTTCGCCCAGAAGATCATGCAGCTCTTCAAAGGTAAAAACCAGTAACTTGTCTTATCAGTCAATCCGTACTCTGTGTATGAATCAGTGGGGCATCCGAGGGAAGTTTCAGTACAAAAAACTATCTTGTTTCGCTAATATTCCTGTAGAAGACAAAGTGACAGGTGGTAGCCCATCAACCAGACAGCCCTCTAGGAGGAATTACTATGAGATCAACAGAATGGGAATTTTGATCCAAGCCCTCTAAT
Organism: Ectobius pallidus; assembly: GCA_964059195.1. NCBI lineage: Eukaryota > Metazoa > Arthropoda > Insecta > Blattodea > Ectobiidae > Ectobius > Ectobius pallidus. The sequence goes on from CAXKWD010000011.1 coordinate 54,846,085, forward strand.
TTTGCTTGGAGTTCTTTAACATGGTGTAAACTTATTACATGTTATCCAGACATTTAGTTCCTCCTGGACGACTGACGACTTCATTGCCCAGGATTTTTACATCCTTGGGCTGGGTTTGAACCCATGAACCTCTGATCCAGGAGTGATCACACTACCTGTGTTGCCGAGGTCAACCATTGTCTCATATAAAAGCATTAATGACATCTTTTTTGCTGTAAGTTTTGGAAACGTAGCTGTTCAGTTTATAGTTTTGAGGATCTTGTAGATATTACATTTTAAAGCTATGTACAATGTGTGTGTACTGGTGAAATCTTACCATGATACGGTTACAGCTGAATTGGTGAATCAGAAGATGCACATACTGCACAATTTTCTGGTTTAAAAAATGCTTATGCTGATTTCTGCTAGTTTTCAGACAGACACTGTTAATGCTATGGTTCTGTACATATGCATAATCCAGAAGAAAATATTTCAAATGAAAGTTATTCATTATGTGGTCAGACTCTTTCAGCAGTGTTTTGTGTGAAATAGAGACACCACACAAGGGTTAGCCACCCAGTGTTTCAGTCCCCAAGGTGAATGCTATCACATTCACTCATGGTCATGTGTAGTACAGAAATTATAATTGCCCTGCTATCCTCATGGATGGTGGCTATGTCCTCCACGACTTGCAAAAGTTCTTCTTTTATGTTTAGCTTCCTAGCTTCTTACCAAAGATAAAATAAAATGGTGTAGCCCGTAGTTGTTTTCTTAAAATGATTGCCACCTGTCGCCAAATTATGTCTTCACCATATCTTTCACTGACCAATTTCCTATCCATTGGTTCTGTTGGAATATACCCCAAGTAGCCTTCCATAATGTCGCTGGGCATGAATTGGCACTTCTGTTGACTTTAATCCATGTAGTCACACATGAAGTTAAAAGTAGCTGTCCTTCATCATATTAAGGGTAGAAGGAAGGAAGGAAGGAAGGAAGGGACAAGAGCAAGGGAACCTCAAGGTCACTGGCTTCTTCGGCCACTTGCTAGGTTCCTAATAAGGGTAAGGGGTCACTATTGTTCTGCACTTGAGGGGGATATTTCTATAAACAGCATAACATTTATATGGGAAACTTAATGAAAAGTTCAAGTTTGTTAAACCCCTTTGGAAATATGAGGTTATTCAAAATTTTTAAAATTTCAATTAACTTCTAAAGTTGAAGTACGTAGCAGAATATAGTGTTCTACAGTTCAAAAGTAGTTATTTTTCTTCAGGAAGATTACTTGGCAATTTGAAGCTATAGTCATGTTCATAATGTAGAGAGTTACATAATGCTAGCAATAACTGATTTTTTAAAATTTTTGGACAAAGAGCATTTCGAATGTCTGCTCCTCATTTATATATGTGGACAGCTCTAAAGCCCTGATTCTGGATTAATAAGGTTTTAGGGTGCTTAATAATAATAATAATAATATTATTATTATTATTATTATCATTATTATTGTTGTTATTATTATTATTATTATTATTATTATTATTATTATATATTTTATATATATATATATATATATATATATATATATATATATATATATATATATATATATATATATATATATATATATATATTTTTTTTTAATGCCCCTTTGGATCTCTTCAAAGCTAATTGAGATGAAGCAGCAGTTTTTGAAATTTTTTTGGAAAATATACTGGGAACATATGCTGGATTTTGAAGTTGCCTTGATCTAAGTTCCCAATACAATGAACTCTGCATGCTCTTGTTCCAGTTGTTGATTTCTAAGATGAACTATGAAGTCTAAAACTGTAATATAAATATTGATAATATATCGTCATCGTGCCGGCAGAAGCCATTAACTCCAAACATGGCTATTTTGAGTCATATATATACTACTGCATTGATGAAAGGATGCTTTATAGGTGGATAGAACCCAACTAGTTGATATCCCGACCCATTTCCAAGTGACTAATACTTCTAGTTTCACCAAGTCCATGTATGCAATGGTTTGTTCTAACTTTAAAATAGCTGTATTTCAAAACTAAGGGTGACGTGCACCAAACTCATGTCATTTACTCTTTCAGTAAACCTTACTTCTTTAGTTGTAACTACTTTAGTAAGCTACTCTTTTAGTAACGTATTCTTTTAGTAAGTGTTGCAGAGCTCAATTTATAGTTACTTCTTTAGTTGTAAACTAAAGTAGTAAACAATTTTTACTAAAGAAGTAGACGAATTCTGTGCAGAAATGTTAGTGCAGCGCAGGAGAACACATGCATTTCAATTGCCAGTATTAAAATGAAGACTACAAAGGCAGATGCCAAAAGTAAAATATGCTCTAAAAATGTTCCAGAGAGTGAAAAGGAAAGGTTCGCTGAAATAATGAAGATGAATTTGGGTTGTACGAGTAATTACTAATGACAATCATCATATTTTAAAATAGGCCTATTAGTAGTGTTTTATTTATTAGTAATTTCAATTCCTTTAGTTGAATATTTTCAGTTTAGTACCTTATTAGCGTGATTACAATTTTTTGTGCAAACAATTTTTGTATTCTAATGCCAACAGTTGAAATTTCGAGTTGATTTTTATCATAAGAATAATAAAGGTCTAAAATATCTTCAAATATTTACACTGGGTCCGCCCCTTTTTTAACCCGGAATCAGACACTAGTAACCCTCCCATAACTGAATACCAAAACCTAAGCTTGTTTGTATTGAACATTCAATCACTACTAAGCAAATTAGATGAGCTTCAAATTGTGCTTAGTGGCAAGAATTTTGAGGTTCTCTGTTTTTGCGAGCATTGGTGTGATAAAAATACTCAGGATTTAGCCAACATAGGAGGCTATATATGTGCCAAGATGTTCTGTAGGGAGCTATATAGTCATGGGGGTGTGGCCATATATGTTCGGAATAATACTTTGTATAGAGTTATAAATGTAGATGAATTTTGTGAAGAAAAGCATATTAAAGTTGTAGCTATAATGTTACTGACTTTTAAGGTAATTGTTCTCTCATTGTATAGAGCACCAAGTGGTCACATTGACACATTTTTTAGATATATTGATAAATTGTTAGCTTTTATGAGCACTTTTAACTGTCCAATTATTTTATGTGGTGACCTGAATATTGATATAAATTACAGAAATACTATTTGTGCCGAGTTCCTAAATGTATTGAGGGCAGCTAACTGTTATTACGTAAACTCAGCTCCTACCAGGGGCAACTCTTGCTTAGATAATGTGATAACAAATATTCCATATGGCAATATATTTACTGATGTTGATCAGGTTCCATTATCAGATCACAATGCCCTCCGTGTAAATGCAACTTTAAACAACCCTGAATATAAAAATCCTGTGATTTATAATAATATTACGTTTCGTAATTTTAATGAATCCAATATGGCGAGTTTCATAAATGACTTAAATTCAATTGATTGGGGGAATATTCTTACTGGTGACTCCAATAGTTTTGAACATTTTATGGAAATATTTTGTAATGCCATTGATGACTGCTTTCCTCTTATTACAATCAAGCAGAATAAACTTAATAATAAATGCCAACTGGGTTGGTACAAAGATGAACTTAAGGAAAAGAAATGTAAGGTTGCTAAATTATACAACCTATTGCAATTGTCCATACGCCTCAATAGAAATGTTGAGCAAGCGAGATTAATTTACGCAAGTGCACGTAGCAGTTATAAAAAACAACTGAAACAAGCTAAATTAGAACATAATATTTCATACATTGTTAACTCGCCTAATAAATGCAAGGCTGCTTGGACTGTGATTAAGAGTACAAATAAAATTAATGCTGCTCCTCAGATGACATTAACTTCTGATGATTTTAACGATTATTTTGTAAATTCTGTAAAAGATATTTTTGAGACTGTTAAGCCTGATGAAGGTGAGTCAATGAGATTGTTAAGCAATTGTCAATTACCGACAATGCACTTTACATGGAAACAAATTTCCCAGGGTGATATACAAAGAATTGTCTCTAAATTTAAAAATCCTAAATGCAAAGACATATATCACATCAGTGGTGATTTGATAAAGAGAGTGTTACCATATATAATTGTTCCTTTGACATTCTGTATCAACCAGTGTCTTCAAACTGGAATATTTCCAAACAGTCTCAAAATATGTAAGATTATTCCTGTTTTTAAACATGGTGACCGAGATAAGCCCGAGAATTATAGGCCTATATCCATAGTGCCAATTTTCTCCAAAATATTAGAATCAGTTATGTATGCACAATTAATCGAATATTTTGAAAGCAACTCACTATTTTCAAGTGCTCAATTTGGCTTTAGAAGCGGTTTATCCACAAGTAATGCAATTGAAATGATGGTATCTTCTATTTTAACTGGTTTCGAAGGACACAGTGCAACGTCTGCTACATTGTGCGACCTCTCTAAAGCTTTTGATTGTGTGTCTCATTCAGTTTTAATAGCTAAACTAGCTTATTATGGTATCACTGGTGACGAATTGAATGTCGTAAAATCATATCTGTCAAACCGTATCCAGAAGGTGTTCTTGAATGGCATATATTCTAAAGTGGCTAATGTTGAGAGTGGTGTTCCTCAAGGATCCGTTTTGGGCCCGCTGCTTTTCTTAATAATGGTAAACGATCTACCATCTAACATAGATTGTAATTCTGTATTATTTGCCGACGACACAACAATTTATTTCAGCCTCAAAGACCTTAATATGTTGCATGCTACTATGCAGAATTCACTAATGCAGGCCTCTGAATGGTTTAAAGCCAATGGTTTTTGCCTCAATGAGAACAAAACTCAGCACATACTGTTTTCATTATGTAATAATAACAACAATCAAAATGATTTAAGTAATGCTAAGCTGCTGGGAATAACGCTCGATTCTAAGTTGACATGGTCAGCCCATATTGACAACATCTGTGCTAAACTCTCACGGGTGATATATCTACTTAGACATCTAAAGACTCAGATTCCAAAGATATACTTGAAATATGCATACTATGCATTTTTCCACAGTGTTTTAACCTATGGTATTTGTATCTGGGGTAACAGTAATGCTGTACCTAAGGTACTTAAAGGAAGGGTAAACTAAAAAAATACCATTTTCTTATTTTAATCTCATCGCACGGAGCTTTGAATTACGAAACGAATGGTGATCTCGTGAACTTCAGGTGCCCAATATTACGCCTTGTACGGGTGAAGTAAAAAGCTGCTGTGACGTCACACCTGACTAACTCGCTGGCAGGACAACAGCTGCGGTAATGCTCGCGCGTGTGTTTCTAATACACAACAAAGTCTCATTTGTGTTTGTTGTTGATAGAGATGTCTGCAATGTTACCTCATAAGGACAAATCTCGGTATTCACAAATTAATATCACACGAAAAGAAAATGACAAGGAATTATTTAAAGAATTACAAGGAAGAAAAGAAAATACGGAATGGTGTAAATGTGGGCTGTGTATACATATGAAAACGGGCCACGAAAGTGTGTGTTGTTGGGACTGTGAAGTAATTTGTGAACAGAAGGGGGTTGTAGACTGTATAACACGACATTGCTCATTCGATAGCGTTATTATAAATAAATATACACTAGTTGCCAGGCGTTATCAGTTAATACTTAGAGCTAATACAGTTCAAAAACAAAATATTTTTTAAGATACGAACAGAGTCACTTTCAGATTCAGAATCATCTTTTGCGGTAGTAGAAATTTCTGAAATGCTAAAAGAGCTATCTAAATCACAATTTCTAGAAGAAACATTCAATGAATCTGTGCAAACATTGACATAAGTTTCATTTCCTAGTTCACACTGAACGCCTACGCTGTTAGAAACTGAATTTTCGTCATAAATACTAGATTCCACATTCATGATTTGTCCATTCCCGGATACTGAGGGATTACTGTTCAAATCTTGCAACAACTCTCTCATTTCCTTCTTCCTCGAGTACGACGATTTTCTTTACTTCATTGGCGGTGTTTCAGATTTCCCACTCAAAAGAAGTGATAGCACAGCACTTCTTTTTTAAACAGATTGCGGGGTTTCTCCAGATAACTGTTTTCGTAACTGTACCGAAAGCTCGGTATCATTTTCTTCAAAATGTTGTGAACAAACCGTACTGTATTTAGTAGGAACAAATTTTTCTCTTTTTATTTTTATCAGCCATTGCTTATTTACGTTCGGGTGACTTATCTCTGTTGGGAAATCGATGGAAAGATATTTTAAGTGTGTTATCACTCTTCGACGATGAGTTTGTACACCCCACAACACAACAATAAACCATTGTTTGAACAGATACTCACTAAAAAACTGTAACAGTAGACAGAATACTGTGAAATGTCTTTCACCGGGCGAGACTGAGCCAAGCCTTCATCAAGCGTGACGTCACGCGCCCATCGCTTTACAATAAATATATTCGTTTTGTTATTAAATGTGAAGGTGTAAAACATTTCTAACAGTGAATATCATTTCTTAAAAACATTTTCTTTCAATCCGTATGAAGAAAATGATACTGAATTTTTAGTTTACTTTTCCTTTAAGCTACAAAAAATGGCTTTGCGCATAATGACCGGGTCTGCTTACCTTGCTCACTGTAGACCACTGTTTATAAGTGAAAATATTTTAACTGTTATTAATGTGTATATTTATTATTGTCTTCTAAGAGTAAAGAAAAATCTTATAAACCATGTAAACAGGACCCAGATACACAATTATTCTACAAGAAACAATCACTTGCTTCTTGGGCCTCCTGTCAGATTAACAAAATCCAAGAACTCTTTTGATCAGATGGCTGTGTCATTATTTAATAAACTGCCCCAAAGGGCAAATACTGTATCTTTCAGTTATTTTAAAGATGAAGTGTTTAAATGGTTGGCTCAAAACCCATTTTACAATGTTAATGAGTACTTTGAATGCTGTCCTGGTATTTTAAATATCTTTTAATTTTTTATTGTAATTCTAGCATACTGTATTGGAATTTGTATTGTATTTTATCTTGACAATGTCCAGAACATCTTGCTTGATGTTAATGACTACTAATAAAAATATTCAAACATTCAAACATTGCCTAAGGTTTCCATATTCTTCCCCTAAAACAAATCAGTTATTCTACAATAGTTTATAATAACTCTCAATAAAATGAATGATTAATACTTATTGACTGATTAACAATATTAATGAGTAGTACAATTATATTATACAAAATCATGGAAACTAGGGGGATAAAAAGGACAACAACAAAATTAATAAAAGGCATTATCTTGATAACCTTTTTCCAAAGAACACTTAATTTAAAAATATTACCTTATAACAGTAATAATATTACAACTGAGAAATGTAATATTTAAACAAAAATGGTGGTACAATATTTTGCAAGCTATTAACTTCAATAATAATTATGCAGGTGGTTGTGTATTTAAAAATAATTTCAGTGACTACTTCTCTAGATCTTGTGCAGCTTCAACCTCCAGTACCCCTTCTTAAAATTTACTTTCGTCGCTTACATTGCATGCCCTACCACCTGTGGTTCAATTAATATTTGTTAAATCACCAGCCATAATTTTAGAAACACCTGTACAGAAGATTCACAGTCCCCAAATATATTGTAGTCTTGGGGATAGACCTGAGTTCCTGTCAGAGTTGTGTCAAATTGGTTCCGCCATATCTAGCAGCATTTCTACATACTTCTTATGGAACCCAAATCTTTCTCTGTATTTGTGGGCATTGTACAATGTAAAATGGTTTTCTTCTCTCCTTAACTATCATTTTTTATATACCATGGAAAAAAAAAGTAAGTAAACTGTTTATTATTTCAAAAGTAATCACCATAACTGTTAATACATTTATCCCACTGTGAGACAAGTCAGTCAATGGCTTCATAGAAAAATGTTTGCGGTTGCCTACGGAATCATGATTCTACCCAGACGTGCACCTCTTCGTATGAAGCAAATCGACGACCACGAATGTCTTTCTTCATTTCTCCAAAAAATATGGAGAGAGATCTGGACTGTATGGAGGATGTGTAAGGGCTTCCCAGTGAAACTTCTGCAGCCTAGTCGAAACAACTTTGGCAACATGTGGGCGAGCATTATCGTGCAACAGAATGATTCCATCTGCCAACATTCCTGGGCGTTTGGATTTGATGGCACACTTCAGTTTTTGCAAAGTTTCCTGCATACAATGTGCAATTTTCCATATTTTTGGAGAAATGAAGAAAGACATTCGTGGCTGTCGATTTGCTTCATACGAAGAGGTGCATGCCTGGGTAAAATCATGATTCCACAAACATTTTTCCGTGAAGCCATTGACCGACTTGTCTCACAGTGGGATAAATGTATTAACAGTTATGGCGATTACTTTTGAAATAATAAACAGTTTACTTACTTTTTTTCCATCTGTCTCATTTTCATTTGACTGCCCCTAATAATAATTATAAACAGTAAAACAATTGAATCATTATTAAATGGTCAACTTATAAACACTTATAGCTCCACTTACGCTCATTTTTGTGAATTTTTTATTTAATAATGATTAATGTGCTTTCCTTGGTTAAGAGGTGGTCCTGGAATCTTTTCCCTTCATTACCATACATTTGTGAGGGCTAAATGCACAAGTTCATATTCCGTGATCCTTCCCAATTCAGACCTGATGCCCCTGAATTGTTCTGCTTGTGATTTCTATCTACAGGGAAATTAAAAAAGCAAGGTCTACAGAAGAAATCACATACGATTGTAGAGTTAGGAACATCAGAATGGAATTATAATTTAAAAAACTCGTTCCCCTCTATTACCGATCGCATGGGTGTAGTTGCAGTCTTACTCAACTGAGCGACCATACTGGGCAGCAGAATTCTGGGGATTGGGGGAATTAGCTTAGAACACTCCGTATTTATTTATTTATTTAGTTCACTCAGTAGTACGGTCAGAGGCTGTCGAACTCTTGGTAAATTTCAGAGAGAAGTCAACATATTAATTCTAAACAATGTAATTTAGTTTTGTTTTTCATCGTAGTAACTAGAAATCTTAACTGGAGTTCTTTTTGATACTTGTAACCCATAGCCTAACTTCTTGTAATTATACGTTTTTCTCTTTAGTATTCGTTAGTATAATTTTAAATATCTTATGCTATAATCCTATTTATTTTCTTTAGTATTTTTATTTTTTGTAATTTAATGTTTTATAGCACATTGTAATAATTTATAAATTAATCTTAAATTTACATTAGGCATATAACAAACTTGTAGAGTGTTTAGGCTTACATGTTTTTAATAGCTATGTTAGTGTTTTGTATTTAAGTATTAAGTATTAATTAATTATCTATAATATGTATATGTATTACGTAACTGTAATGTAGTTTTTGACTGTTAGAGTGGAAGAGAAGGCCAAATGGCCTTAGCTCTGCCAGAATAAATAAAAAGAATAAATAAATAAAAGAATAAATAGCCTAATAATATAGAGTGAACCACCTTGCACACAGTGACAAGATAAGAGTAGTCATACTGTAACACCAGAGCTTCTTTTCTGTTGGAGCGGAATGCATTGGAACAGCGTTCCACCTCCTTTTCTAACCGTTTCCTTTTTGAGTTATAATTCTCCCAAATTTTAAATAGCGTTTGAACTAACTGCCAAGCCAGCCGCCAAATTAGTGTACTCCAAGTAGATTGAATGTTATTGATATGTTCCGCCTATATAACACTATATATTACAACACTCAGCTGAAGTCTACATGAGGTAAGGAGCAATTAATTAACAACACGTGTTATTGAATTTGATTTTTGTTGTGTTCTTGTAAACGTATTTTTATTATATTAGATTTAGTCTATCACATAATCATATAAAATATTAAAATAACATTGAGCTCAATGTGTTGTCAAATTAGCTATTTACAATAATTAGTAATAAAATTATGAAGTTAACCTTGTCACAATATTTAAAATAAGAATTAAAATTAATATATATGAAATTTAAACTGATAAAATATTCTAATACTTGTCAATTGTTTTAAAATATCACACAGATATCTGTGTATGTCAAAAAATGATAATTGTCTTCTTGGATAAAATGCACTTAGCTTCTTTCTTCTTGTATTTGTGTTGTGTGACTATTATTATTAGAGAGTCAATTATAACAATATCATATTGTGAATAACTGTAATTTTGTGCTCCTTCTTCTTGGAATAGCTTAATGGATCTTGAGTAGTGTAGTGAACTTATCTCTTGTAATCTTCAGCTTTCGTTGTTTTTCAATATATTGAGATGCATTTCGACGTCATATGCGTCATCATCAGTCACGCCTAGAATATAAATATTTTGGATATCAAAAGAATCTCATGTAGAATTAATTAAAGGATAAGACACTTCGTTAATAAAATAAATTTAAATTAGTCACATTTTAATTTTCACTGTTGCTATATTAGTGTGATAATGGAATGTATTTATAATTTCAGACTCAAATAAGATATTGCATAGTCTCACTTTATGTGAAATGTGCAATTTTTAGTAACTTCAGTAATATTTCCATACATTATGGGCGTTTTGCTCCTGTAACCCACAGTCCTACCCATAGTTCCACTACCTTTCCATCCAGAAAAAAGCATTGGGTAACATTGCTGAAATAACACTTTTAAAAGTTACATGCAGCAGAATAGAGAATTTAGTTTAGTTAATCACCTTTTGGTTTACAATCACTAAAAATTTAATTTAAGTATAATTACATTGCAAAGGCCTATCTGTTCTGAATATTTGAAAATATTCTGAAAATAAAATTGTGAGAAAATTGATTTAAAATATCGAACTACAGTGATATTTAGTTACTGAAACTCTATAAATATGACATCATTATTGCCACTTCCAACTGTCTTATATCTTAAGCAGCCCATAGACTATCAATATTATTGTGCAATAATATTGCACAAAAAATTGAAGGTTGCCCCTAGACAGCAGAGTGATACTGTACAATGATTATTTCACTCTTAACTTCTGACAAGGGAACATGTTAAGTGATGTTGAATTAAGTTGACTTTATACTTGAGATGAACAAAAAAATTAAGGGCTGGTACAAAAAAAAGAGGTTTACTTACTTACTTACTTACTGAATGGCAATAGACAATTCCTCAGCAAGCTAAAGGAATATTATCTATTTTATGGAACCCGAAGGTTGATTGCCGCGCTTACCTGAGCCCGCCATTCAACCCTATTCTGTGCTAACTCCATCCGATCATCCCTCGCAAATCCTACTTCCCTTAAATCTATCCTAACATTGTCCTCCCACCTACGTCTAGGTCGTCCAGGTTGTCTTTTCTTTTTGGGTTTCCCAGTCAATACTTTTGAGAAATGTCTTTCCTCCCCCATGCACGTAACATGTCCAGCCTATTTCATCCTCCATGATTTAATTAACCTTACTATATCTGGTGAAGAGTACAGGTCATGAAGCTCGTCGTTATGCAGTTTTCTCCAGTCCCCATTTCCATCTCTCTTAGGCCCAAATATTTTCCTAAGCACAAAAAGAGAGGTTTACTTATAAAAATTTATTAAGCGATTTGAGACTAAGCCAAAGAAATGATTTTACATCTTTCTGGGCATGGACAATCTGTCATTTGATGAATGTTAAAATGATTACGTCTGCTATTGAGAAAAGAAACACTCATTTGCGAGAAGCAGTTCCTCCAAGTCTAAGCCAACATTTGTTGATTACTCTACGCTACTTAGCTACAGGAAACACTGTTGAAGACCTAAAATTCATAAGTACTATATCTCCACAATCAATTGTCGTAATTGTGATGGAAACTTACAGAGCTATAATACAATCCTTGTTTTGTAAGTTGGTTACATTCCAGAACTTTCTTTCTGTCCTTCCCTTTTTAGCCATCTCACAAATTTTAAGTACAGCGATGTTTACTTCATGCTGTTCCAGATAAAACTGAACAAGTATTGTGCAATATTATCCACAGACTGTATGTTTGTTTTTAAATTGCACAATAAATATCAAACTGATTTGAATTTACAACTGCACAACCATTTAATATCATCCACAGACTTATCAGTAATATTGCACAATACAACTTATTTAACCATAATGTTGATAGTCTAGGGGCTGATGTAGAATATTGTGGTCATCTTTTCATAGGCTATCGTTGATTCACTTATCATAAGAAAATTAATTTTTATCCAAATTAACAAACATTTCTCCCATTTTAAGAATATTATCATAAGCTCAACTATTGTAGTAACATAATTTACCCGTACTTGCTGTAATGTTGGTTTATTCAGAATTGTAGCTTGTATTGTATTAGATACAGTGTAAAATGAGGATAATACCACTTGCCTCAAAAAAATTCTATAACCTGTGTTTCCATTTAAAATGTTGGCATTCGTGTGTTGTGCAGGTCATCTATAGCACAGATTGGAGAATTCCTGCGCATGAAGAATCTGAATATCATTGATGGACCTGGTCCCACCGCAACTCTAGTCGAAGTGGCTGCAGCACCCACGCCTAGATCCTGTGAGCGCTGTGGCAAAATATTTAACACCCTTGAAGAACTCCATTCTCATTCACCTTGCAACTGCACTACAACTTTGGAAACAGAGAATGCAGTTGCAGACAAAAATGCTAACAACACTGCAAACAACGGTGGCAGCTTCAGTTGTGAAATTTGTGCAAAGCTCTTTAAAAGAAAAGAGCATTTGTTTCAGCACAGGAAGCTGCACACGGGGGAGAGACCCTATGTGTGTGTGTCCTGTGGCAAAGCGTTCAGTCGCAAGGAACATTTGGTGAGGCACGCTGTGTCGCACACGGGGCAGAAGATGCATGGCTGTGACCTGTGTGGTAAAAGCTTTAGTCGAAAAGACAACTTACACAAACATAAAAAGACGCACGGTATAGCTGGGCCATACATTTGTGAAACTTGTGGCAAATCATTTGTTGTGAAACATTATTACTTGATGCATCGTGGTAGTCATGGTCCCAGTACACCAAGCACATCGATGGCAAACAGCGATGGGAGTGGAGATGGCAATGGAACCACTGCAACTCCAGAAAATCCGCTTCCTTACAGGTGCGACATCTGTAGCAAGGGCTTTGCTATGAAGCAGTACCTTATCACACACAAACAAAGGCATGTGAATAAGAAACAGCAGCAGCAACAGCAACAAGTTGCAGCAGCAGCAGCAAACTCTCCAAATCTAGTGCCGTCTCAGAACAGCCAGGTTCAGGTTGAGAGTGAAACATTAAGTCATAATAATGTACCTTTAACAACTATTAACAACACGGCTCTTCTGGCACCAAATATACTGCACCATGTGACTGCACAGCCAAATGCAGGGAATGCCATGATTCAGGTGTCGTCAGCAGCAGCCACGGCCTACCTCTGTGCTCCTGGTACCACGGTCACCAGCGAGCTCCTAGAGACATACAGGCGTTTGCATTCTGCATGATAGTGAACGCTTGCCATTTCGATGCGGAGGGTTCTTTTTATATCATGGTACAACATATTTTTACTAGTTGACCATTCCGTTGCAATTCTGAGATCTGACATTGAACTGGTGGCAGTTATACAAGGTAAGAGGTTTGCATTCAGTATAGTTGTGTGTGTTTGTTACCATGCGCAAAAAAGAAGGAGCCTGCACACAGTACCACAGGAAAAAAGAATGCATTTTTTAATCATCTTAGGGAAAGTTTAAGCAAAACTATTGACCATGTAAGGATATTTACCCATACTCAACAAACTTTCTAAGAAAAGGACCACATCTTATCTCTTATTACCATAACAAGATTTCATATTTACCCAAATATAAGCCATACTGCTTGTCTTTAGCTCCATAGTACAAGGAGGAAATGCAATCATCCCCACAGTGAAGTAATTTGGCTCGTTTTGATAAATTTATATCCTCATTTCTTATGTGACATAGGCCTCAAATCAGAAATAACTATCAAGTGAATTAAATTATGCAGAAGATGGATCTCCAATTTCAAATTATGCTACTGTGTACTATTAGTAACCATTTGGGTTATCCGGGTAGTGCTGCGTTGATTGTCGGTGAGCCAACAAAAAGCCTTGAAGAAGACAGCAATATGGCTGTGGAAATGTTGGTTCACTAACAATCAATGCAGTGCCATCCGGTCTGTCCAGGTAGTTATGACTCCGGCTACGGAAGCTTACAAATCATTGGTTATCAATTGGTTATTGAAGTAGTGGAATTGACCCTGATAGATCAGTGATTAATGCTGTGTGGCTAAGAGTGCCCTCATATGCAATTTTAAGGTACAGACATTATATTATGTTGGCCTTAATAAAAAGAGTGGCTTATATTTAGATAAGTACAGTAGTTTTGTTTGATAGATTTACTTCTTTTCAGTTAACTTGTGTACAGTAATGGTTTTTAGATACAAACGACTAACACTGTGAGTATGCACATATAATTTATAATTTTCGTTCTTTTAGATTGGTTCATCTCGAGAAATTACTGAAGGAAAATGTAATTGAATCATGAATCACTAGAGGTCTTTTTGTGTATGTATGTATGTACGTATGTTTCTTTTATTAAGATTTCTTCCTGTATTATCAATTTATCATAGTAAATATACTTATGAATACATGTAGGCTACTTCACTAGAAAGGTCTTTTACCTCAGAGCATGTTTCAAGACCTTTGTCTCATCATCAGCTGTTCTTGACTGCCAGGTTTTGTGCTTCCCCAGGGTGGTGGATGTCTGAAATTAATCAGTTTTCCTTTGTTTTTGTAGATGAACAATTTTTCTCAGTAGCAGAGATCAGCTGACTATGATATGAAGATCTTGAAACTTATGTTTTCATGTAAAACACTTTTTTGGTGAATTGTATGTGTTCATAAGTATATTAACTGATAATAAATCATGAAAAGCTGTTATGTCTCCTGTACAGTATTAAAATGTCTTTTAATTTGATTCTTTTTCAAATCAATATTATTTTTATTCAGTAAAACAGGAAACATTGATATAAATACATTTTAAATGTTGGTTACTTTCTTCATTTACTATTGATTCTATATCATTTTAACAGTAAAAGGAAAATTAACTTCCTTTAGCAAAATATCATTGTAAAATGATAAAATTTTGTTGAATTTAAAATGTATTTTAATTTAATCAGTAAATTGAGCATGACAAATAAATTAAAAATCTTCCAGTGGTAAAACCCTACTGTTAAATAGTAAAATCTTTTCCTGACTTGGCATTTGTCAAGGTGAATTTTTATGTTTGTCCGGTAAATGATAAAATAATGTGAAGGGTGTCTTTTAACATAATTATTACTAGGGCTCAGATTTTTTGGTAAATATTTAATGTGCTTATTGGTATGAATGTGCAATCATAGACATCTGGACATTGCCACCAAAGCATGTATTCCAATGTTTATTTCACATACGAACTTAAATATTTCCTAATTCATTTGTATTGGGTTTAGGAAATAGTTTTTAATAAATTCATTTTACCTTCACTTACATCACCTATACAGCACAAACATCACCATACTGTAAATAAAACATACCATAAAAAGGAAGACCCTAAGAAGAGGTATAGTTACAGTATCATTTATTGTCAAAAACAGCTTACGGGGATGGCATAGTAAGCACGCATCGTATACAAATACTGCATTCATACACAAATGTTATCGTTATTTAAATATTGTTACAAAGTAACCCTCTGGAAGTGGTGATTTAGCATTATTTTGTATATTTTGATGAATTATGCGAGTTAATGCAAAATGCAATATGATATGATACTTCCTGATGTAGGAATTAAAAAGATCCTCCATACATTTGTGTCTGCAGGGGTTTCCAACAGTCATACGGAGTCATGCATGTTTAGCACACCTGATATAGTAACATGAAATTAGCTGCACATGCATGACTCTTATTAGCTGGAAACTACTGCAGAACCAAACCTACCAGCTATTATAGACAATTAGACGTGACACTGGCATGAATAAATAATAATTTATACAATTATAATCAATTTTATTGACAAAGAAAATTGCAAAACATAATTTAAATTCTTGCAACAGCATAAAATCCCTAGTTCGAACAATCTTACATTGCACATGTTTTCAAGTACTGTTATCTTCTGTGGGAGATCTATTCATCCAATTATATCCTTTTCACTTCAAGTAGGTAACTTCGTGATTTTAAAGATTTCTCCATTGCTCCTTTATCAACAATCATTTTATTGATAAATTCACGAGAAATAGCTTGCTTAAAGAGTCGTCTTGTTATAAGAGAGAACTCGTTTGAATGTAAAATGGTTTCTTAGGCTTCTGAGAAGCCATTATACATTCTCAACACTGGGAAAGCCTCAAGGCAGACGTACAATTCAGTTTAAACAAATCCTTGGAGAACTATCACACCAAAAGATCAAATTATGGGGGGGGGGGGGGGAAAGCAAAATAAAACCAGATTTGTCACTTTCTGAAACAAGAGGTTATGGAGGAAAAATAACAATAGGTGAGTGAAAGAGTCTCCTCCTTTTGATCCATTTTGATATTTTAGAAAAATCGCATGAAAATATGCATGGAGTATTCTTTATGTATACAAAATTGTCTAGTTACCACTTTCAGTGCATTACAAGCTTCTTGTATTATTCTCCTGTCGATCAACCTAGTTCCAACAGGACTCAAATTGCTGAATCATCCGAAAAACATGACATTATTCCAGATTCAGTAAGTGAAGCCTTATCTGGTTATGATAAAGCTTGTGATGCATTGGAGGTGGTGACGTTGAATGAAAGAGAGTACATATGTTTTTTCCAAAGATCTAAATGGACTGAAAGGAGGGAGACTCTCTAACTAACCTATTGCTGTTCTCTCTCCTCCAGGATGTCTTTACTCCATTGGTGTCAAAACTGGATTAATTTTCCTGCTTCCCATCATATTTGGCCTTTTACTAGTTTTGCAAGGATTTGTTTCGTCGACCTGAGTGGTGCAGTTAGTATCACACTGGCTTTCTGTGCCCAAGGTTGCGGGTTCGATCCCGGCTCAGGTCGATGGCATTTATATGTGCATAATTGTGACAGGCCCATGTCAGTAGATTTACTGGCATGTAAAAGAACTCCTACAGGACAAAATTCCGGCACACCAGTGACTGTCACAGGCCTAAATTGCAGTACATCCCCGTTGTTAAATAACCATATACCAACCAACCAAGGATTTGTTCCAACTCCTGTCGAGGTGGGCTGGTACAAGTTCTGACAGGGTCATGCCAGGAAGGCTCTCACGTTATTTTTTTCATTAATTTCTTTCCTTCCCTTCTCTTTTCCATTCTTTTCAAATGTCTTTTCTCTTCAGCTTCCTTTTATGGTAAACACTCACCACTGCATCCCTATCTTCATTCTTCTCACATCCATTCAGACTGGCCATCTTTACCTCTTCTTTTTTAAGGAGTCTAACTATGACACACTATATCAGGCCTTTCCAACTCGAGCACTCTGCGCTGGTGCGCACCATCGCAGCACCCAACGGCAGCCCGGTGATCTCCTTCCCCATGTCGCTATTTCATGTACGTGCGTCAGACAGCATAATGGATAGCTGGCCTCGCTTTCTTGGTGGATGTAACGTCTTATTTAAATGATTTAAATATTTAGTTGCAAGGGAGAAATTATTTAATTAGCACCATGTGTGACAGAATTAAGGCTTTCAAAATGCATAATTTATTATTTAAAGAGCAACTTAAAGCCGGAAATTTGACAATTTTCCTTCATTAAAATAATTAAATTTGTCTATTTACGAAAACTTCGGATTGCATCACACGTTGTTACAGAAATTGCACGATGAATGCAATGCCCATTCAAAGAAATTGATTATATGGCACCTCAACTTGAATATTTATGACGCCATATTTTGTCCTGAAAATCACCATCATGTTTCCAAACAGAGGTGATAAAAGTACAGGTGCTACTACTACACCGGCGATTTGCTTTCATTTTACAATTTCGTTCATCCACAGAAATTTCCCAGACTTCACGCACTTGCTTAAAACTTATGCCAGTGTTCGAGACAACTTATGCATTACAAATTTAAATAAAAGTAAAACCAGAACTTCTGTGTCTGATGTTGCCTTAGAGGCTGTACTTTGAATTTCTATTGCCAAATCGATTGTACGAAATATTGGTAAATTAGTTACGGCAAAACGATGTTAACAATCTACTTAAATTCTAAATGCTCACAAACACAATATAAGTAGAGAATAAATTGTGTGTTTATGTGTTCACAAAATTGTTATTAATAATGTTTTCATAAGCTGAACGCTGGCTAGACCTGTGGAGCTGCCTCTGGTGCTACAAGGGTGCTCGCCTGCGCCGTGGAAGCACCTGAGTTGGAAAGGCCTGCACTATATCATACCCTCTTCCCTTCTGGGATTTCTTAAAAAATGTAGACAGTGTACTGAGTAATAAGGTGTTACAGTATAGTCCTGCAAACTCTGCCTAATATGAGCCATAAACACTCAGTTTCCGAAATACCAAGTTACCAGGGAAAGGGCTTAAAATATAACAGACACCATTAAAAACATGTTAATATGGATATAGTTACTCTTATATAAAATAAAATATATGTCAATAGTATACTAGTGTCCTATACAGTACAACCGGGATTGTAGCAGTTTTTATTTTTCCATCATGGTTGGCGAGTTACCGAATGTCGAGTTTGCAGGACTCTACTGACCCAAGGTATCATAAACATACTTAGTAGTGTGTACATGATTTATGATTATGGTTATAAACACTCAATACCAGATATGGCCCACAACAAACTATGCGTTATTAAATATGACAACTCGACCTTTTCTCCACTTGCAACTTTTAGCTACTCTGAGTCTGACTTCGTACTAAAAAACGTTACAAAGTGAAGTGTATGCAACAAACCTCCACTCTTTGTAATGACTTAGAGTATCAGGAGAATAAATTGACCTTTCAAAATGTGAGTTGTAGTTTGTGAATTAATTGTATCATTAGCACTTAAAAAATAATTGTATCCCTGCTGGGTCTCTAATGATTAACGTGTTACACCAACATGTTGCATTTTACATGTTAAGTGTTTATCAACTTGTTGGACGTATACATGTAAATGGTTTGCCAATTAACAGCTGACTCCACTCGAGTGTTAAACTAGGCATGTTATATTCATTTGTCAGCAGTTCAATAATATGGATGCTGAGGCAAGAAAAGCAGTAGGCCTTGTTATTTCTGTGATTGCTTTGACAGGGAAATAAAATATAATAAATTGAATGCTGGAGTAATAATATTGGTTCCTTTCATAAAATACATCGCAGCAAATGCAAGCAAACCACTTGGAGTGGTCTATTTCATCTATTCCATTTCCAGATTTCCTACTTTGCAAAATTTTTCGAAGTTCTTGTCTATGCTGTGAACAGTGGGATGAAGTCTTTCTTTTTTTCTTTCTTCTCTCATACAATGAAATATTTTTGTCAATTTTATGTAAGAATCTACCTTCTTTTCCTTATTGTGGTGCTCCATCAAGAATTTTTAACACAACTAAATAAAAACAGACCACTCCACAATTTTCAACTAACCAATAAACATAATACGATTTCACACAATTTAAAATGGATACTGGTAGGAAGTTCTCGATTGCTTTTTGTTAATGGAAATTCCCAAACCAAAGAGGATATCACACGACTATTCGATTGACTTAACATGTCCATTTTTTCTGAAAAACAAATTAACATCTTAAAATGTTTAGTTCAACAACTTGGGTTTGCATGTCAAGTCAACTGGAACATGGAATTGCAATATATGAGGGAGAATCAAATGAAAACCGCAATTAATTTTTTCCACTATTTTATTCAGGAAAAACGTTTGCTTGTAAGTTATTTTCTACATAGTCCCCTCCCAGTTCAATGCACCTATGCCATTGGATAGGAAGAGCTTTGATACCACATGAGAAAAATTACTTTGGTTGACACTGTAGCCACTCCTGCACCATCGATTGGATGTCTTCATCAGATTTGAACTTCTGCCCTCCAAGGAGATCCTTAAACAAACCAAAGATTTGGAAATCTGCTGCTCATGCAACCATGAAAACCATCGATGACATGCTTCAAGTGCCTCCCACATCTGCCATACTTGCCAGGTTTGGCACCATCAGATTTCCACATCTTTAGTCCATTAAAGGAGGTCCTTGGAGGACAGAAGTTCAAGCTTGAGTGCCTACAGTGTGAACCAGAATAATTTTTCTCATGTGGTATCGAAGCACTTCCTATCTGATGGCATAAGTGCATTGAACTGGGAGGGACTATGTAGAAAAATTATATACAAGCAAACATTCTTCCTGCAGAAAAATAGTGGGAAAAAAAAATTAATTGTGGTTTTCATTTGATTCTCCCCCATTCATGTAAATTTCAACATGATAAACTTGACATGTTGGTGTTAAATGTTAATCAGTGGAGACCCAGCTAGAAGTGCCGTGAAATCTGAGCTTTAGTTATTACATCCTATGTTTAGTACCCATTGTACATAATTTTAACACTGGTTTTAAAAAATGCATTTCTCCATTCGTTGAACCAAAGTGTACATGACATATGTATATACACACAGCTACACTTAGGCTGCAAGTATTGAGAGTTGAATTCCGTTCGTGTACAGTAAGCAGAATATTTTATGTGTGTCCTCAATCATGTTATGATTTATAAATATTTTAATGACAATTTATTATTTAGCAGATGCTCACCCAGTGCAACAGATCAGTGTGTTCACTACAACATAACAAAGTTAGAGTGTAGTCTAATAGAATCTGTACAGAAAGTGAAAGTGAGTTGTGCAGAAAACACAAAGACTACCCTCCATTCACAGATTTGAATGGATCAATTACCTTCTCTCTCTGTATGGATTCTATTTCTTCTCTTTGTTCTTCTTGTAAAGAAGAAACTCTTTAAATTTTCACAAATATACTGATATTTTTTATATGAATGTTATTTTAGTAATAATTTTTTAAGTTTGTAAATTTAAAAATTTCCAAAAATAGGCAAGCTCAGTTTATTGAAATAAGTTATTTAATTGCTTTGTAGTATTAAGACTGGAAGTATCATGTACCACCTGCTTATTTCCATGACAATTGAAACAGTGTAAAATTTTGAAAAGTTTGTGGCAAAATTGATATAATGGTCCAAAATGAAACATAAATTTTTATCAGAGATATAGCAAGGGCCATGCATGGTCTTCTTCTCCTTGTAAAATCTTGCATGACTTGCCGGGAAAAGGAGAGCATTATTTTCATGGCTGATGCCTTTCTGTTACCAAAAGGATGATTTTCTGGGAAATTTGGGTCTCTCTTGAGTTAATGCTACATCCAGCTATTTTCTTGCTGTATTTCTGCATTTCTATATTACTGTAATGGCCATCGACAAGTTGAGAATGACACAGGAAGGAAAATAAGTTGATAAATTTTATAATTTAAATTAGTTCTAAGTTCATTGACTGTTTTTCCACATAGTCACCACCATGGTTCAGATATTTATCTCAGTTTACCACTAGATTGGAGATAAGGCTGTTGTAGAATTCAGACAGTCGAGCAGGAGCAATGCCAGGAATCATGCGGCAAACAGGACCTCCGCCCTACTGTATTCATTCAGAAGTATTTTCATTATGAAGTACAGTAAACCTGTCTTAAAGACCACCCCCTTTAAAGACCAATTTCTCTAGGAACCGACAGTAAAACCCATAAGGCCATTGTTATTTGTACCCCTATTAAACGACCACCCCTCTCCTCAACCAACGACCAGAGTTTCATTTGCGTTAAACTCCTCTATAATGACCAAAATCGTAAAAAATATTTACTCAAATGATAGGCATTAATCAGCATTTGAACAGAAATACTGATGTGGGCACTGCAAGACGTCTCTTCAATTTTCAAGGGTGATGGACAGAAAAGTGCATATGGTTGAACAATGCTTTGGGCTGTTTTCCCTTTCGCATTTTGGGAAATACCTTACAGTAGACAGCGTACAAGTACTGTACAGCGCACGGCGTGAACAGGACACATTCCAATCTCCTACCTCTGACCTGCTTGTTTCAATACCCTTAAGAATTCATGCCTTTATTATCTACATGATCGCAGTGACTCGGAGGGGTAATTCTATTTCTTATGAAAACATTTATTCAGTGGACATGAGGGGGTTTCTGAAATTCTCGATTCAAAGAAACGTGCTGGACGAGTCACTTTCATTTCCTCCAAGCAAAATATAATGTAGTGAAAATAAACGTATCTTTCTTTTCCTGGAAAACACTAACCTGTTATACTATAAATTGAGCTTGGTGTTCTTGGCCTGCATAGTTTAAACTGTCTTATTGTTTTGCTGCAATTTGAAATACAGTAAAAGTAAGTGATAATCAACTGCGTGTTACATAATACACCTACTGTATTGTATCGTATTTATTCTATTGTATTTTCAGTTTCAAGACATAAGAATGCATTCCCCCTATTAAGAGACCACCCCTCTTAAAGACCACTTTTTTCGTGGAACCAGCTATGGTCGTTATATAGAGGTTTTACTGTATGTACTGTATAGTTTAGAACATAGGTGAGCAACTGAGGGGAAACGTATTAGTCCCCATCCCTTGCTGTGACGTAAGAAACCTGTTCTTCATGTTCAGTGTCACGTCGAAACTGCTGTATGCTGACGTCAAGGGCGGCTGTAGTGGGAGAAATTCCCCTACCGTACAGTGACACGATGTATACCAGTTGCGCACCCATGGTTTAGAACTTTCCCCAGTGTTTACCATGCATTCAATCCACTGAAGAAATATTCCTGGTAAAGCAGAGATTCATTTATGATGATAATGCAAAAGCCCCTCTCTTAGGGTAGTTCCATGTTCAATCCACCAAATCCCACAAGTATTCCTCGAACAGTTGGTGTTCTGGAACAAATGCCTCTATTCAGAGGTGACTTTATGGAAAAATAGTAAACAGCACTTAGAACATGGTCTGTATTTTAGTTTTCCTGTATAATTATTATTGTGGCTATAAAAATAGAGGCAGAGAATTTTGAATTTGCCCTCATAGAAAGAATGAAAATGGTTTGATAAGGAGGTAGTAAGATTTTTAACATTTATGTTTGAGACTGTAACGGCTACTTGCAAGTTAAAGATTTTGATATGTTACAGCAGCAATGAAAGGTGAAACTTTCTTAATTCTTCAAAAAATAATTTGGCTAGGCCTTCTTTATTTGAATAAGTACAGGTTATCAGTCTCTTCTGGTGCATCTTAATTATCAAATCAAATTAGTACTAGATCAAAAAAAGTATTTCCTTTCGAAAAATTGTAAACAGGGCATCATGTGTGTGTTTGACACACATACACACACATATATATATAAGGGTTTAAAAAAACATGGTTTACAAAAAAAAAAATTAGAACCACAACTCTTTTTGGGGAAACACTCCACATTTTCAAGGACATAATCTGTAAGATGCCTGTAAGCCTAAATGTGCATTGAAGTTCCTGACTATTATAAAACTATTAATAATACTAGTAACTAAAATGTTTTGGCATGAGCTTTCCTGTTGTTACTTCACTCTCTGTGACATTTGAAGTTTCAAGTGATATGGTAGCAAGAGCCGATTGAATGTAGCAAAGGAGACATGGACTTAATGTTGAAAGGGATTTGACTCCTTGTTAGAGCAAGCTTTTTAAATTTAATGATGCTTTATTCCCTCACCCCATAAATTCTTAGCTCTGGAATATGATGAATTTGTTTGCAGAATACTGTAGTTTTGACAATATAAGACATACTTAATTTTAAGAAATTTTTGGTCTTCAATTTGCAAAGCCATTTAAAAAATAATTTAGGTGCTAAGTTAAGAGCCTCACAATACCATGTTTGACGTGAATGTCTTTCAGTGGGGTCAACCATTAAGGGTAATCATAGGAGAGAGATTTCATTGAGCGCGATGAATCAAACTCTGCCTAGCTCAGTTGGGAGAGCGTTAGCAAAATGCTTTCAATTCCCATTGTCAGAGGAATTTTTTCTTCTGAATATTTCTCATGCATTGTTAAGAATATCAGATTCCCAACCATCACATGTTTCAAGAGTATGGCACCAATAACTTTTTAAGGTGTTGTTTATTTTAAATTGTACTAAAGGCATAATACTTATTCCTCTGGTTACGATAATACAGAGATACTTTTCTTTATGCAAACAATTAATCAAGGGAGCTCAATCCCCTTGCTTGTACATGATCACCTGCTAACCAGACCTGCGTGTCTGCGGCACTGTCCAATGCTTATACTCATGTTCTAAGTATTTGTACTTCCATTGCTCTTAACACTAGGAGGATCATACTCATCATTTTGACTGGTAAGGATTCTTAACACTTATAAATTGGGCAGTTCTTATTTTGTTGGGCTGACCTCAAGACTTTTAACAAATTAGACAGCATTCTTACTTGGAAATAAATATTTACTTTTTTTTAAGCAAATTGTAAACATTCTTGATCTTAAAGTATGTATATATGTTTGGAAGTAAAATCCTCATTTGTTGACCAAATTGTCTGCATTTTTAAAAGTAGAGTGTTCCCAGGAAAAGCTTCCTGCACATTAAACAAATAAAAAATATATATATATTTTAGATTTTAAAAATCTCCAAATCGAAAAAAAAAAAAAAAAAAAAATTATAACAGTTCTTTTTCCAAAAAATTAAGAAAAAAATCGTTAAAAAAGTAATAAACTTCTTAAAATTGCAAATAATGTAAGGCCTTCTTCATAAGCTTTAATTTGGTATGAAAACAAAGTTTCTGTCGCAATTTTAAAGGTAATTTTTTGTGTATGGAATGTTGAGAAATGCACAGTTTTAGTTTTGAGAAAATGTGAGAAGTTTGAAAATACACATATTACTTTTATAATACAATTTAGCTCAAAGATGTTTGATTTTGGACATTGCAAATTTCATTAAACTTAAATTACATGTAAATAATAGAAGTACCTCAAATTATTGAATGCTGAATAATAATTTAACATTAGAAAGCATAGAAATTTAAAAATTGGCAAAATTAACATAATAAAAACGTGCATGTCCATCCCTTTAAAGGACCGTAGCTGTTTATTTTGAGTGGTGTTTACTGCACTTAACAACAATGTGCTTCTTGAATGACTTGTGGTTATCAGTTCAATGTTGGAATCCATCTTGTTTCTGCTTATCTCAGATTTCATGATTTGTAGTTCAGCTTCAGAGTCAGCATGCTCATAGAAGGTTTTCTGGTGTATTACTTTCCATAATTTTTTCATTTCCTTGTAACCATGGCATGTCGGAATTATCTTAGGTGATGAGTTGTTGGATTATTTGAATAGTTTACCAGAAGATGAGTTGGAAGGGTAGGATACTTTTTATTGTGAAGAGCTAACTACAACAATATGCCCCTCGAACATCTGACAGAAGTGAACTGGTTGAATCGGAGAAAGATATAGCATTGCGTAATAATAATATTGCATAATTTTCATAAAATAAAGGATATCATTTTAACATACTTTGTTGGATATCAAAACATGTTGTACAGTAATACATAAAAGAGATATGAAAAAAGCAGCCGGCCCGATCAAAATAATTGGTAATGGTTCTACTAGGTTGTGTTAATGTATGTTGAAAATGGGAAGGTAGAGTCAGACTGAAAAATTCAATGCCATAGCCGGGAATTGAACTACAGATCTTCGGCTCGCTGTCCCACTTGAGCTCCAATGGCAACATGTCGATACAACATTAAATTCTCCAACTGACTCTCATATCCAGGTATATCACCAGGCGTTCTCAATATTAAGATAACCCAGTGGTGACTTACAAAATCGTAAGTGCTTTTATGCCCAGGCTTTATAGTAAACCACTAGTAGATCACAGTGGAATGATAATTCGTTCACACTGGAAATGTGTGAGATATTAGAATCAGTCGGATAATTTAATGTTGTACCAGCACGTTGCCGTGGTACCTCAAGATCTGTGATTCAAATCTCAGCCATGGCATTGAATTTTTTAGTCTGACCCTACCTTTTCAGCTTAGCCTACACACAGCCAGTATGAAATAATTATTTGGTGCAAATGTCTCTGCTTTAAAGCCAGTTTTGTTTTCATAGTGAGAAGTATCGTTTATGTTTGGCTTAATAATGTGCATTACTGAACAAGAGTACATAAATAATTGTGTACTATTGTATTGTATTTTGCAAACATTGTGTGATAATGCCTAGAATGAATTCAAATCAAATTATTGTGACTCCTTGCACAGAATATAGGGTCTCCTATTTTACAGTGATTAAAAATATTAAATTTTGCTACAAAAGTTGCATTAATTTTGGTATTACTTCACATAAAAACATACAACTGTGGTGTTACTCTGCATTAAAACCAAATAAATTTATAGCTCATGTGGTGCAATATTGTATACTTCTGCAAAAAAAAAAAAATTAATAAATAAAATCCCTCTAGGTTTTAGGCTTTTCATAAAGTAGATTTTAACAGTTCTTACCATTTGTTTAACACTTGCCTTTAGTGAAGATAAACTAGTGTAACAGCCTCATTGATTTACTTATGTTGAGAGAGCATTGTGGATATAAATTACTGGACACCAAAATAGAGCTATTCTTATGTTGAAATAAATTATAAAATTGTGTGTCCTAAATTGAAATATGCCTATGCTGTAGCAAAATTCAGTGTACATGAACATCTCTATATATCAGGATATTTTAATTTTAATTCAAAAATAATTCTTATGCTTACCGGTATATCACTGATGTACTTGACAACTCAATTTACTTGGTTTGTTGAATAATTATTGTATTGTGCTCTTATTATATTTATTCGACTTTTGATAAATTTATCACATAAGTCCAAAAACATGTCTTTCTAAAACTCGAAATTACCTTTGATAATAAGAATTTTGTGAAAAAAAAATGTACTATGAAAATTTTGCGAGTACACAGGTGTTTCTTTTTTTTTTTTTTTTCAAATGTCAACATGAAAATATTTTGTCATAGAAGAGTTTCCAGAAGGTTGAAGCTGTCTGAGCTACTGGCAGCTGCTTGCTCTTGAGTGAAGCTAGAGAAAGATAGTATATATTCTGTTGGTAGGTGGAGGCTGGCTAATCAGGAGCAAGGTAACCAAAGGTTGGTCAGAGTGCAAATAATAGTTTCACTCGATGACCACCATCCACCTACATTCTGACTTGGGTTGGGCAAGTAATTTACTTTTTAGTATTTTACATGTAAAATACACGTGATGTAGTAAACTAACATTTAATTGATGCTGACAGTATCTACACTCATAACTCTGTCAATGTTTTTATACTCAAAATATTAGTGCAACTACAAATTAAATTCATTCACATAACCACAGCTCATTGAACTGAGTTGAAACACTGCAGCTGTTTGATCATTAATATACAACACGTAACTGTCCAGAGGTGTGATTCGAATATAACTTTACTACTTACTTTTTAATTTCTTTTTTCTGTTAAATCACTTAACCCGTGCAGTTCTGCTAGCTTGTACTTAAACTTCTCCACCACAGTAAGAAGTCTACGTATGGATTTTGAATATCACTCTTTCTACTTTAGTTTTACTTGTAATTTTTGTTGTCCGCAAGAAGCTTCTGTGTAATTCATTACCGATGCATGCTAAATGCAGTGGTGTAAGATTCTGTTTACCGGCAGTAGCTATTGCTTCTGCTCCATGTAGCTGAGGTTGTGGAAATAGAGTTTCTACATATACAAGCTCTAAGTTAAGTGGTCTGCATCAGTGGGTTCCAATTGTAGTTCTTGAACAGTATATCAGATTTATGAAGTGGAACAAAGATAAAAGCTGTAAGATTTTTAAAATGTATTTTATGTTTATTATGTTAATTATGCATTTTTTATGCTTATTTCACAAGTAGTCCCAACCTTGATTTTGACCAGTAGCAGCCTCACACAACCCTTTGATTTCTTTGGTCCTGATTGGCTGCCCTCCGTCTATATCTGAAAAGATAATATATAGACAGTCATTCTCCAGGTTTGCTCACTTCTTGTCAGGAGATGCCTGCAGAGCAAGCAGCAGTTGAAAGCTCAGACAGCTTCAACCTTCTTGCCTGGCTGGAATCACAAGAATCCTTCATGTACAACCAGTGCCAGGAAAGCTTCAACTCCCTTTAAATATCATTGTAGAAAAGAAGGCAAAACTTAAGAGGGAAAGTTCCAAATAGACCCTTGACTGCTACAGCACAATACAGGAAATTGGGGGGGGGGGGGAATAAAACTGTTTACTAAATGCTAGAAAGAGGTGTGTAAATTGCCATGTCCTTACCAGATGAAAGCTAAACCAACTTTGCTGTTGTAAGCAAAGTGGAACCACTGAGTACACAAAAATTAGCATTGCACAGTGTTGCAAAGATGCAACTCGTGGGTGTTAAGCTAGGATTGAGGTGAACGATTTGCCACTTTTACTCATTGAGATGAAGAAAAAGGCCTACGTGTAAGCCCCACTGCATTTTCCCCTTAAAAGTACAGATGCTAATCGAAAAAATATGGTATTATATCATAAAAATTGGAAGCAATTAAATTTTAAGATATAATGTATAAATACAGGGTTCCCACAAATGATCTTTCGGGTTTCGAAAATGTGTAACTTGTGTTTAAATAAACTTACAAACATGTAACTGGTACTAATGGAAAGAGAAACTCAAAAAGTTTTGATTATAGTATCACAGTTGGCAACAATGGCGTATAATGACATTCAACATTGCGCATTGTCGAAAGCGAGAAAATGGCTGGTATAGAGGATAGGCGAGTGTTCTGTGTTCTCGATTATCATGTTAATAAATCTGTAACTGTTGTTCAACGACATTTTCGAACAAGATTTGGTGAAGATCCACCCAGTGGCCCTTCAATTCGTAAGTGGTATTCTGATTTTACGACAAGAGGGTGCATCTGTAGGAGGAAATCTTCAGGACGCCCGGCAGTAAGTGAGGAAACTGTAGACCGGATTCGTGAATCTTTTACATGTAGTCCTAAAAAATCATCCATTATAGCTAGTAGGGAGCTGCAGATCCCTAAATGCACTGTATGGAAAGTTCTGCGTAAACGTTTGAATTTTCTTCTATACCGATTGCAGATGATGCAGTTCTTAAAGGAAGAAGATAAAATGGTGCGTCGTACTTTCTGCGAGAATATGCAGACTCTCATGGAAACTGATGGGTTTTTCGAATCCATAGTGTTTAGTGACGAGAGTCTGGGGGGTCGGAAAAACCCAATACCTACGTGCAGCATGTCCGCGACTCTCCTAAAGTAAACGTATTCTGCGCAAGTGTGCAGAAAGTGTACGGCCCGTTCTTCTTTGTAGAGAAAACAATTGGAGGATTTGAGTACCTGGATATGCTACAACAATGGCTCCTGCCTCAGTTGGAACAGGAAATGCCCAACGTGATATTTCAACAGGACGGCGCACCCCTCATTTTCATAATGAAGTCAGATTGGAGCTCAACACCAGACTACCGAACCGATGGATTGGCCGTGTTGGTAATGAAGATTAAGAACTTCTTCCTTGGCCTCCGCGTTCGCCAGACCTCACACCCCTTGACTTCTTTTTGTGGGGTTATGTCAAAGATCTTGTGTACAAGCCACCTCTTCCACAGACCATCCTTGATCTAAGAGAACTCATCACAGCAGCCATTGGAACAGTTGACCATGGCATGTTACAACATGCCTGGGCGGAAATGGACTACAGGCTTGATGTGTGTCGTGTTACCAACGGAGCTCACATTGAACTTCTGGAAGGTACTATAATACCAACTTTTTGAGTTTCTCTTTCCATTAGTACCAGTTACATGTTTTTAAGTTTATTTAAACACAAGTTACACATTTTTGAAACCCGAAAGATCATTTGTGGGAACCCTGTTATGTAGGCCTATTAGTAGTTAGGTGAGGTGCTTCCTCCCCACATTGTTGTGTTCACACTGATATCTTTCTTTTAAAAAAACTGTTATGTTTGCATGGGTGTAAGAATTCAAACCTTCCTCAAATTAAGTTTTAGAACTGCTGACCCCAAAGTTTTGTTACCATGCAACGTTGGTTGTCAGAGTTTGATACTTGGAAAGTGGATATCACTTGATATAAACTGTCGCTGGAATGTGTGAGGTTAAAAACTCAATTACCAGAAATCTCCTCATTATGAACTGCAAGCTATCTCTGAAGCAATGTGGTCAAGTTAATAATAATACTAATTATGAGTATATTAATTTTCAGAAAATATTTTGTGTGAATATATATTGATTTATCTTGTTTTATTTTGATATCAGTATTATATAATAAATAGCTGAATCATATGTTAATAAAGGAGATTGTATTCACTCCTTTCTGTGAATCATGGTTTGAAGTGGCATGGATAATAGATTTTTTCTCTCCTTTACAGATGTAATAAATATTAGGAAGGTTCTGCAAATAATGTGCATCATAAAACTCGCATACAATATATTGTAAATAATGTCACATTGATGGTATAATATAATTACCAGCACCACAGCTGACCAAGTTATATCAGATACATTTTACAAGAACGTTTACAAACTTAAATGGTTAAGAACTCTGTATTCATCGAAAGGTATTAGATTGAAAGTGAATGACATTTTGCAGCTTGGATAAAACTAGTTCTATATATGAAGAATCATTTTATATTTTCAGAAGTTTTTAAAATATTTTCCTTTTTCTTAATGTTTTTTTCACTTTGTTTAGAATTATTTTGCTTGTAACATTAGGGTTACTGCAAGCTTTGTTTTCCCTGGACATGCCATTCTTTAAGGTATCAAACAGTCTGCACGATATTTTACAAAAATAGGAAGTCTTCTCTCTGGCTGCAAAGAAAATACTGGATTCAAAAATGTCTTAGACATAAGATACTCTATTAATGCATTCTACTGGAAAAGTCTTACTGACGTCATTGTCAATTCTTTTGGAATAGTGTTTTCAGTATTAAATATCAGCAAGTCATTTTTCAATTCTGAGTCTTTCATATCAGTTCAATGGAAATTTCGTTAACTATATTTTTTTGTAAAGAAAATAAGTTTTTTTTTCAAATTCAGTAGATTATGTTCAATCCTTTGACATCTTTCACCATTTCTTTCTGTATGTAATGGTTATAATACAGCTAATTCAACTAACAGTTCATGTTTCAGAATATACATATAGGCCTATGTAGCCTACATCTATGGAACCGAAAGGGCCCGACCCATTTATTTTCATTCATTCAGAATATATTTAATTTCCTTTCAGTGCAATAAATTTGGACATTGTTCAGGGAATTACTTCTTTTTAAAGAAGTGCATCTCATTGTGAAATCAATTTAAAAGTTTGGAATCTTGAATTCTATATGAGGTTGTTCTCATTACATACTGTATAAGGTAGCTAAGGTTATTGGATATTCTCTATTTATATTAGTGTATAAAGATTTTACCTCAATGAATATCACACAACTTAATTTATGCTTCTGAGTGAACAAGAGTATAAGTTATTTTTATTATTATATTGTTACTCTTTTTGCTATCGGAGCAGGTAAAAGTTGCATTTTGATGACTTTCCTCTTACTCAACTTCTGTCAGATGGACATGCAAGTCTGAGGCACTGTACAATGCATATATTTACATTCTTAGAACAGTAGAACCCTGTTATCCAAAACATTTACAACAGGGGTGATTTCAGAAGTTCAATTAGAGGGAGAACGCCTTATTCACACAATAAAAACTGCAGGAAACAAGGATTCACTGGTGATGAATAATTTGAAACAGTGGTCTTCAATCCGTGGCCAGTGGTTTAATTTTTGATGTCCTGCAAACATCTAATTTTAACTACAATGTGGTCCGTTGCTTAAATTTTGACAGCATGCAAACAAACACTAGTTGTAACTAGTGTTTTTCGTTAACATTGCAAAGCGGAAGACAAAGTATAAAACAACACATGTATAACGTTAAGTAATCCCTGCAGTTATTGCAATATAATTATGTTATATTTGCATAACTTATCATGTTATTAATAAATCAATACAACCTGGTAGTCTTTCACCAAAAAGAAAGTGGCCCTTTAGTTCAGAAGGATTATAGACCACTGATTTGAAAGATTTGCGCTAAGTGATTACTGGAAATCGAAATAACTGTTTCCTTTTTGTATGGTACCAACCTTATTGGTAATTAATAATTTAAGGATTTACAGTACATGAATGGCTGGAAGTCATTACAACCGCTCTCTTTATACAGTACAGCCCATATTGCTCGTTATAAAAAAAATCCATTGTAGATCACTGTTGAGAAGGACCAGGTGGAGATGTTTTACTGCAAGAAATTACAGTATCATTATCTCTTTATCTTTTTTTAATTTTTTTATTATTATTATATCTGTAGAGGTCTACCCAAAAGAAATTCCGCAAAGTTGAAAACTTTTACAAGTGGACAGGGAAAAAATTAGTTTTGGTTAACCTGGGTTTCAGTTGATCGAAGTTCAGATAAGCAGGGATCTACTTGAATGTATGTAGCTTGCTCATAATACATGATTAAAATATTCTCCATTTGCTGTCATACACATATTTCATATCTCCTTGAGTTACTGACACATGACTACTACTTAATCAGTGATAAATTGTATTTAGAACTCTTATGCTATTTCTAGTTTCATGTAGTGTGTGTTTGCAGGTTATTCCTGTATAACCTGTCTCGTTTATTGGACAAACTTATTTTTATTTGTTTTATTTATTATTTTTGCTCTGTGAGCGAGTGAAGTTCCGTTTTTAAACTATTCCTAAATGTTAACCTGGTCTGGTTCTGGACAGTGAGTTTCTATTTTTTATTTGCCTATTGTACAAATACATGCGCTTGATGTAAAGAATAGTTTGAGCATAACAGCACAATGCAGTAGCTCACACAATTAATTCCACACTTGTATTCAGTAATCCACAAGAGTAGGCAGGCATGAATGGCCTTCTGGTGAGTAGGAATGATAATGTGGAGTCTTAATATACCGCTTTCAGTTATTTAATTGCTAACAAAAGAATTTTCTCTCTCCAGATATATTTTTAAAATATAAGAGAATATATTTTATATGTAATACATTTCAGATATTCTAAACTATTGAAAATAAAATATTCTCTAGGACAGGATTTCAAAAATTACTTCCTTGGATTACCAATAAGGACTTAAGTATCATTTGTGTCTGGAATTATTGCACGTACCTATGCATGATAAAGTTCTGTTCCATTGCTTCTACAGGCTCTCAGTATGTAAGATATGACTTGCTGTTTATATTACTGACAACTACATCTTGTGTAACTTTACTTTTTCTTCTATTATTTGTATTACAGAGGATCTGTTAAGTGACTTTGTCCGATTACTGCATATTAGCAAAGAACATATGTTGTATAGCCTCAAGTTGTTTTGTATTCCACCTTGGCAAGGTGGACTTATTATTTTTTTTAAATATTTTAGTTGACTTAGTTTATTGCTAAATAATTTGTTTAGACTGCATCGAACACTCAAGCCTAATTTATGTTAGTGTTCATAATAATCAAGAACCTTTAATGTGATTGTTCTGTTGTATCTACACACCAACTTGGTCAGTTATTTCATTTAATTTTTCGTATAGATGATGTTTGTGTATAATAATCAGAGCAGTGTGTTAATAAGGGAGTGACTGTATGCCTAATACAAAGTTTATATAGTGTATTGTGAGTGCCTTTTAATATAGATATATCAAGTGACTTACATTTTCAGAATATTTGTGTCCTGTAACACCCATTTCATATGATGGCCCAAGTTCAAAACCTAGTGGCATTAAGATAATAGCAATTTATGCAACAATGAAAATGTTTATTTCTTTATCACTTATGTCAGGCAAAGCAAATAACAGAAACAAATTATGCTAATCAGAGTTGTGCACAGATCCACTGCTGTGAGGGAGTCCTCTGCTTGTGTCACCCAAATAGTGATTGCATAAAGCATTTTCATGTAATCCTCAAACCAGAGACTGGAATCTGTCATGAAATTAACAGTTGTACTGTATTTTGATCGTTGTTGTAAATAAGACATTCTTCATAGTAGTTGTTGTCGGCACAAAATGTAGAGATTTTATATAATGGCTGTGGTCCTTTATAACTGTTTGGAAAGGAGGGAAATGTAAGTTACCCAGCCTGTATGCAGGCCTGGAGGAGGGGTTTTTCATAGCTGTCCTTGTTCCAGAAAGGAGAGATTTTGTATCCAGGCTTAAAAGGAGAGTTATTTATAATAGTTCTTTGCCTAAAATGAGATATTTTTATTTAGACCTGAAAAAGAAAAATTGTATTCAGGCTCAGAAAGTAGAACTTATTTATAATGATCCAATGCCTGATCACTAGGAGCCTGTTTTTGGTTAAATAAAACAGCTGATTTTGGTGTTCACTTCCTTCTCTTATGGTGGATATTGTGCAAAATTAAGTTATTTCACAATAAGTTATTATTATGTACATTTAAAGTTTAAACAGTTTATTCCTTATTTAAAGCAGTAAGAAATACAACCTTAACTTATTGCAATAAAACACTATTTGGCAGTGAAAATAAACTTTAGTTCCAGTATAAACATAATAAATTAGTAACCATTTGCTTTGAGTAGACATTTAAAAAACAAACTGTATTATTGTACTTGTGATATTTTGATTTCCGTCTTAACACAAGTTCTATCATTTGTGTATTCGTCAATGTGGCATCCTTTAATGAGGGAAGTTTTTGTGAATAAAAATTGCCATTTGCTAACAGAAGTGTCAATCATATCCCATGAAGTATGGAATCTGTTGAATCGTTGCTGTAATCGATCATAAGTATCGATAACTTCTCAGTAGTTGTAGAGACAGCATAAAAGATCATACTTTCATACAAATTTCTCATTCATCCTGGTGTTGGTGTATTTCCCGCTTATTTACATATTTTGTGAAATCCGACAAATTTTGTGGTATTATATGGATATAATTTGCTTAGTAGTGTTACATTTTTTTAAAATCTATTTATTTAAGGTTGCTTTTCAACAACCGCTGTCACCAGCAACCACAATAATTAACATAAAAGTGATGAACACTTGATAAAAACACTTAGTTATGATAGTGGTTAAAAGATCGGTTAAAAACAATAAATAAAAAAATAAAAAAAACACATAACACAAGACGTTTCAGCCCGCCCCCCAGGCCTTCCTCAGTCAGACTGATTTATCTTTTACACAATAATTAAGTTTTCTGGGCCAAACATCAGTTGCAGCGCCACTCCAGTTGAAACAGATCCAGCAAGAAGCCATCCAGCTAATTTGTATTGTAGTGGCCAAGGATATTCATGGAGGAAGTTAGATAAAGACTCAGATATTAAAGCCGTCGCCAAGATCTTCATTGCATCTAGTCCAATCCACTTCGATCCCTCTATCCACCATTTACTGTCCATTGTTGTGTCGGCCTTTATCTTCTTCGGAAATAAGGTGAATTTTTGCATGGCGTTGATCGAAGCAGAAGAGTTTACTCTCCCTCTGATTGTAGAACTGGCACGAACCCTACTCAGGTTTAAATAAAGTTCATGTTCACAACCTGAATAGGAAGGCTATTTATAATGATTCTAGGTTCTCTAGAGATTTTAGGATTGTGAAATCAGCTTAAATTTATATTAGAAAATTGAGGTCTAGGACAGTAAATTAGTCCTCATTTTATGTTGATTACAGTATCTCTCCTTTTTATGCTTAATGATATATTTTTCTTTGGGCTGACAATAACTGTTATAAAAAATATCAGTTATTCATGACGGTTATTAGGATCATAATTGAAAGGGAGAGAGGTTCCAGTCCCTGTACAGAACTAAGTCATATTATTTGAATGGGCCAGTTGTAATTGTTAAAATGTGTGTTACTGTGTTACCATGTCATATCAAACTTCATGCCATGTTTTAATTCTCTTGCTTTATACTGTATCTCATTGTGAGCAACATGTACCTATCGCTGACCTTTTGCTTCTCTATCTTTAATCTTTTATTAGGACTCTCTTACCAACAAATGCTTTACATGAAATTAAACATAAAAACAAAAGCCACAAATTTTAAAGACAGAAGACAAACCACTGTAAATTGTCAAGAAACTCTGCAATAATGTTTTAATTGTTTCAGTTTTTTAAAAGATATAAAGCCTGTCTTTCTGAGACTAGCATTCTATACAGCTATGTCATATAAGAGATTTGTACTATAATTGTTCCGGACAGGACTTAAACCTGGGGTTTCTACTTAATATATAGTCAGTGAGACCACTCAGCTACTCAGGGACTTCCCTTTAATATCTTCAGGAAATTATAATTGAAAAATTAACTGCATAGCAGTAAAGCTTTGGTATAGCTGAAAACCCTAATAGTAAAATTAACATCACTATATATATATATATATATATATATGAGGGGCAGTCAAATGAAAATGAGACAGATGGGGAAAAAAGTAAGTAAACTGTTTATTATTTCAAAAGTAATCACCATAACTGTTAATACATTTATCCCACTGTGAGACAAGTCAGTCAATGGCTTCATAGAAAAATGTTTGCGGTTGCCTACGGAATCATGATTCTACCCAGACGTGCACCTCTTCGTATGAAGCAAATCGACGACCACGAATGTCTTTCTTCATTTCTCCAAAAAATATGGAGAGAGATCTGGACTGTATGGAGGATGTGTAAGGGCTTCCCAGTGAAACTTCTGCAGCCTAGTCGAAACAACTTTGGCAACATGTGGGCGAGCATTATCGTGCAACAGAATGATTCCATCTGCCAACATTCCTGGGCGTTTGGACTTGATGGCACGCTTCAGTTTTTGCAAAGTTTCCTCCATACAATGTGCAATTTTCCATATTTTTGGAGAAATAAAGAAAGTGGGATAAATGTATTAACAGTTTTGATGATTACTTTTGAAATAATAAATAATTTACTTACTTTTTCCCCATCTGTCTCGTTTTCATTTGACTGACCCTCATGTATATCAAGGTTTGTAGATGTCAGGAGGGGTCCCTTCATATCTGAGTGGATTCAGCTTCTGTATCTTTACAGCGGAGGCACCACACATACTACCTCCCCAATTAATTGAGCTTTGGAGAGTTTTATGGAGTCAGTAACACCTGTTTTTGAGTTATTTGTGATTATTTAAATTAGTTTTAAGTTCAACTCAAGTAGCTCTCATAAAAGCTTATTGTTGATTACATCCATTCATGGAACAACAAAATATCTTTTCTTTTGAACATTACATGAATATATTTTAGGAGAGAAATTCCTCCGACACCAGGATTCGAACCCATGATCTTCAGATTTTCGTGGCTGTGCAATTTCAACTGAGCTAGCCTAAATTCAACTCATGGCGCCAGATGGAATCTCCTGTGATCACCCTAATGGTCTGTCTCACTGAAAAACATTTGTCATATGCAGTAACGTGAGGCACACTGGTTTCGTGATTTTGTGACAGGGTTTCTACTCTTATTGTACAGTAACAATACACAGCTCTCACAAAATGAATATGCCTCATGTTACTGTATGTGATGTAAATGTCTTTCAAGAGGTCAACCAATAAAGGTGGTCATAGGAGAAAGATTCCATCCAGCACCATCAGTAAAACTCTGGCTAACTGAGTTGGGTTAGCACAGGCACGGAAAGCCTGGTGATAGAGGAATTTTTCTCCTGAAATATTATTATTAAAAGAAAACATTGCAGCAAATGATTTAAAACCCTAGCCTGGTAAATGATAGCTCCACACCTTAGCAATGAACTACAACAAAATATAATTAACTTAATAAGAGCGCCTTACCACCACTGCTACAGCCAAGATGCATATATCCGATGCACCATTGTGCATGACAGTAGACTAAAGAAATTTTCTGTGAAAGTGATTCGAAGTGAGTCACCGTATAGTGTCGTGAGTTGTCCAATTCCTGACACCGTAAGTTCTCTGTTCTCTGTTGTTTGCTGCCATCTGTAGCTAAACATTTCGGTTGGTTATTGCACCATCTGTTGAAATACATCATAAATCAGCTGCGTTATGACAACATGCGGTTACATAAATCAGTTTAAACTTCAAGAAATACATACTGTGCTCTACCAATGCTCAACCAATATTTTAAAATACAGTGAACGCCGCTTAATGTAATTGAGGATAATGTTATCAGTCAGGTAATGTTATCACTTTTGTGAAGTCCCGTATGCATTAATACTCATACATTAAAAAAGTACTGTTTATTGTGATCAAAGATTCAGTTTATGTTATCACATTTTCCGTTTTGCAGCTTTATTTCCAAGTATTGTACATCATTCAAAATTTTGTTTTTAAGGATTTCATTTCTAACTCAACTGTATTGTGTTGTATCAGAAGTACGGGTAGTGTTCCCACTCATAGGATGACCTGTTCGAGGGGGTGGCATTCCCTAATTTTCTCTTTTAAGCAGTAAAACATGTTTCACTCTTCAGTTTAGCTGTTGCTTTTGATTTGTGAAGGTCACAGTGATGACATGCAGTGATGGTTAGTGTAAAATGAAAAGACTTGAACAGACAGGCTTTAGATGTTTTGCTAAGCGGTGTTCACCACAGATCAGTAAACTTCTAAAAAATGCTATGAGTATGAAATATTGGTTAATAGACTCCAAAGGGAGAACAGAAACAGTAAAAACTTGTTATTCATTGCGAGAAAAGTTGTTTGCAGGAAAATATGAGTGGTTGAATGATTCACAGTTACATAGACTATTATCTTGTATGTATGAGTAAATAGCTTTTATGTTTTTGTAGTGTAATATCTGATCTATGAATAAATAACCTTCAATTAATTCTTTCGGGTACTGTTATCAGTCGGTTAATATTATCAGATTAGCTGTTTCCCAAAGTGATCAGTGATCACTATAAGCGGAGTGCACTGTAGACCAACAGAGGGTTAAAATTGGAAACTGACGGATTGTTTGCAACTGTTTGATAATTTATAATTACAAAAGAAATTTTCAAATTAATTCAGCATCACCATTTTGCACAGTGAATATGTTAGCACCTTGATACTCAGGACCCCTAACTGTATATAATTTAAATGAGCTGGAAATGTACTGTCACTTCACCAAAGCTCAATTAAATGGGTTACTTACAGAGTGTAGTGTCTTACCTGAGATTATTTGCTGACGAAGATGTTGTGGAACATTAAACATATCTCCTGAACATTTCTGTTGTTCCTAGCCAGAAAACTTAAATTGTAGAAAATTCATGTTATGAAGAGACATGCTTTGAATGAAATAGATTTATATAGTTTTTCCATTTTATAATGAAAAGATTGTTTTCTTCTGTAAACACTAAAATATGCAGATATTTATAATATTTTATGAGACTGGCATGACTTGTTTGTCATATAAACATGTAAAGTTTGTAAATCAAATCTTTTCCATGTAGCAATGGAAGTGTTCTAGGTAAGAGGTCTAATCAGAATTCATATTTTTAGTTCTTGTTTATAATACAAATTCATAGTCAAAAGTACTGTCCTTTTTTTTTATTTCCTTTCATTTCCTTGTTATCCAGCACCTAAAGTAATGAGAAAAATACAAAGTAGTAGAATTTTCAGTCAAGACTTTTGTAAATAGTAACTGATATTTGTCAGATACTGGCACCCAACTGTGTGATAATGAGCATTGTGCCAAATGAAGGGTTAAAATTAGAACCAATATTTTAAAATGGTTATAAGTTTACCAATAGATGGATAAAATTCCAATATTTTTAGATAGTTAAACTAGACCAGTAGAGAGTTAAAATCAGAACCACTATTTTAAATAGTTATGATTATACCAAGATACAGTTAGAATTAGAACACATAGTTCTCAGTAGCGATAATTATACAAACTGAAAGCTAAAATTAGAAATACTTTTGAATAATTTAACTAGGCCACAGATATATATGAAGTTATGTGAACTGGCTGAAAGTTTCTGCATATAGAAAGAGTAAGCAAAAAAACAGCTGTACTGTAAATACAAGACTAAAGAACTGTGGTAACAGCAAATTGAACAATGTAAACAATCCTATCTAACAGGTTGAATGCAAGCTAATCAAGAACAAGCTAACAAACCATTCCAAAGCATAACTAGATTTCACTACCATGCCCATGGTTTGTGGTTATTTATCAATAGAGGGTTTACTACAACTTTTTCAAAGCTATAAAAAATGAAAGTTTGAGCTTTAATGCATCTAATTATGTCCATTAAAATTTCATAGCTAATGGTACCCCTTTTAATGTCCCTGGGGTTGACTCAACCTCTAATAGAAAAGAGTACCAGAAGCAATCCTGGAGGTAAAGGTGCTTAAGGTTGTCACTTTACCACATTCATTTGTGCCAATTTTATCAAAATCTGGGAGCCTCAACCTTATGGAACCCTAAGGGCCTCCATGACTTGTATAGGGAACACTTCAACCTCTTTTGAAGTGTTCCAATACCTTATGGGTAGTAAGGTACCTTTCTGAAGTACTAAAGTACCATATAGATCGTGCCAACACCTTGTAGGTAGTAAGGTATCTATTTGATAGCCTCCAGTACCTTGTATGCAGATACCTCTTGGAAGTACTTGTGTTTCTGGTAGATGAAACTTACCTAATGAATTTCTGCATTACATTGTGGCTAATACAGTACCCCTCAAATCTCCACAACCTAAAGGTAGTACGGTACCGGTACACCTAGAAGGGGTCATGTACCTTGTGATGAAGGAGCTAAGGTACAACTAGAAAGGTTGCAATACTTTGTGATACTAAGGTACAGTACCCTTTTAAGAACTCCAGTAATAAGGTATTCCTTGGAGTGCTCCAATATTGTAGTTACTATGGTACCAATGCCTATTAAAATGTGACAGGAATTTGTAGAACTACAGAATTTTTTATACTCCCTCATTGCCTTGTGGGTACAAAGATACCTGTTGAAGTGCACCAGAAACATATGAGCACTTAGATGCCCTTTGAATAGCTGCATACAATAGTGGGTGCTTAGGTATCCCTTTGAAGTGATACAAGAACTATTTACATACCCCTTGAAGTGATGTAGCAATTTTTGTTCGCTAGATATCATAGCCACTTTATTCTGTGAATGAGTTTCTGAATTTTAATCAAGGTATTTTATGAATTCTATAGATTCAAATTGTTATATTATTATTACCCCCTCCTTGAAATACAGTTTTGTGGGTACTTAGTTATCCCCTTCAAGTACAACAGTAACTTGTGGGCACTTAGTCACACTATTTTATTTTATTTTATTCTGTCCATCGGAACATATTGCATATTATGGGACACATCATGGTCAATACAAGTAAGAATATAAATTTACAGTTAAAAAGTATGTACAATGTGAAAATTTCTTTACAAAATATACAACATAAACATTAATGAAATATTATGTAATTTACAACACAAATACACAATTGATAATACCATTACATGAAAACATAAAAACATAAAGGTGCTGAGTTATCCTGTTGTTTAAGTAGTTCTATTAATAGTATTCTGATGTTA
This sequence comes from Ectobius pallidus, assembly GCA_964059195.1. Lineage (NCBI taxonomy): Eukaryota > Metazoa > Arthropoda > Insecta > Blattodea > Ectobiidae > Ectobius > Ectobius pallidus. The sequence continues at coordinate 54,887,583 of CAXKWD010000011.1, forward strand.
TAAATACAGAATGATTTCTTCAGGTAATAAAAAATGAAATTCTAAGACCTGCGTTGTCCTAAATACATGTTAATATAGTTAAACAAATTAATAAAAATTTAGAACAGGAAAAGAAGATGGTAGTTCCTCCAGCCATAGTGAGCTCACTCCATCTTCCAAACCCTAGCAACAGGGAACCAGAGTCAACCAAGCAGCTCTCTGAATGGTTGAGCCAGTCCTAACTGTTGCATGACCCTATTACCAGGATAATTCAACACCTGCCCCAATTGTAAGGTACGTGGAGATTTTAATGATTTAGTCATTTTTCCACAAGTCAACACTGGTGAACTACGTGAGGCCATTTGGTCCATATCATGCTTCACACTGTCACACTAGATGTAGTTCATGTATGTCCTCTTGGGTTCATACAGAGGTGTACATATTCTGATTTTAGCTAGCTTGCCCCTTTGTAAGTCAGCAACCAGCCAGAGCATTTAACTTGCTTGACGAGATAACAGGCTTGGATCGCAGTGACTGTCTAAAATGTCATCACTATGAGTCACAAGCCTTCTGTAACCTGGTGGATTTGACGGGACCTAGTGAACTGCTAGGCCTGAGTGAGCACTGCAGAGCAGTGCGCAAGTAAATGAACTTATTGTACTGCAGACTTTTTCATTCTCCTTTTGCTTACTTTAAGCTCACTTGAACCTAGCGTATATAACACAAAGAGTAGATTCACCTGTATTTAGAGCACCTATTCTCAAAACTTTAAACAATCTAATAGGGGATGAAAACAACTTAGTGTTTTTATAGCGTTATAATCTCGCCTAGATTTTTTATGGCTGTAGAGGTCTATGTGTAAGCTTTTGTAAATATCATCCAAAGGATTTAGATTGGTATCGAGAAAATACAAATAGGGATGAAAAGGAAAGCATACAGATATATATAGAGAATTGATAATGGGGTTTGAAGTGAGAAGGATTAGTTTGTTCGAATGTTAACATTATTAATTTTCCTAGTTCTCGATTATCGGTGTGTAAATTTTTGTAAAATTCGGTCAGTGAAAGTAGATTTTGTATAGATGTTATGTTGTTATAATGAGGTTGAATACGGAACAGTTTTGAAGTTAGAATTTTAATGTTGCATAGAATATTTACTGGTTACACATGATATGTGTGTAAACTTGGTAAACATCTGTTACAGAATGTATATTTGCATAGATAATAATGGTAGAAATATGTATAGAGTGATTTGTTTGAATATTAATATTTCCTCGAATTTCTCACTGGCTCTGCAGGGCCTGTGTGCAAAATTTGATAAAAATTGGCAGAGAATGTAGATTTTTACACATATATAATAGGGTGTTAAAACACTGTACCAGTAATAATTTTGCCTAAAATTGTTCATTATTCTACAGCTGTGTATGTGTGTACTATTTTGGTAAAAAAGTCTATGAATTTAGGTTTGTATACAGATCATATAATAGGCTCTGAATACAGGTAAGGGAAGGATAGTTCTTATATTAAGGTTGCCTGGGAATTTTTGTTGATTCTACAGAGTCTGTGTGTGTAAAACCTGTTAAAAATTAATCAAATAATTTAGATTCGTAAAGAGATAACATAATATGGTTAGATAGGATGGTTTGTTTTAATATTAAAGTTCCCTAGAATTTTCTTCAGGGTCTCAAATACGGTAAAACTCGGTCAAAGAATATAGATTTGTATATCGTTTCTTAGAACTTTTCAATTTTTATGGGGTATGTGTGTAAAATCTGTCAACAAATTCACATGTTTAGAGATTACATAGGCCTAATAAGGGCTGAAAATAAGTAATGGACTGTTTGTTCCAGTATGATTATTGCCTACAATTTTCTCCTGGTTCTAAAGCTCTGTGTGTGCAGTTTGGTAAAAATCAGTCGAAGAATGTAGAATTGTATAGAGCTCACATAATGTGGGGTTGAAAATAAGTCCAGGGGGCTTGTTCGAGTATTATTGTTGCCTACAACTTCAACCTGGTTCTACATTCTCTGTGTGTAAAATTTGGAGTACAATGGTCAGAGTAAGCAGATTTTAATAGGGAAAACATTGGGACAGGTTTTGATAATAAGGGAAGGGATAGTTTCTTTGAATTTTAATTTATAGAGTTTCCTTGTAGAAGAGTGTCTAAGCGCAAAGTTTGGTAAAAATCAATCAAAGCATACAGATACCGGTATGTTTAAAGAATACCCCCCAAATCAACTTTCCATATACTTTTAATTAATAATAGCAATATTAATAACAATAATGGATATAATATTAATGCGCATTACTATATCCCACCCCCTATTTATCTAAGGCAACAAATGTCTTATCTTTTAAAAAAGTAAGAAGGAGCTACCCACACTTAGCGACTAAACAACTGATGAATAGCTGATCGGAATGTCACAAGCTTATTCAGACTTGCATGGGCTGGGTTCAATCCATCCCATCCAGGTCTAAAGAAGCCTGCCTGCTTGCTAGCTGCGACGCTGGCAATGCTTGCCTGGCGTGCAAGCGGGTATGGGCAAGCTAAAAGCGAGTTTTGTACACCTCTGGGTTCATATGGTCAACATCCTCAAGTAGGATATCTGGAATGAAAACAAATTATGAATAGTCTGCTTATGTATGGCAATGACCAAATAATTAATTCGATGAATAAAAGCAGTGGTTGTGAAGGAATTCACAAACTTTTCTTTTTAAATTTACGTAGTGCAGATATTTCTTGGATGGATTGGGGTAAACCCTTATATAATCTGAGCCCTGTATATGTAAAGCTTTTCTCAAATAAGCTAGTTTTTTTAGGTGTAGTAGCTAAATCATTTTTATTTCTTGTATTATAGGAATGTACATTTCAGTTTGTTTGAATTGTAAAAAGATTAATAAATTTAATTTACTATATGAGTTGACATAAACACACTTTTTGCTTCACTTACCATATTTTGGTATGATGCGTTTCAAGGAGCCTCCTCCCCATTTTCAAACACATTGTCAACTCAATGGGGAGGAGGCTCCTTGAAACGCGTCATACCAAAATATGGTAAGTGAAGCAAGAAGTGTGTTTATGTCAACTCATATAGTAAATTAAATTTATTATAGTTGCTTCGCTGTATAAAGTTCCACAAAGTTTTTATTGTAGAAAGATTAGTTTTTACAAATATAAGTGTCTCTAAAATGTATATGCCGGGGAAAGGTAGTATATGAAGGTCTTTATATAATTGCCTGCAGCCAGTTGTGTTGTTTGCTTTCATCAGTATTCTGATAGCTCTTTTCTGTAATTTGAATGTATCTTTACTCTTTGTTGAATTTCCCCAGAAGATTACTCCATATGTTAAGAGGGAGTGAAAGTAGGCATAATAGAGTGAGCATACTGAGTTTAGGCTAGATACTTTCCTCACTTACCATAGAGCAAAACATATTTTACTCAGTTTTTTCGAGGGAATATCAACATGCTTGATCCAATTCAAATTTTGATCCATCCATACCCCTAAAAATCTTGTTGAATCTACATAACTAATAGTTTTATCCTCATACGTGATGCTGGGAAATTCTGTATTCTTATTTTGTACATGCTGAAAGTTATTGCAACTGTTTTTCTTTATCAAGTATAAGTCTATTTCCTTCAAACTAATTGTGTAGTTTACTTATCTTCCCTCTCATATTTAATCTAGCAATTTCTCATTTTTTGCCAGTGACAAAAATGTTGGTGCCATCTGTGAAGAGAGTTGACTTTGTGCGATTGGACTGGATATCTAGATCATTAATGTAAATTAGAAACGTCACTGGCCAAAGAATGGAACTTTGTGGAACACCATACTTGATATGCTTCTCAGGTGACACATTATGGAATTTATTATCTGTGTCCTTTCATCTTTGTGTATGATTTCTACAGCTTGTTTGCGGTTTTATAAATATGACTGGAACCATTTTAATTCTAATCCTCTTTTCCCAGTAATTCGAAGTTTATTGAGTCAAGTGTTATGATCTATTACAGTTTACTAAAGAGTCTACCAGAACTATTAACTTTCCGTTCTCCGATCATATGGCAGTTTCATATGAATATACATTTAATGATGACTCTAGTCTGGTAAATAATAACGCCTATATAAAGACTGTTTACACCAGGCCGATTAACGATCTAAGAATATCGAATCTCAGGGACTCACTTGCAGCTATAGATTGGTATAAACTTTTAACAAATCCTGATTCGTCTGGTGTTATGAATGCTAAAACTATCTTTGGAAAATTTTTCCATACATTTATGAATACTTTTGAAATGTGTGTACCTACTAGAAAATGTAAAGTGTATAACAAAGATAGGCATATAAGACGTAAAAGTACCACAAATAACGACTGGTATACCCCACAACTTGCTACAATGAAGAACAGGCTTATGTTAGTATGGGACTTTTATAAGATCACTAGGACAGACGCTTCTATATCTCTTCTAATAAATTACAGAAACAAATATAAAGCTGCATTAATGGCTGCCAAGAAATCATATAATACATGCTTAATTGAAAGTGCCAAAAACAAATGCCAAACTGCATGGGGCGTTATCAATAGCATAGCTAAGCCTAAAGAGCAAAACACTATATCTATTGATCCAGACAATTTTAATAACTACTTCATTAATCTATAGATGACATCAGTAATTCTGTTGGAAGTTCTCCTAGAGCTGCTTGCAATATGCTAGTAAATAATTTACCTATACGTATTACCCAACATCTTAAGGAATTTTCTAATGTTTCAATGAATGACATACTGGATATTGTCAAAAATTTCAAACCCACGGATAGCGTGGATATATATGATTTATCGCCCAACTTAATTAAGGAAATCATTCATACTATTGTCTATCCCCTAACATGGTGCATAAATATGTGCATTATGGAAGGATTATTTCCAAACGAACTTAAAATAGCAAGGGTGGTACCGGTATATAAGAAAGGAGTAAAAGACGTACCATCAACTTAATTATCATTCAAGGTTCCACCTTAACCACAAAACAATAAAATAACAGAGAATTGTAACCTGGATATACGGTATCTAAAAATTATTATATTCTTATAAGCTTTTACATATGAAGATACAAGTCAATAAATAAATACAAGATTAAAATAGCGACTGATGTCACAATAGTCTATATCAATTATTCTTAAAATTTTATCATATCATATAAATACACAAGTTAAAAGATACAAGATTAAAATAGCGATTGATGTCGCAGTAGTCAGTATAATTATTGCTAAATTCTAAAATGTCAGTTTTAAAAAAATTACAAATTGACCTTAAAAATTATAATATTTTATTGTACAATAATTATCTATTTTAGAGAATCTTATCGATCCTTCTATTATCAATGTTTATTAATAACAATGTTTATCTTATATACACCACTGTACACTTAATGATGATAATATATTGCCTTGTAACCCACTTTTTTTATTCAAATAGTCTGATATCATATATAGTACAGATATTATCTTATAATACCTTATTAAAAATACATCTGTAGGCAATAGCGTATTGTTTATGTGTTAGTTTGTAGCAATTTATGTTGAAATTTCTTTTTTGTTGTAGCTATCTTCTTACAAAATCATTTTAGAATCCGTGTATCTAGTACTCTAGCTGTTAATCGGATATGCGCATTTCGGCTTAATATGCCATCTTCAGTCCTAAAATATAAAATATAAAATTAACAAAACGAAAATTTTTTTTGTTATTATAAATAATTACATTTTAGCTTTATATATTGATATATTTAAAAATAACCAACCTTAAAAATTGTGTGCGTCGAAGTCTTCACTACATGAGAGTTAGCTTGCTACTAAGGAAGTCTTATGCTACTGCTGAGGGCATAGTTCACAGTACAATTCAAAAAGTTCATTGTGGTCAATTGCTGTTTCGTTAATTATATTGTCTTTGTTTCTATATATTTCCAGATTTTCTAGTGTATTAAGCTTTAGGCTTTTTTTGTGTTTATGTAAGATTTTTAGCGTATTATCTATTGGAGAAAACTGGTGCCCGTTATTAATTAAATGTTTAGCGTAAGCAGACCTGTTTCTATTATATTTAAAATCTGCTAAATGTTCTTGAAAACGTTGTCTAAACGATCTACCGGTCTGACCTATATACACCTGTTTGCAATCGTTACAAGTTAGCTGATATACCCCAGTGTTTTCTAGTTTATCTTCATTATTATTGTTATCATTGTTAAAGAGTAATTGCTTCAAAGTATTATTAGTTTTATATGCTATCTTAAGATTTTGTTGTTGCAGAGGTTTTAAGGTTTTGTGTATTCTATTATCTGTATAGTTGTAGACAACAAATTTGTTATCTTTTCCATTAGTTTTTTCTATAGGTTCCAGTGTTGACTTTTGATTGTTAGCTTTATTTAGTTTAATTTTATTCTTTTTTATTAGCTTGTAAATAACTGATTCATTATAGTGATTATTTTTAGCAATTTGTAAGATTGTGTTTAATTCCTTATTGAAGTAGTGTTTACTCATCGGAATGTTTATAAGTCTACGTACCATATAGTCCAAAGCTGCCATTTTTTGACCAATAGGGTGGTTAGATTTATTGCTTATAATATTGTCTGTATATGTCTCTTTTCTGTAGATACTATATTGTAATTTTTTGTCTTGTCTTATGATGTTGAGATCTAGGAAATTGAGCTTGTTATGAATTTCAGTTTCCAATGTAAACTTTAATTTATCATGTATATTGTTAAAGTTTTCAATTAGGTCATTAATTTCGTCTTTATGACATATAATCAGAATATCATCTACGTATCTGTAATATTTTTTGATGTTATGTTTCTTAATTAATTGTTCTATATAATTGTCCTCTATGTGCTGTAAGAATGTTTCTGACAGTATGCCTGACAAAGGGGATCCCATTGCTAGACCATCTTTTTGAATATAAATTTTATTGTCAAAACTAAAGTAGTTTTGTTCCAAAATAGCTGTAATTAATGTGGTACTTTGTTTAGCAACTTCATGACTATCCCCATTATTAATTAAGTTTTGTTGTACAATATTAACTGTCTCGTATATTGGAACATTAGTATATAGATTTTTTATATCTAGTGAAATAAGTCTGTCATTTTTGTTCAATTCAATATCGTTTAATTTACTAACTAAGTCTATTGTGTTTTTTATAGTGTAAGTGTTTTTAAGTTCCAACTTATGCTGTAACATCTTTTTTACAATCTTAGAAATTTTATATACAGGAGCGTTGATGAAGTTTACTACTGGCCTAATTGGATTACCATTCTTGTGAATTTTAATTTGCGCTCTAAGTTTTGGAGCTTTTGGTTTCATATGTATGGCATTTTTTATTTCTTTATCGTTTAGTATGAGATTTGAGCTTTTTATTACTCTTTTAATGTTTTGTTGAAATTTATCAGTAGGATCTTTGTCGACCGGTATAATATCATTTTCGTGAATGAATTCTATGGTTTTCTTTATGTATTCATTATTATCTATGAGAATAATAGAGTTACCTTTATCAGCCTTGACATGTTTAATGTCGTTATCTCTTAATTTACTATTTAGATCTTGTATTGTTTTTTTATAAACTTTTGAGTTTTTGCTATCCATATGCTGGTTTACGTAATTATGTTTTATTTTATTGGTCATATCTTTTCTGAAGGATAGTTGGTTTGTTAGATTTACTTTTGTTAAAGCTGTTTCTGTATCTATGATTAAGGATTTAATTTGCTCTTTATGATTAGGTTCAAAGTTATGTTTATAACCCAATTGGAGTAAATCCTCTTCATGTTTAGTAAGTACTGTTGATGTTAGGTTAATAACCCGTGGGAAAAACTGTATTTCATTATTTGTGTTTCTACCCAAGTTCTGATTATGGCTGTTTTGTTGGATTTTAGCTTGTTCAAGATTTTGGATTTTCTTATATTGTATTTGATATTTACGCTCAATCTCATGTTTCAACTTTTCATTTATTTGATTGTCTATTAAAGCCCATTCTTGGTTGAAGATTTTGGAAGCTTTCAAGTGTAGTATATATACTTGTTCATTAAGAAAGTTCTTTTTCTTATAGAGCAATTTGATTTCGTGTTGTAACCACAATTTTTCGGCTTGCTTTTCAGTGCGTCGAGCTGCTGTTGTTTTATTTTTAATTTTAACTTTGATGTAATTAGGAATGAGATCTTTATCTTTACATGTCTTATTAAAATTAATATTAGCTATCGTTTTAAGTAATTTACGTTTCGTGTTTGTAAATTGGTTAATAACTTTAGCCTGGTTAGCTTTATCTTGATTAATGAATTTCATTTCCGTTTGTGTGTATATTAGCTTAATTATCATTCAAGGTTCCACCTTAACCACAAAACAATAAAATAACAGAGATTGTAACCTGGATACACGGTATCTAAAAATTATTATATTCTTATAAGCTTTTACATATGAAGATACAAGTCAATAAATAAATACAAGATTAAAATAGCGACTGATGTCACAATAGTCTATATCAATTATTCTTAAAATTTTATCATATCATATAAATACACAAGTTAAAAGATACAAGATTAAAATAGCGATTGATGTCGCAGTAGTCAGTATAATTATTGCTAAATTCTAAAATGTCAGTTTTAAAAAAATTACAAATTGACCTTAAAAATTATAATATTTTATTGTACAATAATTATCTATTTTAGAGAATCTTATCGATCCTTCTATTATCAATGTTTATTAATAACAATGTTTATCTTATATACACCACTGTACACTTAATGATGATAATATATTGCCTGGTATATTGCTAATATACCACAAACGGAAATGAAATTCATTAATCACGTACCATCAAGTTATAGGCCTATCTCGATCATACCAGTGTTTGCGAAGATATACGAAATGATAATCTATTCGCAGCTCTATAGATTCTTTGTTGACAATCATATCTTAACTGATACCCAGTTCGGCTTCAGGAAGAATAGATCTACAATCGATGCTGTGGACTACATGATCAATATAATCTTACAAGCTTTTGAAAACAAACGCTTTGCTCAGGCAACCTTCTGTGATCTGAGCAAGGCGTTTGATTGTGTGAATCATGAAGTATTACTTAATAAATTGAACTATTATGGTATTAATAACATTAGCTTAAAGCTTGTGCGTGATTATCTAACAGACCGCCAACAGATAGTTACCATAGGGAAAGCCAAATCTAGTAAAGCTATCATCAACATTGGTGTACCACAGGGATCCATATTGGGACCATTTTTATTTATCGTTATGATAAACGATCTCCCCGCTAACATAGGAACTCATACAGTTTTATATGCTGATGATACCACATTTATAGAAGTCAGTGATGAATTAGATACTCTTGACAATTTAGTGAGTAACACATCAGTGCAAGCATCTAATTGGTTTCGAATGAATGGTTTTCTGCTCAACGAGAGTAAAACTCAACACTTACAATTCAAACTAAGAGCATCGAATGTGGTAAATATTCTTGAGTCGGAGAGTGTAAAGTTTTTGGGAGTCTTCATTGATCAGAAGCTGACTTGGAGACAACATGTAAATTATATCAGTGCTAGGCTGTCGAGGGTTATCTATCTAATACACAACCTTAAGAAGTGCATACCTCATAATTATTTGCGTACTTGTTATTTTACATTCTTTCAAGGTATAATGCAATATGGTCTGCTACTATGGGGTAACTCCAGACACATTGAAAGTATACTGATCCTCCAAAAAAAGGTGATTAGAATCCTCACAGGATCATCTAGGCGGGAACATTGCAAACCATTATTCATACAAATGAGAATATTAACAGTGGTAAACCTGTATATTTATTCGGTATTGATCTATACAAAAAAAAATCTTCCAGACTTACAATGTAGAAATGAAGTACATCATTACAACACGAGACATAATAATCAAATATATATACCGCATCACAGGTTATCCAAATCATTAAATAGTTATAAAATTGTAGGGCATAAGTTATTTAACAAACTTCCTCTAGAATATCAACTGCTACCTATAAACATTTTCAAAAGGACAGTATATGACTGGCTGATAAATAACCCCTACTACAGTATTGATGAATTTTATACATGTAATATAAATACTGTATGAGCTTCACCATGGTGTGTACTCATTTTTCTTTTACTTGGGTTTTTATGTATTATTTATAGGGGACGTAACTATATATTTGGACAATTTTTTTTATGCTGGTGCTTAACCTGATATATTTATATACTTTGACGTTGTCCATAGCTAAATGTTTTTAGCTCTATGACAATAAAATTGATTATTATTATTATTATAACAAATGCTTTCGAGAAGTCTGCAGAAAGTAATATACTAGTATCTTTTCTATCAATGACCTCATATACTTCTTTGAGAAAATCAATTATTGCAGTATTTGTGGACTTTCCCTGACGAAACCAATGTTGAATATTAGTTAGGGTATTATATTTCTTTATAAATCCTGTACATAAACTTTTCTAAGATTTTTGAAAATCCTGGGAATAAAGATACTGGTCAATAATTCTCAATTTCCTCTTTTTATCCCTTTTTATATAGTGGTTTCACTTTTGCAATTTCTGGAAACTGACCACAACTTAATGATAAATTTGCTATGTAACTTAATGGATGTACAATATGTCTGTGAGAGTTTTTAATAACACTATCAGAGACTTCATCTATCCCTGCTGATTCATTATTCTTCAACCACTTTATAATTGTGATTTCATTTACAGTTACCGGGTTTAGATAGATAGCATTACTCTGTTGTGGAATAGTAGACTTACCATTGTCTGCATCTTGTATTTGGGCAGTGAAGGTATTTCTCAAGAGGTTACGTGCTATGTCTATATAATAACTGTTGAACAATTCTGCTATTTCTATTGGATCTGTTGAAATAATACCATTCTTATTGATTGTATGGCTTTTTACGGTTTCCCTCCCTTTACCTATTTCTTGCTTAATGATATTCCACATTGCTTTAGATTTCCTACTTGATTCCATTATGTGTTTATCGTTATGTGGTTTCCTTGCTTCCTCTAGTATTTTATTGTATATCTTTTTATACCATTTATAATATTCTTTGAATTTTTCTGTTATATTACCCAATTTCATAATTTTACTAAAATATTTCAGTCGCTTGCTAGAAATGGTACAGTAATTTGTATATGCTTTAACTTATGACTACCCCTCGAATGCTGCAGAAACTTGAAAGTAGTTAGGTATCTCCCTAAAGTTACAGTTTCTTTTGGGTAATTACAAACTCCTTGAAGTGCTATAGCAACTTGCGGGTAATTAAATACTTTTTGATGTTCTAGAGCTACTTGTTGGTAGATACGTATCCTCTTCAAATGATACAGCGACTTGTTATTATCACCTTGAAGTTTTACATTTACTTTTGGTTTGGGTAGTTATGTATTCCTTGAAGTGCTACTTCAGCTTAGATATGTATACCTTGAATTTCTACAACCAACTTGTGGGTAACTTAATTACATTCTCTTTGGAGGTCTACCAGCAGCTTCTGAATAATTTTATACTCCTTGAATTTCAGCATACACTTCTGGATAATTAATAATTACATACTTCTCGAGGAACTTGAAGTTTTTGTTTTGTTTTGTTCTGCAGCAAGTTAACTGATGAGTGATGAGAAATTATGCACTCCATGTTTTGGAATTATTACAGAAGGTCAAGGTTGCTGTTGTGACACGAAATGGTCTCCATTTGTCAGTACATCTTTGTAATGTATAGCTATACTAAAGTAAAATGAATGCTAGTTAAGATAAAACTTCACGATTTATTATTAACATCTTTAGCCAAATTAAAATTCTGCTATCAAAGAGAAATATGTTTATAAAGACTGTTTGATATCAGTGTTTATCTGACTGTCCTTTTAAATGCAGGTACTGAAGTACGAGAGCCATCCACAAAATAAGTTTTCCTGGTATCGTCTACAGAATCAGAACACAATTTCATGGAAACATTTATTCCATATTGTCCCTATGGTCTTAACTTTATTGTTTGATTTATTAATTACTTGTGAGAAATGCCTGCTTTTTGCTTCTTTAATGCCTTCTTCAGTATATTGCAATACTTTTTATAGTATTCCTTATATGAGTTTGGTTGTTACTGGTTCTATATTTTCAATACTGCTAAAAGAACCTAAAGTAGTGGTGGTATCTTTGTACCGCACACTAGCAGGCGATTCAGTAATATTTCTGGATAAATTGGAACAGTTATTAATTTACTTGGCTCGCTTCAAGTCTAATGTGGTAATAGGAGGTGATATAAATAGTAAATTTGACGTTACACATAATTCTCCTACAGTAAAGAAATTCAAGGACTTGCTCATTCAATTTCAGTGTCATATTATTATTAATGACCAGCCAACAAGGGACAAAGCATGCATCGACAATATATTCACAGACATTGGGAAAACTTTTTATGATTATAGGGTGGTATACCCCAATATAGCTGACCATGATTGGCTAGAGTTGGAAATTGAGTACAGTTATTATAGTAACAGACCTAAAGATGGTACAGACAGGCCCACTGTCATAAGAAATATCTCCAAGAATAATCTTCAACATTTTAAAGCCAGTCTAAGTGAAACCGATTGGTTAACACTTTTGTCAGATCACTCTAGTCATATTACTATGCGTAAGTTTGTTGGTTGAATTTACTTTATTGATGTTCAACACCAACATTTGTGCATCATGGTCTGATAACCCATTTAATATTGGTACTACTTTAAGATTGTTTTGTTTCTTTATCTATGAATATATTATCTATTTTTGTTCTCACATTGTTTTGAATTCTAGTTGGAAAGTTTACAATGAAATCTAAATTATAACTACCTCTTGGATTTTTTCTGAGGTAGGGAAGTCTGGTAGTGATGTACTCAGCCTCGTGAATCAAATTGAGGAGCTACTTGATAGAGAAGTAGCGGCTCCGGTCATGGAAACCACCATTAACGGCTGTGGGTGTCGGCATGCTGACCACATGCCCCCCAATCCTGCCATCTGCCTATGGTAGATGACGCAGCGGTCGGGTGGTAGGCCTTGTCCCTTCAGGGATGTAGCACCACGGAGTTTAGTTTAGTTTTTTTTAATAAAGATATCAGTCTGATCTTTTTTTCACCACTAATTCAGAAGTCTGCATTAAAGTCCCCACACAGTATGATACTTATGTTATTACTACACTGAGAATGAAGAACCCTTTCTAATTGATTTATAAAATAATTGAAATTACCTGATTGTGCTCTGTAAATGGTTAGTATTACAAATATATCATTGTCAGTCTCCACTCTGGCTTAGCAACATTCCAAATCCTGTTCCTTCCAGAAGGAACTGGTGTCTACATCACTAAAATTTAAATTTCTTTTGATAAGTATATTCACACTCCACATTTTGTGGAACGTTTACAAAAGTTTGAACACAGTGAAAAGTTACCTATTTTTAATTGTTCCAGCTCTGTCTCTGCAGAGTGGTTGTCATTAAACAGATAACTTTAATTTCCTGCTTATTAGAATATTAATTGCATTCAAAATTGCTAAGTTAAATTCTTCAATTTTTTTTCAAGTCCCCTTATATTTTGATAAAATAATGCAAATGTTGTATTAGTTCTAGCTGAAGGCCTGGATCTATTACTACTGTATGCTTGAGGTATGCATATAAGTTGGTTTCTTTCATTTAAATTCCCCCTAAAAAACAAAAACGAGACAAGCCAGTATCAACCCTTAGATAACTTAATCAATACAATGTCATTGTCACTGCAAGTTGAGTCCTGAGGTTTGCAGGTTCATACTCTGTCGAGACCATGTTGTTTTGTGTGTCAGAACAATGGGTTTTCTTTATTAAAAGAAGTCATCAGCCATTGGTTAGATTCATGGTGTCAATAAACACCCAAAAGAGAATTCTTGGGTAAATTACTGGCTGTTGAAGGTGCTTTCTCATGGGATCTTGCTTCAGACGAGTCAAATTCTCGCAAGAATGAACGAGCCCAAAAGAAGTAGAAGAGCTACTAGTATATAAATCGATTGAAGATTTCAAGTAATTACTTATGGGAATTGACAATAGCTGCAAACCCCTTATAGATAATCATGTTTATTTTTTGTAATTGTTATCATTACAGGTGTAATATATGAAGAGTATGTAATGGTGAATTGTAGTAATCAAAGAGTGAGTGTTCAATCACGATACTGTTTTGAAGGATAAAGGTTTTAATCATTTTATTGTAATCTGATTTAGTTCTAGCTGAAGGCTACAAACTTTTTCCAGCCTTGAGGAGTGGGATGAGGTAGGTTTTTGAAGGCAATGCACAAACTATAAATGAGTATCTTAATTTATAAGTCAATAGTAACATGAAACAGCATAATTATTATTTGACTAATCGCGCCAGACTAGCGCACCCAATTTCCAGCGGCCAAGCGGACCTTTGCTTGAGCAAGCAGTTGAGCAGCCGCTTGCCATGCAAATGTAATATGAAAGTGGAAATAAATACTAATTGTTGAACATTTCCAAGAAAATATTTTAATTTTAGTGGTAATTTAGTAAAGTGTATTTTTTGTTTGTCAAATACGTAAATGATGACAAATAGCTTTCTAAAGATTCTTTTTTAAATACGGAAGTCATAGTTCAATCCAGCTGGTTTACAATTCCTTTGGAATCCATAGAGAATACACAATTTAAGAGTTGTGAAATTTCGTTTATATTAAATGCTGAAATGTATTAATGCATAATTTCATGGATAATTAACATTCTTTGTATTAAATGTAGAGGCGTGTGTTCATATTCGTGTACAGAGAGTTATGTGATATCTTAGGCAAATTGTTACGTTACATTCAGAATATGTGAATTAGCCATCAATAAAATGAACACACCCAATGTTTGCCTGTAGGAAATGGCCGACCATAAAGCAAGATAAGGAGTGACAGTCGAGAAATGATTATTACAGGGTAATTTCGTTTGCTATTGTTGTGAATATTGTTTATTAATACTTTTATAAATGTCTTAAATGTTATAAACCGTAGAAGAATGAAATGGAACACATCAGGGCTGTAGAATTTGTGTAATGTTGCATTATAAACGTCAATTTGTTTACAATGGAATATTTGCGTTATTTTTTATAAGTAGTTTCCGTAGGCTTACCAGAAGAAACAATGGGTTAGTGTGAAAACGAATAAGATATTGTATTATCCGTAATTTAGAAGCGATACAACTCTGCTGTGGATGTTGTACTGTATAATGATAGATGCCCTATATGATATTTTCATTCATAAAAAGCTCTCCTTTCAAGTAAACCACAAACTGTGTATTGGGTAAGTGGAAGAAAATTCAAATTCAGATTGTTTAGTTTATGAATTTAATGTTGTATTTGATCTTAACTGTGGGGTTTTATAATAACCTAGATAACCTGTTTAGTTTTAAAATGATACGAAGACCAAGATTTGAGACCAAACAGTTGAATGACACAGGAATTGACACTTGATACTTAAGCTAGTTGCCAGATTAGTATCTCTTTGTTAAGAGTGTTATGCAGTTTTTAGGATGTATAAAGATAATCTGCGATTATGCACTGTTAAGTTACTGTAGAAATTTCCCATTTTGGCAGTTCGTGTGATTTTCATGGATCTGTCTTCAGCAGTTACCGGTACCTGCATAGCACTGTTGTGCTTTGCCTTACAAAGAACTCATTCATTGCTTTTGTTTCTGTCTCCTTTTAGTCTTAAGGAAATTGCTATGGGAACAACTGTAGCGTTGCTTAGTTTGTACTGTATGCAGTAATCAGAAATTAGACTTTTCTTCATTTGGTTATGTTGGTTGGTGGTGAGAGATGATGGTCGTGGTCTTTATGGAGTTTTTTCTTACAAATCTGCAATTATAGTTGACTAAATTGGGTTCATTTAGCCTGTCATCCTTTGTGTCCATATCCAATATGATAGAATGTTCTTGATTGCATTGTTATCTTAATGGACGAAAGATATCTACATCTACGTAGTTTTAAGTCGCACCAGTAAGCTCCACCCACTCTCACCTGCTTTCCAGTGCATTGCCATGGTGGTCCACTTCTTCTAACTTCTAGCCGTCAACATTCACCCTGGCTAAGCTGCTTAATGCCGGCATGGTATCTCACTGTTGTAGGCCTACCCTTGTACCAAATCATATGCACTAACTACCGCAGAACCCAAAATGACCCTTGTATCAAATAAAAAATACAATCACCAGAGCCTCTTTAGCGTTACTCAGGACGTGCCACATGATGCTAGAGATTGGTTCGGGAAGGAGAGCTTAAAAAAGCTCTCTAAAATTAAGTAGATGAATTCTTGCTTCACAGCTCAGCAATTGAGGAGCGTTTTTTCAAAAGCCGATAACTGCAGGTTTTGACGAAATTGAGATATATATTGTTTCGTTAGTTTAAGTAGCTGCCTTTCCAATGGTTATGCTGGTTCTTTCATATTCCGACATCTGTTCCACTCAGAAATGGTAGAAAAATGGCAGTTTTTTTCAAAATCCGATATCTACGGTTAAGGCGTTCTATCGAAATCCGATATCGGGTCATTCCATGTCAAGTGAACCAATTTTTTGTCAATTTTGAACATGACCATCTCCGATTTTAGTCATACTTTGTTGTCATGAAGTACCACCTGAGATATGTTAAAGTGCAAAATATCAGATTTTTATGTGTTGTAGTTTTCCAGTTATACCCTTCTGAAATATGGAAAAAAACCAAATTTTCTGCATAAGTGCAATCACAAAATGACGCATAAATCAAGCTGGAATTGACATAGATGAGTGGGAAAAGTACCAAAATGTAGCTTATATTATGAGCTTTAATTTGATATGTCACACGAGTACTTTCGAAAAAAAATATTTTCAAGGTTACCCCCAAAAAATTTGAAAACTGAATTTTTCAAAAACCTATATTTTGAAAATTTTGAAAAAAATCTCACAGAAACATACATATTTCAGCATCATGTCCTACAAGTTTTGTTATGGGATCGAAATGGGATCATATTTTTTTACATTTATAACAAATACTATGCACGCTGGGTAAGAATATATGGCACCGTAATCTTGCACTTAATTCTAAAATTTCATTACAATCAAAAAGAAAAACTTACAGAAAACATGTTACCTTCCCTTCTTCAATGACAAAAACGTGAATTTATTGTCTACAGTAATTTTCTAGAGCCATGGTTGCCGCATCCATCTCTTCCTTCGAGAGGTAATAACTACGGCCAGTGGGACATGTAGGTTGCACAAGGGTGAGGATCTGAGAGAGAGGCACAGTCAGTTTATTTGGACAGTCACTTTTGAAAGTAAATGATGGAGAAGGACCTGCAGGGTGCAGAAACATCAGTTCCACTATCTGTGCTGTCTCATTTTTGTCCACAACTACACCAAGCCACCAATGATTGTTGTTCTCACATGTAACATATCCTTTTACTTCTGCTAGCTTCAGCCTCTGTTGCACACGTGGTCCTAACACTGAAAAAGTGGATGACTGTTCACTTCTTGAAAATACCTTTGTCAACAACACTTTATCTGACAATGGGATGAAACTGTGGAACTTCTGTGTGCCTGGTATTGCTTTTGTAGACAGAAATCTGTCTGCAAGTATTTTTTCCTCTTTGTTGTATTGTGCTTCATTGAAGAAGAAGAACTGCATGGAGTCGATGTTTTCCTCACTCCATGTAAACAGCTGTGCTGGTGTCATGATTTGATGCTCGTATGGCCGCTGTAGGCTTGCCTTTCCTGCAAGTCTTTTCACAGTACCACCCAGACCGTCACATACTCCTTTCCCATGGGCTGTTGCATAGAAATGCCACTCTGCCTCAATTCCAAAATCATGAACATGGTGGCATAAGTTTGAAAAGTTTTTTCTGTTTTTAAATTGCGCAGCTGCACCATCTGAGAAGTAGTAAATTTTTTTCAAATCTCTAATTACTTCCAACTTCAAATGAGAGATAAGCCTTTTCTGGAATAAATGAACAGCAGTGGTGTCATGCTGTAGACATTCAGAGATACATACAATACTTTTGTAGTGTATATTATGATCATTGTAGTAGACTGCTATAGGAAAAATAGTTGCTTGATCATTGTTCCAATGAAAAGACTGGGCTTCATCCTGTAGTACAAACGAATAATTTTCTGCAAAGTCCATACATACCACAGCTTCATTTACTCCAATATTCTGCTTCAAGTGATTATAATATTCTGCCTGTCTTCTTGCAATAAAAGAATGTCTCTTCAAAATCAACAACTGTTCACACAAAGTTTCTATAAACTCATCTGCAGTTTTGATGAAGGTTACTAAATTACATCTGTCAACAGAAACCCACTGCTTGTATGTAATGTTGTCCACCAGTTCATTATCTAGCAGCAACTGTAACTCATCTTTCAAATTATCTACACCTGGACATGAAGGACATTCATTAAGGTGGCATGCTGTGCCTGGCTCTTCACACATTAACTTCGCTAAACAGGAATTATAATTACTTATATCTGTGCCATCATTCAGTGTAATTTGTTTGGATTTCAATACTTGTAGCATTAATTTAACATTCTGATGCACTGTACAAACGCATACTGTGTGGGTACCACTTCCTCCAGCCAAGACGCAATGTTTAGGTCGTAAATCAGCAAATTTCGAAAATCCAATCTTATCAGTAGGATTTTTGTTTTTGAACAGCTCGTACACTTCCTTCAAGTTGCCCATCACTAGCCTCTTCTGTACATGAATTCTACTACTGTCACCCGTTTTCACAGAAACAAAATCTTTTTTTCCAGGCATAAGACGGCTGACATCATCACTGTTGTAGAACCCTATTACCTTCTCAATCACAGATTCATTTAAAACCTTTCCTGGTTTAGGATTTGGTGTTGCCAGAATACCCTTCGCTTTCACCAATGCTTTAGCTTTTCTTGCCATTCTGTTGCTAACCTGAAATTCATTTTGTATTTCACTGCATGACCAGCTTTTAGGTAGTACTGTTAAAATTTGCAATTTTTCACTAACACTTATATTTTCTTCTTGAAACTTTTCTTTTAGCTGACAAATGACTTCACATGATTCTGATTTATGGTCAACAGTTTTCTCTGTATTTGTACTTGCTGCTGTTAGTACCTTTTCTGTCAAACATTTTTTTATTTTACTGTATTTTTTATCACAGTATGATTTCATTTGCAACTTCCTCTTAGCAACAGGTGACTCCTCTAGAGAGCTTAGAGACTTATTAAGGTACTCTAAGGTAACATCTAAAGCTACAAATGATTCATCAACATTAGTAGGCCTAGTGGTATTGGCTACTGGTACTAAACAGTCATCTGTTGTATCTGTAACCTGTTTCTGCTTTGATAGTTCTTTCCTACAACTGTCACAAATTTTCATACCTACCACAATGGTGTCAAACATGTCACACATCCAGTCAGTAACAGGCCTCACACTTCTTTTCACACCCTGATGTCTGTCTTTCTTGAAAGGGTTGCAGCAGAAAATCTTTGCTGTTTCACTTACTTTTTCAGCCATACTGGGGAAATACACAATGCCTATTTTAATCACTGAACCCACTACTTTACATGCAGCAATACAGTCTTTGTACAGCCTTTGAAGAAAGGAAGCACACTGCATGAGAGTCAAGGCACAACTGAAGCCAGGTCCAACAGGTTACAACTTGCATTCCCTGGCTGACTCACATGCTTGCAGACTGTGTTTACTCATACCCATTTGACCACTTGCACAAGTTGGTATATGCATGTTGGTAAACAACTCCCTGGACAAAGGAATGGATTTTAGAATTAAGTGCAATATTCCTGTGTCATATATTCTTACCCAGCGTGCATAGTATTTGTTATAAATGTAAAAAAATATGATCCCATTTCGATCCCATAACAAAACTTGTAGGACATGATGCTGAAATATGTATGTTTCTGTGAGATTTTTTTCAAAATTTTCAAAATATAGGTTTTTGAAAAATTCAGTTTTCAAATTTTTTGGGGGTAACCTTGAAAATATTTTTTTTTCGAAAGTACTCGTGTGACATATCAAATTAAAGCTCATAATATAAGCTACATTTTGGTACTTTTCCCACTCATCTATGTCAATTCCAGCTTGATTTATGCGTCATTTTGTGATTGCACTTATGCAGAAAATTTGGTTTTTTTCCATATTTCAGAAGGGTATAACTGGAAAACTACAACACATAAAAATCTGATATTTTGTACTTCAACATATCTCAGGTGGTACTTCATGACAACCAAGTATGACTAAAATCGGAGGTGGTCACGTTTTTCCATTGGTTCACTTGACATGGAATGACCCTATCTCAAAACTATACTTTATGTAGATATCGGCTTTTGAAAAAACGCTCTTCAATTACTCAATGGCATAGTGGTTAAGGCCACTGGCTACAAAGCGAGTGACCCGTGTTCAAATCCTGCTTGATGCAAAAATTTAAAGTTAGGAATAAGTCCCAAATAGGTAGCCTAGGTAGGGTGAAGAATAAATGAGAGGGAGGAAAGAGGAGGGAGAGGAAGACAAGAAGAGAAGAAAGGAAGCAGTTGGTGTTTTAACCCGCTCAGACTTAACCACAGTAGGTTACTCATCCTTAGACCTAAAAGAAATGATTTGTCATTTGCCTTGAAGGTACTGTGTTGAGTGCAGACCTACTGGTAGCCTACTAGTAGTTTGTGTGAAAGATTGTTATTTAATTTTTCCCCATTGTCATCTTCTTGCTACTAAATGGCGTTGATAGTAATTCCAATGGCGGCCTCTAGATGTCTCACTGTTTATATTTACACCCCACCCTAAGTGCCTCCTTACCACTGGACAGGTCCCATTAGTGAGTTGAGAGGGCGGAGCTTAGAGGGCAACTTAAAACTATCTTTTATTCTTAATGTGTGGGTTGTTTATAGGATCAGTGTAGCCATACATTGTGTGTTGTGATCTAGTAGGGAAAAAGTATTTTTCCTGTACTGGTAAGTGGAATTTTCTTCTCAGCCTATTTTATGTTTTGTCTAACAGGGGAACTAACAATTCTGAACCATAATGTTGGGCGAAAGATAGATTTTTGTGGCACCTTGACTCTCATTCCACTCTCCACTGCAAGTTGCCATGGCGATGGCTTGCTTCCTCTACCTTCCCCTAGCCAGCCTTCACTTTCTTTAGCTTTCAACCTTAGCTTTCATCAACCTTGTCCCCCGCAAGCTGCTCAGTACTGGTAATGCAGTTTACTGTTGCACTGCATGTTACACTGCACTGTGTGCTATTAATTGTACTAATATGAAAGACCTTAGTACCATAGGCATTAAAAACGACTCTTATAAGAGCCAACATATTTTACAACTATAAATTTTCGTTGGTGAATATGCTATTTCTCATTTCATAAGCTCTCCAAACTTAAATAGATGAATTTTTAATACACTGCTCAGCAGTCACTTGTAGTGCAGTAGTTAAGGCTTCTAGTTATGATCAGGGCCCAGATTCTAATGACATGTCATCTTTTTATTGATGCTGCATAGACATTCCCAACTTGTAGATAAATCCTAATCATGGCCTCTAGATTATAGATTAGTAGGTCATTTTTTGTCATTTTATGGAATATTATATTTTTAGGGATTTTATTTCAATTTTAGGTCATTATTTTGTCATTTTCGTGTCATTTACTTCCTTATTTAGTCATTTTCATGTATTTACATTGAGTGTATTAACTTTTTTTTTCATCGCTAGCGGTGCTGTCTTTGAAGTGTTGTTTGTTTAATGGAAGAAGGAAAAATTCAGCGTTAAAGTGTTGTCTTGTCTCAGTCCGAAATGAGAATCAAAGAAACACCAAAATTTTGTATTATATTACTATTGTTATTAGATTGACTTGGCACCAGAGTCTGCCACCTGCTTAGATGTGAGAGTGGAAACTACTGTTTACCCTCAATAAACAACAATATAATCCGGCAGACCACAAGAGGAAATGCCAAATTTTGACTCACCAGTGCCTCAGTGCCAGTATAAATTTCCGTGAGAAAAGAACATTCACAACATTACAGCTATTTACAGTTTTTACAATTATGTACAAACTAGTCTATAACTTGGTGTGTACAATAATAATTTTTTATAAATAAAATATCAGTTTTTAGGTCATTTTTTATAATTATTAAGTCATTTTCTTTAAAATTTAGGGTCTTTTATAGGTCATTTTTCAAACAATTTTAGGTCATCAGAATCCGGGCCCTGGTTATGATGCTAGTGGTCCCGTGTTTGAATACTGGTCGATAAAAATGACATTTTCATTTTCCCAGCGTTTTGAACGCTTTCCAGAAATACTAAACTACGAGGGGTATTCCGAAAGTAAGTTTCGTCAATGTATGGCAGGAGCGGCGTGTTCACCAGGGGAACCAAACAAACGCCAGACGAATCCTCACCCGTGGCTGGTTCCACGACGGAAGTGGCGTCAGCGGAGGAGGCATGACGCAGGCGCACTGCGCCGTAGAAGAGCGAGTCGCAGCAGACTGGCGTGCCCGCGGGTATTAGTTTACCGCTCACGATGGCACGAGAGATTTGGTGCCACTGCCATATACCGCTATCTCCCCTCTTTCAAACGAGCCATTGCTGCAGCCGCTGAACCTTTTATTGTCCGAGATAGAGCTGTTTGAAATTGATCTCCCGATTTCCGTCCCCACAAAGTGCGGCCTCCACGAACCCATCTCGCACAAACCTTATGGAACATCAATTTGTCACTCAAAATGGTCTGTATGGAACCTTTAGTAATGTCAGGAAGCTGAGGTGGAGCAGGCTGTGCGCCAATTCCTTGCATCGCAGGGCACCGAGTTTTACCACAGTGGGTTCTTCAAACTGATCGCACGCTACGACAAATGTCTCAATGTCGCTGGCGACTATGTCGAAAAATAGTGCACGGTGTATAGTTCATGCTGCCATGCTGTATTGCTTTTGGGTCAATAAAGTGTCCGTGTGACAAACTGACGAAACTTACTTTCGGAATACCCCTCGTACTATGTGGTTTCTATGATTTATGAAGAACACAACAAACTGAAAATCACCGATTTTAAACTTTTTTTGTGTAAATGAATATAATGCGCATTCATGGAAACCCTCCCCAGATAGCCTACTCTGGAAAGTAGGAAAATTTACTGTTAGGAATAGGTCCGAATAGGTAGGGTGAAGAGGTGGTGTGAGAGAAGGGAGGAAAGAGGAGATGAAGAGAAGAAAGGAGAAATGAATTATTTAATTTTTCCCCGTTTCACCTTCTGCCTACTAGATGGTGTTGCCAGTAGCACTTCAATTGTCAGCCGCTCTCCACCCTAAAGCCCTCCTTCCTAGGTTGGTCCCATTAATGAGTTGGAGTGTGGGCTAGGGTGCCACAAGTTTCTATTTTCCCCCTAATGTTAAAGTTCCACAAAATGTTTAAGCAGTTTGTATTTCAACCCGTTCAGGTTTAACCACAGTAGGGTACTCATCCATAGACCTCAATGAAATGATTGGTCATTTGCCATGAAGATACATTTTTTAATGCAGACCTACTGGTACAGGTAGTTTGTGTGAAAGATTATTCATTCTCAACAATCCTTATTAATTCTGATGGCTATTAGAGTCTTATATTAAATATTTTAATAAAGTTCCGCCTTAACCCGCCTTAACCTGGATCCACTCAAAATCAGCATTTATATGATAGACACAAATTTAAAATATTGTTGCCAAATATAAAGGTCACAATTATGAAGATGAAGGCTGGTTTCTTCTGCGTGGAATCAAAATGCATCACTACTTAAAAGAATATGCATTTCGGCATATTTGATGCGCCATCTTCAGTTCTGTCTTGAGTTGTATTCAACACCACATTCATCTGATATAACGAAATTTTGTTTGTGTGTTTGTTTATTAGGTAACCTAGGTCACAGCTGTAGTTAGGTCAAATAAATGATTGTCAATTGTATTCTCATTAAGGGTTAAGGCGGAACTTTATTAAAATATTTAATACTATAACCCTTAGCTGGAGAAAATGAAGTTTCTTAATTAGAGTCTTATAGTTTCACAGGTGACCCAATATCACTTAATTGCCTATGAGTTAGGTGAGATGCATCAACTGAAGCTCCTGTGCAATGTTTTGGGTGTGATAAACCATTGCTGTAATTTCATAGAACGTGTACACTCAAGTGCACAGAATCTTTCTGGTATGATATGCAGTGGATTATGTTTGTAACGGCATTCTAAACCGGCTCTACTATTCCTACTCCCCACCTTTGTGGGCGGATATGGCTTAAAGCCTCTAGATTTGTTGAGAGAATGTAATCATTTCAGTATTAAACTTAACCTTTTTCGATAACGGAAATAACTTTCTGTTTGTAGTTCATGTTCTTTGCTCACTTCAGTTGACCATGTACAATATAGAAGACACTATTTACACTGAATGTTTGTCTTAGTCCCCTCCCTACAGACATGGCTTCCAGTCCCTTTTACCGCTCACATGCTCCTGAGCATTCTTCATAGGGTAATGCATTGTTCGGACTTTAACTCAAATCTATGAGATTGCCTCACTAGGATTGGTGTGGAAAACAAACGAAAAGGAGATTCATTGCCAATAATTAAATAATGAAAAACACTAGAAGAAACCTGGAATATCGGAAAGTTCCATGCTCTCGACTGTATATCTTGATGATGTCACCAAAGGGTAGTGACATCGTTGATTTCAATATGAAAGTGAAAATGAATCTTTTTCTTCTTTCTACCCCTCTTTTTCTCTTTTATATCTTATTTTAACTATTTCTTTTACAACTAGTTAACATTAGGCCTAGGCCTATATATTAAACTTACCTTGGATGCATGAGGATTCGATCCACAGTCTTTTGAAATACCAGTCCAATGTTCTATCCACTGAGCTAACAAATTGCTGAAACTGAATTGTAACATACAATGTGCATAGTAGTTTGCAACTTGGTTCATAGATGTCACTGACTTGACTTAGTGTTACCATATACATTTTCACATTGCTATAAATTTTGTTTGTAATTTTAGTCCTTCCCCATATAAGATTTTTTTTTTTTTTAATCCCACCCATAGATTACTGTACTGTGATCCATACGCTTTCATGGCTGAAGTCATAACTACGTAGGTTGTCTGGATAGCACATATCAAGTGTTGAAGTGGCAACATTTAAACTGTAATATTGCTGTTGTTATCAAGGCAGAAATGTTTTAGAAACATTGGCACTTCCACACTCGACAGTGCTACTTGGACAATTGAGGTGGTTAAGCCTGTAGCCTATATTAAACTTGAAATTTGGCTTTTGATCATCTTCGGGCTTGAGTGCCATGGCCAGTGGGCAGGTCTCAATGTTTCATCTGCAGTTGAAGCAGGTATCTTCAGGAGTATGCGAGACAAGAGGCCAATAAGGTGGTTAGTTTATAATGTAGCTATAGCATAGGTTGGTACATATCCGGCTTCCAGCCTATATAAGGTGTGAGACTTACAACTCAGAATCCTTACTACAGAAGGCATCTCTAAATTTGCTGACAAATCTTCAAGAGCTGTTGACTGACCATAACACAGTAGCCTGAAACATGCCCAACAATCAGTAGCCAGTAAAATACAAGTTTGCAATGTAAAAAATATAACTTACCAGTACTCAGTTCATATCAGCTGTAGGAAATGGTTTCTGTTCTTGCTCAGACATATTTCACACCTTAAAATAATCATTATTTACACACAGTTATGTGCAATAACTCCCCCTCTTAGTATGTTGCACGATAAATGGACATCAAATTAATTTGTAGGACCAATGTTTTATGGTGAAACCATTACCTATAGGGGATACATTTATTTCATACCGACACTATTTTTGTTGCGCTTAATTTAGGGCAAAAAATTTCAAGTCTGAAGGCAGTAGCCAAACAAAGAGTTTTAGTTGCCATTTTTGTTATCTACCCCATAGTATAGGCCTAGCAGTAGAGCCAATCCATAGTGACGGGTGTGACATTTGGACAGATTTCATTACACTTATTTCTTTCTACCTCTGAACCATATTGCAGGAATGTCATCAAAGTTTTTTGTGTTAACATACCAACCCATTGGAAGTACAAAATATGATCTAATGTTTTTGTCAAGGCTGTATGCTTGAGCTGGAAAATATATTGTGCATGTGACGGGTGTGACCATAATTGGACAAAGGTTTTTTCTTATGTAGGTTTAATTGAAATTTCTGTGAATTGATTAGCTTCACTATATTTGTTTTATTTTTTCAAGTAAGAGGACTGATAAACATACTGAAATGCATAATTAGATTTTACAAAAATATTTATATAGTTATTGAAAATTTACTTTATCAGTGTGACGGGTGTGACATGTCGGATGGGACAACATCAACTTATAACCGAGACTTAAACTAAACTGAACTCCGTCCCTGGAGGGACTTGTCCTAACACCCGACCGCTGCATCATCTACCGTAGGCAGATGGTAGGATTGGGGGGCATGTGGTCAGCATGCCGACACCCACGGCCATTAATGGTGGTTTTCATGACCGGAGACGCTACTTCCCTATCAAGTAGCTCCTCAATTTGAATCACGAGGCTGAATGTACCCCTACCAGACCTCCCTACCTCAGAAAAATTCGAGGTGGTACCGGGGATCGAACCCAGGCCGATGGATCTGTAATCTGCAACGCTAACCACACTTTGCACCTTCTGCCTCTGTACCATTTTGCATGAATTTCATGAAAATCTTTTGTGATAATATACCAATCCTGGGGAACCCCAGCACATGATCTCAGCATAAAAAAGAATTCCCTTGTTAGTATTTTTTCCACTCTGTCCATATTTTTAACAGGCTTGTGTAAAGTTGTGAAGTGAAATGTTCCTCCGGTACTAGTTAGGCAGTTTTCATTGTCCTCTACTCTAAAATCCTGGACTACTTGGAAGCCTGAGCTCTTCACAAACGTTTACTGAATTGATGTGGATCTGGTTATTTTTGTTGTCTCTCATACAAAAATAATATTGTGTAGCTATATTTAGATTAGCTGATTGTTTTTCTATCTGTTCTCCTTCATTTGTTTCCATGTAGGCCTACTCATTTCATCGGCTGTTAGAGGTATTGTCTGTCTGAATTTCTTAGCAGTTCTAAGATACACAGTTAGGGCCTACCAGTACAGAATTCAGGCACAAAATTAATTAGGCTATCACTCTCACTTCTTTATTGGGGTACAATGTCATGCTGCTGGTTGAGGCACTGTGCTACAAACCTGAAGGGCACAGGTTCAATTCCTATGAGGTTTTTGAGATTTTTCAATTGGCCTAATTCTTCTGCTGCCACTATGGCCCTGAGGTCAACTCATCTTCTAACAGAAATGGGTACCAGAAGCAATTCTGGGGTAAAGGCAGCCAGTGCATAAGACTGACAACCTTACCACCTTCATGTGCTAAAAGTCTAAAATTGTTGGAGGTTGAACATTGGAATCCTAAAAGCCTTCATGGCCTCTGTAGGGATCACTTGATCTTTACCTCACTTCTTTACCACCATTAAAACATTTGTGACATTTCCACCGGTCATCCGTGTCATCCATAGCCAAAGCTGGTAGATCGTAGTTTCTTTGTCTTGCAAACTACGAAGTTCTGTTCTGTACCACGGAAGTCCAAGAAGTCCAAGAGCCATTTAAAAGATAGTAATAATGAAAACATATGATTTATTCAACATCTGCATGAAATAATCACTATACAAAAGCTGCAAAAGGCATTTTCCATAAGTGTCACACCCGTCACACAACATATGTCACACCCGTCACGCAACATGTGTCACACCCGTCACATCAAAATTAAGCCAAAATAGTAGGCATTTCAAAATTATATTTTAGGTGTGTCTTCTGTATTGAAATATCTTAACTTTTACCAAGTTTCCATTTTATACAATGATTACTTGGCTTTCTACTCAAACTATTACATGTTTTTTGTGACGGGTGTGACAAGGGTACCTTGAAAATTGATTTGATGAATATCTTCACTGAAACTCATCTTAAAAATTTGTTTTATGATGACAAAATCTTCACTTATTTGTGCTTTTGTGGGTGAAATTAAAAATTGCAGCAAATCTACTGATTCCATGAGTATAATGCAGTACATGTTAAATTATAAATTTCAGTCAACAAAAAAAATACACATTTCAGCAGTTGTTATTATATAGATACCTTTAATTTAATAGAATTGTGAATCTATTTTCCAATTCTACAGTCTTTTACCTTTACTTTGATATATAACATGTCTATGTCACGTAAAAAAAAGATGTAACCACCTTTGTCCACTTTCACATGGACTGGCTCAGTACAGTCTTTTGGGAATTATGAAGAACTGCTCCCTCCTTTGTTCTTTACATAGCCTATGAAATGTAATAGCATATAGGCCTTCCATACCAGTATCCCTTTTACATATATGCAAAATGAAATAAAAAAAATCATACACTTACTATACTATACTCCATATAAAAAAAAAAGAGACTAAACAGTATTGATTAGTTTGTGTTTTTTGCATGGCACTAATTAATTTGTAACAAATTGTTAAAACAAACAAAATAATTTGAAACTGTTTCACTGATTGTAACACCTGTAACAAACAGCAGTCAAACAAAAACTACTTTGTTAGTAGAGGAGTTAGAACAATAGGCTAAAGCACAGGGAACCAAAACCAATAAAAGGTTCATAGGAAATCCAAAAAACATTGCAAACTTTAAGATATTTCTGAACACTTCTGAGAAAATATGAATGATAGTCAACTTGTTCATGTCAGAAGTGATTGCCTGTGGCAATATCTAGCCTGCTGTTACATTCAGTACTGAAATAAATAATCTTTGTTGTCCGCCTCACAATTCTGGTCAACAATGGCAATGTGGTAAGTGGAAATTTCATGCCCTGTGCTAAATTATTCTGAGTGACTACTTTCTTATTGTTTCCAGTGCACACATGCCGCAATTAAGTCCATGGCTGAAATTCGTTCTATTTTTGGAAGTAGAGTGATGAGTTGAGGGTTTGTGTCCACCAACTTATGTATATATTACTTATACAGTAGTTTGCAAACTTCTATTGTAAT
This sequence comes from Ectobius pallidus, assembly GCA_964059195.1. Classification (NCBI taxonomy): domain Eukaryota; kingdom Metazoa; phylum Arthropoda; class Insecta; order Blattodea; family Ectobiidae; genus Ectobius; species Ectobius pallidus. The sequence continues at coordinate 54,916,654 of CAXKWD010000011.1, forward strand.
ATGGTGAATGTGTGAACAGCTGGACTTACGCAGCAGGCAGTGTTAGGGCTACAGCCTTTCATGCAGCCAACTAGATTACAATCAGTAGATAAACCGTGCATTATGCACTCTGCACACTTTCGCTCTGCACTTCTGGTTTTAGATATCGGTAAGTGGCAGTTGGTCAAGGTCAAGGATATCATGAATATCAATATGGATCAAAAAACAGGCAGTACCGAAATGATCAGGATGGAGAGCTTGAGGATAAAGGATATCAATATAGACCAAACACCAAGCGTTTCTATAGAGAACAAGACGATGAATGGTAGGGTAGAAGTTACCAAGATAGAATATAGACCAAGTAGCAGACAATACTAGAGTGAGCAAAATAAGACAATAAAAAAAATCATGAAACCTTTCAAAATTGCAACTTGGAATGTGCGTAGCTTATATAGGCCTATAGGTAAAACACAAATAATAGCAAGAGAAAAAGACAAATTCAAATGAGACATTTTAGGCTCAAGTGAAATTAGGTGAATTGGGAGAGGACTCATTAAAACTGGAAAAGAATGTTTTTTTACTCAGGTCATGAAAATTTGAAAAAGAATGGCGTACCCATAGTAATCAGTGAAAAAATGGAAAAATTTGTGCTAGGATATAGGACTATTAGTGATAGTGTCATTAGTATAACTTTCAAAACAGTACCAATCAATATGTCAATAGTGCAGGTGTATGCCCCAACTTCGGATGCGAGTGATTCAGATCTAGACACGTTTTATGAACAAGTGCAATGTGCAATAGACCTATTATCAAAAAAGGGTGTGATATATTTAATAGGGGACTTAAATGCTAAAGTAGGAAAAGAAGTAACAAAAGGTATTACTGGAAACCTTGGTCTAGGTAACCGCAATGAAAGAGGTGTAAAATTAGTGGAATTCTGTGCAGAAAATGATCTTTTTGTTGCAAACACTATGTTCATGAAAAGAGAAGAATATTTTTATACCTGGACATCGCCTAATACTAAATATAGAAATCAAATTGACTACATTTTAGGACCCAATAAATGGAAAAGTTCAGTACAGGATGTCGGCACAATAACTTCAGCTGACTGTGGATCTGATCATGAGTTACTAGTGGCAACGATAAAGGTAAAATTAAGTAAGGTAAGAAAAAGAAATACAGTACAACGATACAATGTGGAAAATATACCAAACCAATATAAAATTGAAGTGAACAGGAGAGCAGAAGAAATAAAGGAAGAAATAGAAAATCCCCAAGTATTATGGGACGACATTAAAGGAGTAATTACAGAAGAGGCAAAGAAACATATACCAATAAAGAAGATGTTAAATAAGTCAAAATGGCTAAGTGAGAAAGCTATTAAGATTGCTGAAGATAGAAAAATGCAAAGATTGCATGTGATACAGCAAAAGTAAAAGAATTAAACAAATTATTTCAATACCAAGCAAGAAAAGACAAAAATGATTATATCAATAAAGAATGCAAAGCAATTGAAGAATATAATAAAAAAAATTAGACCTAAAGAAATGTTCAGAACAATCAACAAGATCGTAGGTGACATTAGCAGCAGCACATCTGCAATCAAAGATAGATCTGGCAAAATGCTCACAACGAAAGTAGAAATATTGGATAGATGGGAAGAGTATTCAAAAGAACTGTATGAAAAGGATAGCACAATCACAGCTTACTACGAGGAGAAACAACATGAACTTGAACCGGAAATAACTAAAGAAGAATTTACATGGGCAGTAAATCAGACACCAAATGGAAAATCCACTGGTGACGACAATATTCCTATAGAACTGATAAAAAATATGGGTGATACGGTTCATAGAAAATTACTGCAATTGTGTAATTTGATATGGAAAAAGAAAGTGTGGCCGATAGATTGGACAAGAGAATATTATAGGAGAAAAATTCCTCCGGCACTGGGACTTGAACCCAGGACCTTTGGCTATTCGCGCCAATGCTCTACCAACTGAGCTCAGCCGGAGCTCAATTCACAGCACCAGATGGAACCTCTCTCCTATGATTGATTGCTTAGCTCAGTTGGTAGAGCATTGGTGCGAATAGCCAAAGGTCCTGGGTTCAAGTCCCAGTGCCGGAGGAATTTTTCTCCTATAATATTCTCATGTAATGTCCAACAGAGACAATAATCTGTGGTTCATGAATGCTTATATATATATATATATATATATATATATCTATCTTGAATGTTAACTGTACAATAACAGTGGGAGCCCGGTCACAAAAATCACTACTTAGTGTGCCTCACAGTACTGCATATGACATGACTTGTCTGTCTGTGAGGTGGACCATTAGGGCAATCAATCATAGGAGAGAGGTTCCATCTGGCGCTGTGAATTGAGCTCCAGCTTAGCTCAGTTGGTAGAGCATTGGCGCAAATAGCCAAAGGTCCTGGGTTCAAGTCCCAGTGCCGGAGGAATTTTTCTCCTATAATATTCTCATGTAATGTCCAACAGAGACAATAATCTGTGGTCTATGAATGCTTATAGATTGGACAAGGTCAACTTTCATCACACTACCAAAAAAGGAGATAATAGCAAATGTGCAAACTATAGAATAATTGCATTAATACCACATGTTAGTAAAATCATGTTGAAAATTATAAATAATAGATTGGAATCGTATATGGATAGAGAAATAGCAGAAGTGCAAGCAGGTTTCAGGAAAGGCAGGGGTACAAGGGATTTAATAGCCATCATGAAATGGATAATAGAAGAAGCGAATGAATTCAAGAAGACTGTATACATCTGCTTCATAGATTATGCCAAAGCTATCGATAGCATCGACCATACCTTGATGTGGGAAGTTATGAAGAAAATAGGCATCCCGGACCATTTCATTATGCTGATCAAGAAACTGTACGAGATACAAGAAGCAAAAATTAGGACACATGACGGAGAAACTAAATGGTTCCCTATAGGTAAGGGTGTGAGACAAGGATGTATTTTGTCTCCTGCTTTGTTCAATTTATATACTGAATACATAATGAGAAATGCACTACTGGATGAAACTAAAATACGAGTAAGAATTGGAGGAAGAATCACAAATCACATCAGATACGCAGATGACACTACCCTACTTGCAGAGAGCAAGAAAGACTTGGAAGATCTTATAAATAGAGTATAAACAGAAAGTGATAAAGCTGGTCTAAAACTAAATGTTAAAAAAACTAAAATAATGACATCAGAGAATATTCCGATAAATATCGGCGGCGAAGTACTAACAACAGTAGACAAAATTAATTTCTTAGGCACAACATTAACGATTGACGGTAGTAGCACAGAAGAAATAAGGAGAAGGATAATTCTTGGAAAGATAGCAATGAAAAGATTAAATAAGATTATAAATGACTCAGATGTTTCAACTAAAACAAAATATAAGAATAATACAGTCTACAGTGTTTCCTGTGGTATTATATGGTAGTGAAAGTTGGACATTAAGGAAAGCAGAGAGGAAAAAATTAGATGCGTTTGAGATGTGGGTATGGAGGAAACTACTAAAGATAACATGGACTGAAAGAAGGACTAATACATCAATCTTAGAAGTTATAAAACCAGACTTGTCACTGGAAGCATTAGCTGTGAGAGGAAAACTGAAGTATTTTGGACATATCATGAGAAAGACACAATCATTAGAGAAGGACGTAATGCTGGGTAAAATGGAAGGAAAGAGAGGAAGAGGTAGAAGATGATTTCGATGGCAGTCCGAGATATGTAATGTCATCAACATGAAATGGGAGGAGGCAATACGTGTTGTTCAAGATAGGGTCAAATGGCCGAAACTGGTCGACAGCAAAACCAGGGAAAGGAAAAGACAGTTCCAATAATTTCGGCTGGCAACCAACTGCCTTGCAAATCCAAGTTATGGATCACCAGGGATCGCTTGCGATTCGATAGGGACTACTACTAAGTGGCAGTTAGATTAGGAATAGCGATGTTAGTGTTTAGTGACATGTAGCGCTAGGTTTGTTGCAGTTAGGTTAGGAACAGGGATATTAGTGTTAATCCCCATCAAGTTTACAATCCCAGCCTTGTTTCTGGATCACATGACCTATGCGCACCTCACTGCCAGTTGTAATTCTTGCCTTCCAACAGCCATTTTCTGTTCGGAGACTGCCATTTATAGGTTAGAAAGTGAATCATTCTCATTTTCCCAGGGTTTCGGACATTTTCCAGAAAAAAACTAAATTACTATATGGTTTCTCTGGTTTATGAAGAAGACAAGAAGCTAAAAATCACTAATTTTGAACCTTTTTCTGTGAATAAATATAATGTGTAGTCATGGAAACCATCCTCGAATCTGTATATTGAAGGAAACTGGGATTATATAGGCCTAGCTCATAGCTGGGTATCTTTTTTTCTTCTTTTCTGTACAAAAAATGGCCAAATTTCACTTTATCTTATTCGTATATTCTAAATATAAGTAAAATTGTCAAGAAGTTCACACAAAATTAACCTAAAATGGTGCTATGAAGTGATGCGTATACATGAGAATCACCTGCTCAGCTGTGGGAGGGGAGGGAGTCATTGGGTCACGTGATCCCTAAACAGTGCTGTAAACTTGATGCTAATGAACACTAATATCACTGTTTCTAACCTAAATGCCAACAATCCAGCTCTACTTGTTACTAAAACTAATATCAATATTCCTAACCTAACAGCCACAAACTTAGCTCTACATGTTACTGACACCAATATCACTATTCCTAACCCAACTACCACTTAATCTAAAATATGTGAATATAGTTTGTGCTGTGGCAATGGGCCATTTAAGAGAATACATGGCCAGCATCAGTCTGGTAACATTGGAGTATGAATAAAGCAGTTGCCCAGCCTTTACATAAACAACCAATAATAATAGTTAAAAGGTTCGCCCGAGTGGGCATTAGTTTTTGGGTTTCTTTTTAGTTTTTGCTAATATCATTCAACGATCTTGTATTCTTAGAACATCTTAATAAGTGATATTGTTCACATCGCATATTACACAATTTACAGACACACTGTTCACTAGGTTCGTGGTAACTTTTGGTATGACATATTTTGAAATGGAAGCCCTGCACAGCGTATCTTGTGATTGCATGTCTTTGGTCCTGATTTTCTTTGCGCCAATTCTTGTCCACCATAGCGCCCGTGCCGTAGAATTCCTGATTTATCTGCTTCCTCTTATTTTCCCTTGCTTCCATGAGTTTTTTGTACGGTCCAGTAGATGGTAGTAGCATTTGTAGTCTGATATCCTCTATATAGAACGTCTCCCCGGTTAGTTCGTATGTTAATCGTGAAGGGGCATTTTTTCCGATTCTCATAATATATTTCAGAAATCTTGCTTTTACTTTTTCTATTCTTTGTAGGTCACTGAAGGTTAGTTTATTCCAGATTATATTGATGCCATAGGTTACTATTGGTGTTATTACAGTTTTGAAGAGTAGCATGGCTGTTGTTAATGACAATCTATGTGGGTCCTTCATGTTGTACATAGCTCTTATTGCTGCTGTTGTTTTCTCCTGAATGTGGTGGCTGATAGATGAGGTCGTAGTCTGTAGCGTGACTCCTAGATATTTTGTTTCATTCACAACTTTGATAGGTTTATCATACATCATCAGGTTATCTGTTGCAGACGCTCTTCCTCCTTTCCTAAATGTCATTTGGACTGTTTTGTCCATGTTGATATGGAAGCTGTTTTCTTCTGTCCATCTCTCTAGCTTTTCCAGAGTTTTCTGTAGTGAGGTTTTGTTTGTGCTTCCTATCAGCATATCATCTGCATACATAATCAATGTCACTTCTGGTTCACTGTTGGTAATGTCTACAATGTCTGCGGTAGCGATGTTAAACAGGAGTGGACTTATCGGGTCCCCTTGAAGTACACCGTTTGTCTGTCTGATGGGCTTTGATTCTGTGATGCCGTCGTCTATTTTTATGTCATTGTATGTTAGCATGTTTTTTACAATTTTTCCTATGTAGTGATCTTCTCCAATCATGTTATTCAGTTTTCTGTAAAGAATTTCTCTGTCAATTAGATCAAATGCTTTCCGGCAGTCCACAAAAACTGCATAGTATTTCCTCCTAGGCAATCTGAGTGCTTCTTCTATTTCACCTATCAGGTATTCTAACGCTTGTGTTGTATTCTTGCCTGGAGTGAATCCAAACTTGCACTCTGGTATTTTTGCTTCCCTTTCTAGTCTTTTTGTCAGTAGTTTAGTGTATATTTTGAATATATTATTCTCTAGCGCAACTCCCCTGTAGTTGTTGGCATCGTCTTTATCTCCTTTCCCCTTGTACAGGATTTTTATAGTTGCTGTCCTCCAGCTGTCAGGTATCACTCCCGTGGTCATACATTTGTTGAAGAGGTCCGTCCATAGATGGAGTAGGTGATCTTCTGTCTGTTTGATGATTTCGTTGCATATTTTATCAGGGTCCATTGCTTTTTTGTATTTTGACTTTCTGATGGCCTCCTTGATTTCCATTGTTGAAAATTCGGTGGGTTTATCAGTTTGCCTTGTGACGGATGTTCCGTTGAAAGCCATTGGTTTATTCTTTACATTGAGCAGATTTCCAAAGTGGTTTTCCCATGTGGACATGGGTATTTCACTGCCCTGTGTTCTGATGTGGTTTTTAGTCATTATAAATGGGTCGAATTTCGCTTCTTCAGTCAAGCGCTTAGCCTCTGCTTCCGTGTGTTCTGCCTTCTTTTCCTTCAGCATTTTCTTGTAGTGCTGTCTTCTTTCAGCGTATATGCGAAGTTCTGTTTCCCCTCCTGTTGTTCTTGCATTATGCAATGCTCTTAATGTTTCCTTCCTCGTTTTATAGCACGATCGGTCGAACCATGGTTGTGATTGTCTCTTCTTGACCGGGACCGTGGCTTTTTTAATTATGTTTTGCACTATTACCAGAGCTTCATTAATTTTGCTTTCTTTTATCATTGCTCTTGCACTATTGGTGTCTTCCTTGTGCTTTCCGATAATGTCGATGTCTACTTTCCTTGATACTTTGTTTTCCTTGTTTTCATTCACCAGTGGGGTCTTCTTTAAGTTGAACATTGTCAATATTGGTATGTGTTTTCGAATGGGCGTCGCTGTCATTGACCACAGCCCGTCTTGTTCCTTGGGTTTGATGTCCAATAACAACCAATGAGACAAGTTTAATTCGGTAGCCAATGGGAGTGTTAGTATGTAAGCTAAGGTCTGCATAACCCCCTGGAACACCTAATGTAGAAATCCATGAGCAGTAGTCAAAACAAGGAATCATTGAGATGGTCACATGAAACTGTACTCAGGGATATTTTAAAACATATTGTCACTTTCCAGAGTAGGCTATCCGGGGATGGTTTCTATGACTGCGCACTATATTCATTCACAGAAAAAATTGAAAATCTGTGATTTTCAGTTTGATGTTCTTCATAAATCATATGAACCACGTAGTAGTTTATTTTTTCTGGAAAGTGTTTGAAACTCTGGGAAAATGAAAATGAAGATGTCATTTTTATAACCTTTAAATGGCATTCTCTGAACAGAAAATGGCTGTTGAAAGGCAAGAATTACAACTGGTAGAGTTGCACATGGGGCAGATGATCCAAAAAGAAGCCTGGGATTGTGAACTTGATGTCGATCAGCACTATTATCATTGTTCCTAACGTAACTGCCACCAACATGTTACTAGCACAAATATCGCTATTCCTAACATAACTGCCACTTACCTAGAATCGGGAGTTGGTATATAGTGCCGAGTGAAAGTGTGCGGAGTAGGTAATGAAGGAAACTGAGCCCAGCTATCCAGTGTAGTTTTTGAAATAATAGTCATAATGAAATAGCCTATTTGATTTGTCACTAACGTTACCTATCACAGTCATTTACATCACGTACAACAATCACATTTTAGACCATAGTCACTTACATTACATGTCATATGATGAATTACATACTATGCTACAATCACTATGTTACATGCCAGTACTACAGTCACATTACTTTTCATAGCCATTGACATTCCGTCACTTATAGTGCATACTGGTCCTATAGTGGATTCCATATTAAGACTTCTTCCCATAACATCGTTTTTCTACAAAAGAATACAATAGGATTTTTCCCTATTCTGAAAATTTATGCTAATTATTAGGGCCTGGATTCTTATGTAATTCATATTCTATTCCCTTACTGGTAGATTACTAAAATGAAAAATGTCAGCTATTTGAGCTTCTGATATGATTATTAGTTGGGTTTCATTTTACATATTCATAGTAGCATTACATATTTTACATATTATGTAATGAGTGTAACATTTTTGTACATAAAATCTAGGAAATCAATAAAAAAATAAAGATTTTATTTAATTTTGGTGTATTTTTCACTGACTAATAAAATAATTAGCTAATTTCCTTTTATAAAGAAAACATTTCAATTGCCAAAAGTAGGAATGATTCTTCTAACTTTCTGAATTCCTACAAATATGCAAAATATGGTGGTTCTGAGTGCCTCAACTTTATACATTGGTACTTATCTTTTCTCAGAACGTGTGCTAGCCAGATATGTTGGTCTGTGTCATACAATTTAAATAAGTTGCACTCACTGTCAAAATTATAGGTAGCGTGTATAAGTTTATGTGAACATGTTTGTATATTTATTGTATTGAAAATATTAATTTTAAAATATTTATATTTTTATTATTACATATTTTATTACATATTTCCCTGATATTTACTAAATTTTTATGTACATATTTCACACTTTGGTTAATTTTGACTGAATATTCAAGTTTATGCTTTCTCAATTTTTTCAGGCCTATTAATTTCGTGATGAACACCTGGCTTGAAGTATAAAGGAGTGGTGGACTTAATTGATTCATACACCTTGGAAGGTAAGCTAAGCACAAATGTGCTAATGGTACTAGTGAACAATTTGCTTATGATCCTTTAAGTTGTCCGAGTGTAAATTATGGCATGAAATTCATACCATATTAATTAGAACTGCTGAATTGATTATGTAATGGTCATCCTGAGAAAACTGTTATGATGTTGAATTTATCAGCATGATTTACTGTTAATAGTTACTTATTAACTTATGATCATGGCTGGATACTTAACGGATATCACAATAATCACTACATGTTCAGGTATAGAACTGATTTTTGGAAATATGCACAAATTAAGTTCTAATTAATGATATTTGGATAATAACAATCACATCCTATTGTCAAATGTATTCCCAAACAAGAAGTACGAATACAATCATGAATTACTACTATCCTGTTGTTTTATAACGAATATCATTTATGCAGGTATGTTTGTCTTTGGGCGATCACATAAACACAATTGGGAGAGATGCAGAAAGTCTTTTCAGTGCCTGCAGGATTGCAAATTTATGTAGAGAAAACTAAGTAGGCCTACCGGTAGCCTATATGGTCATAAAATGTAAAAATAATGTGCCATAAAATATCAGGATCAGGGTTGTAAAAAAGCCGGCTAAAATCAAATTTAGCCAGCTAAAATCAATTTTTCCTGGTTGGGGGAGGTGGGAGGGGATTGAAATTTTGAAAAAATTATGTTTGTGCTGGGGGACTTTAATAGTAGAGATGGGACTCGATTGAGTAACGATGTGGTTGGGAAATTTGGTGAAGAAACACTGAATAACAATGGATATAGACTAGTTGAGGTATGTGATCAGGCACAATGTCAGATTATGAATGGGTTCTTCCAAAATAAGGTTATCCATAAGTATACATGGACTCAACCAACCAGGAATTTAAGGTCAGTTATTGATCTAGTAATCGCAAGGCAAGATAGGAAAGCTGTAGTTCAGGATGTAAGAGTGTACCGTGGGCCTGAATGTGGAACAGATCATCACATGGTGATAGGAAAAATCATAATTCCTGCAAGACCTAAGGTTGAGGTAGGGAAGGAGAAGAAGGTAGTGTTATTGAAGTGCCACGTTTAAATGTGGGTCTTCTACAAGACTGGAGTGTACGAGATCTATTCAGGAGACGAGTGGAGTAGAAACTCAGATTGGGTAGGGAGGGATCTGCAGCTTTGATTTATGAGGATTTAAAGTCATGCCTATTAGAAGCTGGGGGGAGGCTCTTGGAATAGAGAGAGGAAGGAAGAAGTGTGTTGAATGGATGACTCAGACCCTAAGACACAAAGTTGAAGAAAAGAAGAGTGGCTACCAGAAATGGTTAAGTTCTAAAAGGCAAGAAGACACAATTAAGAGGGAAGTTAAAAGGATGGTTGCTCGAGCCAAAGAGGAATTATGGGAGAAGAAATGTGCCGAGGTAGAGCATTTAGTTGGGTATAATAGGGCATCAGAAGCATGGAGATTTATACGGCAGGTGAAAGCGCCTACCACAATGAGAGGAGGACCTGGAATGATTGCGAGTTGTGAAAGGAAGAGGCATTTTGAAACTCTCGTCAAGGAGGACAGAGAGGAATGTAGGGAAGAACAGAATGTACAGTTTGCTACTTAGCAAACTGTAATATGGAAGAGGTAAATGAAAATGAAGTATATACCAGGCCCTTCGGAGATCAAAAAATGGCAAGGAAGCTGGGCCTGGAGGAGTAGTAATGGAATTACTGAAATATGGAGGACCTAAAGTTGTAACAGCATTAGCAACTATTTTAATAAAGTGCTTAAAGGAGATGATATACCTCAGGAACGGAAGATATCATATATTACTGCCATATATAAGAAAGGAAATAGAAAAGTTCCAAGTAACTATAGAGGAATAAGTGTCATGGCTTCAGTGAGTAGGGTGTTCAGTAGTATAGTGAAGAATAGATTGGACAACAGTCCCGTTTATCGAGAGTTCACTGTATAATTCCACAGTCCCATAAATGAGAACCATAATTATCATGAAGGGTTCATTGCGTTCTCAGAGAAGTGTGGTAAGGTCATGATTAATTGCAATACTGTAAATAACTGTAAAATTGTTCAATACAGAATTATTTATTTCATGTGATAGAGAATGTTGTATTTTTAAATTTAATTCTGGTATTACATTCATTGGTATTTGAAATTGTAAAATTCCAAGTTTCTAATAAGCACCCACATCCCCAAACTTCAGCATGTTTTAATATAACTATAAAAGCATAAACATTGTTTTCAGTCAGTAGGTACATGTAAATGCTTCATCCTAAAGAATATTTCTGGATATCTTAACAATGACAAGTAAAACTTGATCCAGTAACAAACAGCCTAAAAAAATGTATTCATAGGTAATATAACGGAGGTCTGGATTTTACAGATAAATTTATGAACAACGAAGTTGCAAGTGGATTTATCTTGGGAGAATCTGGACCTGGAGTTATATTTATTGTGGCTATTTAGCAAACACTTACATAATTAAGCATGTAATGAATAATATAAAACCATGAAAATGAATAAAACTATGGTAGTTTTGTCATTGTAAGCAATGCAGCTTGTGGCGAAACAATATATTGTGTGTCGCAACATCGTCGATAATCATGTTATGTGCAACTTCTCAATGCTTTTATCTTCTTCAGCTGGTTAGATTAACCTCATTGCTAAAATAATATGTTACTAGTATTGTGTTATTACTATATGAGATTTGAAATGCTTCACCACATATAAATAATTTTCATATCATCTTTTGTTTATATCCAGCTTATATGTTCCCAGGAGCTGTGTTTAATGATTGTTTTTGATCAAAGAATAACAGATATGAAAATGTTTCAGTGTTCAGTGTTGTGAATCTAGATAAAATAAATGTTTGCAGGTAAGTGCAATAAAGTGAAAATAAAACAAAATTATGATGATAGACACTTGTGATTGGTTGAAATTTCATATATTCTTACACTAGATTGGTCACGGATTCATGAGCTAAATAGTTACTGCAGGGTGTGACAATAGTTGTAATTCTGGATTGTGTACATATTTCGTATTTGGGACTTCATGTCAAGGTTGTTTTATTCACATATTATTACTACAACCCTTTAATTTATGCAAATTTAAAAAATTCTATTCAGTATCTCACATGTTGCAATCATCCCAATCTCCATTAATATTCAGCCCTTTCTGTAACTTTATTTGTGTGTCGTTAAGTTTATTTTGTTCTTAAACTTCTTGATTACATTTTTTGTCCAAAGTGGATGTTTTGAGAAGATTGTGGCAGTACGCTTAGTCAGTAATATGATATTCTTTTGCAGGAAATTGGAGAACAATGATGAGGCAGCGTAGGATCTGGACCACAGAATCCAGACAATGGCAGGCTCTACATAGACTGGTGTAGAGATCGAGTTTTATTTTGCTCAAGGCTGTACAACAGATGTACACAGGTAAGCGTCTAACACACTTACTACATTGATGCTAAAAGGAGCTTCATGATTACATCACTTAGTATATTTTTTAGTAAGAACATCATTACTGATCGAATAACTGGTTTAATTCCTCAAGCAAATTTGACACTGTTAGAATTGTCGACATTGTAGATTTGTCTGCGATTCATCTATCTATGTGTGACCTCTCTGAACAGAAATGTTACATCTACAAAGAACTGACTTGTTGAAATATTACAACTCATCTCTGTATTCAGTGCAGGCAAAAACATGTAAGCTTTGCAGGTACATTAGATGCATTACTACTTTATTACTTTAGAAGTGAGATTAAAGGCATTGAAAACTTAACTTGACACTAAATGAATATAGCTTACACCAAAAATGTTGGAGAATTAATGTTATTCTTGCAATAAGAGAAAGCTATAACTAAAGCTAATTAACGTCCGTGGGTGTCAGCATGCTGACCACATCCCCCCAATCCTGCCATCTGCCTATGGTAGATGACATAGCGGTCGGGTGGTAGGCCTTTCCCTTTAGGGATGTAGCACCACGGAGTTTAGTTTAGTTTATAACTAAAGCTAGCAGAAAATTCTTGGACATAGAGAGTGGCTTATAGGTAAATGATTATGGTAAGAAAAGGGAGTATGTGAATTGCAAATCACCTTATAGGCCCTGTTAACTTAAAATCAAGTAACTCTCAGAATAAAGACTTTTTTAGTAAAATAGAGCAGTGAAAACCTCATGTCTCTACAATGTTTCATTCTCACAAATACGATGAATAACTGATGCAGCTTCCAGGGGAGTGACATCACATCTCCCTAACTGCCGGCCGTTTACTGCAGTAATCGAGTTTCTTTTGGCTAAGCAACTTGTGTCTCATTGTTTTATGGGTGAGTTTGCATGCCAATCTGTTGGAAATCCTAGTTGTTGTGTTTTGGGTGCTCAAACACCTTAAATGTAGATTTAGGAATAAGTGTTCGTAAGTTTACAAATCAACCAAGCAGATTCAAAATGTGGCCGTAGAGAATAAATCGGCATAATTTTGAGCCTACCAAAAGTCTACTACGAGTTTAAATTTAGTTTATTACTTAAAAGTTTAGTTTTGTTTACAGCAAAATTTTAAATTGTAATAGTTTTCTCTCAAAATTGATTGTTTTTCTAGTCGAGGTAACACTTCTGTATCTGTATCTGGTACCCTATGATCCCCAGGTGGGGCGAAGGGGCCTCCAATGGAGGTTTCATTACCTATACTAATTTGGATATGCTTATTTTACGAGAGAGGGTAGAGAGACAGGTGGTAAGCCCATTGCCTCGCAACCCCCCCCCCCCCCCCCCTCTGGAAACTAAGTATTTCTTGGACGTGAAAGGGCCGAGAAATTTTGTCCAGAGGCTCTAATTTAGGCTTGGAGTTCTTTTACGTGCCGTAAATCTACGACACGGGACCCCCAGCTTAAAGTCCCTCCCGGAGGACTCCATGCCCAGGATTTGTTCGTCCTGAAAAATCCATCGACCGCGGCCGGGTTTGATCCCGCGCCCTGCGGATCTAGAGGCGGGCACGCTACCTCTAGACCACCGCGGCCGACGAGGTATCACTTACATGCATATAAATGACCAAGCCTAGGTATTTAATAGACGTAAGCCTAGTACTGTAAAAAGAAGACAGAGTTGACTTTAAAAACTCTGTATTTTACTTTTTTGAACCTCAGTGTAGTTGTGGATTCAGGGTTAGATTTTCTTTAATCAAAATACGAAATGTCTCTTCCTTCAGCTGCTTGCTAGTGTCTATATTCTTCGTCAGGCTCAGGGTATTTTTGCCAAATTTGTTTAATTACGGATGAAGGTCTGACTTCTTGGCAGGGCCAGCTCGAGGTATTTTGGTGCCCTAGGCAAGAAATAATTTTGGCACCGCCTAAATTGTCACCTCAATCATTCCATTTTTACCATTTGGTTAAACATGGAATTTCACATTCTCTTGCCTAAAACTAAAAAAAAAACTAAACTCCGTGGTGCTACATCCTTGAAGGGACTAGGCCTACCACCCAAACCGCTGCGTCATCTATCATAGACAGATGGCAGAATTGGGGGGCCGTTAATGGGGTTTCCATGACCAGAGACACTACTTCTCTATCAAGTAGCTCCTCAATTTGAATCATGAGACTGAGTGCATCCCGTTCCAGACCTCCCTACCTCAGAAAAATCCGAGGAGGTACCAGGGATTGAACCTGGGCTGACGAATCTGAGTTAGCACAGCTAACCACAAGACCATGCCGATGGTCACATTCTCTAGCCTGGTATTGGTAATTGGTTAAATAAAATGTATTTTAATTGACCTAATTTGACAAAGTCTTGTATTTGTGAAGAAGTTATAACATAGGCCTATCTAGATAGTATGGGGATTAAATAAAAAAAATACATTTAATTGAAAGTGTTATACCTTTTTACATTGACATTAAAGAAACAAACACCATAGGTAAGTTTTCCCCCCAGGAGGCAGGAGTTTAAAAAAAGCCTAACATCCTAAAGGTACTTTTCTTGCTTTAATTTTGGAAAACACTTTGACAAGATGGTGTACATTTATTTGAGTGGCTAATTCATTTTTTATGGAAATGGTTGCAAGACCTGAAAATCTTTCCTGGCTCATTGATCTACGCAGGTATGTTTTAATTAGTTTTAGTTTCAAAAGACTTCTTTCTGCGCTTGCCACAGAGATTATCATAATGTGCCTACCAGTGTTCAATGTGTCTCTGTTTAGTACAACTTAATGAAAGGAATAATATGTAATGTAGTACGCTCAGCACTCTTATCATGACACTTTCACAACAGCAGAAACACTCGTGATGAGTTGCTGACTAAACACATTCTATCACAACTGCACCATACGTGTATATATTTGGTCTGGATTCCCAAATTTTTTCTTCTGGTCTTATAATTAGACCTATCTTGGGCTCTAATTGATTAGACCTGATTACGGACATGACTAGAGAAACTAATAAATTTTATAATAATGTTAAAACACGATATGACACCAAAAGTGAGATAGCAAACACATACTGGTGTTTCGCTATGCATGACATTCCAATGCATAGCTGTAGTGGCATGGGATGTATGACCTCAGCTCGAAATATTACCGGAACTTTCAACTTGAACCATGGGCTTATGGATAAACATAGAAAGCTCGGGTTTTT
Organism: Ectobius pallidus; assembly: GCA_964059195.1. NCBI lineage: Eukaryota > Metazoa > Arthropoda > Insecta > Blattodea > Ectobiidae > Ectobius > Ectobius pallidus. Next base: position 54,932,142 of record CAXKWD010000011.1, read on the forward strand.
GCCCAAACTATTATCTAAATATCTAGTATTTAAATCCGTTTTCACCTGAAAATGCATTTTTTAAATTAACAGGGCCTTTAATTCATCATCTAATAACTCCAAATATCTTTTGTTGTAAACATTGTACCTTTATCTTCATCCAAAACCTCCAAATATTTTTTGTTAGAAAATTGTACCACTATTGTCTTCCGAGTTTTTCTTCATCCTGTCCATTGTATCATATCGTGTGTCGATTTTTTCAGCAAGAGTTCATGAGACACTTAACCCCTAAAACAGTTGGATAAAGTTTGCATGTTCCTGATGCGCTTCTCAACTAATTACCATACTCACAATGTTCCTTTTATGGTGGCTTTGTCCTATTGATTCTTTTCCCTAAATGGCAGTCTTGATCAGTGTCCTCTCCCCTTTCTATCAATTCCATTCAGTGCCTTGGTGTGAGTGAATGTAGTGAAATTGGCAATGAAAATGTAAGAAGAGCTATAAATATAGTGGCATTCATCTCAGAACAAATGTTAATTGGTAAGTAAAGAATATAAATGTGGAAAGTACAAAGTGAAAGGATATAGAAGAGTGAGATCTCCATTGTTAATGTGAAAAAAGAAGAGATATGTCAAATATATTCAGAATGTGCCTGTTGAGCGAAGAAAGTTTCAAGAGATGAGTAATGTAATCATAAGGGAGCAGATTTTTATGTCTTAAAAATCTTGAAAATATTAATTTTCTTATGTAATAAAAAATGGAAAAATATCTGTAAATATTTTTAAATTATTTTGTTTCAGTATTGTGTATTACATTAATTGATTCATATATAGTTTAATTATTACTCACCAGTCGTGATGAGACAATGCTGGGGGGAAATACGTCACTGTTGCAGAGAACAATAAAGACTTTCTCCAAGGATTCCATAACAAACCAATGCCTGTTTTCATGGAAAAATGCATGAAACTGAGAGAAGGAATGCTCAACTTTTCTTCATAACACGCAGGGATATACAATTTTCTTATTGTTGATTCTTGTGGTGTTTCAAATTTTTAGTATTGTGTAAGGAACTTTTTGAGCTCTGGATTTTTTAATTTATATAAAGGAATATGACATGTAAGAAATAATTTTCACAAATCTGTGTAATATTCAATACTTTTCCGAAACTGGGTATGTGAAGAAGAAGCTGTTTCACCTAAATTAACTTTTCTAGAGGGTGAACATGAAGTGGCAATTATGTGTTTACTACCAGCTGCATGACTTAAGATCGCTTATCCTCATTTACAGATTTCCAACATTTTTGACAGAATAGAATTTTCCTGCCACTTGTAAAAATATCACTAAATTCAACAACAATATTGCTGTAACGAGATTGAATACTGCACTTCACTTTCGGTATTTTATCATCACATTGGAATCACTTTTTACGGTCTAATCATTCTCAGCTACTAGTTATCAAAGCAATGCGAGAGACTGGAGAAATTTGACTCGCTTACATGTGACAGCAGGTCTACACAAGGAATCACACGTGTCTTTTGTTCCCCTCCCTCAACAGACTAGAAGGCACATGCAGTCAGGATCATATATGTAGTGATGAAGTAGTTGAAACAAAAGTAATTCAGTACCAATACACATTAAGAAATACATTCACATTGTGTTTTCATTAATATATGTCTTTGAAAACAGTTTTTGGACTGAATTTAAGAGATCAGAATAAGGAAAATTTATGTACTTATGGCTAAATTATAAAAAATAAGTATTTACATAAAAATATTATGGAAATACGTGTTTTTATTTGAAATAGCATTTCATTTATAAACTTCTGGATTCTCATTCTGATTTCTAGTTTTAGTTCTAGTCTTCTGTCTAGAAGCAGAAAAAGATTTGTTTATATAAAAGTCTGCTCCCTAATAATCATTAACGTGTGATAGTGTACGAGTAAGTGAAGAGAAAAAGTTAAATATGCCTGAGTAAAGAACAGCTTCAAGATAATCAGAATATGATAGTAAAGTAAGTATAGTGAAGAAGTGGGATGTAAATAAAAAATAGAGTGTTTCTCTTGTTAATGATCTTACTTTGAAAGGAAGAAATTTAAAACATTGGTGGGCTGTGAAAAGTGTTCAAAGAAAAATTGCGATTGAAGAGATGTGAAGAAGAATTTTGGTGATCACCTACACCTGTACTACCTACAGATCCTTTGTTTCCCAACCTCCTTTTTGGTTTTGCCCAAAGGAGAAGATATTATTGGGCCCCTGGGCTGTTGAAATTTAACCTATTTAAGAACCAGACGGAGTGATTGTTTGGTTTGGGTCTGTTGGTTAATACTCTCTTTGAATGGCAGGTAAATAATTTATTTCGGAGCATTGCCATTCTGAAGAGTAAGTCTTGTTTTTAAAGTACTGCCATATCCATATCCAGCCTTTCACTGCTCCTCCCTTCACATTGGTTTGCAACAGTCTTCGACATAATCAATTTATAATTTTTCATCTGACATCATTTATAATTTGTGATTATCGTTCTAAGCTTGTCTTTTATGGGGTTGTGTCTGTCTAATAAGTTATTCCATTCCCTTCACTTAATTTTTCCGTCTTAGTCTTCAATTTTTCCTCCTTGCTTTATGTTCTATTTTTTCTTTCTGTAACACAATATTTTAAAACTGTTATATTTGCTCCAAACTAATCCTCAAAATATCAAATCCCTAGTAAGAACGTGACGTAATCAGACTTTGATTGTACCATTTTGTTACTGCTCCTAAATTTGGATACATTCAGAACTGTGTCTTGTTTGGAAAATAAGCATTGTATCGCACTGAGTTACTCCCATGGTTCCATTGTTGTATGAGCAGTATGTTCTCACTGTCCTGGTTTAGAAGGAAACTCTTGTGTCATTGAATGTTTCCATATTTGTTCTTTACTGTAAATAGACGTATAGGTAACAGGCCTGGTTCAGGTGATTATCTTTCTTGGTAGTCCTCTATAGGGTTGTGTCCATCCAATAGTTCATCCATTTTTGTAGCTGTATTTTCCATCTTGATCTTCAATTCTGCCTCACACATATATAATATTTATATTTTTTCCCTTTATAACACGATATTTGAGTAAATTGCATCACTATAATTTTGGTACAAAAAGTTTTCACCGAAAGATACAGGTATTTTAAGAAACCTCTAAAGGGATTTTATGTTAAACTGCTTGGTTTTTAAGTGAAAGACAATTCTAAGTTAGAAAAATTCATCAAAGTTTGCATCCATTTCCCCATCTAACTTCCTTTACTTTTATCTTTCTCCTTCCCTTCCCTTCCCTTCCCTTCCCTTCCCTTCCCTTCCCTTCCCTTCCCTTCCCTTCCCTTCCCTTCCCTTCCCTTCCCTTCCCTTCTCTCTTCTCTTTTCTTCTTTCCTCCCATGCTCCAGTCTGCTTATTCTCCAACAGTGTGACTTGACTCATTACTAATGAGTCGCCCTGCTTTGCTCTCCAGTACCTTAACCACTCAGTTGAAAGAACATGTTGCAGGACTACCGACAAAATTTCTGTTATTAGGAATAAAATAATTATTTCACTAATTGCCTCATAGATGCCACGATAAGTAGGGTACTCAATGTAAACAGCAAACTCTATAGAATCCCCCAATAGTATTAAATCTTTTTGAGCATGTTACTGATATATCAGTCAGTGGCCAGCTGCACCAAATATTACATTCATTATAGTAGAGAACTGTCTGTCATTTATGAAACAAACTAAAATGTGCATGTTTGTACACTAGTGATTTTTAATGACATGTAGGTAAACAACGTAAAAAAAAAAGTAATTGTGCTAAATATGGAATTAAGGATATAGACTTCCAACTTTTCTACTATTGGTACATCCACACTCTGCTTGCAAAGGGTTAAAATCGTTCTGGGATCTCCTATTCTATTGCTACCTCCGTGAAACCCACCAAATTCAAATGCTGTTTCAAAAAATATCTCAAGACAACACCATCCCTCTAGAGAAGATAAAAAGTCCAGTATTTCCAGAAAATGGAAAAAGATTGTTAAAAAGTGCATTTGAAATTTAAGTTCTTCACATACTTAGTACTTTCAATCCAATGTTCCAGTAGAGAGTCTTGAAAGAACTGTTCAGAGTAGGATTACTATTAATATGCTGTAGGAATCAGATGACAAAATCACTACCTAGACAAGCTAGTTAGGGAAACATTCTTAGTCATAAAGCATATGGAGTTATCCATAGCCATGGGATATACAGCACAAAAATGCAAGTAAACATCATGGTTGTTTCATCCAGCATGTGAAAGTTACACAAAAAACTTACATAACCCCACTGTTATAAATGAGTTTTCTGTGTTATTTGATACAAAATATCAGAGGTGATATGGTGGTGAGCCCTACACATGGCGTTCTATATAAAATAATGCAAATTGTCATAAGAAGTCACCAGCAACACTTATTTTCTTAAGTGTGTTTACCAGTGTACATTGACAACTGTACGTTGGTGTTTAAATACCCATCAAATCTTAATATTCAAGAAAAAGGTAACTTATTTATGGAGACTTGATTGAAATTATGGGACTAAGGTAATGCAGAAGTTCACCTTAATATTTTAATATTGTAATTATTCATTGTTTGTCTTACAGCCATGCATTATTAACAAGGGAACTGTATGGGTTGCCATGTTGAAACCTGTCCTCAAATTTATCATATTAATAGGTTTTCATTGTAGACTGCAAACAATTAAACTAAACTCCATGGCGCTACATCCCTGGAGGGACTTGGCCCACCACCCGACCGCTGCATCATCTACCACAGGCAGATGGCAGGATTGGGGGCTTGTGGTCAGCATGCCGACACCCACAGCCGTTAATGGTGGTTTTCATGACCGGAGCCGCTACTTCTCTATCAAGTAGCTCCTCAATTTGAATCACGAGGCTGAGTGCACCCCTGCCAGACCTCCCTACCTCAGAAAAATCCGAGGAGGTACCGGGGATCGAACCCGGGCTGGGGATCATATTAATTGTGAGTAGGTGAAAACGTCTTTGTATTGTTGCATATTGAAACAGCAGTAGACACTTTTACAGCTTGCATGAGTAGCCTGCATGTGGGGAACATAAGCAACAGCGAGGAGTGAGATAGAAGGAGGACCTACCTTGTTACTCACTTTTTTTAAAATAACCACTTCCTATCATTTCTACATTTTGAAACTTCTAAATTTTTTCGGACATTGAAGGGTTGCTTATGATTAATATGATTGTTATAGAAGTGTGACTATTCAATCTATGTGATTAAAACAAAGATTAATTTTTCACCGTGCACTGTGAACCAGAACCAGAACCAGAACCAGAACATAGCGCTTCAGTCAATCTTGTTCTCTTTTCTTGTGTTCAGAACCCAAACTATAGTACTATGTATTGTGCCTGTCAATATAAGCCAAAATAAATTAATTTAATTGAACATCATATGAGATTCACTTGCTAATCCTGAACACTTAATTAGGTACTGGTAGTGATTACCTCACAAGGCATGCTGAAATACAAGCATGTGTATCAGCAGAGGAGGGTATTATTTATTATTATAACACTATTTCCTCCTATAAATAAATAAAATAAAAAATTTATATAAATATTAATAAGGAGGGGGAGATACGACAAAATACACATAGGCCTACATGGGACGTGGAAACTTACCTTGCAACACTTGCAACAGCTTCATAATTCTACTCAATATTTTGAATTTACAAGATTTGCATTTAAATTTTACACACTTGTACTTAATATGGGCAGCTATTTTTTTGTGTGTGCCTGTTAGTAATGAAGATATATCATTATGCTCAATTTGAGGGTTGGTTTCAACATGACAACCCTTACAACTAATCCTCTGAAGTCAATTCCCTAGTTTGGAAGCAACTTTAATTTAATGAGTGAGATGGTGTTTATGTATATAAATAAATGTCACATGCTGACACATCAAAAGACAAACTTTTTGGTAGAACATGTTTCAAGAATCATCATCCTATCCTCAGCTGCTTGTCATCTGATGGTCTTTGAAACATGTTCTACCAAAATATAAGCATGGATACAATATAAATGAAGCTCTACTATGGAGAGCATTCACAAACAGCAGCAAGCTGTGTGTATATATATGTACAGGCTCTTAATTTGTTTACAATCGGTACTATTTGTCCCATTAAGAAAATAAACAATGTTGTATGGATATTTTTTGTGCATTGAGTCACATAGTTCCACTGTGTTTTCCCTGTCTCATTTTAGAGGCAATCTATTTGCCGCAATGGACATCTTTGGATATCCAGATATTGGCGCTTGGATGTTGCCATTTTTCTTCTTTACTGTTTAAATGGCTTTTAAAGGTAACAAAGAGAAGTTATAGAGATGGCCTGGCCTGGTTTGTGAACAACATAGATTACCAGTCTCAGTTACTGTTTGACTTTTTAGGTAGAAGGAAGGTAGCCTTTACATTGTATTTCATGAGTGTATGGGCTATTTTATTGGAGAGAGTGCCTTAATAAGGTATTCATGCCTTTTTTTGTATGTTCTTCTTTGTTCACCATAACACGTCACTATTGACAACTTCCTTTTTTAAAAATACAGTGATCTTATGCTTATTACTAGAGCCTGGATTCTAAGCAAAATGCGTATTTTTTATTTTCAGACTTAAGCATAAATGTTATATTTCATATGATATTGCTTAATATTCTGAACTTAGTTTTATAATTTATATTCATAACATTACTTTATTACAGGATACATTCCAATATCTTGAATGTTTTATAGTACAGTACATTCACTAAGGTATGACATAATACAGGGTGTTTCAAAATGAATGTCTGGGATTTAAGGCTTTGTAGAATTTAGTACATTTAACATACAATTATAAATAATACATCAAATGAAAGAGCAACTCAAACAGTTTTTCCTACAAGTATTCAATGTGAGCACCATTCATCACATGGCACACATGGAGTTGATAGGAGAGTTCTTCCCAAACCTTGATCAGTGTGTCTGGAGTAATTGTTGCAACAACTGCTTCAATCCTGTGTCTTAAGTCGGCTAGGTCATTTGGTAGTGGCGGCACATACACTTGATCCTTTATGAATCCCCAAAGGTAAAAATCACATGGCGTCAGATCAGGTGAACGTGGAGGCCATGCGAAACAAGCTCTGTCATCTGGCTCTTTCCGGCCAATCCAGCGGTCGGATACAACACTGTTTAACCATTCGCGTACTGAATGCTGCCAGAGAGGTGGTGCACCATCTTGCTGCCAAATACCACGTTCTCTGGTTCAGCTTCTCCCAATTGAGGAAAGGGCTATAGTTGTAGCGCATCAAGATGAGAATTTCCAATTACACTTGCTTCAAGGAAAAAGAAGGGCCCATCAACTTTCCGGCACAAAAAACATTCAATTTAGGGGAGTCTCGTTGCAACTGTACCATCTCGTGGGGATTTTTGGGTCCCCAGATGTGAACATTATGAGTACCAACAAAACTGTTTGAGTTGCTTTTTCATTTGATGAATTATTTATAATTGTATGTTAAATGTACTAAATTCTACAAAGCCTTAAAACCCCGATAATCATTTTGAAACACCGTGTATATGCAAAGACTGACATACGTATTCATATTATATGCAAGGTTAATTATAACTCTAGTTAAATAGCAGATTACATCACATCTACTAATTTACGTAGTTGGCTATTTTCTCACTTGCTTTAAACATAGGCCTAAAGTATAACGTGTACTTAGAAGCAGACTTCAATATCATAGTTGTATTAGTTACATGGCCCACTTTACTAAGGCGAGAATACTACTCCCACTCCTTGGGAGTTCCACTGACGTCAGTTTTGCACGGAACTGAGTTGCTTTTGTCGGTTCTTTAGTATATAAACGAGGTAAACATTCCTTTCTTTTTACTTAATGAATACGAACTACATTATTGATCTAAATGTATGATTATAAAATGACCTGGTTCTGTGTATGGCTAACAAATTCAAAGGGGTAACGGAGAATCACAAGATTTCAGAGCAGAAGTGGGTAAAATTATCGACTGCTAAATTCCATAACATTGTGATATGTATGAAAGGAAATAATTAATTGAAGTTCTTGGGGTGAAATATAACAGTGGCATTTTATAAAGGGAGGACCTAAATTAAGATTTGCATAGGTGCCAAAACGTTACAAATAATATTAAACCATTGTACTGTAAAACATTCTGAACTCTAGTGCATTTCAATCCCTGCATGTACTACTGTAAAAGGTATACAGAACATTTAAATGTTAAAATACAGCATTTTATAGTAAACGTATTATTGCTGTTATTGGTCTAGGATGCCAAAATGAAAACTGAATTTGCATATTTAGAGTAGCACATGTAATTATGTTATTAATTTGATTTCAAAGTATGTTGTCGAATTCATTTTAAATGAATTATTTTAATCTTACAAAATTAGTTTTCCAAGCTAGGTGGCCGAGACAATAGCATCTTGGACACTCCAAGATTCAAATCCCAGCTGGTTAATTTGTTTCTTTTTTCATGGATTCCCCAGTTACAAAGGCTGTTTGGATGGTTACTTACCGTGACTCATTGTCGCTATTTCATCTAACATATATATATATATATATATATATATATATTTTTATTTATTGTCTATAATTAACTTATATATTTATACAACTGATTTAATATATTTATACAAGTAAAATAAATGAGAACAAATACAAATTTTAAAAATAACTACAACTGCTGTTTAAAAAGAGGAAAAGAAAGATAGGCTAGTCTTACATAATTAATATTGTGCTCGGATGCAGTTTCAAAAATATCGAAGTGAAGACAGAGAAGAGGCAAAGAAACAGAGTGTATAAAAAATGTGATTATCTAATGAAGAAAGTAAAAAATGTTTATATATATATATATATATATTTTTTCCCCAGAAACCTTGCTCACTTGGAGAAGTGAAATATTGCATGCTTACATAAAACAAACCATTCAGTTTTTGGTGTTTTTCATGGTCAGGTTTGTTTACATTCCTAACTTCAGCAAAAATTTGGTCATCTCAGAATTTACTGGATAATAAAAGAACCGAACTAAACACTGTCTTCTTTCGCTACAGAACTAATGAAAAGAAACTTTCCTGACTGAAGGCTTTATATTTTAGGGTTACCTTTGCATTTAAAAAAAGTGTAAAAGAAAAGAAAACATTTTTCCCACCCTTTCTATGCCCTGCTGTTTATCCAAAAGGCCAGGTTATAATAAAACAGTTGAGCTATTATAGTAAACATGATAGGTCAACATTGTGTCAACAGGCCACCTGCCAAAATAACATCATATCACTTTAAGTTATATGCAACAGTATTACAACAAGGGTCAGTTAAAAATACATCATGATACACTGAAATTTGTACCATACTTTACGGACCATAAATGCACTTTTTTACCTTGAAATTTGGTGCTTCCAATGGTCTGAAATACACTAAAAAAAATTCAAATTATAGTAAATATTGCCGGAATACCATATTTATAAACAATATTTTGAGGTTCAATTGTTATTGCAAACCATTAGCTTAGCCCTGATGATTGAGCTGGTATCAGATTGGTGTACTTTCTAGCCAGTATGTTTTATGCTATGTTCATACTGAAGAATCTGTTGCAGACGCAAATACTCCATACAAATCCCAGATACATTTCCATGATTCTTGTATTTGGATACTTCTCCTATGTTCATGTTCTTTACACAAATATCTCAAGTGAGCCTTCACACTGAGGAATTTGTTGTCAGGCACAAGTATGACTTTAGATGTGGAACTTTTGCTTCTTTCTGCTTTATAAATATTGATGATTCACCCAGAACAAGTTTGTAACCGACAAACACTCAATTTGCAGAAGAAAATGACAATATTATACTGTACTAATGCTGATTAAATCTTCCGAGCTCTAAGGTCACATTAGTCAGCCATTAAAAAGCAGGGATTTATGTTTATCTGGGGAATCAGTATTTTTAATTCTGAATCTTATGGTAAGAATGGTTTATTAAACATTGACATTTCGGCTTTAAAGCTATGTTTGGTCGTATAATTCTTTGCAAATTCAAACTTGTTTAACATTCTTTAGTGGAGCGTGTTTTATGAGCCCGGAGCCTCGGAATCAAGCTGCCCGGCAGGTAATGCAGCAATAGCAGATAACTTTGATTCATTGCTTTCAGTATAGAAAGGGTTTGTTTAATCTCACAAAATAATAGTATAATCATTACTGGGTGTCCGGATGAAAGGTATCCAAAATAAAAATACTATTTCTCATAGAACATTTATTACACACATTTATGATTTTTACATTTGCAAAAGAAACCCTCAAAGTTTTTTTATCTTAGTTTCACATCCTCAACAGATTTCAATGTGGGCCCCCCTGGTAGCACGACAAATATCCAGACGATATTCCACCTCGTTCCATGTAGCCTGGAGTATGTTTGGTGTAACTGTTGCCATAGCTTCCCTTATGCAGGCTTTCAGGTGCTGAAGACTGTTGACCTTGACCTGGTAGACTATGTTTTTCACATAACCCCTTAAGAAAAACTCTAATGGGGTTAAATCCGGAGATTTAGGAAGCCAAGCAGTTGGTCCATCTCTGCCAATCCACCTCCCGGGCATTTCTCTATCCAGATGTTCCCTGACAATGAGGCTGAAATGTGGCGGAGCTCCGTCTTGCTGTAAGAGTTTGATGTGGCAGTTGTGGGAGGGCGTGTCGCTCTAGCATATCCAGGTAGGAATTTCCAGTAACTGTCTATTCTGAGAAGAAGAACGGTCCGACCACCATGTTATGCATTAAGCCGTTCAGTTCACTTTCGGGGTGTGCCTCTCCATTTCACAAGTGACACATGGATTTTCATTGCCCCAAATTCTACAGTTGTGTCCGTTTACAACTCCACTTACACGAAACGTCGCTTCATCATAGAAACACACATTTTGGAGATAGTCATCAATTCTTTGTCGCATTTCTAATGTGAAGTTCATGCGTGCAACTTTGTCATTAGGTTTTATTGTGTGAACCATTTGAATCTTGTATGCTCTTAGATGGAGCCTTTTGTGCAACACATCATGCAGTGTGGATCGTGGAATCTGTAGCTGCAAACTAGCAGCACGAACAGATTTTCGTGGACTTCGTTAAAATGCTTCTCTAATGTGATTTACTTTTCCTTCGGAGGTCCGTGGCTTTCCAGGAGATTCTACACGTAACAGACTACCTGTGGTTCTCAGTTTATTGTCCGAGAATCGAATGCTTTTCCTTGTAGGCGGTTGACGTCCATATCGGTTTCTAAAACGTCGTCGTACAGACGTAACAGATTGCAACTCTGCCAGCTACAAAACACACTGAACTTGCTCTTGCACTGTCGCCATTTTAACTTGCATAACAATCAACAATCAACATGCGTAACCTTGGAATCGAAACAAAACAAAACTTCCAGAGATTCTCTTTGTATTGGTATACCTTGGCCGCCTCTGTAAATTATTGTGCTAGATATTAACTGTTTATTTTGGATACCTTTCATCTGGACACCTAGTATTAAATTTGTACATTATTGTGCTTAAACTGTTTATAAGAGGTGCTGACCCCTCATTTATCACATATGTGACACCTTTGTAGAATATCTGCTTTAAGATCTACATAGACACACTATCTGCCATGAATCCCACCTTGGCCGAATTCATTTCTGATGCTGTTCTAATATCTCACCTCAGTACGAGGTGAGTAATTTTCTCAGTACGAACATGTAGATGTTCTAATAATTAAGTGGAGGGAAAGGAAATAGACATTAAATCTATGTCTGGGATATTAATACAAGTAAGAATCAGTTTGAAAAATGTTATGTCATAACCGGGATTTGAACACGGATCTTCGGCTTAACGCGCCGATGCTCTACCATTGAGCTACCATGACAACATGCCAGTACGGCATCAAATTCCTCAACTGATTCAGAAGACAAGGCAGACCATGGGAGGTTTCTCCGTTGAGAACACGCATCCAATGGCGTCCTACATTTGTAGGTACTTTGAAGCCAAGTTATATTTATATACTAATAATTAAGTGGAGGGAAAGGAAATAGACATTAAATCTATGTCTGGGATAGGTTTAATGTCTATTTCCTTTCCCTCCACTGAAAGGAAATAGACATTAAATCTATGTCTGGGATAGATTTAATGTCTATTTCCTTTCCCTCCACTTAATTATTAGTATATAAATATAACTTGGCTTCAAAGTACCTACAAATGTAGGACACCATTGGATGCGTGTTCTCAACGGAGAAACCTCCCGTGGTCTGCCTTGTCTTCTGAATCAGTTGAGGAATTTGATGTCGTACTGGCATGTTGTCATGGTAGCTCAATGGTAGAGCATCGGCGCGTTAAGCCGAAGATCCGTGTTCAAATCCCGGTTATGACATAACATTTTTCAAACTGATTCTTACTTGTATGTAGATGTTCTCTTGATTATTATATATTAAACACAGAATCTATTCAAGGAGGAAGAAAGTGCGCCTATAACTTAGGCGTAAGTTCAAGTTTTCTATAGAGGTATTACAAATGTGAGGGACAACACTTTTAGACCTTCTTATGTTCTGTTTAGAGCACTCCTTAGCAAAATATCCACGCTTTCGTAAAATAAAACAGTGTAAACTTAGCAATATATCTCATGGGATTGATCATAACCACAAACAGGTGACAGTCATCAGTCAGCTGTCACAAGAAACATGACTACAGCACATGTGAAAAGAGCATTTTCGCTGGGATCTGTTCAGTGTTACTGTATTGCTTTCAGAGCGTAAACAAGAACTTGTAGCAGAACTTTGTTTCTGGTACATTTTATTCACTGTTTGTGTCCGTGGACTAGGAATATATTCAATAGGTTTGCAACTTGTGGCAAATAGGTTGCCATACATGTGCCCGGACATGTATCCTTGCAACAAATTCCTCATTGTGAATGTAGCGTAAGAAATTCTAGAAGAGAAAGATTCAGTAAGTGGTGGAAAATGGGTCTTTCACTTATCATCCCTTATACATGCAGAAACATACAGTGAGTTCTGCTGCTACTTCAACATGCACAGCATGTGTAGTTAGAAAACCCTATCAAGGAAACAGATTTAATTTTGCCTTAGCTAGGCATGTGGCACATGCATAGGTTCAAAGCTTGGCATGATCTCCAATGTCAAACTGATCTGAGTACGGCAATTTTTCAGTGAGTAAAGTAGCTATAGTTACCATTCAACAGAAGTCAGTAAATTCAGCAACAAAATTACCAGTCTTTTAAGTTTTGGATTTGTGGTTCCTTATTTTTCCCTTCTGCGCATCTGTTCCTTGAATTAGGCTATCCTCTATATATATATATCACAAAGTATTCTCCATACAGTCTTCCTAATGTGTGGTGCATCACAGACCCTGAATACAATAATATAATGTGCTAGGACCCACAAATAACATAGTATGGAGGTTTCACTTTACTGGCCCTTTACTGTTGAGACTTGCACATCTACAGAGCTAGATTTTATAGTTTATTTTTTATTATTGATTTATGATTAAAGTTTTGACAGTTAATTGTAATGTAAAAATATATAACAATTTGAATGTATATATTATTTCTGTTTATAAAATAAAAATAAAAAAAACCTTTTTGATTACATGCTGTGATTTAGTTACTTAATTTTTAAAGTAATTATATGACTGGAAACTTACAACAAGTGCTCTGAAGTAGACATACTTTCAATACAGAAAAATAAAAAATGTATATCCAATATTGATAATATGTTAAAACAATTTGCTATAAAATAAATCATGAACTCAAATTACTGGAAAAGGGCATGTATTTTTATCAAAAATAAAAAACCTATATTCAATATTGATAATATGTTAAAACAATTTGCTGTAAAATAAATCATGAACTCAAATTACTGGAAAAGGGCATGTATTTTTATCATATATCATGAACCCATAGAGTTCCCACTTCTAAATTTTCAGAAAATAACATATTTTTGTAATGCCCCCCCCAAAAAAAAACATAGTTCCCACTTCTAAATTTTCAGAAAATAACATATTTTTGTAATACTAAAAAAAAAAAAAAAAAAAAAAAAAAAAAAAAACACTTTCATAAGTGAAAACAAAAACTTTATTATTTTTCATACCAAAATGTTTTTTGCTGACAAAACTTGTCTTGTAGGATACCAAATTAAAGCCCATTAAAAGAGCCCAAGATAAATTCTGTAGGACCTATACAACATAAGTTATAAAGCAACAAACCTCACTCCATTACCTGAAAAAAAAAATTAAATTTAAACATTTTAAACTAGAAAACGAGGTCACATAAAAATGTTAAAATCATATTTTTGCGTTTAGAGATATGAGTAGAACAAATTATGTAACTTTCATTGAAATTGAAAATGGTAGGGTTGAAAACAATTCTTTTTTGGTTGGTTTGACATTGATGACCCATTAAGAGCCATAATACCTATATAATTCATTATTGGCTAAAATGGATTTTATGTTGCTCAACGATATTATTTACTTCTTCAGATTACCTGGTATGTCCAGAATTGACTCTACAAGGCTATCTTGGTAATGATGAAACCAAGCTGGCCTATATAATTTATAACTTTTAGGTAGCCCATTCTTGTTGCAGCTAGCTGTACATTTGCACTTGAGCAACTTGTACAGTTGGCTGTACCACCCATGTGGTATTGTGGTAGTGGCAATATCTGTGGTATTCGCTGGTTTAGTGGTTAGTAAATTCCATGGTTATTATATCTATTAATGGCTAGCACTGATCAGTTCTTCCAGTGATGATTGTGGAATGTTCCCATGGGACTTAGGCTACCTCTCCCTTTACAGGAGTGTATGGAGTTATTTGCAAGTGCAGTAGTTAGGCCGAAGTACTCCTACAATGTGGGGCATATCATTATGGCTCAGGTACTTAACTGTGATTGTTTTTCTCTCCCTGCAATAATTTTGTGTGGTTCTTAAGTTAGTACCTTTCATACAAGGGAAAAGAAAATCATAAGTATGAAACTGATTAGATGATAGTTCCATAAGAAGTTTGCCGTGTGTTATGGAAAAAGTTGAAGAATGTTGAAAGAATACAATTTCAACACCATGGCGGTGAACTGTTTAAGCCCTATGGCATATCAGTAGAGCAGAACCATGCTGGTTCAAACTAATTGTGACCGGGGCGTGTTCGGATTGGCAAAAATTTGGATTAACGAGGTTAATTTGTAATTAATGTAATTAGGCACATATATAAAATCTAAAAGTCAATTGTACTCTGTTGTTGTAACGTGCAGTGTTATTTTTATGATGAAAATGCCATTGTTTTTTAAAGTGAGCACGTGAAGGTCATTCACGTTTGTTCATCTTCCTGGAAGTAGGATTTGAGCACACAATCAGTTGTCTTTGTCCTGAGGTCAGTTCAATTTTTGGGTTCGGATTATCCGGGTTTTTAAACTAAAGGTTTTCAGACTAGCGGTGTGCTCCTGTGTATCACATCAGGGGTGTCCATCCCCCAAAGGCTATGGTGCATTCCCCTCCCAAAAAATATCACCCTGCCATCCCTTTTCTTACACGGGTGGAATGCTTTGCAAAGGCGCTATCTTAATATTGTTACTGTTAAAAATTATAGTACTGAATTAAAAATTGTAATAAACATGTTTAGATTATGTTCAGACTTGTTAAAACAGGGTAAACTTAATTACTATAAGATTATTAAACTATAAATGCAATAGGATTAAAAAGTACAGATGGATCTATATTATCTCTCTCTGAACTCATAACATTGGATTTCTGTGTAAAAAAAGTACCTAGATAAACATAGTATTGCATTCCTGCTAAATTTATTCTTTTGTACTGGATTGGCGTATTTCAATATAGGCCAATCAAACATTACTATGCCAACAGTTGGATTTATAAACAAAAGTAATTGAGGGCCTGCATTCCATGATTCCACAGCACAGTTTGTTTTAGTCAAAGTATGACATTTGACAGGCTTAACCAGTTATTTATTTTGTGAATGTAACTTTTATTTTACAATGTACTCTTCATTTACAAACACAAATAACTTGAAATGCACAGGAAATTTTAATTTTACAAATACTTCAATATTTGTTGTATTCTCCCACCAACTTTTGAAATTCTTCAAAACTTTTTATGATGGTGCAAGTATGCTTTCTCCACGTGTTCGGTTTTGTATCTCACCCATCATCCTCAGCTGTACCCCAACTGAACTTATTTCCATGGATGTCCTCTCCATCAGCTACCTTCCAATTGAACATGTTTCCTCCTCATCATCTTTATCTTAACAGATCATGTTTTCAGGGATATTCCCTTCATAATCACCTATGATCCAACTGAACACATTTCCAGGAATATTATATTCATCTTCAGGTATACCAGGGCATGTAAATCATTAAGTGGTGGAACTTGCGTAGTTCACCATTTCCGCCTCGTGATCATCACTGGCTGGCTGCATGCATAGGTATTAGGTTAATCAGGTTTAGTTACATATTTTGTCTGCTTTTATGGAGCACAATGAGGATTGCATGTTTATGGACTTTCCTTTTATGGGTTCGAAGCTCAAATAATTCGGAATACCTGGAAAGTAATGAAGTACTCGGAATCCCTAGAAAGTAATGTGGTATGGCTTTTTCTGTTAATTTCCATCTGTTAGATTTCATTTCTACTGGTTTTCCTTCCATTACAAATGAATCCACTGTATCTAGCATTTCATTGCTAAAATTAATATCGCACACTCATTCATTTTCTCTTAGCACGCAGTCACTTCTAGGAATTGCTTTGTTCCATTCACCAAAGTGGCTTTTAGGGGTCTCAATAAGTGTCTCCCATCTCCCTTTTACATCCAGCTACAAAACATCCTGGTATTGTGAAGCTATGTTCACACTGTGGAATTTGTTGCAAGAATATGTGTCTGGGTACATGTATAGCAACCTATTTGCCACAAGTCGTAAACCTATTGAACATATTCCTAGTTCCCGGACACAAACAGTGAATAAAATGTACCAGAAACAAGGTTTCACCACAAATTCTTGTTTACGCTCCGAAAGCGAAAACATTGAACAGATCCCAGCGAAAATGCTGTTTGCGCATGTGCTGTAGTCATGTTTCTTGTGACAGCTGACTCTGTTTGTGGTTATGATCATTCCCCTGAGATATATTGCTACATTCACGCTGTTTTATTTTACAAAATCGCTGATATTTTGCTATGGAGTGCTCTAAACAGAACATAAATCGATGTAGAAGTATTCTCCCTCACATTTATAATCCCTTGTAGAAAAGTTGAATTTAGGCCTAAGTTATAGGTACTTCCCTTCCTTGAATAGATTCTGTGTTTAATACGAAATAGTTGAGATAACATCTACATGTGCTTGCTGAAAAAATTGATGAAATAGAAGAGATATTAGAACAGCATCAGAATTGAATTAGGCCTAGGCAGGATTCATGGCAGATAATGTGTGTGTGTAAATCTTGAAGCATATTTTCTATGAAGCTGTCACATATGTGGTAAATGAAGGGTAGGCACTTCTAACACCTCTTATAAACAGATTGAGCACAATAATATACAATTTTAATATGGACTATACATTTATTTTGCGAGGTTAAACAAACCTTTTCTCTATCGACTACAATGGATCGAAGATATCGGGTAGCGTTGCATCACCTGCCGGTCGGCTTGACTCCGAAATTCCGGGCTCATAAAACACCCTCTGCTAAAGAAAGTTAAGCATGCTTGAATTTACAACAAATTATACGACCCAACACAGCTTTAAAGCTGAAATATTAATGGTTAATAAACCATTCTTACCGTAAAATTCAGAATTAAAAGTACTGACTGCCCAGATAAATATAAATCCCCGCTTTTTACTGCGACTGCTAATTGAGTGTTTGTGGGTTACAAACTTATTCTGGGTGAATCATCAATGTATTTAAAGCAGAAAAAGCAATCGTTCTGCATCTAAAGCCATACTTTTGCCTGACAACAAATTCCTCAGTGTGAATGCTTATATGGGATATTTGTGGAAAGAACGTGTACTTAGGATAAGTATCCAGATACAGGAATCACAGAAATGGATCTGAAATTTGTATGGAGTATTTGTGTCTGCAACAGATTCCTCAGTGTGAACATAGCTTGAAAGTTACTTTGTTAAAGTGTTCACTGTTTTGCCACTTCTAGTCACAAAAGTAAATAAAATACACTGGTGAACAATTGCATATAATAATTAGGATGCAAATAACATTCCAAAATCAACCATCAGAAAATAAATTTTAGCAAATACACTACATAACAACAGGGTGTGATATCAACTTCAGAATGCATATACAGCTCTATGCTCAGGAGTTTCTGAAGTGATGACGATTGCTACGCGAGTTTGGAAAGTTTGGAACTACAGCAGCACCCCACTAGTCCGAACTCTGCTAATCCAAAAACGCGGATTATCCAAACCCAAATTTAGAATCACTATTCACCATCTTACTGAGCTGGAGTGCTTTTCTTGGATTACAGGACCACTCAGTGGAACACCTCTCTGTTGTTGTTATTATTATTATTATTATTATTATTATTATTATTATTATTATTATTATTATTATTATTATTTTTTTTTTTTTTTTGCGAAAACCATACAAAACTGCTTCATCAAATTTTGTTAAAGTCTGAAATTTATTTTGTATGCCGCACCTCGTTTATCTTCTCAGTCACAATTTTGCAAAATTGTTCTATCTTGAATAAATTATTCTTCAAACACTAAACATTGCTTTTCCGACCCCAAATTCAAGCAGTCAAATAACATACTGGTTTGCACAAAATCAAAATTTTATTTTCAATGAATACACATTTAAATTATTTAAATTTCCAAATAAGTTATCTTGTAAAAAATAAGATGTGTTTATCCCGTTCACTGGAAACAGTGCAGATATGTGATGTATTAATTACTGTGCATTGATACCTTCATCAGTTCATTACGAGCTGACTTTTCATCAAATAAAATGTCATTCTGATGACTCTTGAAAGCATATTACAAGATAAATTATCATCATTGATCGATATACGAGACATTGGTTAATATCAGGCATGCGTTGTATGAATGGAATAGCCATTTCAAAAGAATAAAAGATCCAAAAGACAACCTCATCTCCAGATTCTTTGTCAAATGTTTGCAATAGGAAATTTGTTGTGTACCAACTGACAGCTGGAGCATAGTTGATAATGAGGAGTAAATCCCTGGAAACATGTTCAGTTGGAGTAAGGTAATTAGTGGGATATTCTTCAAAACATTTTTAATGGATGTATGGCCATAACGAGCATTACAGGAGCCCCAAACATTTCAGTATATCTCCAGTGGCGGCTATTCAGGGGAAGTAGGTGAAGTAGGTGAAGTAGCACTTCACCAGTATTTTTCCTTTACAATACGTATTTTTAAAGTTTATTTTCCATACCATGAATGTTGGTTTTTACTATAAACGTATCTGTATTTTTGAATTGCCCGCCACGCCACCACCTGGTGTCAAAGCTAGGAGACACTGAAATCCTGAGTGCGCAACTTGCTTCAAGTCGGCCGTGTGAAGGTGAACTGTAAACCACGCCCTCCGTTGCATGGGTAGTCTGGTCAACTAAAACTGAGGATATGCAAGCAGCAGTTTTCTCGCTTATCCCACGTCCCCGTACCGACGCGAACAGACTACCCACGAAGCCGTCCCTCTTGTTCAGCCATTTTCTTCGCCAGCACCTCATACTGTTAGCTCGGAGAAAGAGGTGGGCACGTTAGATCTTCCACCGTCTGACGCCGCCAAATTCGAATGTGTTAAATTCAGAAAAAACCGGATTCCAAAACCCCGATTAAGTTTTCTGTCGCACTGGGACACTAAGCGACTTCCTCTACCTCGATCATTAAAAATACTATTTTCTCGTCTCTTATTCCATTTCGGAGAACTCTCACACGATTTTCCCTGCCCTAATTATTATTATTATTGCTGTTGTTATTATTACTATTATTATTATCATTATTATTATCATTATTATTGTTATTATTATTATTATTTTTTTTTGCTATTTTCTCTCGTCACACAACTCACACAACGTTCGACGAGACGAGAGAAATTAGCAAAAAAATAATTAGGGCAGAGAAAATCACGTGAGAGTTCCCAGAGATGGATTAAGAGACGAGCAGTTTAGATAGGCCTACTCATAATTTCTAAAAATATTTTAAGTTTGCTGTATGAAATGGCCGCTACTGGGTGAATTCCGTTATTAACATAAGCATGTGGCATTTTTTTCTCTTCACCTAATTTTCCGGCCACGAGCCGCCACTGTATATCTCCAATAACATCACCATTGGATATTACTAAGAACTATTAAGGTTTGCAGCCACACATTTTTCCGTAGATTAAGCCGGGCAAAATATGCCCGTGGCTTAAAATCGTGTACGAGTGCTTTTTTCAATAATAGTAAAGATAAGATAAGATAAGAATTATTTGTTGTCGAACATAAGGATACATATATGACATTGTCAATATCAACAAACACACTCCTTGCTGCTGTCAGACAAAAAAGTTACAAATCTTAAGGAAGTAAAATATTCAACCAGATCTTAAAAACAATTCAGGATTAAAAGATTCTTAACATAGGAATTAAAAGACATAAAATCTATATTTCTTGTTGACCTAGGTAGTGCGTTATACAATTTGACAGACATATATATATATATATATATATATATATATATATATATATATATATATATATGTGTGATTTGATTAGAACTGATTTGATTAGATAATTGATTAGATAATTGATTAGATTATTTTATATATATATCTTTTGAGAGGTGTAATAATTACACCTCTCAGTTCTAATCAAATCACAGTGCCTGGTGTTATAGTCATGAACTTCAGCAGCAAAATCAAAGGAGTTTAAATTGTTTTTAACATTATAAAAGTCACTGTAAAATGTATATGCAAGGTAGAGATAAAATTTAGTTTGAAATAAAAGAGGTTTACAATGTGTCTTAAAATGAGTTCTACTTATAATATGCAATGCTTTCTTTTAAAGTTTAAAAAGATTAAAAGCTGAGCTATGGTTGCCCAATAATATGGTTCCATAAGAAAGGTGGGAATGTATAAATACAACATAAGAATACTCTTGGCTATCTTGTTTGAAATCATATCTGTGTGCAGACCAGTGGCGGCTCGTGGCCGGAAAATTAGGTGAAGAGAAAAAAATGCCACATGCTTATGTTAATAACGGAATTCACCCTATAGCGGCTCGTGGCTCAAACCGAGGGTGTGCTGCAAATATAATTTCATACAGCAAACTTAAAATATTTTAAAAAATTATTAGTAGGCCTATCTAAACTGCTCGTCTCTTAATCCATCTCTGGGAACTCTCACGCGATTATTTTTTTGCTAATTTCTCTCGTCTCGTCGAACGTTGTGTGAGTTGTGTGACGAGAGAAAATAGCACAAAAATAATAATAATAACAATAATAATAATAATAATGATAATAATAATGATAGTAATAATGATGATAATAATAATAGTAATAATAACAACAACAATAATAATAATAATAATTAGGGCAGGGCAAATCGCGTGAGAGTTCCCCGGAAATGGAATAAGAGACGAGAAGATAGTATTTGTAATGATCGAGGTAGAGGAAGTCGCTTAGTGTTCCCAGTGCGACAGAATACTTAATCGGGGTTGTGGAATCCGGGTATTTCTGAATTTAACACATTTGAATTTGGCGGCGTTAGATCGTCAGACGGTGGAAGATCTAACGTGCCCACCTCTTTCTCCGAGCTGACAGTGTGAGGTGCTGGCGCGGCAAAGAAAATGCCTGAACAAGGGGGACTCCTTCATGGGTAGTCTGTTCTCGTCACCTAGCAGACGTGGGATAAGCGAGAAAACTGCTGCTTGCCATCCTCATTTTTTATTTGAACAGACTACCCATGCAACGGAGGGCGTGGTTTCCAGTTCACCTTCACACGGCCGACTAGAAGCACGCTGCACGCTGCACAGATACATTTATAGTAAAAACCAATTCGTGATATGGAAAATAAACTTTAAAAATACGTATTGTAAAGGGAAAATACTGGTGAAGTGCTACTTCACCTACTTCCCCTGAATAGCCGCCACTGGTGCAGACCCCAATCCAACCCAGACTCTATTATAACACCTAAAAATTTTACATTGTCGTGAAAACTATCATCATTTCTGTTGAAAGTGAATTTAAGATTTGCAACTTTATTATAAAAAAAGTGCTCAATACATAGCTGGTTGATGTGCCATGGCCAGTTTCACTACTTCCAAGCAATGATAACTGCAAACCATGGCTATGTTGATTTACAGCAGTTAGGACGATTGTCTCTAATCCACACAACTAGTTTAACATCAAAAATACTTCCCAATCGAAGCATTGTAGAAAATACATAAATCTGCAGAAACAGGGTTCATTGTTGTGTGTTTCCAGTCTTTTGTGATACAGGTATTAAAGAATATTACTGTACAAAGTACGCTCAAATGCAAATAATAGTGGTTTTAAAAACTCCATGGCGCGACATCCCCAAAGGGACAAGGCCTACCACCCGACCGCTGCATCATCTACCTATAGGCGGATGGCAGGATTGGGGGGCATGTGGTCAGCATGCCGACACCCACGGTCGTTAATGGTGGTTTCCATGACCGGAAATAGTGGTTTTAAACCAACACTAATTCGTAATGCAGTATTATTACAAACTATTATTAAGATTTCACCCAGTATTATTAATCGTGCGAAATTCAGCATTGATGAGTCATGTGAAGTGGACAGTCATCATTTGTATTTGGTTTTCAGTCAATTTCATTTACAGTTTATTGAGTAAAATTATAATTTCAAAATTTAAGTAATTTGATCTTTTTTTGATTTCAGCATATTTCACCTAAGAAATGTGTCACTTTAACATTATGAAAATGAGGCAGTTTATTGTTTTAGCTTTTTATTTTTAAATTTTTAATTTACTTTTATGTTAAAAAAGATAGGTGCAGCTTATATTCGGATAAATATGGCATTTTTTCCTCCAAATTAAGCAGAGTTCAATCCTTAAATGTGCAATCATTTGAGAGCATTTAAGGAAAATTCTTCTGACACCACAACTCGAATTTACTATCTTTGGCTGTCTGTGCCCTACTGGCTGAGATGACAAATGGAATTTTTCTCCTAAAAATTACTCTTAATGGTCCACCTCCCTGCAGGATTTTTCATATAACAGTATGGTGTACACTGCTTTATAGTGATTTCACATGTTCCCACTTTATTTTAAACAGTACTGTATAAAATATACCTATATTCATGTTTCCTCAGATTATTATATATTTGTCGACATTACATGAAAATAATTGAACCCTTGCCCCCCCCCCCCAAAAAAAAAACAATGTATCTGACATTCTAACAGTCTCGAGAAACATTAAATAAAATGTTAATATTACATACCACATTGTTTCTCAATAAAATCAAATATTTGCAGGCATACCACCACTGTACATGTGCACGAAATTGACACTAGAAGGCAGAGGAATATACAGTGGTACACATACACTGTTTTTCTGTCAAAATGCCAGCTTCTAATTTTTTATCAGATATATTGTTTTTAGGGCAAGGCACAGTGGTCCAAAATGTGAAACTAGGAGGACAAAATTGATTTTGGTCAACCCTTGGATAATACTGTAAACATGTCCCAGTATCACGAATGGAGCTTTAAATTTCGGTAATCTGATGTATGACAGCATGACACATCCTCAAAAGTTGAATGAAAGCCATGATTCTATTCCTACTGGATCGTATATTCTAAGGTATGTGGAACTTCTTGATGTAATAATTATACATATTTAGAGATGATTGTGACCATAATATTAATTTGTATTCTTCTCAGAAGATAATTAAATTTTAATTATTTTTAAAAAACTTTAAATTGATTTTTAAAAAATGTGCATCCAAATACAAGGCTAAAAAACTATTATACAATAGTCCATTTCATGGGCTATAAGGGGCAATTAACTACAATGTGCGCAACTTGCGCCTTCTTCTGAAAATTGACTTTCTTTTTCAGGAAACCAAGAAATAATTATGACTTTTGAAGATTATTTTTTTATTTAAATATTTATTTAAATTACATTTACAAACTTATGTACAAATACAAATACAAATACAAAAATACACAAATAAACAAAAAACATTTACAAATTTCAAAATTAAAGTACAGAAAAGAAAAAGAAAGAAAAGAACCAAATATTTATTTAGAAATACACCCGAATGAGCAGACTGCTCGTGCTCTGCTGATTAAAATTAAAATATTAAATTATGCTCTGATTAAAATATGATTAAAACAGAACATTTAATCAGTTCACTTCATCAAGATAACCAGCAACAAATCCCAACTGAAGACGAATATGATGCTTATTTAAGCAATGTTAAGTAAATGCAACAGTAAATTTATTGTATTGTTTATGGAGAAGATGGGTGAAATCTCAATAAATTTTAGTAAAAAAATAGCATTTTTCGCTTTTTGCCACAAATTAAACTATTAACCCCAATTAACATCCTCTGTAATTTTTGAAGTTTACAAGCAATCCTAATTAACATGTATAATTTTTGGAACCCTACGGTGCTTGTAAGTGCCGAAAATTATGCAATATTTAACATGCTGCAGTCGCTCCGCTATTTAAACCTCATCCCATGTGATATTTTTATATGCTAACTGTTCACATTGCTTAAGTAATCAACTAAGTTATTGTGGCTGTACAATGATATATTCAAAAAGGGATGGATGGCAGATGGGCTCAAAGATATTTCATTGTTAGTCATCCATATTTTCTACTAAAGTTGACAAAAATCAAAGTTCTATGAACATCACCATCCATTAGTTCTTCCAATAGAGCATAGGACTGCCACAGTGGCTAACTGCATAATATGAATGTGCTGTATTTCACAAAAATCACGTTTATTATTCAGACAACGCAAATTTTCTTGCAGATAAAAAAATATCAGGTGGTGTGAGATTTAAAGAGTGGAGTGACAGCAGCCTCTGAAATATGATACTTAATTTTCGACACTAAGGAGCACCTTAGGGCTCTAAAAATTAGACTTCATGTTATTTAGGATTGCTTGTAAACTTTACAAATTATGGAACAGGTTAATTAGGGTTAACAGTTTAATTTATGGCAAAAAGAGAAAAAAAAAAGCTATTTTTGAGCAAAATTTATCGAGATTTCACCCATCTGCTCCCTAAACTTGATTTACAATAAATTTATTGCTTGAATTTACTTAACATTGCTTAAATAAGCATCATATTTATCTTCAGTTGGGATTTTTTGCTGGTTCCTTGATAAAGTGTACTGATTAAATGCTCTGCTTTTAATAAAAAATAACCTGCAGAAGCCATTATTTCTTGGTTTTCTGAGGGAAAAAATCAGGAAAAGGAGCAAGTTGCGCACATTGCAGTTAATTATCCCTTAAAGCCCATGAATTGGACTATTGTATAGCAATTTTTTAACTTTGTATTCAGATGCACATTTTTTATAAGTCAATTAAAATTTAGTTATTTTCTGAGAAGAATACCAATTAATATTATGGACACACAAATCTCTCAATATGTATAATTATTACATCAAGAAGTTCCACATACCTTAGAATAAATGATCCAGTAGGAATAGAATCACCCACTTTTTCACACTTTCTACATTCCACTGACAAAACTTATTGAGAAATAAACAGCCTGACGCTCAGCGCAGAGTCAGCAGACTTTCATTCAACTCTGAGGATGTGTCACGCTGTCATACATCAGATTACCGAAATTTAAAGGTGCATTCATGAGACTGGGACATGTTTACAGTATTATTCAGCTATGTTTACTTATTTTTACAAGGGTGACCGAAATAGTTTTTTCCCACTAGATTTGTGTTTTGAACCTCTGTGCGAGGGTTCAATTAGCTACTGTGTCCCAAACTCTGGCTATCTCTGTTGTCCTGGTGTCAGAGGAATGTTCTCCTAATTCTCTTGTGATGTCAATAGATATACAGGAAACTCCCATTTATATGTAGTGGATTATCCATCCTTTTTAACCAATGCAAGCAGAATATAGATATAACTGGATGCAAGATTTTGAATTTCCCGCACTTGATTTAGTCATACTGTGCATAGACTATGTTACATGGTAGGACAGTAACATTCTCTATGCAAAATATGGTAACATAAAATATGGACAAATTGAAATTATGTGTGTGAGTATAATGAGCGTTATGATAAATTTATAGCATTTACAGCTTATTAAAATCACATTATATTATATGTGTGTAGTCTGTGATAACATTGCCAGAAGCTAGAATAGTGATAATTCTAACACTTGCATTTTTTGTCCTTTTTTATTATTAGTGTATGTCACGGTCCTAATTTAACATGGATAGTTGGGAGTTTACCAGTGATGGCTCGCACATTTTCATTGTCTAAGTGCCAAAAGCAGAGATGAGAAATAAATAATATAGTTATTTTACTGATCGAGCTCAACGATATCCAACAACATGATTTTAAACACTTTGCAAAATTGAGAACTATAAGAACAAATCCAAAATATACATGGTTTTCCAGATTCTGGTTAGCTCAGTTGGTAGAGCGTCCTTACAGATATTAAGTCCTGTTGTCAATTGAATCTTTTCTCTTATTATTCTCATGTATTGTCAATAGATGTAATAATCTGTAGAAACACAAATATATATCTTCATCTTGTATTGATCAGTTTATAATATTAGAATATTGTAAGATTTTGTTCCAATGTAAATGCAAAATTAAAAAGCGAACATTTATTTATTCTGTTCTGTACTGATAAATCAGGTAGTGTAGTAGCCTCCCATCCAAATGGTTGTCCCAACAAGTTGGATGGTGTTTGAAGGCCTCTGGTAGTGCTCTGCGTGCTATGAAAGGAATAGCTTCAAGATTGCGTGCTCAGCCCATCATTATATTTCTTATGAGATGTAGTGCCGGGTACCATGGCTGCCGCAAGCATTTTGTGAATGTTACAATGCACTGCTCTCGAGTCTTATCAACCTGGTGGCAACTTTACAAAATATTTCCATGTGTTATTTTGTTTCTATATAGTTGTGGCACAGCAGCACTACCTCGTAGGCCACCACTGGAGTTTACTGTTTAACAATCTATGGAAACAGTAT
Source organism: Ectobius pallidus (assembly GCA_964059195.1). Lineage (NCBI taxonomy): Eukaryota > Metazoa > Arthropoda > Insecta > Blattodea > Ectobiidae > Ectobius > Ectobius pallidus. The sequence continues at coordinate 54,959,355 of CAXKWD010000011.1, forward strand.
CTATTTATATATGTACACAATCTCTTGTCAAAGTACCAGGAAACAAATCAACTGCCAAAAGAAAAAAGGAGTCCGAGAATACACACACTATCGTGCGTAAATGACGTTAAGGCAGCAGGATTGCATATATGTTGATTAATTGTACAATGTCAACAAGTGTAAACAAATTTAAAATTCTGGTATTGGTAATATATTGGTAGGAGTACTTAAGCCTAATGAATATGCATACAAATAACCCTGAGTTAAACCCTGTAGGTTAGCAGCCACCAACTCATTGCAGAATGAGTACAGCAGTAAGTGTAAGCTTACCCATTGCACGCTAGAATCATTTAGTGTGCACACACCGCGTGGTATACTGCCTCTCTTGAGTTCAGTGTCGGCATGCTCATTAGGCTTTTCAAACTAAAAATCGTATTGGCATATCAACAGATGATTGTTGTATACATTTTTTATTGCATTATTATTTCATTATCATTTACTTATGTTTTCTACAAAGAGCATTCGTGAAGTCATGACGTTTGTAACAACACAATTAATATACAATATATTCCTAGCAAAATAACACACAAATTAATTCTGTAGTTTTGAACATAGTTGAAAACTTCCTGATTATATTCAATTTTATAGTACTTAAATTGTAATGCCACAAATTCTGTGAAATGAAAACAAAATCTAGACTCATTCCTTTAAATGACACACTTCCACATTTATATTATTGAACATAATTATTAATACTAAAGTTATATTTCAAACAAAAGTCAGAGAAACTATATCTCCATATAATACATCAGTATTAAAGAACAGCTCAAATAAAGCATTTCACACTACAAAATCACTCATTAGTGGAAACAAGTTTTCTTGATTTTTGTTGTCTCTTTTGACACAGAAGTTTTTCAACATCTGGAATCAATGTTTGTGCAGCAGCCAGTCTTAAGTTCACATTTTAAGTTTTCATCTGACATTTGACTTCTGCTGCGGGTTTTGTTTATTTTCATTAGTGAAAAAAACTGCTCGTTATATGTACGTAGATCTGAACATATACAAAATCCTAGCAACATGTCTACGCAGTTGGGGGAATTTAGTTAGGAGAAAATCCGAATAAAAGTCACTCAACTTCTCTTATATTGGTATTAGTTACCATAAATATAGGGGTCGATGGCCTACATATTGGAACACATTCTACACCCAACATAATGCTTGGAAGCTGGTGAAATGGATGACCCACCTTTGCCGACCGAACCCTGATTCAAACAGACATCACGTGGTGCACAGGGGTCGCACAGTGCAAGCTTGCTTGTACGCGCACAAAATACAGCGAATTGGAGACCACTGCTGTAGGTGGACAGGTAGCCCAAATCTCAGGAAATGTATCAGAATCATAACTGGTGTTTGAAGCAGTGTTACCAATAATAATGTTATCATTTTAGCAGGTAAAGCATGCATGGCATCATGTCCCATCTCGCCCACTAGGGGAACATCTTCTTTCTCTAATATTGTGCGGGTGGCAAGACCACTACCTGGCAAGACAGCAACTACAAATGCTTGTCTACTTATGTTTGAAGCATGAAGGGCTCAGAGACCTTACTGAATACCACATTAATGCATTAGTGGACGATAACAGAACTCCTTCCTGAAGATAGAGTTGTCAGTTTACTGTGGCTAAGTTAAGTTCTCAACCAAGACTTTCGCTAGGACGTGCCATCTATCTTTGCGTTGCAAAAATGCTGGAAAGCTCAATGCAGTGAAATCTCAGTATAAAGTACATCAGAAAAACATTACAAAAATTGGTCTTTGAGGAGGGTGGTTGAATGAATGCTGCTTAATGTAATCTTGGATAATGTTATCAATCGGGTAATGTTATCACTTATATGAAGATCCTTACGGATCAATACTGATACATTGAAAAAATGCTGTTTATTGTGATCAAAGATACGGTTTATGTTATCATATTTTCCTTTTTCCGACTATATTTCCAAGCACTGTAAGTCATTAAAAATTTCGGTTTTAAGGGTTTTGTTTCTAAGTCAACTGGATTGTGTTGTACTGGAGGTAGCAATTCTGTTCCCAGTTCACAGGATGACCAGTTCGAGGGGATGACATTACAGGGCAATACCTAACTTTCTCTTTCACCTCACAGTTAAGCTGCAGCTTTTGATTTATGAAGATAAACGTGTAGACGTGCAATGTTGGCTAGTGTAAAGGGAAGAGACTTGAACAGAGAGGAGTTAATGTTTTTGCTACGCGCTGTTCACCACCACACTTCCAAAAACTCGTAACTGAGTATGGAGTATTGGTTAATGGATTCCTAAGGGAAAGTAAAAACAATTAAAAACTTGGTTACTGGTTAGAAAATAGTTGCTTGCAGTTTATTACTGTATTAACCTATGAGTGGTTCAATGATTGACATTTACGTATTATTTTATGAATAAATATTTTTAATTCTGTTTTATAGTGTATTATCTTATATATGAATAAATATCCTTCATTTAATTACTTTGGCTACTGTTATCAGTCGTTTAATATTATCAGATTAGATGCATCCTGAAGTGATCACAGTAAGTGGCATGCACTGTATATGGAAAAGGTTAAGACTTTTTATTTATTTATTTATTTATTTATTTTTTCATCCTTAAACAAATGCTAACTTCAGTTTGACTATTCTACGGTGAAAAAAAAATTTTAACTTCTGTTCAGTGTTGGGTTAATTTTGGTGTTATTTCACATAAAAGTACAATTTCTACATTATTTCTCATTAAAATCAAATGTACTCTTGGCTGATGTGGTGCAAAAATCAAAAGTCAATGGGATTTTAAGCCTTTTGCCTTGTAGATTTTCACATTTCTTACCAGTTGACTATTAACACTTTCCTGTAGTGTAGATAAACTGGTTAACAGTCATCCTGATCTACATATTGTTGTTGTTAGGGCAGAAGTCACTAAGTCTAAAATCTTAGTTCTGAGATACAGCTGTTTTAAAGTTAGGATAAACCATTGCATGTATGGTCTTGGTGAAACTAGAAGTAAAGTTAATTAAGTGGAGGGAAAGGAAATAGACATTAAATCCATGTCTGGGATATTAATACAAGTAAGAATCAGCTTGAAAAATTTTATGTCATAACCGGGATTTGAACACGGATCTTCAGCTTAACGCGCTGATGCTCTACCATTGAGCTACCATGACAACATGCCAGTACAACATCAAATTCCTCAACTGATTCAGAATACAAGGCAACCCACGGGAGGTTTCTCCGTTGAGAACACACATCCAATGGTGTCCTACATTTGTAGGTACTTTGAAGCCAAGTTATTATTTATATACTATTAATTAAGTGGAGGGAAAGGAAATAGACATTAAATCCATGTCTGGGATATTAATACAAGTAAGAATCAGCTTGAAAAATTTTATGTCATAACCGGGATTTGAACACGGATCTTCAGCTTAACGCGCTGATGCTCTACCATTGAGCTACCATGACAACATGCCAGTACAACATCAAATTCCTCAACTGATTCAGAATACAAGGCAACCCACACCATTGGATGTGTGTTCTCAACGGAGAAACCTCCCGTGGGTTGCCTTGTATTCTGAATCAGTTGAGGAATTTGATGTTGTACTGGCATGTTGTCATGGTAGCTCAATGGTAGAGCATCAGCGCGTTAAGCTGAAGATCCGTGTTCAAATCCCGGTTATGACATAAAATTTTTCAAGCTGATTCTTACTTGTATTAATATCCCAGACATGGATTTAATGTCTATTTCCTTTCCCTCCACTTAATTAATAGTATATAAATAATAACTTGGCTTCAAAGTACCTACAAATGTAGGACACCATTGGATGTGTGTTCTCAACGGAGAAACCTCCCGTGGGTTAAGACGCAGACTGTGTCATTGAAATTTCTGGGGGGGGGGGGAAATATTATCATTTATGAATTTTCTGGGGGGGGGGTTGAAAATTTTTGCAAAATTGGAGTTTTATATGTTAAAAATAAAAACAGTCAAGTTCTATAACTTCAAATGGTCTCTTCTTTATAGAGATAAAGATGAAGAATTTCGACAGCCACGGGCGCCCATACCCGGGGGCAGGGGGGGGGCACAAGGAAAAAATGTATATTAATAATTATTATAGTCAGGTGTTTTTCTTTTAAGACAATTATTTGAATTGCAGAAGTTTTACCAAATCAACAACATGGAAGCAGAATCCACAGTGGATTAGGAAAGGGGGGTTCAGGGGGTTTGGACCCCCAAAAGTCAAAACCTAAAATTCTATATTTGTATTAAAAAAAATTATTTAATTAAACAAGATTTGTTGGTGTGTCAAATATGATATAGCAGTTATTTTCTTTTCATAACAAAAGGAGTAGGCCTATTATGTCCACTGTTCCATGTATTACTCAATTTTTCTTATAAATAGTAATAAGTATTATAACTTAGGTAACAATTTCTTGTTTAAGTCGCCATGTCTTAGAGTATAGTAAACAAATTTGCTAACTAGTTTTTCAGTGCTAAAATAGCGTAAAATGTGATTTTCATTTGTTCAACATTTAAAAATTTCCCGGGGGTGGACACCCGACTTAGATAAAAATTTCTTGTTTACATTGGCATGTCTTAGAGTATGTTAAACAAATTTCCTAACTAGCTTTTTAGTGCTAAAATAGCGTAAAATGTGATTTTCGTTAATTCAATATTTAAAAATTTTCCGCGGATGGACCCCCCACTTACGCAATGATTTCTTATGTACATTGGCATGTCTTAGAGTATGGTAAACAAATTTCATAACTAGTTTTTCAGTGCTAAAATAGCGTAAAATGTGATTTTCATTAGTTCAATATTTAAAAATTTTCTGGGGATGGACCCCCGACCCCCTTTTTGGGGAGGTATTCCAAACCCCTGGCACTTCCGACCCTCCCCGCAATTATTTTCTGACTACGTCATTGCTGCACTTATTATATTATTAATATAATGTTACAAAGTGGCCCAAGAAGTTAAAGCGCCAAAAAATTAATTAATTAAAAAAATTGCCCCCTCCCCTAGAAAATATCATAGGGGCGCCCTTGTCGACAGCCAATTGGGTTGAGTGTGAGCAATGAAGTTTGGGGCGGGGTGAGCAATGGAATTTGAGGGGGGTGAGCAATTAAGTTTGGGGGGGTGGACACCCCTGTGTTATTTAAATTTTGAAATTAAATAAGTATTCTTTTCCCTAGTGCTTTACACTTATATTATACCACTGGTATTATACCTCCTGCAACTCTACATTTAAGTGGTTTGTTTAATATTTATTTTTATTAGTGTGCGCATATATTTAGTATTTTTTCAGTAAAGAAATAATTTACGTCCTTTTTATTATTATTATTATTATTATTTATTTTATTTAAATTACATTTACAAACTTTAAAAGAGACCTTTGCAAAACTCCAGGTTTTCCTTAAAAAATAAAATTCCGTTCATAAAACAAAAATTTTGCACTAAAAACAAAAATTTTGCAGGTACACAAAAGTTTGTGTTTTTTGCGATTGTAAAACAATATTTCTTCCTAGAAGTGTTTGAAACAAAATATGTTCACTTTTTTGATGGAACAAAAACAAATAAACTACTTCCCATTGTAGGTAGCCCGGTGGACTCTGTATACTTAAAAAATTATAACATAAAATGATAAGGCAAAAAGAACTAAAGTAGAAAAAGTACATACTCCATCAATGCAAAGAATGATTGTGGAGGATTTGACGTGATTAGTGATTGACCAAAAGTACAGTATTGTCCTTGAAGGAAGCTGGTAGGTCGAATTCCTTCTTGAAATCCTTAAGAAAACTTGGAGGATAGCTCCACAAGCACCAATCAGAAGTCCATACACTTTAAGATCTAGCAGATGATATTTGTCCTTAAAATATTGTTCGATAGGCTTGTAGATGTTGATTTTCTCTGTATGGACTTCTAATGCCTGATGACAACTTTGCTCTAACGTGATGGTAAAGTAAAGTGTTCCCTATTACAGGCCATGGAGGCCCAGAGGGTTCCAGGAGGCTGAGGTTCCCAGAATTTTAGACATTCGGCACATGAAGGTGGTAAGGTTGTCAGCCTTACGCACCGGCCGCCTTTACCCCCAGGATTGCTCCTGGTACTCATTTATGTTAGAGGCTGAGTCGACCCCAGGGCCATAGTGCCACCTGAAGGATTAGGCCAATTGAAAAACTCCAACGACCTCATCGGGAATCGAACCCGCGACCTTTCGGTTTGTAGCGCAGCGCCTCAACCACTACGCTACGGTGTACCCCATGGTCATGCGCCGGAGGCGTGCAGCAACGCGACAATCAGCCGCGCGGCCGCCCACGTGCGCATGCCAAGGTGACCCAGACAGCCTCGTAGACCACGCACATAGGGATTGGTGCCTTTCTAATATAAAAAGGAGGTATAGCTTAACCGAAATCTAGTATGCCACACATACCCGGACACAACTATCTTGGTCCAGGGAGCGATTTAAGCGATCCAAACGTACTACCAGTAGACGAAGACGATCGGATCGCCAGAGTGCACAATTTTCTCTACCAGTACGCACGAGACGACGCAGAAGTAAGGAACGCCGATTTCACGGCCATCGGACAGTTCAAGGACCTATGGTTGTCTTACGGTAATCCGCATGCAGCAGCAGGGGCTTTGGGTCTGAGCTTGAAGTACATGGCAAAAAGGGTTTTCAGCGTACGGTATCCCAATGATATGTCGAAACGACCCGGTCTCTCAAAGAACTGGGGAGCAATAAAGAAGATCAACCAAGCCAAAGCTGTAAAGACGAGGAAATCGGAAGAAGGCGACGACGTGAGCCCACCGAAGAAAAAATCCAGAGGCGGAGACGACACTCCCGTAAATCAAGGGGAAACACCACCGTTTGATTTCGACGAATCGTATTTCGACGAGTTTCTGGCAAATATTCCAGAAATCGATCAGCGTGAAGCAGGACCGTCTACTCAGGTGGAAAGACCGCCGACAACGGATTGAAGAGACGGATCTGGCCCACGAAGCGCTCCAACAGGATCGTCTGCGAAGACTCCAAAACCGGCAGGAAGTAATAGTGAAGTCTGTATGGATATTGTTAGCGATCTCGTGCCTGATTTTCCTGGTTGCGTTGTTATGTTGAGTCAGACAATAAATCAGGGCTGATTTGGCCTTTATTAGGTCAAATTTCTGTTTCCTCTCACACTGCATTACTAAGTTGGAAATAAGAAAACCGTTGTTGACAGAATCAATAAAAGAAATCAAACACATTGAAAACAAACTTTACAAAATCCGTGGTTCAAAAGCAAACGAAATTAAAGAAAAATTCCTTTCATGCCTAAATAAGAATGAAGGGTTACAAGTGTTGTGCAAGATTTCAGATATTTTAATGGGTAACAGTGTAGAGAACTTGGAGCAGATGGAACATCTGAGTGTCAGTGACATTGCGTGTTACAAATATGCAAGATTAACATCCTGCGATGTTGAATGAACATTTTCAAGATACAAGTCTCTGTTCTGTGAAAATTGTCACAGCTTTAAGATGCACAACTTAAGGTGCACAACTTAAGATCTACTTTTGTCGTTCACTGCAACAGTTCTACACTTGCTGACTAGAATGACTAGATGAGTACTTCTGTAAATATTGGTTAAATAAGTTAATTAAAATATTTTCATATTTTTTAAACATATTTTCAACTTTTTAACCACATAAAAAATAAATATTTTCATTTTTATCAGCACCTAAAAGTCCGAGCCCTAGTTATCAGTATTCAAAATAGTGCAGACACACTTTTTTCGTTCGTTATAATATTGGTACTGCAGAAGATTGTAGTTAAATTTTTCACGTCTTTTCTGTCTGTCCCTTTTGGAACTCTTCTCTGGATTAGTACTCTCCATATGCTTCCGATTGTTAGTTGCAAATATTTTCTTCCATTTTCTCATTTCAAAGTACCTTCTAGCCAGATGCTTGGGTCCAGGAAGTTTATATCCTACTTCTTGCAAAGTTGTTACAAATTCATTATATAGAGCATTAAAATCAGGAGGATAGGGTGGCTTCTTCAGTAATTCAGAAAAATCTCCTCTCAGGTGGTTCAACAGCACTATGTAATTGCTGAACTTGAAGGGATTCAGAGGATTCTTCTTGACATAGTGAAAGATTATCAGATGAATTTTTCTGTACAGATGAGTTCTCAGAAAGAGGACTTTCTCTGTGCTTCTCAGGAAGAGATTTCGTTATATGTGTACTCACTCGTACAAAGTGTATACCACAGTATGGACAAGGATTTTGAGCTTGACTTTAATTTTGACTTACGTTCAATACTGTGTTTTTTTATAGAGCTACATTAGATGCACTTGAATGTAAGGTAGTTACTGATATGAAGCCATAACAAAATAGCAAAAACAAGTCAGTTCAACGACAACATACTATTATGCAAGATTACAGATATTACTTTAAAAACACAGATTATGTACACATTTAGATCAGATAAAGAAGAACATCAGTATCCAACTAGAAAATAAATATAACTTCAGGATAATGTAGATTTGTGAACAAATAGGGTTATCCACTATTGTTGCGAACACAAATTTCCAATTTCAATATTTCATATTTCAGAGCACAAGAGATGTTATTGCTATCAAGTAACCCTAAAGGTCTCATAGGAAGATAATTGACACAGTCCACCAACCCCCCTGAATGAAACCAATTTAATTATCTGAGAATAAGATGTACATAATGAAGCTTTAGCAATGTCATGGCCACCTTCATTTATGAATCCATCACTTATGCAAAGTAGGTATCTCTACTCATTGATCTGCTTGTGTCTTAAAAAAACAATGTACAATTTTCACTACAAAAAATATTTTTCTGTTTTTCTTCTCAAATCTTGCTTCAGTCTGGTTTGTTGTAAAATATTGAAAGTTCAAATTCGTGGCAGTTATTCACTGAATACATTTAAAAATATTTTCTAGATGAATATTTAATTAGAGTTCTAAGACACGTTACAAAAGATGTCTACAGGTTCTGGTCCAGACCTGTATCCCAATAGTCATCTTCAGGAACACATCATTGTACTAAAAACATATTAAATTTTTTTTAACTAAACATATTAGCATTACAGTCTCCTTTACAAGTACAATTAATTTATTTCCTTGCTCTTCTAATTGAAATTCAAATATTATTTGTTCTGTGCAGTATATACAAGGACATACAGAAGAACATCTTCAATAGGTGGATAGTGTAACAGTGAAAATGTTAATGTAATAGGTCCAAATGTGTTTACATTACATATTACAGAATTATTTACATTCATTACACATATTCTAGACAGCAGCTATTTCTAAAACTAAAAATCTTCAATAAATTCATCCAGTGAGTAAAAAGTTTTATTTATAAGATATTTTGTTAATTCAGATTTAAACCTACTAGGCAGTTTGATATTTTAATTCTAACTGGGAGTTTTTAAAAAAAATCGTACCAGTGTAGCTCTGTTTTTTTTTCCAAATAATTTGAGAAGGTTTTTTTAACAATGAAGTCATTTTTCCCCCTTGTATTATATTCTTGTGCAGCTAATCCTTGACATCATTGAGTTGGTTTATTAATTACAAATAAAATGCTTCTTAAGATTAAAATACTAGGAAGAGTGAGGAAAGAGAGATTTTAAAAAATTTCCCATCATTAATTCCTTTGTGGAATGTTCACTGGAATGATATCTAACTGCCCTTTTCTGCAGAATAAAGATTTTTTTCATATTTGAGTTACATGAATTTCCCCCCAGTTTGATTCCATATACAGAGTGTGAATAAATTAGTGTAAAATAAACTTTTTCTCCAGTATTGATTGGCACATATTTCATTATATTTCTTATTACAAAACGCTCTGTACTAATCTTTTTGATCTATTTTTTCAATATGACTATTCCAAGTTAACTTCTTATCAACAATAAAAGCTAAAAAATTTATTTAATTAATTGCATCCATGGTTTGGTCACATATGCTTAAGCGAGGTAGAAAAGGTGGTCTTTTAAACTTAAAAAGAATTAGTTCACTTTTCTTTGCATTTACAGACAATTAAGCATTATTAAAGTATTGGATAACAGAATTAGTAATAGTATCTAAGTTGGTGTCTTACATAGGGCTATTCAGATCATTGTTACTAAAACATAAAGTGACATGTGTGTACAGACTTAAACCCATTATATTGGATATCGTCCCCTTAGAATGAAAACCACGTATCTCAAAACAAAAGCAAGAGTACTTTTAATTTATTATTAGATAGAAAAACATGTATCTCAACTATTTGCCACCAAATATTACAAGAATAACATGTTTGCTGTCCTCTAGAGAGGAAAAACAAAATCTAGTGTATTGCTAGAAAGCGTTATTAAGTGACAAAGCCACGTTACGGCTCACTCCCCTAAAGTCTAAAGGCACTAATTTTTCCAATTATATGTGTATATTAACACAGTTGCGAGATTTGCTAAGATCTAAATGAACCCCTGCCACTGTCAATGCTATCTAATATATTTTCGATAAAGTTTACAGTTGCTGTAATTGTAGATTTAGATTTGCCTTGTCTAAATCCATTTGACATGTGGTTAATAGGTGATGGAATTTAAGAAATTTATTAATTCTAATATAAATAATCTTTCCAACAATCTTAGAAGGAGCTGGCAATATTGATATAGGTCTGTAATTACTTGTCTCTACTCAGTTGCCATTTTTATATATATATATATATATATATACAGTGGCGTACCAAGGGGGGTGCGAACGGGGCGGCCGCACCGGGCGCCGTAAAGAAGGGGGCGCCAAAATTGAAAAAGTATTTTTTTAGTTTAAGAAAAAATAATTTCTTCAGGCAAAATATAAGGTTTCTTTGGTCAAATTTTCTTTATTACTTTGTTAAATACTGCAGTAACATTATTTAGAAATGAAATAAACGTTTTGTTTTAAACTATTTATAGAATCCGAAATAGGTCATGGCGCTGAGCTCACAGGAAAAGTTTACGGTGTACGGGCGAAATTTAGTAATTTTATCAATTGAATGTGATGTGGCTGCTACTATAGACTTCAACTCTATTATAAATAAGCTTTTCATCTATCAAGGCTAGGAAGGCACATTTAAAAAAAAAATTTGTTATGACTCTGAAACTTCTTTTCTCTTTATTTTTTTTCAAACAAACAAACCTTATAATACAGTTTTATTTCATTCATATTTTTCTCTTTATAATGTGTTGAAGTAACACTACTTATTAAATATAAATAACTGTGAACATTAAACTGTGTTTAAATTAAACTCACTGAACCTTGAACCTTTTAGTGTTAGGAGGCGACTACCATCTAATTAGCCCCGGGCGCCAAGTAGCCTTGGTACGCCACTGTATATATATATATACTTTGCTGTTTTTAAATAATCTGGAAATATACCTGCTTCCAGTATGGAATTTATAATTGATATTATAGGATTGACAACTGCATATTTGCATGCTTTTATGACACTAATTGATAATAGATTGGTAACAACGGAGGTTGGAACGATAATAGCTGCTTACTTCAATCCTGAGGTATCATCATCAGATATCATAGACGGCCTAGGTGAAGCAATAAGTAAAGCGGACCATCAATACACCATTATACTAGCAGGCGACTTCAATTGTAGGATCAACAAAGCGAATCCAAAGAGTGAATCAGTACTGAACTATATTGAAAGAGAAGGTCTCAGACTAATCAACGATCCCAGAGAACCAACGTACTTAAGCCACAATGGCACATCTATAAGAGATCTTGTCTTCACAAATAGCAAAATCAAGGCCACACAACAAATAGTGAACACATCCTCACCAATAAGGAAGCATCTGCCTGTCATAACAATGATGCTACTGGGAAACACAAATGAGCTCATCCCGGAAGAGAAAGTACACATATCTAGGAAGATAGACAGCCTAGCCATAGAAGAACACATGCAAGAAATAACAGCCTGTGGAGAAGAGATAGGAAAAAATGATCTGAATAATGCAGTGAGGTCCATAGAATGCCTGATAAGGAAAGCTACAGTAACAAAGATACTAGGGTCCCAAAGAGCAAAACCATGGTTTGACTCAGCTTGCTATAATAAAGAGAAAAGCAGTAATAAACAACTTACATAAAGCACGTGTCTCCAGAAGGGAAGAGGATCTTTCGCTATAAAGTCAATCAAGAAGGGAATACAAAGCCCTCCTGATAAATAAAAAGGAAGACTACATGGAAACACAGGCAGCAAAGATAATAGAGGAAGCCGAGAGAGACCCTTTCAAAGCACAAAGGCCCCGAAAGCCAATATGCCCACATACAATACAAATGGAGACATGGGTGGATCAATTCACAAAGGTGCTATGTTACAAGGATTCAAGACCAACTCAATGGATAGATCCAACAACAATAGAAAACATAAATATTACATCGGAAGAAGTGGCAACAGCAATAAACACTGCAAAAAACCATAGAGCGGGCCCTGACATGATCTTTTACGAACACTTGAAAGAGACTCAGCGCTGGCTTATCCCCACCTGGACTAAATTGTTCAACAAATGCTTGGAAACCAAAAGAATCCCCGAGACATGGAGAAAGTCAGTAGTGAAAATTCTATATAAAGGCAAGGGGGACACAGAGAACCCGAACTCATATAGAGGGATCTCATTACAATGCGTGGCTTTGAAGATATTCACTGCAATCCTGGCGAAGAAATTGACAACTCTGGTGGATCAACTGATCCCAGATGAGCAATTTGGCTTTAGAAAGAACAGATCAACACTTCACGCAGTGTGTAACCTTATGACAGACATTCAAGAAGCAAAGAACGAATGTGGCGGGAAACTATACACAATATTTATTGACTACACTAAAGCCTTTGATCTCTTGGACAGAATGATCCTAGTCACAAAGTTGGAGGAAAGGATCACCCACTAGGACTTATGGTGCGCTCCATACTATCAGAGAACTATATACGGATCAATGACAATAAAGTTTTATCAAATGAGATCAGTCAGTGGAATGGAGTGTTGCAAGGCGACCCCCTGAGCCCTCTGCTTTTTAATATAGCGACGCATGATGTTATAAATGCTGTGAAACCGAATGCTGACGTCAAAGTTTATCTATATGCTGACGACATGGTGCTGGCAGCAAAAAGCCGTGAAAAACTTCAAGAAGCTTTAGACAGACTAACTGAATGGGCAGCAAGTAAAGGGTTACAAATAAACAAGGTTAAGACAGTCGCAATGATATTCAGAAATGGTGGAAGGTTAAGGGACACGGACAAAGAATTCTACTGCAACGGAGAAAGAATTGAAGTGAAGAACTCTTTCAAGTACCTGGGGATGACGTTACAAACAATGGGCACCTCATTTAGTGCACATGTAAAGGAAAGGACTGCGCAGGCAATCATCGCAATGAACGATATCAGAGATCTCCACGTCTTTCCCTTGCCACAGCCATGAAGATATTTAACTTGAAAATAACACCAATTGTTATGTACGGACTCGAGATGATATGGACATTCTTGTCAGAAAGAACATGGCTGATATTGAAAATGTGAAGGCTACGTACTTAAAGAAGGCACTCTTAATTAAGTGGAGGGAAAGGAAATAGACATTAAATCCATGTCTGGGATATTAATACAAGTAAGAATCAGCTTGAAAAATTTTATGTCATAACCGGGATTTGAACACGGATCTTCAGCTTAACGCGCTGATGCTCTACCATTGAGCTACCATGACAACATGCCAGTATGACATCAAATTCCTCAACTGATTCAGAAGACAAGGCAGACCACAGGAGGTTTCTCCGTTGAGAACACACATCCAATGGCGTCCTACAAAAAAAAAAAAAAAAAAAAAAAAAATTTCAAGCTGATTCTTACTTGTATTAATATCCCAGACATGGATTTAATGTCTATTTCCTTTCCCTCCACTTAATTAATAGTATAAAATAATAACTTGGCTTCAAAGTACCTACAAATGTAGGACGCCATTGGATGTGTGTTCTCAACGGAGAAACCTCCTGTGGTCTGCCTTGTCTTCTGAATCAGTTGAGGAATTTGATGTCATACTGGCATGTTGTCATGGTAGCTCAATGGTAGAGCATCAGCGCGTTAAGCTGAAGATCCGTGTTCAAATCCCGGTTATGACATAACATTTTTCAAGCTGATTCTTACTTGTAGAAGGCACTCTGTCTATCAAGAACAACAAGATCAAGACTTGTGTACGCCATGACAAAAGAAACGTTTTACCTAGAAGATCTCAGACTAAACCTCCAACTACAGGCAACAAAGGTATGGGAAGCCACGATGAACAAAAGGAGAGAGAAGGCAGCTACTATTCCAGAAGAGTTCTATGCTACAGACGCCATGGTGTATATGGACTGGATGAAGACGAACTTCGCACTCAGACATGTCATGACCAGACTTGCGGCCCATGGTTTCCACCATAAGATATGTGCACTGAAGACCTTTCACGACCCTGACGATCATTGTATATATGAACTTTGTGGACGTTGGTGTGGAAAGTATCATATCGAAGAATGCAAACAAAGAACTATATCTATCACAGCATATAGTAAACACATTTAATTTTACACTGTGTTAAACATGCACATTTGTGCGCATTCCCTTTATTATATGTATTATCATTTCCTCTACTCTTTTTGTTCTTTATATTACTTACTACAGTCAATACTTCTCGATCATCTCTAGGGTGAGAGAATAAACTAGAGGATGATGATTTAGGCCTCTGATAAGGTACATGCTCAGTTAAATTGTTATTGACTAGATATTTTACTGTGTTTGAAGTTACTGAAAGAAAAAATTATTGAAAATGTTTGCTAATTTTTGTGGGTCTTCAATATTATCACCATTTACATTAAGCATTACACCATTAGATTTTGCATTCTGCTTTCCCCTGCAATGATTAATTATTTTTCAGCTTGTTTGACTTCTGTTATTCGAGTCCTGATTAGTTTACTTAAATAATCCTTTTTGACTTTTATTATTTTCTTATCATTATGCTCGGTCAACCGTTTTGTCAATTGCGAGTAAGTGCTCTTCACATTATCTGTAATGGCATACTGTTTAAATAATTTACACTGTATGCATTTGTTTTAATTCATTTAATTTTCCATTGTCCCATTATTTTGTTCCCTGAAGTTATAAATGGACCTGTTTTCTAATTGTTGGACAGTAAATGTTGAAATAACATGTGAAAACCCCTATAAAAGTGTTATATTTCTTATTTACATCAGACTCTGTATCTGTTGCAAGCCATTTCTCATCCATCAGGGCCCTGTTTAATGCTAATACATTTGATTCACTACAGTTGTTTATGAGATTTGTTTATCCTTATAGGTAGTCATGATAAGACACTGGGCTGTATGGTCTGATAGGGATGTTTGTATTACGAAAACATCGATAAAATGCAGATGTATATTACTATAATATTATCTATTTTTCTACTTGTGCAAGTGATTCTTGTTGATTCATTTATTTTATACAGTGAGTCCCACGCAAGAGTTGGCCAATGACGTGGGTTTCTGCGTCGCGGCGGGCACAGCTCCAACTCCCGAGTGATCGGGTGAAATATCTACGCAAATAAAGCCGCGGTCGGTATATTGATTCAGATTCTCACATTTACAGTTAAAATTACAATGAAAATAACCACGTACCTCATCACAAGAGTTGTTGAAAATGTCCTCCTCTTGCATCCACACAATACTGGCACCTTTTTAGGAAATTTTCTTTCACGCGCGTAAGTTCAGCTCCCGAGACAGAGTTAATTTCTCTTGTGATAGGCCTAGGTGATATTCTTTAAGTTCTTCTAACAGCATGTGAATATTATTTATGGGGAAACTTAAAAAATAAAGTGTATAGGGGCAATTCCATGGTCACGGACTAACATTCACAGAGAAAAGTCACTATACTGGCAGCCATTACACCAACAATATTAAACACAGAAGAAATTGGCATATGCAGAGCAACACATAAAGAACTAAAGTATTTACAAATAAACTTAGAGTTCTCTAACATTTATATACACAGATATATTTAACTTATAGCACCTTGTCACGGACTAACTTATTTTGGACATAGGTTTCATTTGTAGGAACAAAACAGAAAATTTCTGTGATTTGATATACATTAGGCAGATGTGTTTTATTTGTTTTGAAGTAGGTAGGTATATAGCAGCTTATGATATAGTTCTTTAAAATATGAACCACCAGTTTAATGGTAATAAAAAATGAAATACTAGTGTCACGGACTAACATGAAAAGTTGTCACGGACTAACTTCTGGATGTAAATCAGAAAATCACATTTACAAAGAGGTGGAAAGCTTAGTACATGATTTGATACTTTTGTCTAATAATCTCAAACTCGTTTTCATTGATTCAAAGTATGTTAGTTCGTGTTGAAGACGTGGTTTTGGGCTCTTCAGTCAGTGCATGGAAAATGCTTTTGAAAAGTGAGTAGTCTTCATCTTTTACAGCTCTGAAACTATTTTGGCCTTCTTTCAGCTGTTTAAGTAAACCATTTGAAAACAACTTTATTTTTTAACCCCTACATCAGTATCTTGACTATTGCTAGACAAAATATTGATTCTGAAATCCTCAATTATGAGGTTGTTGAATTCAAATGTTGCATCGCTGAACCTATCACGATATTTTTTGGTTCTTTCAGCAGATGTCTTTCCCACTTTTATAGTATAAGTTAGGTCTAAAAGAAGAAAGAAAAATGTGTTAACTTTTCAGAAAAATTCGTTTTATTGAATATCGTAACTATTTTGATCTCAATAATTATAATTTTAAATTTTGGTTCTTGAAAATTAAATGTGTTTCATATAAAAATAGGTTAGGCCCACAAAACATTTAATTATTCTTTATTTTTCTCCACTACTCTTCACATTTTATTACAAATATTCTAATATCTGTGAAATATATCATTTTGAGACTCTGTGACTGTTAGTCTGTGACACCATTATTTGTGGAGAAAAAACATTCAATTTCAGTAACCAAGTGAAGGTGTACTGCTCCATACTAGTACACAGAGAATATAAAATATAATTACAATGCATGCATTATTTATTGTTTTAGGTAAACTTTTACATCTTTTTTGTCATGGACTAACAGTTTCTGTATATTATTGGACTTCCTTACATATATTATTTACCTAATTTGACTTCTGCAATTCAATGAAGTAATGTTTTCCCTCCATAATAAGTTATCTTTTATTTTATGATGAAAAAGAATCCTTGGAAAGCACTGCAGCCGTATCTGTTGAACTAAATTGTGAATGACCATGTTCATCGTAAATTTGGTGTTTTCTATCAATTATCTAATAGATTATATTTTAAGTCCAAATTTAAAAGACAAATGCATAAAATATTTATATTTTCTGAAACTTTAACTCTTTGACTTAGAGAAACTGCAATAATTTACAATATTTGTAACATTTTATTTTTTTCAATCTGTGTCAATGTTATCATGGAATTGCCCATAGGTCAATTTTCCATACATTAGAAGAACTTAAAGAGAATATTACAAGAGAAATTAACTTTATCTCGGAAGATGAACTTACGCGCATGAAAGAAAATTTGCTAAAAAGGTGCCAGTATTGTGTGGATGCAAGAGGGAACATTTCCAACGCCTCTTGTGATGAGGTACGTGGTTATTTTCATTGTTATTCCAACTGTAAATGTGAGAACGTTAATCATTACACCAATCGCGGCTTTCTTTGCATAGATATTTCACCCCATCTCTCGGAAGTTGGAGCTGAGCCCGCCGCGACCCAGAAGCCCGCGTCATTGGCCAACTCTTTCGTGGGACTCACTGTATATGAGATTGAATTGTTTTAGTATGTTTAGAAGCTTTTTTACATTGTCTGTTTGAAGGATCTGAAAAGTTTACATGGAAGTCCCCTGCAATTATAAAGTACGTTTTAAGTCTGATAAGAGCATGTCAAATACATCCAACAGTTTTTCTAGAAACATAATGAGAATGTCATTTGGAAGTCTGTAAACTCCAATAATGTAAAATAATTAATTTATATTTTTAAATGTTATCCCTGTCATTTCAGTATGACGCTCTTGGCTAAAGGGTCATTCCATATTAAATCAACAAATGGGCTTTGCCTCACCATTTTTGATTTTGATGAAATTTGGCAGGTGATATGTACCAATCTTCTGAACCCAAAAACAAATCTTTTTATATCTCTAAGAAATTTTACTCCTGAGAAATAGGCATTTGTTTAGTACACGAACAAGCAAAAAATGTAATTTCAGACTTATTTTCTGAAAGCTGTAGAATTTCTATTTGAATCAGTAGGATGGTCAGATAGGGCTCATTGGAAAGCTTAAAGAATGGACTTTCATTTATGCATACTAAATTAGATTTAAGTTAAGTCTAAACAGAGGTTTTTGGGGCTCTAATCTTTGTTCACGAACTGTTGTTTTGCGTAATTTTAGGCATTAAAAAAACAACGAAGGACTTGGAGTAACAGGCCAATTTTTTTCCTGTTACACTTATGTATGAGGAGTATGTGTAGGGAAAAAACTGAGCTGTTACTGGTGGTCCTTCAGCCTGAAAAATTTGCTTGAACTTAAAAAAAAATTGAAATCATGCTTTTTTTCGGTCCCAAAAAGTAATGTGGGACAGGTGATCAAAATCTGAAAATGCCAGGATGAGAAGTCCTTATGGTGTACTTTAAAATAAAAACAAAATCATCATGTGACTCGAAGGGATAGAGGAGCTTCAAGCCTTTGAAATATCAAGAAATCAACACTTGACCGCTACTGAAAATAGGCTAAGTAGGTAGGATAATTACCAACAAAATTTACTTTAAATTTACATAAAATACAAGACATTTATTTAAAAATGAGAATTTTCCTCAGTTATGCAAATTTCTGCTTTTTTGTGATATTTTCTAGCAAATTTCCACATTTGATTTCTTTTTAAGCTACTTTGCTGGCAATTTCAAGTACTGTATTTTCAACTATTGTATTTAGAAACCATTCTTATCCTGGTTTATTAGATGTAGGTACTGCACACTAAAAGCTGCTTAAAGCTCTTTAAGGTTACATAAAATTAACCTTTTCTGTATGTTAACCTTTTTCTCCATCAGGTCCTCTAACAGATACACAATCCCTTTTCCTTGGCATCGCTCTGCTGCAGGTTTATTGAAAAATCCTCATTATTAGTTGAAAGTTCAAATCAAAAGACTTACTTATCTTTCCTGTTACAGATTTGGCTATCTTACTAACTTTATTTGTTAACACTGAGGGTCTAGCTTCAACTGACAGATTCTGCACCTTAACGGGAGAAATACCAAGGGCTGCACAAGCATCATTAATTGTTTCAACAAGAACAGTTTCAGGTTCATAAATGTCTGAGCATTCATCTTCACTGTCAGTACCAGTATCTGTGCCTTGTTTTGGATTTAGAAATTTTTGTTTTAAACATTTTGTGCACAATGCTTTCGTGGGATTAATTTCAGCTCAGGATTGCACATGGAAAGTGTTATTGATAATTATCTGAGAGATTTTTTAATAGGTTTTGAGTGAACACTGTAGGGGTCAGAGCAAGACCATCCATAAATATGGAAGAATCTGTCCGAAAATTCAGCCTCGTGAAAAGTGCTAACTTTTTTATATCATCACAACCAGTTCTAATTGAAAATAATGTTTTTTGTTCTTCAGTGAACTCTGACATAGTATGGAGTACTGAAAACCTAGAGTAAGATAATTTATGACTTACAATGTCAGCAGGGCTAGTTATAAGTGTAATCAGTGTCGGGGACAGTTATAAGTGTAAATAGTGAAATGTAGCTAAATGTGAAGACAAAACCTCTCACATGGGTTAGCTCACCATGTGAGATTATCTGAGCTTCCCTACCACGAGTAGGAGGCTCTTGCCCTTAAGGGATTCCATGGGCTTATCTTTATCTTTATCTTTATCTCTCCTTTGAAGATGCCAACAGAACAAGAACACTCCATCATAATAATATACTGGTAACAATTTCAACAGCATGTGTTCAACACAGAATAACAATAATTAAAAATTAATTTAAGAAAGAAACTAATCAAAAGACAATGAAGTACAAACACATCCTACACATCCTACACATCCTAAGCTTTCCAATGAGCCCTATCTGACCATCTTACTGATTCAAATAGAAATTTTACTGCTTTCAGAAAATAAGTCTGAAATTACATTTTTTGCTTGTTCGTGTACTAAACAAATTCCTATATCTCAGGAGTAAAATTTATTAGAGATATACAGTGCGTCTTTCGAGCGACTGGACCGTTTCATGGCGACCTTGGACTCGGTGATGAGTGGGGCGCTGGCGGCCAGACAGTAGCTATAGCTACCGCTGGCTTCACGCATCAGTCAGCTTGGATCTGTCGAGTGAGAAACTCTATGGGAGTGTTTAGTGTAAAATTGCGTTGTCTCTGTTTCTGTGTTTACAGTAAAATTGTCTCGTCTCTGATCGCGTGTTTAGTGAAATATTGTGTTGTCTCTTGGTGATAATTTGTCCATTAATAATGGCTGAGTACACTTTAGAGCAACGTATTTTTCTTTATGATATGTATGTGAAATACTCTTCTGCAAGAGGGTGTCGTAGAGAATTTCAACAACGATTTGCAGGTGTTCGAATTCCTAGCCGGTCAACTATTCATGACCTTGTTAATAAAGTCAGGCGTATAGGATCTTTTTTGAACAAGAAACATGTTCGACAACACCGTGTACTGACAGAAGAGAAGCTCGATGAAGTAGGGGCCCGGTTAGAGCACACACCCCAAAAATCACTCAGACGTTTAGCACAAGAGGTTAACATTTCCAAGTCGGCAGCTTTTGTGGCAACAAAACTTCTGAAACTTAAGCCGTACAAGGTAACTGTAGTTCATGCTTTACAACCACAAGATCCTGTAAGTAGGGTTAATTATTGCAATTGGTTTTTGCAGTCCGTTCATAATGGAGAAGTGGACCCACTTTTAACATTCTTCACTGATGAAGCGTGGTTTTATCTTCAAGGTCACGTTTCTGCTCAGAACAATAGATACTGGGCTACCGAAAATCTCCATATGATTCATGAAGTTCCTCACCACGCTGCAAAAGTTGGGGTTTGGTGCGCAGTGAGTGCGCTTAGAATTATCGATCCCATATTTTACGACACAACAGTTGATTCACACGTTTATGTAAATTCTATTTTAAATAATTTGTTTCCGCTACTAACAAGAAATGAAAGATTGTGTGGCTGGTTTCAGCAGGATTCAGCTACAGCGCACACTGCTGAAAATTCTATGCATGAATTGCGAAGTGTGTATGGTGACAGAATAATTAGTCGAGGATTGTGGCCACCTCGTTCCCCTGACCTGTCGCCATGCGATTTTTATTCATGGGGAACGTTAAAGAATAAAGTGTATGCATCAAATACGCACACGTTACAAGAATTGAAGGACAGCATCACGAGAGAAATACAGGCAATCAGTCAACATGAACTTTTGCGAGTAAACCAGAATTGTTTTCGGAGATATAGAGATTGTGTTCGCATTCAAGGTCATCAGTTTCAACATCTGTTGTGATGCAGGTAAGCCTAATGTAAGTTAGTACAGTAGTCAGTGTTCCGTACCCATGACTTGCCGGTCGTTTACGTGTAACATTGGCGGAAGATGCGCCAAGCCTCACCCAGTCTGTTGCCGCCGCGCAACGGTCCGACCGCTCGAAAGACGCACTCTATAAAGATTTGTTTTGGGGTTCAGAAGATTGGTACATATCACCTACCAAAATTCATCAAAATAAAAAATGGTGTGGCAAAGAATTTTCTCAAAATTTGTTGATTTAATATGGAATGACCCTAAAGTCTCCAATATTCAGATATCTTGGATAAGTGCTCCTTGCGAAAAATGCACTGTTTCTACTCCACCTTTTTTCTATACTTTTCTACAAAACTGCTCTTTAAACCTAAATTACCAACAAATATGCTCTTAGTTTCATTTTCCCTCAGACCATGTTCAGATAAAATTAAAATATTAGGATCCTCATTATATGTAAATACCTCTAAGTTTTCTGTTTTATTTGTTATAGAATGGATTAATTCAAGACCTGTAATGGCATTTTCCTTTGGAAGTTCAGTTTTTAAATAAACATTGCCTACAAATCATGCCATGCCTGCATTTTTACTATTTGTACCTTCATCTCTAGTTATATTTAAAATATGTGGCATGGCCTGATTTTTTTTATCATTCTTTACCTTTGGCTTGATTCTAGTAACATCAGAAACTGCTCTTGTAATTATGTCACTTAATATACGTTTTTCCCATTTTTTACAGTGAAGACTGTACTTCATATGCATTCTCCGCATTGCACTAGATGTATTGATAACTCACATTTTTTAACACTTTCGTTATTCTGGAAATATTGAGATTGACTGCTTTCAGATTGTTTTGTATGATGGAGTTCTTTGGGAGATCATATCTGTTTGGCACATTTCCAATTATAATGTTTGTGTTGGTTAACTTTGGTAGAATGGTTTCCAGACATTCATCAACAATACGCGATGTCCCAATGTCCACATCATTTGTCCCCCAATAATCACTACACAGTCTTGTTATATTAGATTTCTGCACTGTGGGAATAATGACTTGGCAACTTCTTTAATTCCAGCATTTGGCTTCACGATGGATTCTGCAATGGAAACTGTGTTGTTATTAATTTGGGTAGCCAACCCATATCCATGACTATCTGCAGCTATTAGAATCTTCCTTTGCAAATTCTTCGATCTCTTGGTAGGTGCTCTTGTACATCATTAAACCTAAACATTCTGTTTGCCTCATTTGGAAGTTCTGCTTCCTCACTTAAGATAGAATAGTAGTTACTGATTGGTAAAACTTGGAGTTTACTAGAACTTTTAAGGTGCCCATACTTTTTTCTTCTGCTAAGATCTATTCACCAGGTGTTCCATAGAACGTCTGTTCTTGAAGTAGGCTTTAGTGCTTGCCACATATTCTCATAATACTTAGGGTGCAAAATGTTCTGCATTTCTAGAGATTCTATGTCTTCATTGAGTTCTTCATTTCGCTTTTTAGTAATTCAATTTGTTTACTTAGTTATACTACATCATTCTGTAATAATTTAATAACTTCGAGTTGCGTTGTTACCACCTGTGTCTGTCCAATGGAATCCGTACTTCCTGCTTGGCATTTACTGCAATGCCAGTTCTTTCATTCAATTTCTATCACATTTCTGCTTACATCACCACATTTAAAATGCCACCACCTATCACAATAAGCACATAGGATCCCATTTACAAAATTTCTTCGGCATTTTAGGCATTTTGTATCATTTTTCACTAACTTTTCATGAGAGCTATTTTCATGTATTTCAATACTGGTCGCCATCTTGAAATCTTTGTATTAATCCCTTGAAAACTTTTAACAAGTCTGACACTTGAGCAGGTGTTCAGACCAAACAGTTGCATTGTGAGTCAGCTTGTGTGTTGCAGAGCAAGTTAGTATGTCTTCTTTTGAGGCCAGAATATGATATATGTGGTCCCAGAGCTTTAGTTGGAAAATTTTAACTAGTGGTATCCACCTACTGTTTTGCACTAATTTTTCTGATATAGTTTCTAACAAGTCCTAACACTAACACTAACTGCTCTGTGAATGAGTTTTTGTTTCAAATGTGAAGTGTGAACAGCTTTTTTAACATTGTTGGGTCATAAAGTTTGTAGCAAAGTCAGAAATATGTTGGGAAGTTAAATTTATTATATATTGCATTTGGTTTCTTAATTCTAGGTACAAGAAGCCTGGTTATTTATAAACCAAAGATTATATCCTGTTTTGTTTCTGTGCTAATCAGTATGACATTTTATGCCTACTGACATAAAATTGAATTGAAGTGAACTTGGTTTGGTGTAAGTTGTCAATTATCGTTTTAATGTCAAGTGAGTCAAATTAACTCACTGTTGAAACTTACTCTTTATAGCCTGCAGGGAAAAAAAAAAAAAAAAAAAAAAAAAAAAAAAAAAAAAAAAAAAAAAAAAAAAAAAAAAAAAAAAAAACATTATTATCGTCTCCTCATCATTAAGTATTATAAGGTTATTTTTCTGTTCAGTAAATGATCAGAATTTTATTAAAACAGTCAAATAAAACAGCATTGCTTTTGTATGAGCCAGTGTGTCTTGCCTGTTTCAGAACTTTCGGTATTCTTTTTGGACTATTCTGTAACAGTACCGAGTACTGTTGGGTACTGGCCCAACTAAAGCCCTATGTGGTCCTTGAAGTTTTATTTAAAAGTCTTGAGAATATTGAGTATTAATGAATTTCATTTCCATTAGTGCTGATAAATGTGATAAATATAATAGTTTAAGTTTCAGCCTTAAGCACTAGTAAATAATAAGAACCTGACACGATACTAGAGCTGAAGACGTAGAATGTTTATAGATTTTATATTTTATTGTTATTTATTGTTTCATAACTGATTTTTGTTATACAAGATAGTCGTAAGAACAAATTACATTATATGATTACATCATTAGTTTAATAATAATTGTCATAAAAAGTCTATTGTATTGATATAATATATTAACATAGTTATATCAATAAGTCAAGTATTAAAATTAATATTATAATCTTACACAATTAGTCACAATTAATCACACTTAATCAAAAAGCAGTTGTTTAATAACTAATACTTAGGAATCCAGTTAGTTATTAATCTAAGGTATGAAAACGAGTCTCATCATATTATGAGTTTAGTCAAATACTTAGTTTTCCTAATAACTTTTCTTTTAAAAACTGTGATATATTACCTCAGAAAGTTAATATTCAAACGAAAACACAGTTAACCAGAATGAACTTTTTGAAACCTGCTTACGTATGACTTCATCCGCACACTCTAATACTCTCACTAGTAGCTAAACTGCTTACTCATTGAACACATCTCAACAGTTCCACAAAACCGTAAGTAAAATTTCAAAACAGTTAAGAATAGAAAATTACTAATTAAACTCTAGATATTAAGAACTACAGCAATAACATCAACTCTACAATATTTAACACTACGCAGAATATTTTAATAACTAAATTTTTATTATTCTATCTAATAAGACATATATGTGAACTACATTTTTAAAAAACTTATTAATAAACTCTTTTTTAATTTTAGTGTTGGATATACGACTGATGATGGCATATCTGATGCCGAAATGCATTTCAAGATTTCGGATTTTCAAAAGAACCAACACATTATATTGAGCTGAGATACAAATACAACAATTCAAGATAACATAAACTTATATTAATTTACGCTTACTACTTACTAATATTACAAAAACAATTTTATCACAATCTTATATTTCAACCATTTAATAGAATTGCTAATGAATCCATTACTATAATTAAATTAAGTAATGAAGTATGAAAGCATAAGAATCAAAAAAACATTAAAGATACTAATCTTCAAATGAATATTAAAGGCGGCCATTCACTATCGCTCCAAACGTCCAAATGGAGTGATGTCAGTCCAAAATCTCATAATGAATGGGAAGGCTGTCGTCCGTTTGGCGTGGAGCGATGGGTCGGTTGGATATCCAGTCGAGCAAAAATCCATCCGTTCACTCCATCCGTCCATCAAGCCATCGTACAATGAATGGGGAAAACGACGTGGAGTGACTCCAAGCCATCCCGCAAATCTGCTAGTCAGTGGCCAAACCCACATCCAAGTAGCCTCATTCTGTCTTCAGGTGTCCTCCAGTGCAGACGTGTTTTCTAATTTCAGCGCCATGTCGGGGCGAGACACTCTACTCGAAGTAATCGAATCCTATATACAGTTTCCATGCCTATGGCAAGTTACTAACTGCGATTATCACAACAAAATTAATAAACGGTGCAAAAAATGTTGCACAAGTTTCAAATTTTAATTTTTTATTAAAATCGTTAGCGCCAATTTAAAAAAAATCAAGGTTCAACCTAACTGTTCCACGAAGCAACTGGCGCGGGTGGAGTGACAGTGAATGACCACCTATTTTTGGATGTCGTCCTGTGGACAACATCCAAGTGGATGACGACCATTTGGAGCGATAGTGAATGGCCGCCTTAACCTTCTGAGGTAATATATCACAGTTTTTAAAAGAAAAGTTATTAGGAAAACTAAGTATTTGACTATACTCATAATATGATGAGACTCGTTTTCATACCTTAGATTAATAACTAACTGGATTCCTAAGTATTAGTTATTAAACAACTGCTTTTTGATTAACTGTGATTAATTGTGACTAATTGTGTAAGATTATAATATTAATTTTAATACTTGACTTATTGATATAACTATGTTAATATATTATATCAATACAATAGACTTTTTATGACAATTATTATTCAACTAATGATGTAATGATATAATGTAATTTGTTCTTACGACTATATTGCATAACAAAAATTAGTTATGAAATAAGCTATTAAGCTTTATATGTAATGATATAATATAATTTTATTCTTACAACTATATTGTATAACAAAAATCAGTTATGAAACAATAAATAACAATAAAATATAAAATCTATAAACATTCTACGTCTTCAGCTCCAGTATCGTGTTAGGTTCTTATTATTTACTAGTGCTTAAGGCTGAAACTTAAACTATTATATTTATCACACTTGAGAATATTATTGTCCCTCATTTGGTGTTATAGTTATAGTTTACTGTGGTAATATTCAACAGAAAGATAGAGGAGCATTAGTTGTAGACTTTCAGATTTTGTAAGTCTGTTACGCGTTATTTGCAGAACAGCTTTAAATATGTGAATCTTGTATTGTGTATGTAATGGATGATAACATTGTTCAAGTATAGAACGACATTTCATGTAAAAATGCTGGCAGTGAATGGTGATGGAGAGAAGATTCTAGTCGTGAAGTAATAAACGATGGTGATTTAGCAGTACATGGTATTAATGGGAGGGACTGCAAAAGTGTACGTCTAAGGTATTCCACCAAACTCATAAATTATATGTAAGTAAGAGGAAGAGAACAAGACATAATGGGAAGGGGCAAGATATCTTTACACTTGTTTAACATCTTACTTTCTTTTGAGATTTTGGTATTTTCTTCAGTATTCGTTAGGTTCATTGACTTTTTGATATTATTTGTTAGTACCTTCTGTAGTGATCTACAGCTTAGAGAAATTGTTCAAAGCCTTGAAATAAAACGAAAAGCTCCAAGAAGGATGTTAGGGTGGGAAAAAATGTTGTTTGTAGACATTAACACAATTAAATGGAAACAGGGATGAACAAACTACATACAAAATTGTATGAAAATGTTTTGTGGTGCCATCAGATTTTAAATCCACTTGAAGTTCATGGCATGCAGAGTTCAGGGCATAAGTGGGTTAGCAAATCTTCCATGGCTTCTCCAAGTTTTCACATTTTACCTTCTCTTATTGACCAATCTAAGCAAGTACTCTCTTAATTTTCTTAACTGTATTTTATCATTAAATATTTTCTGAACCACTCTTTCTCTCCTAATTTTAGTTCACTTTTCTAAAATGATTCTGATCTCCATCTCTGTTTCCTAACAATTGAATAAAATATAATATTGTCTTTGTCTATTCTACATATTGGGAAAATGCCCTGTATGACTACCTTTCTTTCAAGATGGGATGATCAACAAACCTGGAGATTTTAATGATGCCTCCTATCATCGTCATCATCATCATCATCATCATCATCATCATCATCATCATCATCACCACCATCATCATCACCATCATCATCACCACCACCACCACCACCACTACCACCATCACCACCACCACTACCACCATCATCATCCCTGCCATCATCATCACCGCCATCATCATCACCGCCATCATCACCACCACCATCATCATCACCATCGTCAACACCACCATCGTCAACACCACCACCACCACCACCATCATCATCATCATCATCATGATTATTTTATTATTATTATTATTATTATTATTATTATTATTATTATTGTTTCCATTTATTATTATTATTATTATTATTATTTTTTTTTTATTATTATTTCCATTGTGAGTAAATGTCTAACTTCTAATGTTATAGTCATTTGATGGACATTCATTATTGTCATTACAACTTACTAATGAGAATAGTCATTCACTATATTACTAATTAAATTTTCTGTGGGTGAGAATATTCCTGTTGGCCGCAGATGAATTCCTAAAACTGGGCACCTGGGCACTCCAGGTGGAAACCAGAGACCTGGCAACCCTAAGTTTACCCTTTTTTGTTAACAGATATTTATCTGTCGTCGGTTACACAATTTAATTATTTGTGTTTTATCCACTGTTCTTTCTTTTCTAAATCGTAAATTGCTGAAATCACAAATCATACCTCTGCCCATGCATATATTTTTTCTTAAAAAATCTCGAGGGACTTTTCAATTTGAAATTAAAGAGATTTTTTTTACAGGGGCTACACTTATATTGTAAGTACCTTGTTTTCATGTGTAGCATTGATATATTTTTCTTTCTGTCTAAAACTTACTGTTTCATTTCCATTTTAAGTTAGGAACATTTTTTTTCTGTAAAACCTAATTTCAGTATTTGAATGACATTTTCTATCCAAATCATGCCATTTATCTTTTATAGCCAAACTTTTTTCTTCTTTTTTCTTTATACTAACACTAAGTATTTCCAAGCACAACGTTAATTTCCAATTATTTATGAAGGAAATATTAAAGAATCGTTACAATTAACTGTTTCCTGCAATAAAATTAGGGTTTCATTTTGTAAAGGGTAACAAACGTACAAAAAATAAATAATGTTAACATATTATACTAATAAAATAATTAAGCTTGTACATATTGTTCCTTAATTTAGTTAAAAGTAGCATTTATTTGATCTGTTTAATTGGTTTTAAAACCTTTTTAAGAGTTATTACAAGATTTTTCCTTTGTAGTCTGAATTACAAGAATAAAATTGTGTTCATTGTTGAACATGTCGCACTGTTGGATGGCTGTATGGTTCTGAATTTTGTTCCTACTAGTTTGAGGAATAGCCTGTTGAGAATAATCTAAATGTAATTTAATTATTTTTTAAGTGTTGTTAAGTAGTCATTTTTTTAGTGTCCTGAATGAAAAATTTGCATGTTCTTTTTCCAACAGTGTTACAATTTGGTGCAATTCATACTATTTTTGTAATGTTTCTTCCAAACAATTTTACTTTAATTCTTTAAAGCTAAATGATGAGAAACTAAACGATGAAATGGAGCCTTGAAATAATGATCAATAACAAATATGGAGAGAAATTCCAAATTTTATTTATAAAGCCTATAAGCCCCAAACAAATCATAGTTTTGTGACCTTCTTATAAAATCTGTGAGAAGTAAAATTGTAGATTTTGGAATTAGGCTACTCATATATAGGTAATATAGGTATGGTAATTGCTATCTGCTCTACTTTAGATATACTACCAGTGTAATTGAACTCATTTAATAGTTGCTAAACTATGTAGTTTCTAAAAATTTTCACACAGTTTCTGAAAAAAATCATCTGGTAACCCATTAATACCGAATGCCTTATATTCTTCTTAAAACATGTAAGTTGATTTAATACCTCTTTACTTGTGGAAGGTCTACCTAATTCTTCCCAATATTGAATTACTGTTCCTAAAAATTATTCATATTACCTTCCCTCTTTAACACAACATTCTAAAATACTTCACCCATTCCGATGCCTTAGGGCTGATTCCATAAGCTTTAAAATATGCTTTCAACCCACTTGCACTTGGAAGTGATATCAGCAAGTGCGATTCCAGTTGTAGATGTCGGTTCGAGTGCACAGCTGGCTGGTAAGCATGGTAGAAGCACACATGTTTTGTGCATGTGCTTGTACCGTGCACATGGAAATCTAATTGTTCTGTGATGATTTTGATTCTAATTACAGGGAAAGTGCTTTTTTAAATGATTTTCATTAATCAAAATATCATTTTTCATTCACAAAGTCTGTACTATGTATGTTATATGTTGAAGACAAAGATTGCATACCTACAAGCCAAAACCAGATTCACGCTTCAGGTGTAGGGAGAACCAACTGCTAGTAAATAAGGGATAGTATGTGAGAGCAAATGAGGATTTGTACCTGAGATTATGGAATCCAGCCCTAATCAAATTACCTTCTAGTTACTATTCTGTTGAAATTTTCCTTCGTTACTTATCTTCGCAATTTCTTTTGCTCTGAACCTACTCTACTTCTGTTTCTTATTCCCTTAATACCTTAATACAGTTCTCATAGGTCTTCTCTGTTTATCCAGCTACATCTTAAGCAAGCGTTTATCTCACGGTAAACAATGTATTGTAAGTAAAGAGTAGTCTGTTTTCCCAATATAAATATTTATTTAATTCATTGCCAGTTTGCTTAGTTATTCTACACCAATATCTTTAAAAAAATTATTTAACCCTTTACCGTGCTAGGTGAAACCCCACACCTCTTTTGTTTTGTAATATTTCATGAGTTAAATGCCATATGTTATTGAGGCTTTCTGTGATCTCAGTTTACATTGCAATTTAACCGTTGCAGGAAGTGGTGTACATTATTGCCATACAGAGGTCAATTATGACAATTTTTAACCATTTGGATCCCACCAGCATGTAAGTGTAAGCATTTTTTCTGTTACTATACGAGTCAGTTTTTATAAAATGTAACTTTAGTTTGCAAATTAGTTTATATTAAAGTCCTGATTGATTGCTATTCTTTATTACATAGTTTAACTGAAGGTTTCCCCCCGTTTCTGCACAATGATTTCCCAAAAACCACCTAGTAGGCCCCTATCAGAAGCTAAAATAGCGAACACTGCCAATTACCCACATTTTTTTTTATTCTGATTATGAAAGTGATGCTGAAGTAAATTAAATTATTGCCAGTGAGCATAAATCCGAGTCTTAAGCATCCTCAGACAGACTTATTGGGTCTTGAAAATGGCAGATTTCAGTAAAACTCACAACCTCTGTGTGTGGATATAACGATGCTAAAGTGAATAAGCTTTGCGCTGACTACCCAGTATCTAGACAAACCAGGAGATGGCCAATGGTCTTTTTTTTGGGGCCAAATTGAACATTGCTGGCATAGACAGTGTGAATGTGTTAAGGTCTCTTGAAAATCCCAAGGAAATAAACCATAGAGAAATGCTAAAGCAACTTGGGAAAGTTCTTATTCACCCTCACATGGAATGCTGGAATTTGTCACATTTTCCTTGAAACCTGCAAGCCATCATATGCAAATTTGTATGCAAATATCTACTCTTCAAGGGAGCCTCAATGAAGAACCACAAAAAAAATCCACATGTGAATTATGCCCAAGGCAGGCAAACAGAAAAACTAAAAATTGCTGCAAAAAGTGTGGTATTTTTGTGTGAGATCAACACACTCATTTTGTTTTGAAAATTGTTAATAACCTTGTCTCACCAGGATCTATACTGTATTTTTCACAGTAATATGCTTTTTACATAATATTTTGTTGCATTTGTCAACAGGCAGACAAAAAACTAAACATAAGTGTGAAATATGTGAATTTTTTTAAATTTGTGGCCTATTTGCCCATTTGTGTGAGAAAATTAATAACCTTCTTACACGAGAAACTAAATTGTATTTTCTCATAGTATTATGCTTTATAAATAACATTTGTTTTATTTTACTTTTTTATTAACTTTTTTAAATTTTGGTGTACAGTGCATGCCGCTTATTGTGATCACTTCGGGACTCAGCTAATCTGATAATATTAACCGATTGATAACAGTAGCCAAATGCAGGGGTGCCCACACCCCCCAAACTTCATGACTCACCCCCCCCCCAAACTTCATTGCTCACCCCCCAAACTTCATTGCTCACACTCAACCCAATTGGCTGTCGACAAGGGCGCCCATATGATATTTTCTAGGGGAGGGGGCAATTTTTTAAATTAATTTATTTTTTGTTGTTTAACTTCTTGGGCCACTTTGTAACATTATTTTAATAATATAATAATATAATAAGTGCAACAATGACGTAGCCAGAAAATAATTGCGGGGAGGGTTGAAAGTGCCGGGGGGTTTGGAATACCCTCAAAAAAGGGGGTCGGGGGTCCATCCCCAGAAAATTTTTAAAAATTGAACAATGAAAATCACATTTTACGCTATTTTAGCACAGAAAAACTAGTTAGGAAATTTGTTTACCATACTCTAAGACATGCCAATGTAAATAAGAAATGATTACCTAAGTGGGGTCCACCCCCGGAAAATTTTTACATATTGAACTAATGAAAATCACATTTTACGCTATTTTAACACTGAAAAACTAGTTAGCAAATTTGTTTACTATACTCTAAGACATGGCAACTTAAACAAGAAATTGTTACCTAAGTTATAATACTTATTACTATTTATAAGAAAAGTTGAATAACACATGGAACAGTGGACATAATACTACTCATTATGTTATGAGAAGAAAATAACTGCTATATCATATCTGACACACCAACAAATCTTGTTTAATTAAATATTTTTTTAAAGTACAAATATAGAATTTTAGGTTTTGACTTTTGGGGGTCAAAACCCCCTGAACCCCCCTTTCCTAATCCACTGTGGATTCTGCTTCCATGTTGTCGATTTGGTTAAACTTCTGCAAACTTTTTATGTCTCAACTGACTTTCAAATAATTGTCTTAAAAGAAAAACACCTGACTATAATAATTATTAATATTCATTTTTTCCCTTGCGCCCCCCCCCCGCCCCCGGGTATGGGCGCTAATCGATTGACTATTCACTTCTAAAGAATTAGAAGAGACCTCTTAAAGTTATAAAACTTGACCATTTTTATTTTTAACATATAAAATGGTAATTTTGCAACAATTTTCACCCCCCCCCCCAGAAAATTCAAAAAACAATATTTTGCCCCCCCCCCCCCAGAAATTTCAATGACGCAGTCTGCGTCTTAACCCCCCTCCCCTGTGGGCACCCCTGCCAAATGAATTCAATGAAGGTTATTTATTCTTATATATGATAATACACTACAAAGCAGAATTAAAAATATTTATTCATAAAATAATATGTAACTGTGAATCATTGAACCACTTAATGGCTAATACAGTAATAGACTGCAGCAACTATTTGTTCAACTAATAACAATGTTTTTAATTGGTTTTACTTTCCTTTAGGAGTCCATTAACCAATACTCTGTACTCAGTTAGGAGTTATGAGTTTTTTAAAGTCTATACTGATCTATGGTCAACACCGCTTATCACAAAGCATCTGATGCATATCTGTTCAAGACTTTTCATTTTACACTAGCCATCATTGCATGTCAACACTGTTATCTTCATAAATAAAAAGCTGCAGCTTAACTGTAGGGTGAAACATGTTTTGTTGCTTAAAAGAGAAAGTTAGGTAATGCCACCCCCTCGAACTGGTCATCCTGTGAGCTGGGAACAGAATTGCTACTCCTTGTACAACACAGTACAGTTGAGTTAGAAATGAAATCCTCAAAAACGAAATTTTGAATGACGTACAGTACTTGAAAATAAAGCTGCAAGAAGGAAAATGTGATAACAAACCAAATCTTTGTTCACAATAAACAGCATTTTTTCATTGTATCAGTATTAATCTGTACGGGACTTCATAAAAGTGACATTACCCGATTGATAACATTATCCATGATTACTTTAAGTGGTGTTCACTGTATATAAGATCCCACCAGCATATTAGTGCAATTTGAAAACACCAGCACAATTAAGGGTTAACTTTTAAAATATGCAAAGCTCTTTTATACTGCTAAACCACCAATTGTATTACTTTCATATATGACCATCTCACTTTCCAAAACTTAAAAATTCCCATTCAGAAATGTGCAAAACATCTGAGCCACCACTGCCACCTTTTAAATTTTGTGTGAAATTACCCTCTATAGATAATTCCACAAGCTTTGCAGCAATTAGAGAGAGATAGATATATGGCCTGGGAGTGAAGACACGTTGCTCTCTTTCTAACAAAGTATAGGCGACTATTAAGTCAATGACACAAAAGACATCACGAAATATTACTGCTAGGAATAATATAATTCCAGCATATTGAGGGCTTCTGCTTCAATTACTCAAATCAGTATTGTTCTTATGAACTTGAGTTATTTATTGAGAAGGTATTTGTTATATTTCTTTGTTATTGTGAACCTAATTATTATCTAAAACCTTTGTCTAAAACAGTTTTTGATATGACCAAAACTACTGCAAGCGGTAACCAAAACGATGTCGCAATACTAAAAATTCATTACTCCTGTAGTTGACACATATGAAAATTGTTGTAATCGTGTAATTGGAGTATATACAGAAATCTTAGTATGTGCCCATAAGCCAAACCGAAACAAGTCATTGTTGGCAATCTAAGTACGGTGTGTCCCGCTGCTTTAGCCATCTCGTCAACTTTAATTTTATCGTAATTGTTTTACACCTCACACAATCTCAATAAGCTGGCGTTTCAACATACTGGTATAAGGTTCGAAGTCGATGTTATGATCTCGCAGCCATTCTTGGATATCACTTTTTCACCAAGAAGTGCATGGTATAGGCTCCATTCATCTATTATGATAGGCCACGTTATCAGTAACAATAACAGAGCAGGGGGGGGGATTAAGGAGCAACTGTGTTTAAAAATATTGTTCATAGCAGTCACCATTCATTTCTTCATGTGTGTCCATTGTGTTCTTTTTGCAAAGAAAAAACCAGCTTTGCCCCCGGTACAAATCCTTTAACACCACCAGCATGAACAAGTGTGAAACGCAGTCCACGTCCTGAAGGTGATAACAGCCCACAGGAAAGGCCTGAAAGGAACGCATCTTTTGTGCTTCAAATCGTGATATCTTGCCATTCCCACCCCATTGGGTGACCTAATTTTATCCACAAATCGTCAGTATTAACAATGTTCCTTCAGTCCTCATCTTTCGAATTTCTGACAAATATCTGTGGTGCCAGGATATTATATCATCTCTCAATTAGAAGTGATTGTTTTCCTTTATTTTCATAAATGAAGCGCATGTCTCATAATACTCTGTACAGTGTCGTTCTTTTAAAATTAGGAAGATCTGGGTAATGGTTTACAGCATTCCAAATGGTCTTTAGAGTCAGCGGTCGATTTTTAAAGAAGAAACCGTGTACTATATGTCGAATACCGCTTCTAACGAAGTCACTGTATTTCACTTTCCTGCTGTTTCTTCTTATACCCACCTGCATTCTCCTTTTCTTCGGAGACACAACAGGACCCCTTAAAGCATCACTGAGCGCACAATTTAGAAATAGCAGATACTGACACTTCTGTTGCTTCTGAACATTCCTTCGTACACCAGCTAACACTCTGTTCAGGATTTTTTTGTATGAGATAGTTGTAGACCCGTAAAACAGTTTGCTTTTCTTTACTTCACATAGCCTGCTCCTGCTTACGTTTAACCAGTGTCTCCATGCTTCTCACTAACGACATGTGCTCACACTGCAGTTTTGTTACCCGGTTCTATACCATTCCAGTGTTTTTAGAATATGTACTTCTCAAGCCCATAAGAGCAATACCCTTTTCTAAAAGTGGAATGCTCTATAGTTGGAAGCATGCTACATTAAAATAATGCTTTGTTTTATGTTTATTTTTTATTTCTGTATAAAGTAGGGTAAATTATTATTAACTAAAACAGTTATAATCTAATTAGTTAGTTTGAAAATGAACCTAATCAACTAGTTATAATCTAACCATATATTTCCTATTTGAGAAGGTGACAACCAATTTATGAACCCTAGAATATGTTGGTAGCCAAGGAAAGCTGTAAATGTGCAACTGAAAACTCCCTTGAAACCCTCGGATGGAAAACAACCCAGTGGGTATAAATGAATTAAAATCATCCATTGGTAAAAGTCAACAGCTGTCATTTCCAACTTTTTATTTCTTCATTTCTTTTTCAGTCTGTATGAGAAGTTTTGGGTTGTGAAAGTAGAGTTTTTTTGTGGGTTCTAATTACTTCAGAAGATAAATCATTACTGATGTTGGTATTTGTTCCTTCTGGCATGCTTGATCTCTTTTAAAACTTAATACATTACACTCATTGCGGCCATTCTTACTATTATTATTCCCTCTTCCATTCGTTGTCCTACTTTGAAGGTAGTCTCCCATCCACTTAGTTTTATGTCCAGCATGTTCTAGAAAGATTCCTGCTTTCTGTCCTCAGCCACACTTTTATTCTTTCTTTTATCCCATTAATCACCAAGTTAAACTCGTTAAGTTCATCTATTACATTGATGCTTGATTTAATTGTGTCCACTTCCTTCTTAATTTGGTTCCCTCTTTTATTTCCTCCTCTATTCCAACAACCACTTTATTCATCTTACTATTCAGTCTTTCCATTCCCTCAATCTTGATGACAGTAACCTCCAGTGTCTCTTGTAGGTCTGTGGGTCCTGGATTCCATTCAACTCTTTTGATAACATACTGAATCCGTATTGATTGTAGTTATTTATGTGGAGTGTGAACAAGGTACTGAAGAAACTATGTATGCCACATGAAACATCACAAAGAAACATGTTACTCACATTTGTAGAGTTAGTACACTGGCCGCAAGTTTATCTTATCAGATAAGAAATGCGCAAGTGGCAATCTCCTAGTTTTCCGCTTCAATTTTTATAATGCTAGAAGCAGACTGGTGGAGTGAAAGGCAACAGAAACAGGGACATTTTCTTTTGTCTGAACAAGTAGATGCACCAACTTGCTTGTCTTGCTCCTACCTCAACTTCCCAGACTGTCCTGTACGTCTGTGGGAGTGTACAATCCTTATTTTCGTGTTGATACTTGTACTTACCTTGCTCATAATAGAAAAGTTTTCAGAGGTTTTATTCTGTAAAGAACACTATTGTAACATCTCTTTCTTTCACCGATAAAATCTTCTTGATTTATAGGAATCTGTCATGTAATATTTACAATGTCTGCCGATGTTTTGATCATCTTGTCATGGTCTTTATCAAGGTTACTGCAGTAGACCACGACAAGATTATCGAAACATTGGCAGACATCTTAAATATTACCCAGCAGAGACATGAAAGCCAAGAGGTTTTTATTGTCAACTCGAGCCACAGAATCCTATGATTACATCTTTTTTTTTTATTGTTTACTGAACCAATCTATTAGAATTTTTTCCACAAGATCCCAGATTTACTATGGACAGACGTATGTCCATTTGGAAGCTATTGTCTGAATTTTTGTCTATAATCCCTGTGTAAAGGCATTCTCTACTAATCATAGTGCTAACTGTGTAGTTTCCTTAATTCTGTACTTGTGGTTAGAAACTCAATGTTGTAAGACTAAGCATTCTACCATAAGTATAATCACAGTACCCCCTCTGTAATCCACCATGGCGCAAGTCCGTCCCCTCCAGTAGTCTGGTCTTTTCACGTTAGTGCTTGTGAGCATGGCAAAGAAGGGAAAACAATGTGCATGTTGAAAACCATTGGAATAATATGCTTCCATAATCAGTAAACTCCCACTCATTCCAAGGTGCAATGCTGTCATCTTCCATCGTGTCGTTTCTCGAGTATACTACAGTAGCCCTACTTACTTTTTAATTAGTTAGAAACATCAGTATTATTTCATTAAGTGCTTTTTCATATGTTTTGTATGTACTGTACTGTGGTTATCTTTTTACAAATGAGTTTTTTATTAATAACCATTAAGTAATCCTGCACTACCCAGTCTGTTGGAATACGCTGTGGTGCAGTTGGTTGAGGCACTGCACTACATACTAGATGGTTGTGGGTTCAATCCCTGATGAGGTTGGACTTATCTAATTAGTTTATGGTCCTGAGGTCAACTCAGCCTCTTACAGAAATGAATACTGGGGGTGAAGGTGGCCATTGTGTAAGACTGACAGCCTTACCACCTTCATGTGCCGAAGAAATATAAAATCTTGGAGCCTCAACCTCCTGGAACCCTAAGGGCTTTCACGGCCTATGTAGGGACCACTTTATTTCACTTTACTCTGGTCAGATATCTGCTGATTATTCAGAGTGTACTGTAGGATGTACAGATTTGGTACAAGAACAACTTGCTACCAAACTGAGCCTCTTTGTTGCTTGAGCAAAGAGGATTGTCTATTATTCCAACTCTGTCTAGGTATGATTTGGTCTTGCCATGTCCAGTCAGAATTGCAGTAAGTTCAGGTGTAATTTGTAGATTTTGTTTCCTCCATTATCACACCAATGGAATGAAGGTCCTGCATGCAGCTCCTTTAGTACTGTTTGACCACTCCTCCTGCCACTTTTGAATTCCTTTGTCCTGTATTTCGTTAATGATCAAACTCTTAGGCTTCTTATCATATATAACTTCTAAGTCACTGTCAGCTGCTGCTTTCTTGGCCAATTTCTCTGCTATTTCATTTCCAGGTAACCCCACATGAGCTTTGACCCCTTAAATATGTATGGTCCACTGCTGTTGTTCGAGCGTCCTAATGTTCTTTTTTATTTCTTCTACAGTGTGTCCCACGCAAGAGTTGGCCAATGACGCGGGTTCCTGCGGCACGGCGGGCACAGCTCCAACTCCCGAGTGATCGGGTGAAATATCTACGCTAATGAAGCCGCGATCGGTGTTTTGATTCAGGTTCTCACATTTACAGTTAAAATTACAATGAAAATAAACACGTACCTCATCACAAGAGATGTTGGAAATGTTCTCCTCTCGCATCCACACAACACTGACACCATTTTAGGAAATTTTCTTTCTCGCGCATAAGTTCAGCTTCCGAGACAGGGTTCATTTCTCTTGTCATAGGCCTATGTGATATTGTGTTTAAGTTCTTCTAACAGTATGTGAATATTATTTATGGAGAAACTTGAAAAATAAAGTGTATAGGTCAACTTCCCGTACATTAAAAAGGAAACGGGTGAAATATCTACGCTAATAAAGCCTGCTGTTGGTGTAATGGTTAAGTTCTCGCAAAGAAAAACATATGTGATTTATTACATCATCTTGCAAGGACGCAAGACGTCGGTTTTTAGCAAAATTCCCAGGTGTACGTCCTCCAAGCAGAGAAGCCGTGCGAAAACTTGTAAGCAAACTTCGGGGAACGGGTTCGATTCTCGATAATAAACGAGGGACCAAGCGGCACGTACTTACTGAACAGAAATTAGATCAAACCCACACACATTAGAAGAACTTAAAGACAATATCAGAAGATAAATTAATTCTATCTCGGAAGCTGAACTTATGCGCGTGAAAGAAAATTTCTTAAAAAGGTTCCAATGTTGTTTGGATGCAAGAGGAGGACATTTCCAACATCTCTTATGATGAGGTACGTGGTTATTTTCATTGTAATTCAAACTGTAAATGTGAGAACCTGAATCATAACACCGATCGCGGCTTCATTAGCGTAGATATTTCACCCGATCGCTCGGGAGTTGGAGCTGTGCCTGCCACGCCGCAGGAACCCGCGTCATTGGCCAACTCTTGCGTAGGACACACTGTATTATGTAACCATATTTGGAGTTGTTTTTTTTAGTAAGCCAAGAGTTACTTGACTATCTGTATAGACTACTATTGTTCTCACTTCAATTTTGATATGAAGTTTGTCTCAAACTTCCAGAGCTTTCAAGATGGCAATCTGTTCAGCTTGGTTGTCGGAGCATATTCTATGTAGTTTACTTTTTAATCTGTGAAGCTCTATGTCTTGTTTGAATATTACGGCTGCAGCACCTACATTTCCTTCAATCTTGCTTCCATCTGTGGAGAATGTG
Organism: Ectobius pallidus; assembly: GCA_964059195.1. NCBI lineage: Eukaryota > Metazoa > Arthropoda > Insecta > Blattodea > Ectobiidae > Ectobius > Ectobius pallidus. The sequence goes on from CAXKWD010000011.1 coordinate 54,999,117, forward strand.
ATGAGGGTTGTTTTTGGAACATAAGCACTAATGTATCTGAAGCCCTTTTAAACTATTCTTTAATAGTAAATATTATTAACTCATATACTAGAAGAATATGGTATCTATTTTAAAGGTTTTAGGCTTAAACTCTCCTTGGCCTACAAGCTGCAAAGTCTTTAGTAATGTCTTCAAAAGAAAAACCACAGATAAGGTCAGATTCAGTGGCGAGAAGAGCCACATAATTCAGGGTGTCCTCATTCATTGAGGACCGTAGATAGTTATTAACATGCTTCAGTGTTGAGAAAGAGCATTGGATGAGTTATTAACAGCTGTGCAGAGCAACGTCCATATTTAAATGTAAATACATCATACCCCTAATTTGTTTCTTATTTTCTTGGATCATAACTCTTGCTTCTCTAGTCACATATTTTACTAAATACTTTTTTGCACGACGTAGCTAATTAGTGGTACTTACGAATATTGTATTCGTGGATCGAAACTTGACATTCCCGCACGCAATCTAGTTGCTATGAAAACAAAAGAAATCTCCGTGCGGTAAAAATTACAAAAAGCACAAGTGCCGTAAATAAAATCATAATACAAGCCTTTATGGAAGATCGGAACCAAGGCCCCCCTAGTTTGTGGCAACTTTAACAGGACAAATATTCAGTCCCCTTAACAACCAACACATGCGAATCACTTTCTGAAATAAACATCTATCTTCAATAATGTATATACATAATATTTTCAGCTAATATCTCAATTAATATAATTAAATTAATATAAATAATCATCGTGCAAAAAATAGCATGCAATACTCATGCCGTAAGCGCATAACGGATCTCGGAAATTGAAAAAACTCGGTGCAAGTGCCTCGTTTTCTTTCCTCAATCCATATGCACCGCTTACGGCACTTGTATCGCAATATACTATAATGCATTACAATAATAATTTCAATTTGAAACTACAAAACCCGTCCCATAACTCACAACTAACAATTTGACTGTAAATGTAAGAACAAAAGGCAGTCAGCCATCAGGTGTGGTTGTGTCATTAATGCAACTTAAGCATGAAAAAAAAGCGTTATGTTATCAGGTATGCAGCTCTAGGCTTCAGCCTACTAAAGCCTATTGGAAGAAATGGCCTTGGATGTGATACATTGATTACTTGAATGAAGTTATTTTCTCAGTTAAGGGGTAAGTGGGAGGGTAAAGTCATTGACTGCAATGCACGTGCATCTTTGACCGACGTATACCTTATATTCAGGGACCACAAGCAAATATTTGTGACAGACCAGATCTAATACCGTATAATATGTGGGGAGCACTAGCAACACATCCTAAATTATGTTGGTGCGAAGTATTATACGGCTCATTCTGTATGAAGCAAACTTGGGTGGGGCTTGAGCAGGAGCACCTGCATGAGTAGCAAATGGTAGCGAGGCAATGTTGCCTAGTTCAGGTAACTCGATATCTAACAGGCATCATGCTGTGCAATTTAAATTGCATGGTAAGAAACATTACACAAACCAAAAATGTCAGTGTACCATGAGAAAGAAGAAATAGATTTACAACACATGGTTGTTGAACTATGAAGCTTTCATTGAAGTAACATTGTTGAGCAATCGTACTATACTCTTTTTGTTTCTTCTGACAAATGCGGCAGCAGTACACAAAGAGTCGGCAGGGTTTGGCGCACACTATTTTCCTTCATATAGCATGACGTCCCTTGCATTATTTTTTAAAGCAAAACTGTAAAGCGCTTTACAAGTGCTACAGCATCGCTTTACGACTGCTGCAGCCAAAAAAGAATGGCAAAAGTGATCAGCTGAGAGCTTACTGAACGAAGCTTGCACTTTGTACTGCCCTCCAACATGGTTAGGACACGTCCAAATAACAGTTATGCTGGGATGGATATAACAATTACTTTACAATTAGATATACAGGTAATATCAGATGGTATTAACTGTGCTGCAGAAGGTGTTTATACTCGGGAATTTGAACAATGATGTTAATGCCATCAAGGAAATTTTTGATGAGCACCTACTTCGCCGTGAGAGTTCATGCAGCAAAACCTTGCAGCACTCATAAAGCAAGATTGGAGATTGCTGCACTGACTGTGAAGTGGACATAAAACAAAGCTACAGTGAAAAGTAAAAAAGTATGCTTTTGATGCAGCAATGGTAAAGCGCGTTAGCTTTGCTTTAAAAAAGAACGTACTGAATGTTTTAAGAAAATGTGAAACATGTGTGGCAGCAAATGGAAAACATTTTCAACACCTCTTGCAAGAAAGGTATTACACATACTGAGAATCGCTAGTAAAATGGTCAAGTTAATAAAAATGCTTGTACCTCCACCTAAGTCAGTTTTTATAATGGACTTGTTTCAAGGATATTCACCCCCTTCCTCAGCCTGGTGACTCTGGATGAGAAGACAAATACAGGCATTGCACAGTGCTGCAGATTTGCGGAGCTGCTATTTCTCAATCAAATAGCTCCTCAGTTTGTATGACAAGGCTGAGTGCACCCTCCCTACTTCAGCAAAATCCGACGAGGTACCGGATATCAAACCCGGGCCTGCTTTAGCCAATAGTAGCCAGCAGCACTTCCATGAGACTATACAGATGGTCACATCACTTCATATTTATATTTATATATTTATTTTCTGGCACTGCAAGTGGGTCAACAACCCAGTGGCAGTGGTGCAATAAATACCAGACATTCATGTATACAAAAATTACACACTATACATACAGTTACTCATTAAATACATATACATTACACATTAAATAAATACCAGTCATACATATGCTACAATTATTTACTTGTTTTGACACCCTTCTTCATAACTTATTTTATATGTAGCCCAGTCAAATTAGACCAAAAAGGGTGGTTTTGCTGCATTAAATCATGTAGTTCCAAAAGTTTCAGGAATGTGTAGGGGGAGGTCCCCTGAACAATGCCTGATAAAGTCCCACAGATTTCATGGTGCCGGGGGGGGGGGGGGAGGGGGAAGGCATAAAGGTCCCTTCTTTCAGTTTTTGGTGCATATCTCGAAAACGGTACATCGCACAAAGAATGTTTACTTGCCAAAATTAAAGCTTATTAAGTTCACTACAAAATTATATAGTCACATTTATCTCTATGTATTACCATCTCCGAGAAATGAGCCAGAGAAAATGGGAAATTTGCAGAAAATTTTGTAGCACCTCATGCTTTTTTTTCCAAACTTGCCCTTCCAGCTCTTTTGACTTCCATTTTACAGGAAACTCGCAAGAAAAGAAGTTGTAGAGCATTAAATTTCCTTGAAGAATATAATATATTCTTTTGCTAATTTATTTTCAAGCAGTCAAAAGTTAGAGTGTTTTGAATTTGATATTCTACTAGTAAACTGCTCATCATTTTATTTCTATTTTCAAGGACTTTAACTGCCTGGATCACGTTATTTATTTACGTAATCGTAAATTATATTTATTACCCATGTAACTAATAAAATTTATATACATGAAAGTAGAAATATATATATGATTGTATGTATATATACACATTATACATATATATGTGTGTATATATATGTATTTATGTATAAAGTGTGGACTTTACATAACTTTATTTATTGTTTACTTAAACTTAAATGGTATTACAGTATATAAACATGAAGTGTGTATATAGTTCTTACTGTGTCAACTGTTTATTTGGGATACTGGATAAAAATGTTTTTTGTTCCGGAGATGACCAGGTCGGCAATAATGTGGGTGAAGGCAGGTGGTCAGGTCCTGGAGGTCTGAAGATCACAGCTTCCTTTCAGATAACAGGCAGTCTGTTACGGTTGTCGTGCGTCATGTTATGATTGTGTTGTACAAACATTCACTGCACCTCCATCAAAACGACTAAAAAGTGTTTAATATGTGATGAATCAATTGAAAGTGATCAAGGCTGTGTGAGTGCAAAAGGGATGAAAACCTTGTTAAGTGCTAGTCTTACAAGAAAGATGGAAGACATGGTTTGTTATTTTGTCTTTTAAGTGTAGTCTTTCTGTACTAGAAGAAAAAATACAGCTGTTCAAGAGCGTTGAAAAGTTTTCTAACATGAACTCAGACATTACACGCATGCTCAAGTTTGTCCTATGGTCTTTGCAAGGTACATAGGGTATCTGGTGGCCCAGTAACTTTGACAATTTTGTTTGCACGCCCTTAAACTCTCCTGACATTGAAATGGTGTAATCATATGATTGAAAGGCCACCTTTGTTGACTCAATTCCTACTTCATTCAAAGAATTCAATATCAGCTTTACCATACCTTCCCCAGTTTTGTCACAACATTTGATAGACCTTTCTCTTGAAACTCCGTCATCACTGGCAGTTCTCACCACAATGGTTATTATGTCTTTGTATGATATGTCTGGTGTGGTATCTGCCATTACAGAGAAAGAGGACAATTCATTGGTTTCAGCAGCTATCAAACGCCTTCAATTGCAACTAAGTTTATCAGTTTGTTTTGGGAAGTAGGACTTAAGTAAGTAAGGTTTCTGTTATTTAGCCAAGCTGTTAAGATTGGGTTATGAAGGGAGACAAGGTTGACAATCTGACAAAAGGTACCTGAAACTCTGAAAAAATGCAACCTCACCTGGCTCTGTGAGGAATGCAAGCCGAAGATAAGATCAATGGGAAAGCACGAGGAACATTTGACAAAGCTAATGAAGTTCATGGAGGCATCCATGGGAAATATGAATCAGCGCATCGAAACAGTCTTACTTGAAAAAGTACAAGAAGCAGTTGCAAATGCATTGAACAAGAAAATTCGCCACACAGTAATAACCAGTCCAAACGGACAGGAACAAGAAAAGCTAGCTATGACTCAAGATAGCAAATTAACTCAGCAACCAATAGCAGCTATGACTACCTCTCCACAGTCGAGGCTAATACTCAACCAAGAAAATGGAGCCGACCAGCTAGATATTGAGTTTCCTAGACTACCAGGTTCGAAGAACACTGAAGCTGGTGAATTTGAACAAGAACGAGATGAAAATTCAAGGAGCGTGGACAAAAGTAGTAAGTCACAATCGCAGACCGAAGGAGATCAATGCAGGCTCTAAGAACTCAAGACCTAATGAACTTGAACAAGAACAAGAAGAAAATCAAGCCACATGGACAAAAGTAGTGAGTCACAATCGCAGAGGGCATGAGAACAATGCAGGCTCACAACAGAAAGCACGACCGAAAAGACTGAATGCCAAACAGAGGGGTACCGCAGCAGCTGGGGCCATCAAAGCAGCGGAGAGAAATGTATGGGTCTTGTCGGTCAGCTAAATAGTGAAACCATGGTGGAAGATATAACTAAATACCTTAATGAAAAAGGTCTAGAGAAAGTATCTGAATGTGAGATGCTTAACACAAAAGAAAATAACAGAGCTTTCAAAGTAGCAGTTCCCTTCAAATATCAGAAGATATTCAGCCCAGACTTCTGGCCAGAGGACGTCACTTTTCGCTCATTTCGGATCCGCTGGCCAGAGGACCTCACTTTTTGCTCATTTCGGATCCGATACCAAAGATCTTAAATGCCTTCTGTGGAATGTTGAAGGACTACTGTTACTAATGAAGCCAAACTTGGGAGAAGTGGTCCAGAAACACACAGAGGAAAACACTGTGATTATTATTGAGTTCCGGAATCTTGCTGTCATTGGAATGTATATCAGACCCTCCACGCCAGCAGAAACTATAATAGATATTATCCTACAGACAATACAGTGAAACTTAGCACCCCAATAATTCTTGCTGGTGATTTTAATTGCCGTAGAGACAAGCCCGATAAAATGGCCATAGTGGTATTGATACCCTTGAGGAAGAAGGCTTCTCACTAGCCAATAACGATATAATTCCGACATACATTTCATATAATGGATCAAGTATGATTGACCTTATTCTCTACAGAGGACAAGAGTTACTGATAAAAACATATGAAACACCTGGGGACACCCATAAGGAAACATATTCCGGTTAAGTCAGTCATCACCATAGACAAGCTGAAAATTGAAACCCCAGAAGGTCGTTGGATCCCACGTTGAATCAACATGGATCTTCTTAGCAGAGAACTCAAAAAAGACTATACCAAACAGCTAATCGAGAATGGGAACATCGACGGAGCGTTGGAAACGCTCCAAACGGCCCTCTTAATATCTGCAGAATGAAAATGATCAAAAAGAAGAAGCAAACCCTGGTTTGATGCAGAATGTTTCTTACAAAGGAAAACAACACTCGAGAAACTGCACAGATGGAGAGATCTCAACACAGGTCTAAGGCTAACAGAGTATGCAGAAGAGAGGAAAACATACAGAGACCTACTAAGAGAGAAACGGATGGAATTCGCAAAAAATAAGGAACTGGAAATCCTAATGGAAGCAGAGGCATCCCCACATAAAATCCTAGAACCTAGACGGATCAAAGCTCACTCTCAGATATCGATGAGAGTTTGGGAAGAACACTTCCCTAAGATATTGATTGGAGTGTGCTAGTTTTTCCGCCACTACTGAAATGTATTTGAGTACACTGTTTCTGGCCATTTAAGTATGTGTTAATTAGATCCTTTAGATAGACCACGAATTCCATATGCTTCCAGTTAACCTAATAGGATATCATACCGTGCACTGTGAAATGTTTTAGATGTGTCAAAAAACATTGTCCCCATTTTCATATTATTTTCAAGTAGAAAATTATAAGAATTTAGCCTACACCCTTAGTAGGGAAGCAACTACTAACGAAGTGATAGACGAAATAATGAATGTGGAATACCTAGGAAATATAACATTCTTGTATTTTTATAATTTTAATTACTTGGTTATTCTAACTTGTAAATAGTGTTGTGGTAATTCTAATGTAACATAAGTCATTAACTCATCACTCTATTAATTAAGCTCTTTCTACGATAGTTTGTCACTATACCAATTTTATATTTCCTAGGTATTCCATGTTCATTATTTTGTCTATTGCTTCGTTAGTAGTTGCTTTCATACTGAGGGTATAGGCTAAATTCTTATAATGTTCTATTTCAAGCTCCCCTCGTATACAAGATGAAATTCATTAATTATTTTCAAGTTTTGCCATGACTTCATGCACAAATTAACTGATTCCTGATATAGGAGATAGACCTTTCCTGAAACCATATTGGGATTTATTAATAATATTGTTACTGTTCAAGCGATTCATTAATCTGACTAATATTACTCTTTCGAAAATCTTTCCTATTTTGGATAGTGATGGTATGGGGCGGTAATTGTAGTATCCCTTTTGCATCCCTTTTTGAATAATAGTTTTACTATACCTTGTTTATGACAATCTGGAAATTTCTCTTGTTCAATGGAGAAGTTAATCAGATGTACCAAAGGTGTGAATATAGCATTTTTACAAGTTTTCAGTAATCTTGGACTTATATCATCCCATCCACAAGAGTTTTTATTTGGCAGTTTGTTTATTATGTTCATTATTTCTTTTTCATTTGTAGCCATAATAAATGGAGATTAACATACGTGACTAGAGTAAATGCCTTCTTGGAATACATTAGGCTGTATTATAATATCACTTGCCATAATGAGGAAGAAATCATTCATATAGTTGCAAAGTTTCGTAGGGTTTTGCTTTGCTCTAAGTGTGGGCCTATGTCTTCTTTTTTGTTTTTTGACTTTGTTATTAATATTCCAGGCAATTTTGCTGGTGTTTGAAGATGCCTGTAGCTTTCCTTTATAAGTCTGCAATTTGAAACGTCCTAATTGTACTAGATAATTCTTTTAAAATGTTTGTACGATATTCTGTAGTGTTCGGAGCCCATACTTTTATGTAACTGGTACATGTCTTTCATTTTTTCCCTTAATTCGGTGATATAATCTGGTAATGTAAGTTTTGTGTTGCTTTTCTTAATACTGTATTTATTTAAGACACTATGGTCTATAAGATGCACCTTAATTTTTAAGCAATTAAAAAAATAACATTTTTACCATTTTTACTATTAGATTGAAAAAAAAATCATAAGAATACCTTTTATTTTTTCCATTGCAAAACTGGCTACTAACAAAAATATTGTAGGCCTACTGTTACCGATAACACAAATCACTCTCAATTCAAGTTTACTGGCACTGTAGATTGCAATGATGCATCATAGGCTAGACAATGTTCTGGATTTGTGATAGCGGCGTGGGAGGGAGACAGTGTTAGCAAGCAGGGTTGGAATGTTTAAAACAAAACGTTTAAAACAAGTGCTTGTTTTTTTTTAAGTTTGTTTAAAACATTTTAAACAATCTGTTTTAAACATGTTTTTTTAGCATATGTTTAAATCATTTTTTAATTGCGTGTTACATTTAATTATGAAGACAATTTACATTTTGTCAAGTCAGTGACACCCTGTTTGTGTTGTAAACAGAAAACAAACTAGGGCCAGAATACCAGAAAATCATGTGAGGTGGTGACTTTTGTATCCTTTTCCTCCAGACTTCTCTATCCTCTGCCGCCAGCTTCCAGTTTCTGATTTTGAGTAATTGATTTGAATTTTTTCTGACTGCATCCTACCATCTATTTTGTGGTCTTCCTTTTTAAAGATAGAGATTATTAATATTAAATATTGAATGTGTCAATCAGGGCCGTCGCGTGGTTTGTTGGCGCCCGGGGCAAAATTTCGTCAGGCGCCCCCCCCCCCCCCCCCCCACCAAATTTAATCCCACGTGCACCCACCCGACATTCCACCTGTCTGTAAGGATTCAAGGATTTAAGGTCCACAGTAGAGTTCATTATTAGGCTATTATTATTAACAGTATACACGCAAATCCAGCTGCTCAGTTTTGAGCAAATATTTATTTTGGGATAACTTAGCAAATATAAAGTTATTGTGTCAAATATTTATTTGTTCAATAAACACATACAACGTAATATTCAAAATTGAGTTATACCTAACTTTAAAAAAATACTTTATTTTTATGTACATCTAACTTATTTTTTCAAATTTTGTTTTATTTTTGCCGTTGCCATGGCGCCCTCCTGGTCACTGCGCCCACGCAATGGCCCTGGTGTCAATTTGGCAACACTGTAGTAGGATATGTTAAAAATTGAATGTGCCAATTTGGTAACACTGTAGTAGGAGGTAGTAATTAAACAGTAGTTTGTATTATTTTTTATTAATCATGAACTATTAAATCATAAACAAATACTACTGGTACAAAATGTATTTTCAAATACTATTAAGTCTACGACTCGTAAATCTTGAACATCTTAGCACAGGGTGTCATTGGCTTGACAAAATGTAAATTGTCTGCATAATTAAATTTAACACCCAATTAAAAAGTGTTATAAACATATGCTAAAATTTTTTTGAAACAAATTGTTTAAAATGTTTTAAACATTTCAACCCTGTATATATATATATATATATATACGACTCGTAAATCTTGAACATCTTAGCACAGGGTGTCATTGGCTTGACAAAATGTAAATTGTCTGCATAATTAAATTTAACACCCAATTAAAAAGTGTTATAAACATATGCTAAAAATTTTTTGAAACAAATTGTTTAAATTTGTGAACAAATTGTTTGTAAACAAATTTTTATGTGAACAATGTTGGTTGTTTTAAACGTGTTTTTTAAACTTTTTTATGTTTACAACAATGTTTGTTTAAAAAAAAAGTGTTGAAATTGTTCATTTTGTTTAAAACAACCATTTTAATGTATAGGGCCTATTATATAAACACACACACACATATATATATATATATATTAAGTCTACGACTCGTAAATCTTGAACATCTTAGCACAGGGTGTCATTGGCTTGACAAAATGTAAATTGTCTGCATAATTAAATTTAACACCCAATTAAAAAGTGTTATAAACATATGCTAAAAATTTTTGGAAACAAATTGTTTAAAATGTTTTAAACATTTCAACCCTGTATATATATATATATATATAATTGTTTAAAATGTTTTAAACATTTCAACCCTGTATATATATATATATATATATATAGGGTTGAAATGTTTAAAACATTTTAAACAATTTGTTTCAAAAAATTTTTAGCATATGTTTATAACACTTTTTAATTGGGTGTTAAATTTAATTATGCAGACAATTTACATTTTGTCAAGCCAATGACACCCTGTGCTAAGATGTTCAAGATTTACGAGTCGTAGACTTAATATATATATATATGTGTGTGTGTGTTTATATAATAGGCCCTATACATTAAAATGGTTGTTTTAAACAAAATGAACAATTTCAACACTTTTTTTTAAACAAACATTGTTGTAAACATAAAAAAGTTTAAAAAACACGTTTAAAACAACCAACATTGTTCACATAAAAATTTGTTTACAAACAATTTGTTCACAAATTTAAACAATTTGTTTCAAAAAATTTTTAGCATATGTTTATAACACTTTTTAATTGGGTGTTAAATTTAATTATGCAGACAATTTACATTTTGTCAAGCCAATGACACCCTGTGCTAAGATGTTCAAGATTTACGAGTCGTAGACTTAATAAATATATATATATATATATATATATATATATATATATATATATGTGTGTGTGTGTGTGTGTATATAATAGGCCCTATACATTAAAATGGTTGTTTTAAACAAAATGAACAATTTCAACACTTTTTTTTAAACAAACATTGTTGTAAACATAAAAAAGTTTAAAAAACACGTTTAAAACAACCAACATTGTTCACATAAAAATGTTTTAAACAAAAAAACATGTATTAAACAAAACAAAAAAATTTTGTTCTTTTAAAAAAAAACCATGTTTTTTCCAACCCTGTTAGCAAGCCTGTGAATCCCTGCAACTCATGTTCGTCGCATTGGTGCACTGCTGCTGCCAGTTGAATTCATTGTTGCCAGATAGAGATAGGTTTCCTGCAGCATCGAATATATGGCCATTTTTAAGACTAGTGAGAATTTTAAATCAAACACTGGACATTTTTATATTAATTTCGAGTTTAAGACGCACCTGAATTTTGGAGGAAATTTTTTTAAGAAAAAAGAGCGTCTTGTAGTACGTAAAATACGGTATTTACTGTTTTTGTAATTATTGGACAAGCAGAGTTGAATATGGCCTGAAATATTCTATAAAACTCATTCCATTTTGCATCTAGATAATTTATCCTGTACACATTTTCCCAGTTTACTAGGGATAGGTCATTTAGAAGCATGTCTAGGTTTTTAGTTTGACAAAACATTTTAGTTACTTTGTTGTGACTTAAGGTTTCCTTGTTCATTATGTCTACATACTGTATGTATTTATTATGCCAGAGTTTGCAGTTTATCCCTTACATTTGTTGCATATATGTGATCGATTGTTGTACTAGATGTAGAAGTTACCCTAGTTGGTTCCTGAATTATATCATATAATATGTTATACGTATTGAGTAGTCCTGTAGTTTAATATAAGATCTATTAGTATCATTATGATCAATATTTAAATCCCCACAATGATAGCTTTGGTATTTTCCGTTGATTGCAGAACTAACATTCTATCTAAGTGTTCCAAGAAGTCATTATCTGAACTACTAAGAGATCTGTATATCCCAAAGATAGATATGGAACCATTATGTGTGGGTATTTTAGTTCCTGCTGCCTCAAATATTATTTCATTGCATTTGGCTTGGAGACCTTCTTTAGCAAATATTAATACATCGCCCCCCCCTTTCCTGCTGAAGTCTCTAATTAGTTAGTTTGTAGAGACCTACCTGTGTTTTAGTTAGACCATGTTCTGTTACTATTACTATTTGTTCATTTTGTTCATGTATGAACTGTTCTTGAGCATGAATTTTATTACCTAAATACTGTATGTTGATATGAATAACATTTAGGCTTATATGTTATCTGTAAAGCATGATTTATGTACATTCCTGGAGTAACTGTCTACTTGTTGGGCTAGGTCTGTTAACGGTACTTCTTTACGCTCATCCACCACCCTCTTGTTTAGTTTCCCATGGGCCTATTCCTGCTTAGGGAAGAAATTACATTACAAAGTAGACTGCCAAATTTGTGAGATCCCTATTGTGCAAGGCTATGATGGTGATGAATCACTTCATTGTAGTTGACACTGACCCTACTGACATCAGTAGATCGGCACGAAAAACGCTTGACACATCCTCCAAATCACAAGTTCGAGTGTGAACATTTTGTATGTATAATGTGGCTTTTAAAAACTCCTTAGCTCTTGGATACTCAATTATTCTATACTTCTCATAAATGCGATTATTTGATTTCTGGTTACAGATAATACATAAACAGTCTCGATTAGAAGTACCTCCTCCTTGAGGACTGTGGTAACGTTCAAGTTTCCTCCCATATTTCCTACGACTTTCAGATACAGTTGATTGGGAAGTGCTGCCGTCATCTTAATTTTGTAATCTTTCCTATTCACTTTAAAGCTTTAAAAGGGACTTCTTATGACAATGTTGTTTGTAGCATTCATTATTCATATGATAGTACACTACTGCTTCCTCACTTAATGTGCTCAAACGCTTAGTAACAATGTCATTTCGCACTAAAGCGGCTGCCCTGATTTTTTCTCAACCATTTTTTGTACTTATCACACTATCATCAATTTTATTACAAATAATGCATTTTTTCATCTGGTTTAAAGTCTGTTACGCTGTCTTTTGAGACTCTCGACAATTTTATAACATCCATAAATTCATTTCATTTCAACAACCTGTGAACAAAACTAAAATACGCACTTTGTGTAATTGCATCCAATATGTGGACCAATTAGGTTCTTAAAGGACAAATTAGTATAATAAGTGGAAGTTTCATGCAAATCGATCAAGTTTTAACATAGATATGAGTAGTTCTGTGATCTTTGATGGCATCATAGCTTGGAAATGTACCAGGTGGCGGATGTCCACCCAAGCCCAAAATGCTTACTAGGACACCTATTAAACATTCCTGGAAAAAAATCTCCCTACGCAAATTTTTCCGCAGGGCTGCAGTCAGGTTCTGGACTAACAGATTGGATGGCCATGGAATTTTAACTTTCAATGCCTTGAATTTAATTTACTGTTCTTATATATATATATTTTTAATGGGATTTTTAATTTTACACTTGAAAAAACTATTTTGTAAAATAATGAGACATGTTAGGAATGCAAAAAGTAGAATTAAATTCATCTCTATTATAAGCCACAATCGCACAATGATTAGAGGAATAGAATTTCAAAATATACCTGATAAAAGCATGAAGAGAGAGAAAAAAAGAGTATTGTTACTAGAATTACCAACCACTTAATATAAAAGTTTCATGAACTTTCCACCAGGATGCTGCATATTTTATAATTGAATAAACTCCATGAGCCTAATGCTCTTCTTTTAGGAAGGATACTTACAAAAGAAAAAGCAGGACATCTAGAACAAAGTGAGGACACCAGGACATTCTTTCAAAAAAGAGACTGTCCCCCCCCCCCCCCGAAAGGATGACTATTAATGCTACTGTGTTGGCCGCGTCATTTGATATTTATCGTTACTGACATTTAAAAGCGGAAGCATACAAACAAAAATATTTATATGCAATATTATCGCGTCAGAACTGGTTCCTGGCATATCTGTTTATACGATCACATTGTACTAATGAGAGGAGATTATTTTTGCGATGTGCCGAGAACTCACGATTCGTGCGGTGTCCGGGAAGCAAGTCGTTGGCCGGTAAAGGCTCATGTACATAACCTCTCAAGTGAAGCGCAAGGTTTTCTGAATTAGACCTACAGTTAGAATAATCACCTACCTTTGTCATAGATGTTGAAAATTATCTCCATGTATCGCCACACATTTCTGACTTCTTTTAAGAAAGTTTGCATTCACATGCATTAATTCTTCTTGTGTAATTGCTGCAATTTCTCTTCTTATGTTCTCTTTCAGATCTTCAGTTGTATTGTTTGAGGGTTGTTCTTGTACACTTTATTTTTCATAATTCCCCCCCCCCCCCCAAAAAAAAAAATTGCATACAGTTAGATCTGGAGGTCTTGCTGGCCATAACCCCTTACTAATTACCCTATCTTCAAAAACTTCTTCAATTAAATCTAATGAGAGTTCTGCAGTCAGTACTGTAGCAGATTCTTGTTGGAAAAATGCAAATTTAATTGAAAAAGTGTTTGAAGATAGCGTAATTAGTAAGGGATTATGGCAAGCAATATCTCCAGATCTTACTGTATGTGATTTTTATTTTTGGGGAACTTAAAAAATAAAGTGTACAAGAATAACCCTGATACAGTACAATTGAAGAACTGAAAGAGAACATATGAAGAAAAATTGTAGCAATTTCACAAGAAGAATTAATGCATGTGAATTCAAACTTTCTTATAAGATGTCAGAATTGTGTGGTGACAGACGGAGATTATTTTCAACATCTTCTATGACAAAGGTAGGTGATATTCTAACTGTAGGCCTAATTTAGAAATACATGCGCTTCACTTGAGGCGATATGTACATGAGCCTTTATTGGCCGACGACTTGCTTCCAGGCCGCCATGAGGACCGTGCATTCTCGGTACATCACAAAAATAATGTTTCTGTATTTGCTTCTAGTGGTTTTGCAGGTTCCTTCTTAACTAAAATTTCCCCCACCCTTGTCATTGGCCCTTCATTTATTGAAACCTACATGTTTGGTAACTGTACATGTAGTGATTTCCATATTTACCACTTTCTCTTTCCTGTATTAAATGAAATACAGTGCACAGCACTTACTATGATCAGTAGCCAAAATAATTAGTTTAATATTATTTATTTATACACAAGATAATACACTACAAAAACAGAAAAGGAACTATATTTTCAATCAGTAAAAAGTTTTTGTTTCTGTTTATTTCCCTTATGAGGCCATTAACCAATATTTCATACTCACAATGTTTTTGAATGACCGCTGACCTGTGGTGAACACCGAGTAGCTAAACGCCTGTATGTTCAAGTCGTTTCATTTTACACTAGCCATCACTTCTTGCCAACACTATGATCTTCAGGAATAAAAAAAACTGCAGCTAAACTGAGGTGTGAAACATACTTTGTTGCTTAAGTTGGGAATTCCACCCCTTTGAATATGACATTCTGTGAGCTGGGAATAGTACTGTTACTCCCAATACAGCACGACACAGTTGAGTTTGAAACAAAACACTTCAAAACAAAACTTTGAATAACATTACAGTACTTGGAAATAAAGCCGCAAAAAGGAAAATGTTATAACTAGGGCAAGGCGTTTGATGATTTTGAATATTTTTTATAAAAAGGTTAAAAGATAGCTTGAATATATATAAATGTGTTTCATGAAATAATAAGGGCATTTTTAGGTCATATTTCGGTGGAGATAGGAGTTTTTCCATATAGAAATCATTACTTTCAGACAACAGACAATCTTTTTCACTTAAGAATCTCTGCCAAGTGTTCATGGATCATAGTAAACACCGTAGCAGTTTGTCTTGTAGCAATAAAGAGTTATTATTATTATTATTATTATTATTTTTAATGGCATATATTTGCTAGGGGCAATTTGATGGACATGACAGTTCAGAAAGAATTTCTTTTTCCGTTAAGGGTGTCCTTAGCAACACCCTTGTTGAATTTCTTTTAGCAATTTAAAAAAAATCTAATTACAAGTTATAATGGTAAATTTAGTGGTATTTTTTTTTAAAGAATATGTCATTTTTTCACTATTTTTAGGTGATAAATGCATTTTTTATTTACCTTTGATATGGTAAACAGCATATTTTCAATGAATCATGGGACTTCATAAAAGGGATAACATTACCTGACTAATAACATTATCTGTGATTACATTAAGCAGCATTCACTGTTTGTAAATAAATAAGTAGATAAATACCCATAGATAATTTTACAAAATACATTAATCTGAAAGTTTTAGTGCAGCTGAGATATGACTTGGCCCATCTTGTCTGTCATACGTAAGTTATTGCGATTGAGGTGTTCCAACAGAGTTGGCTGTGGTCTCTATTGATGGAAGCTAAATTTCTGTACAATAATTTGTGTTCTTACTGTAGGGTTTTGAAGAACAATTCCTTATGCCAATTGCTGTATCTTGTGTAAGACATGTTCTGTGTACCTGGATAATATTAATTATCCAGTTAAGAAATGATTTATTACCGTATCTTGTGTAAGACATGTTCCTTGTACTTGGATCATAACACATTTGGTGATGTACATTGTGTGTGGCATGCCACGTGTACAGTACTTGGATTATTAATATGTTAATAACATATTCAGTTATGCATCTTGTGCAAGAAATGTGCGTATGTTTGGAATATTGTTAACATAATGTCACAAATCCCAGAAAAGAATCGCCCAGAAACTGACAGAAGAAGGACTCACCCAGAAGGTGCCAGAATTCGAGATGTCTAGAAAGGGGCGGCCCTCTTATTGCTGATTGGAGCTGCACGCCGAATGGCGCGGCCTACTACAGGCACGGCACAATGAGTGGACAGTGCGCGCTTGTGAAAGGGGCCGGAGGAGGAGCCACACGCTAAGGGCTGTGACCGCGCAACGCGCAGGCATTCTAGACCATGCACGGGCGGAGAACTTTCGAGACATCGACTCTAGAATATTCGACAAGACTATATAAGGGGGTGAGCAAGCCGACGCGGACAGTCAGTCAAGGAGAGACAGTCAGTCAATGAATGAGAGGACAGTCAGAAAGTCAGAGTTGAAAGAGTCAGTTCGTTAGAAGCAGAGAGTCAGTCAGTGACAGACAGTAACAGCGAGAGAGAGAGTCAGCGTCAGAGTGTGAACTGGACGGAGAGGACTGATCAGGGCGACCTCAAGTAACTGTGGCTTGGGAAGCTGAGTGACCGGAGAGACTAGTCAACGGAGGGACCAGCGAACGGAAGACCTAGTCAACGGGGAACTAGTGACCGGAGGGACTGGTGAACGAAGGAACTAGTGAACGGAAGAGCTGGTGAGCTGATCGGGACTGGACTGGGACACTGGTGTGACGTGGAAGTGAGCACTGAACAGACGGAAGAACTGGAGAACATTCAGGAGTTTTCTGGCTGTATTGACCACTGTTGTAGGAAATAAAGGAACCTCCATCCTTCAATTAGAAACTCGGTGTTCTGATTTCGAACCCCGACGACCCCTTTAAATTTGTAAAAATATGTAAAAATTTGAGAAGTTTGCAAGAAGAGTGTAGAATTGTCTGGGCATAAATATAAATATTTATAAAGACCAAAATCTATCCATTGAAATACTGATACAAGATTATCTTATTGCTTTTTTTTGTGTGAATTATTCTTCAATACAATATATTCCTGCAAACTCGGCCTAACGTAGACCGAAAGGGCACTGAGTTATCAGGAATAAAGGCTTAAAAATGAAAACTGTTAATGCAAAAATTAAAAATGTGTTTATTGGCCTCCAATATAACAAATACCATATTGCACTGTTGCATTTATGAGTACAATTGAATACTGTATTCTGCCTACATAATACCACATTAACAGCCTTCAAAGAAGTCTTTCAAGCCATAAGTTGTTCTTTGCCTACGTTGAGAGAAGAAATTGGTATTCCTCACCTTTTTCATATTGGCAGCAAATGATTGATTGCCTTTTAGATGAGGTTGCTAAGACTGTAATGTGTGTGCAGGAAACTGTGATCAGCTGTAGTCTTGAACTATGTTCAACATTATAAACTAGAAAATTACACAAAATGACTAGGTTAAGTTCTGTTGTCTAATGTTCTTCACAAGTAATCCTGCTAATAAACTTGATTAAAAATACAGTGCGTTTCATGTAAGAGTTGCCCAATCGTGCGGGTTTCTGCATCGTGGCAACAAAAGCTCTAACTCCTGAGCGATTGGGTGAAATATCTATGCAAATAAAGCCGCTAACGGTGTAATGATTCAGGTTCTCACAGTTACAGTTAAAATTACAATGAAAATAACCACATACCTCTTCACAAGAGATGTTGGAAATGCCCTCCTCTTGCATCCACACAACACTGGCATCTTTGTAGGAAATTTTCTTTCATATGCATAACTTCAGCTTCCGAGATAGAGTTCATTTCTCTTGTGAGACTGTCTTGACGTTCTTCTAACAGTATGTGACTATTATTTATGGGGGAACTTTAAAAATAAACTGTATAGGTCAATTCCCCACACATATGAAGAAATTAAAGATAGTATCACAAGAGAAATAAACTCTCTCTCGGAAGCTGAACCGTATGTTGTAACATTAGTGTTTATATTTTGAAATTTCTTTACAGCAGCAATGTTGTCAAAAGAAAAGATGTTGCCATGATTTAGCAAGTGACCCTCATAATATACATGGTATTGTCATCAAAGGAATTCTGATTTTGTTAAGTATTGCAGAAATCAGCAGTAGATATACAATATAATATTAACTTGAGTGGTTTTGACAGATTTGGACTGTGCAGATGGCGCCTGCTGGAACCTTGCTCCTTTTCCTCTGCACGGCATCTGCGTTGCTTCGTCCTGCACTGCTGTCATCAGGCACTGATGTGTCCATGTTTGATCGTTCACTTCTCGAGAAGGACATAGCAGCTGTATTCAACAAAGTAAGTAGTACAGAAACACTAATAAAATATGACATCTTATCAAAGTTTTTTTCACAAGGGAAAGGGACATTATATTAGGCTGATGTTTTATGATCAAATGTTGATGAATTTCATTTTATGCCTACAAGGAATTATGTTGTATAATTTGTGTTCAAATGATTCCACCTAGTCCCTCAGTTTTGGGGAAAGCAACACAGGGGAAACAGGGGTATTAAATGAAAGAAAGAAAGAGAAAAGGAAAAAAGCTTATAACTTGATATATGAAACAGTGCTCACTCGACATTAACAAAGGTAGTGACTTGTAAGCAATTTCAGCAAAGACAGCAGTGAGATGTAACTAAAAGGATACGTTTGAGGAAATAATGGTGGTAGTAGTAGATTCCATTCTACAAGTGCAGCTTTTCTTTAACAGATCTCATATACCGGTAAATGCAGCCTGACTATTTAGTGAATTGAATATAGAAACCAAATAGTCATGAGGTGTTGGGAAATGAAAAGGGACATATATTAACTAATTAATGATGGAGAGATGGGAACTCAGAAGATATTTATTATATATATTTTTTTCTTTTCAGTACTATAATTAGACCAAAACATACGTTTTAGCAGCCTCTTCCCTGTGCCTACAACACTTCTTCTAATTATGTGTTTTTGTATTTAAAGATGTCTACTGGGAAATGACCAATATCAGAACTGGTAGACTTTTCTTGTAACCTTTTCTTAGTTCAATAAATATCATATCATACATAGTCCCCCAATATTTTGATTTTATAAACCTTATTTGCTAATCCATCTGATTAGTAGCCTTGTAAATGTCTAAAAGTTACAATTGTCACCAAAATGAAAACATACATCGAACAGGTCTATTAACATTATAAAATGTAAAGCTTTAAAATTGTGATGTTATAATTTTGCTGGTCAATATATTTCAGCTGTTCAGCCATCTTGAGGAGTTACAATGTAATGATACCCAAAGTAGGGTCATCACCAAAAAGATTTTAAGGACCTGAAGATGGCTGAATAGCAGAATATTTCACCCAGCTCAACTGGAAGCTTTACTGCAAGCTAATCTGATGTGTTAGCAAATAAGTTTTATAAAACCAAAATATTGAGGGACTATGTGGGTTTAGTTACACACAAATTGTACATCGTGATAACTTATTTTGATTTAAAAAGTTTTATCAGCATTTGTATATAGTCCCCCCCCCCCCCCCCCGGCTGTGAATATGAGAGTGCTTATATGACCAATATAATGTCAGCTGTTTACCTGAAACTAAAATTGAATGCTACTAAATTTTATCTTCATGGAAAACATTTGCATTGTCTCAGCTCATTTACAGTGCATGTAAAACGTGTTTGGAGAAAGCTGCCGTGTTTCTACATCATGCAGGTCAGTTGAGGATAGAATGTCTTTTTTTGGTTGATTTCATATCTTTGGAAGAATAAGTTAGGGATGATACTGTGCCATTGCCTGTAGCAGTGTGATATTTTAATTCCGATGACCTTTACAGATCTGTCTGTAGAACATAGACTGATGGCTGAGTGCACCAACCTCGGTATTCAGAATACCCCCGGTAAAGTCATACTTTCGTTTCACCATGCTTGGTTTCAACTTTAAATTGAACATAATGAATAACGAGAGACAGGTGGGATCTATTTGAAGAATGAACGATGGTACATATCTTTGCAAATACTGTGCCGTAACATAGATTGAAATGACCTTCCTTTCTTACCTCAACCAAACCAGGCCCATCCAGTAGTAGGCGTAACCAATTCATTTTCATGATTAGTACAGTATCCATGGTGTTTGAATTCAAAGTTTGAGTTCCGACATATATACGCAATATATTATTCTATTTTATCCTTATGAACATTTATTACTGAACAATTAGGCAACAAATAAACAAAATATGGAAAACCAGTGGGTCTAGGCCAAATTTACAGTGAAGGGCTGCATGCATCATGATATAGCTTGTGTATCGATATATAGGGTATGTAATCAATTTATCATACTTGCACATACACGAGCATAATTATAACAGCCCTTTCATGGCTATGTACATGACTTTGGACCTAAAATTTCCACTATTCGATTGGGAATAAAAGCGAGGCTATGTCGAACTCAGAACAGAGATTTCATGGTGTTGCATTGCCTTGGATTGCAGACATGTGGGAATTATTCTTTAAAACATAAATGTTATTTTTTTAAAATGTACAGACTGTTAGAGAGAATTACATTAGCACAAATAATGAACAGAAACGCTGTAAACATTGCACTTTATTCCTACGTGCAGAGAGAGAGAGTGAAACTAGCGGCCATGGAAGGAACCAACACAAAATTGCTCCATGGGAATGGCTTCGTAGCAGAGTAACTTCAATATATTCGAGTATTTGGAAACCGCATTATTGTAGCAATGGTGCACAGGTTTTCTTAGAATACCCCGATATTACTTTTCCCCCGTTACGAAACAGCTGAGAAAACCAGAGAATGGTGCACTCAGGCACTTTGCTGTAATACAAAGTATTAAGGCTGGGTACAATACCATGACTAAATCCTCAATACTGATCTGAGCAGTGTAAGTAACTTACTGTTATTCTCATTAATTGTGAGTTATGTTTGTTCATATCTTATCCTGGCTGTGGCAAGATTGTCATTAACCCTCAAGCCGGCCGGACATTTAAATGCCTAAGAGTCTCTGCACCGATATTTTAATGCTATGTGCAATGTGCAGCTTTATATTTCAATATTGTGAATTATTGTGTACTTAAAATAAACTGTTAGTTTAATAGTTACGTAACTTTCAACAAATAATTTCAATATGTACCTTCTTGTGCTTAGTTTGGGCAGTATCCCACCTTCTATTATTCTTTTGCCACACTTCAAAACGCTTTTGTGGTTTTGACTTCTTCCCCATGGGCAACATTTTTTCTGTGTAGTGTGTGTCTGTAAGACAAGATGAGTAGTGGAGGATTTATGGAAGGCCACCCTTGTTTGTGAGAGTTTACTACCCTCTACATATCTACTGAAAAGAGAAGTCATTAGTTCAAGTCTGAAAAACCGGTTTGTGTACTTAAACCAAGAATTTCTTCTCTATTGCAAGCTGTTTCCCCTCTTAAGTTTATGATTAGCATAACGATAAATATTTCTGCTCGTGGACTTAGGATCTAGATTCATCCTTGAGCAGACTTAGGATCTAGATTCATCCCTGAGCAAAGAGTTTCAAAATTGGTCGATAAATGACTGAGATATTTGAGTTATGAGTCTTTCTCAATACATTCCTTGATCATCGTACCACCTCAGGAGAAAAAAACATCTGCTGTGTGCTTAGTGTGTCGAACTGGCACTAAATGTTAATATCGAATTTGTGAGTCAACTTCAGTTTGTTTTGTAAAAAGTAGCTCGAAAAGTGAAACGATAGTAATGGACAATTCAGTTGAATGCTAGTGTTTGTTCTTATCCTGCTGCAGTGTAAGCACACCACATTTTCAGTCTAGGGTCTCAAAACTTGAGAAAATTTGACTTTACTTCAAATAACGCAGATGAAGTTTTCACTGATCTGCAACCATTCTGTAGACAGTTGAGGGCTGCACAGAAGATAATTGTTTGAAAGCAACATCAGAAATATAAACAAAAGAGGACCGACAGCTTCTTCAAACTGGTTTCTGTCACACCAGTCAACATCATGCTCCTAAAATAATGTGCGAAAAATATGTGTTTACTGTGTCACATCAAAGTAGAACAGTTCTGTGGACAAGAAGTCAGTTTTCATTGCTGAGATCCAACTTAATTTTCCCAAGATATGTTATACTTTCCATATATTGGACAGACTCTCGCCCCTTTAGTATGAGTGATTGAGCACTGACTGCACTGATAAACATTTATATTGCATTTCTTATAGCGCTGCCTTCACAAAGTTTGGATTTTCGGGTTTTTTGGGGGGTTGTACATTACTGAATTTTATTTTATGAATGCTTTCTACCTCCTACCGACACATCTTTCTCATCTCGTTCACATTATTTCATTAAAAAAAATTATGCAGCAGGCTCATGTGACTGGCAGGGATGGATGTGGCTCCATTGGTGCGAAATTTGACAGTTGAGGTGGGTGGTTCAGCATTATTATTATGATAATCATTTTTAATCTGTAAGCATATAAGCAATAATCTCAATCCGATATGATGCTACTTCTGGCTTTTGAAGGCTTTCAAGCTGTTTGAGATTTTATTTTGTTAAAAGAACTTTAAATTTATGGCCATAGCAATAATAGTCCAGGTCTTCTACTTGTACATATAATTGACTTGCCTGAAAGCATTTCTCAAGAGACTGTTGATTTATTACAATTTAAAACTTCAACAAACCAGTTGAATGGTGTTACACTAAAGTAATAGTTATTTTAAAATGACCGTATCATAATGGGACCTTATATTTGGTTCTTGGTGGATAGTAGGAATTAATTTTAATAACATGTATAGAGATAAGAGTCAAGAGAGTTGAGTTGCAGATTGCATGGAAGATACTGATAAATTGCTTGCCAATATTGGAGCAGTATTAGTGATTGCACCAGGCTTGAAAATCAGCCCATCACAGCTTTCCTGCCAAGGATTGTTTATTTAGGGTTGCCATATTTATTTATTTATTTTATTTTATTTTATTTTAAGTATACTGAACTAAATAAATTACATAGTAGACTCTTTGACAATCAAATAAAGAATGTTAAGAACAATAAAAGAACAGTAAGAACAAATCAATTAACAATACATTCTAGAGCATCTTAGAATAATTTACAAGTGAAACTAAGTTAACAAATAAAAGATCAGTAATTTGATTGCTTTATGACTCTTATGACTGCATGCTATAAATTTTGCAAATATTCCTATAAATGGCTTTTTTGGTTTGAAACAAGTCTATATCAGATTCGTTACATAAACTATTATACCAAATGCAAACCCTTAAAAGGGGAGAATTCCTGTAATGATTGGTATAATTCATAATTATTGGAGATTTCACATGCAGTTTGAAATTGTATGGTTTAAGAAGAATGTTCAGGCTGTAAAGACGGAAGTCTCAATATTTCTTTGGCAGATGCTTAAAGTTTTGAAATACCTACTTCGGTTGATTAAAAATTGCTGCCAGGTATCATGATTGAAAGAGATGTACATAGATGACAGCAAGATCGAATAGCTTTCTTCTAGTAAACTAGTCACCTCTTCTGATGTGGGATATTTTAGTCATTCAATGTATGTTTTCTTTAAATTTTTGTCTGGACATTCCTCGGTTCACAAAAGATAAGGAAGAAGTGTTTTCAGGAAAATGTACTCAAGGTTACTGAAAAATTCCAAAGAATTAAGCATGTTTAAACTGAACACAAATATTTCTGCAACTTTTGATGCTAGGTGGCACTAAATTCATATTATAAGCAATAAACATATTCAAGGTAACATAGTGAAAGAGTGTTAATTGAATAAGTACTACATAAGTTGTTTTTCTTACAAGTAACTTATTAAGCTGCACATATCTAAGGACAAGTCGGCAGTAATGACGAATTTTGTAAGAAAGAATGATGAATACAAGAACCATCCAACAATCGTCAAAGAAAAGCTAAACATTGTCTCCACAATGAAATACCTAGGAGTAATCATTGATAATAAGCTGGACTGGTTTCCCCACACTCAATTCCTCGAAAATAAATTGGCAAAGATCCGTAATAATCTAGTCCACTGCTCTAGAGCTACATGGGGCATTTCCTACCACAACCTTATAATACTTTATCACACTTTATAAGTAATCACGTATGCAGCAGATGTATGAAGTACTAATACTACCAAAAGAGCTCAACATATACAAAGATCATTTCTTGTATTCATCACAAAGGCATACAAAACAGTGTCCACTGTCTCTCTACTTGCTATAGCAGGAACAGTGCCCATCAAACTTGCCATAAGGCTAAGCAACGACAACAAAGCCTTAACAAAGGGTTTCCCAACAGAAGCCGTATTCTCGGAACTAAGGAACATAGAAGCTCCTTTCAAGGAAAGAGGATTTCACCCCAAAGTTAACATAATACGAGTGGATACATCAGGAGTGATAGGACAAGCTGGTGTGCTGATCTACACAGACAGGTCCAAAATGGAAGGCCATGTTAGAGCTGGAGTGATCACCGTGAAAAACTCCAGTGACAGGTATCAAAAGATTAAGCCACGAATGCTCAGTATTTCAAGCAGAACTGTTCAGGATGCTCATGGCAGTTGACTGGGTCAAACTTCAACCAAAAATCTTCACTTCCTACGCCATACACATTGACTCTAAAGCTACCCTATTTGCGATAGCTAACAATCACTTAACTCCCCCCATTGCCCTAGAAATCAGAAGAATTATAATCAATCTTGAGAAGACATCTGTCACACTTCGCTGGGTCAAAGGTCATGTAGGTCTTAGGGGCAGTGAAAGAGCTGACTACCTTGTCAAGACAGTGGCCAGTTACAAAACTACGATCGATTACAGTGCAGTCCCCTTATGGAGAGGCAAACAGCTCCTTAAAGACTACTACACCAAACTTTGGAAGGCTATTTACATAAACTCCAAAGTAGCCAGTCACACCAAACCTTTTATCCCAAACATCTTCCACAGGCTCTCGCTATCCCTCAGGCCCAACTACATGCTCACTCAGTTCCTAACTAATCATGGCTGTTTTCGATCATACCTATTTAAAATGAATAAAACAATGTTACCAACAAGCAACTGCCATGAGGATGAAATTCAGACAGCCCTGCACCTACTA
The DNA here is from genome assembly GCA_964059195.1 of Ectobius pallidus. Classification (NCBI taxonomy): domain Eukaryota; kingdom Metazoa; phylum Arthropoda; class Insecta; order Blattodea; family Ectobiidae; genus Ectobius; species Ectobius pallidus. Next base: position 55,024,431 of record CAXKWD010000011.1, read on the forward strand.
TCACAGTGCTCCAGGTTTGAAAGAGAAAGACCAGCTATTCTAAAGTCACTACCTTTGCCATTTGTGATGAAGTACCAGATCAACACAACACAGATAACTAGCTTCATCAACAGTATTTTTCTCTCCATTACATAAACTGTTCTATATGTTAAATGTAAATCCTTATAATTCTGTAAATATCCCATGATATACCTTATGGTGAAACATGTGTTCTAATGTAACGAACAAATAAATAAAATTAAAAATAGGGAGCATGCCATGGCACAGTTCGTTGAGGCACTGCACTTCAAACCAGAAGGTCTCAGGACCATTCCCCAATGAAGTCGAAATTTTTCAGTTGGCCTGAACCATCTGTGGTCAACTCACTTGTCAGCCTCTAACAAAAATGAGTACCAGGAGCATTCCTGGGGGTAAAAACGGCCGTGGTATAATGCATAAGGGCCTTCATAGGCTATATAGAGACCACTTTACTTTACTTTACTAACTTAATAATAGGTTTAATCTTCCAAATTGTACAAAATTGTATCATATTATTTCTTAATTCCTGGGCGTAATGCTAGAGAGAGAGAGAGAGAGAGAGAGAAAAAGAAAGAAAGTTTCCTCTTATGAATGCTCAGTGGACAGAAGAATAAAACAGTCAGTGAATAAAATCAGTTTAAAGATAATTCTGCAAATATAGTGTAACATCAGTTGCAGTGAATTTCAGAAAGTAATTCAAAGTCAGACTAAGTTCCTTTCTTGTTTCCATGGCGATGTGAAAAATATTAGTGTAATGAAGGTCTTTAGTGTTCGCTACTACTTGTGATTATATCTTTCGTTTTGGTTTAACTATTCCTACAATCTACTTACTGTAGAATCACTGATTCTTATTAAATTGGAAATGAACATAATAATTTTCTGGTGTCAAATACATTGCTATATTGACTGCCCTACAGTAGGTGAATTGAGTCCTGGTTCCTTATTTCTGGGTTGTGGGGTAACCGTATAAATAAGAGAGAAATGCTAGACCAGTACTCTTTTTCTAGCATCCTTTTGTATGAAGATAGAAACCTAAATCAATTCAAATGTGGCCTTGATTTTCTTTGCATGCATGCCTTTTAGTAATGTGTGTGTTCCGAATTCGAAGACCAGTGTGACTACCTTACATCCCTCAGTACATTCTAAATGATGAGACACTGAAAGTTTATCTATTGATATTTCAGGTGGCATATGGGGCTGTTACCACAACAAAACGAAGCATCTCTTCAAAATATTTTCCTTCCTCAGGCTCCCCAACAACAGTAGCACCACCATTCACAAGCATTTCAGTCCCCACTGCACCACCACCAACACCACAGTATACAAACCCAGCGAATCACAAAACACTACCTTCGGTCCCATCTGCACATCCAACCACAGTCCCTCCTTTCACGCCACCTAAAATACTATTTCCTCCTACGTTTACTACTCCTCCTCCACGAGAAGTTCCATCTTACATTCCTCCAATAAGATCTTTTTTCACTCCGCCTCTCCCTCCAGAGTATGCCAATCCATTTGCAGATAAACCGACTCTGCGAGGAAGCAACTCAGATGGAACGAGTTCAAATACTGGGAGGAGGCCAATTCCACCTCCACCGAGACCTCCGTCAGGGAGAGAGAGAATCCCTCTGAGGCCACCCGACTTGGTGCCAAGTTTAGACAGAGATGGCAGTGGGTAGGTAACCTCACTGTTTAAAATTTAGCCAATGCCAGTCTCCCAGTTGCATTCCATATCAATAATCATGCATTAAAACACAGCTTTACTACGAGGCTAGCAGACCACCGGGTCACTACTAGGGGTGGAGTTTCCCATAATTGGGATTGCAGGAGGAGCCTGAAATAGCGTGGTTCAAAGTACCACAAACTCTGATATAATATTGAGGAAAGTATGTTCCCAGTAAACAAATTTTAAATAGAATTTTTATTTTTGAAAGTTAAGTTAAAATGGTACAAATACCATTCTGCAGTACAGTTTTACCATTAAGGCTAACACACACAGAAATCTGTGCTATGTATACTACACCATGCTAACCAGTGCTAAGCTAAGTAGTGCTGTGACACAAAATGGATGCTAAGTTAAGCTCGGTCTTGCTACTGCGTGAGTACAATAATGCATATCAGTGATGGTTAAATTATTGTGTAAACACGTTATTGCGTAACTTAATATTTCAGTTCAAGCTTCCTTTGTAAACATGTAGTTGGATACAAAAGCCTATTATATTATAATATTTACATTGTTATTAATGCTTCTAAATTGATATATTTTTAAACTTTAATTACTGTCACAACAATCTATTACAACAAGAAAGTTGAGAAATGTGTCTGAAGTAAGAAAATAAGATAGAGTTTATTATTAATTTCAATTCAACATCTTACCCATTTCATACCTAGATGCATATACAACTGATAACGCATGCTTCTTGGATCTAAGGCTATGAAAATCGCCTCCACAGCAATCTGTGAAATGTAGCTTAGCTTAGTATAGTTCAGCTTAGGGCCTGTACTACCACTGCCTGGTAAAATATTTATCTGCCAGGCAGGAAACTTATTTGAAAGTTGTCCAAGAATTGCATACTACAACCTCCCAAAAAAAATTATTTGGAAGATCAACTCCCAGTTAAGCTATCAGGAGGATAGAATTGCTGATAAGCCACCAGATGCCATATAGGCAAACTTGGAACTTCGTAGCCACCTGATTTTCAGAATTGTTGTTCGAAGGTTTAACCTAACAATAATGCCACTTTAGACTCACATTTTAATGATATAGAATTGCACAAATTGGTTAATGTACTTAAAACAATATATTTTAATGTGATTTCATGGAACAAATAGAATAAAACATTATGAGTTGTCGCACCTAGCGGAGGCTATTCAAACTAGAAGACACAAACCTCAGCTCTTACCAGTCCACTATCCAAGTTATAAAATTTTACTGCACTCTTCCCAATAGATTGGTAGTGGTAATAGAAGACATCTTCCTTTTAAGGTATCTGGAAGGTACGTATTTATCGGGAGGTGATAGTACAGGCCCTTAGTATAGTTGTCTGTCCGTGCCATCCTATATAAACTGCATTGGAGTGATTTTTTAGCATATCTTTCTGTGTGTGATAACCTTTTAGACTTGTTCTCTCAACACCTCTTAGGGCCTGTATTACCACCTGTTGACAATTCCTCCCGATACTTGTCTTCCAGATAGCTTAACTGAAAGATGTCTTACAATACTGCCGCGGAACTTCTATAGGGAGGAACGCAGTAAAATTTTATAAGATGATCCTTAGCTCGTTGAGTGAAGAGGTGTGTTTGTTGTAGTTCGATAGGCCTCTGCTAGGTGCGGCAGCTCAAATTTGTATTTGTACAATTAAATTACATAAGAATATATTGTTTGAAATGCATTAGTTGATTTGTGCAATTCTATTTTATTCATATGTGAGCCTAAAATGGCATTATTGTGTAAGTTAAATCTTCTAGCATCAGTTCTGAAATTCAGGTGCTTTGAAGCTTCGGAGTGCTGCCATCTTGTTTCCACCAAGCTTCCCTAACTGGCAGTTGGTAGTTTATCAGCCACTCTATCCTCCTGCTAGCTTATCTGGGAGTTGTCTTTCCAGACAGATTTTGTCAGGAGATCATAGTACGCAATTCTTGGCCAACTTACAGATAAGTTCTCTATCTGGCAGATAAATATGACATCTATGGTCGTCGTACAGGCCCTTGGTTGACCATATCCACTGAATTCCAATGAATTTTGGAGAACTAATAGGACATGGAAACAAGGCTAAAAAGGAAATCTTATAACCTAGGGAAGTTTAAATATTATTTTAATCTAGATCACGCATTCTGAATGTTAAGTCATGAGTTCAGAATACAAAATATTGCAGAAGAGGAAACATACCCTCTTGTATACACATTCTAACCCGCATAAATCAGCACTAAGTTGTACATACACTATGGCATACAATGTTGACATTACTCACCTGTCCGTGCCCATATAGGATTATCTATTCTGTATTCTTTATAACACATGTTTTCATTTAGTGAAATGCAACACCAATTTTTTAATCAACATTCGTTAAATGGAGGTGTAACATCCTGCTTTTAAGAAATTTCCATTTTTAAGGAATAGAATTGGATGTCCCAGAATTATTACCATTGATTCATTCCATTACATTGAAACATGCTAAAACTGTGACATGATCTTTGCTCATTTTAAACCCTACAGAAATTTTGCTGTCTGAGTTTTCAACAGAATGGATTTAAAGTTCAAACCAGTCCCATCACAGTTGTCTAGCTGATCTTTAGGCAACCCAATGTCAGGGCAATTTTCGTATATTCTTCCACTGCTACAATGCCTGATGACTGCTCTCCTTTCCATATTGCTAGCTTTCGATTATCATATATCTTTTTTTCCAGTTTTGTATCCAGCCTTCACTTGCAGTGAAAGCTAAAAGCTGAAAGCTTGAATTTTAATCATTGGTTCATAAGTGTTGTGCTTTTGTTCCTTGTTCTTGCACTCTCATGAGTGAATATAAAGCTGACCATAGAGTTTAGCATTTAGAATTTGGTCTCCTTGAGGCACAAGATTAATCCTCATCGTAGTCTCTGCTTTCTTCCAGCCACTAATATTGCTTTGTGATATCCTGTATTCACATTTTATATCTGAACTTTAGCCACTTAGACTTAAAATCTCAAACTTTCTTCAAAAGCAAAGTACTTATGTTACTGTTGAAAACATTGATTTCCATTTAAAGAAATGTAGGGTTTAATTCCAATTCTTAATTGGGAGTTGTTTATGAAGAAGTGTTCGTATTAGAGAAAATGTTGTAGAATAATTTTCAATAAGATCAAATAGGTTAATAATATGAACATACGAATTTGTCAGTAATACAACAATAACAACAATTTGTCTAATTTGGTTTCCAGGTCAGATTGAAATGATTTTGAATACCATTTTGTATGAGTCTACTGAATCCAGCATGTATTGAATTTTATTGATTTTTATATTTACAGGGCTTGAAGTGATTCTTTATTCACTGTTGTTGTGTTTATGAGAATAAAGTTAGTAGTTTAGTGTCCACAAAATATTAATTTTTATACCATCTAGTGGCGAATCTATATACCTTAAGACAATGAGAATAGCAGTGAGGAGGATCATTTAAGTGTAGTGAGCGAGAAGAAATATATCCATGAATTTCAAGATGAGACAATAACTTAAAAATAAGATACTTTTACTGATAGTAAAATGCAAAGTATGTGCGTTTAGAATGTCCCATTTGAAGGTCCTTCAATAATAATTCTATAAAATCTCGTGTAATTTCATGGGAAGCTAGTATAATTTAGTAGTAGCAATGATATTGTATTTTTTAAACATAATGAGGTTGAATAAATTCCACCAAAAAGCCGGTGAGTCTGATGGCTCACCTTAGGTGTTAGTGATTTAAAAGATTAGGTGTTCTATGGTTAATGAGTATTTATTGCTGCTGTTAAGAAAGAAAGCCTGTGGACAGTATTGCTAATAATTAATTTACAAACCGGAAAATGTTAACATCTATAATGTTTATCTTTGTGCCTCTTGTAAAATGGAGGGTGGACGTGTTGCCTATGGACTGTCACATTTGAAAGAGCGTTAAGAACAGACAAAAACTGGTTAAACAAGAGATAAACTGCAGATGCATAACGGCTGCTTGGAATCTTTTGCAGACTACGGGGGCTGTCACACTGGATTGATCGAGCAACAGCAACCGACCGACCAATATAACGAACCTATAGAAAGCAGTGCTACCAGTCACATAGCATCGATCGCCAGCGATCAACAATGAGCGAGATGAATCAACTGGTCTGTGAAATCAAACCTCTCCGTTTTTCAATCGACAGTCGATGGCAAATGGTGGCAGCACTCAGAAGCTTCGCACCCACCTGAATTTCAGAATTGATGCTGGAAGATTTAACTTACACAATAATGTCGTTTTAGACTCACATTTAAATGAAATAGAATTGCACGAATCCATTAAGGCACTTAAAACGATATCTTCTTATGTAATTTAATTGTACAAATACAAATATACATTCAGTTATACCACCTAGCGGTGCGTGAACGAACTACAACATACAACAAACCTCTTTGCTAGGCTGAAGCTTGAAGTAAACAGAATAGCCTGAGATAGTAGGCCTAATATTTAACCCTACGTCCCAACACATAGTATGATATTGTGCAGTAGATAAGCAGACGTAGGCCTAATAAGGTAATATACCTCACCTCTAATATACAGTGATGAGTAGACCTAGTAAAATCATACAGGTACATAAACTATAGTATTTCCGTTGATTGATGATGCTCGATGCTGTGTGACAAGGAACTTAAATGTAGTCGAGAGCGCTTGATGGCAGTCGGTTGGTCTTGATCGATCGATGCTCAGTGTGACAGACCGCTACTTCTCTATCGAAAAACCACTTTTCTCGAATTGTACTCGATGTTCTGTAGACCCTTATGATGCGGATTAAATCACGTAAAACAATTATTCAAACTATGTATTTTGTTTTAGTAACTTTTTTCCTATGGAACCTTCTTATTTATTAATGACTGTGCTAAGTCATAAACAGTGTACCGGTATTTATTATGTATATATCAGTATCTATAATGTACCGGTAGTTTCTCTGGTGACTGCTGTTTTATTAGATGAATTTGTATTAGCATTTACTGCAGACCACAAGTATTATCTGTTCTTTAAAATTTCTTATATTGGCCACCCTTCTCTTTATTGTCTCGTACCTCTTAGTGAAGGGAATACACACTTGATTGGTGCTACATGTAGGCCAGCGCTTTGCCTGGGAGATTGGACAAGGTGAAAATTCCTTAACTAATTTCTTCTTACCTTTTACAACCGCATGCAGCATTGTAACAAAACTTTACTGTTTGTACAGCTTGTACAGCGTGTTTGAAGTTAAAGAATTTATTATGTTATCCATTTTGCACTATTTATGTGATCTCGTTTACAGCTCATCGCCCTCATCGGATCGGAAGAAACCGCTCAATACCCCCAGCTTCAGCCGTTCGCCTGAGGCACCATATTCAGAACTAGATAAAAACCCAGGCCCTAGCAATCAGCATCCATCCACAAATGAGTCTGATTTTGAGTTTGTTCCTATGCTTCATTCACCTACTGTCTCACGCATCCTGTCTGGAAGCAATGGTCGTAAACCCGATGCACAGCCTCCACCAGAAATGCCAATTTTTCAGAAAAACAACCCTCCAGAGACGAAACTCCCTCGCATGCCAGAAATGTTTCCTAAGATAGACCCATCAATACAAAAAACTTCTAAGAAAGACATCCCTCCACAGACAGTGCCTGTGTTCAATAACGAGTCCCCTCAGCCCAATCTGTCATCTGCTCAAAGTCCTTCCAATTCTCTTGGCATCAGCAGACCTCAGCCTGCAAACATCCCGTCCAATACTGACTCGATTGTCGACCAGCAGGTCGAGAGCAAACCTGAGCAGCTCCCAGATCCACAACCGCAGCCACCGAAAAATGATGCAGAAGTTCCTGATGTACAGGACACAGTGAACCCTTCACGTAGTTCCATTCGAAACAAGGCTCGACTTGCTTGGGATGTTCATGTGTATCTTATTGCATCACTTTTCACCATTCTCGCTCTCTGTTCGCTGATTAACATTTTTCGTGTGAATATATGTAAACGTCTTCTCTCTCGTGGATACTACATCACATTGCACGGTGTCTTGCTCATTATAGGAATTGTACGTTCAGTATATCTGTTTTATGATGCATACAATGTAAACAGTTCATTCCCAGAACCTGTCTCGCATTTGCTCCTCAATATTGTCTTGCCTCTCTTAACTTCTGCCTTTATCATATTGTTCATATTTCTTTTGTATGCTTCAAAAGTACATATTTTCAGTCTTGGTCTTCAGAGGCCATTCTTGACTGGAGTGTTCATAACGTTGCATATTCTTTTATGCATAACATTAGATCTGTCAACTGGCATAGATCCAGATATGACTTATTTACCTTTGGTTTGCCAGTCAATCTTTATTGTACTATGCATCTGTCTGGGATTTGCTTATCTCTATGCATATAAACATCTATCAAAATCAACAGCTGTTAGAAAACAAGATAACATATTTGGCAGTGGGTTTACGAACATTGCTCGTCCAACTTTGGCTGTTGCAGTCCGAGCCACTTTAGCAACAGCATTGTTGAGCCTTTTAATGGCAGCAGTTCAGTTGTATGGTATTTTTGGTCCATACAGTGTTGCAAGCCTGGGAAGTGATAAGACTTTTGGATGGTTATGGTGGGGGTATCAGTTCTCAGTGCGTGTCATAGAAGTGTCAATGTGTTTTCTCCTGTCTTGGGCTGGAGTTCAGCCACTTCGATCGAGCACTATTGAAGATGAAAAAGAGTCTCAAAATTCAGGATTTGCCTTGTTTCGCTGCGGCCAGTGTAACAACACCCCACAGAGCAGCGAAGCTACTGATGACATTTACCCTGCAGTTTGCGTCACTAATCAAGCTATACATGATTACACGGTTCGAACTGGAAAAAAGGTCTATGACGACTCTTTTCCTCTGAATAATTTGCACAGTGGTGGATTTCCTTTACCAGAATCCACAATTAGCATTTCTACCTCTGAAAGACGCTCATTGCGAAAGACTGGTTACGTACCTTCCAGTGAATCTCCATATCCTATAATTGGGAGTAGTGCTGCTGAGTGTCGCTCCATTATGAAGAAGTCTGGAACTTTTGATATTGAAAGGCCAGATTTCGATATGCCATTCTCCACCACAAATGAAGTTCGTCGTTCGTTAAAGAATTCAAGTATTGGGGGTGGAGGAACATTGATATCACTGAATGGGGATCGTGATTCCAGTGGTGGAGGCAGCAGCGGAACAATGGAAAGAAGACCTATGAAGAAGTCTGGTACTTTAGATCCCGCCCTAGGATTTCCAGATGTGAGGCGATCCATCAAGAAATCCGGCACACTTGCATCTTTGAATTCGGAAAGAAGAACACCTGTAAATCAGCATAGGGGAGGCACTCAGACATTGTGTTCCACTAGAGAGTGTGCTTCTCCATCCATGTTAGTAGCTGAGAATGGCTTTGTGAGGTTCCGAGCGCTTGCAGACCCAGAAGAGCAGGATTTGGAAGATGTGGTTGGAAGATAAAACTGATTTTTAATGCAGCTCTCAAAGCATAACATGACACAAACATCTTACGTCTTACACATAGTCAAACTTACTTGTCAGTTGTGTCATTTTTATTGTCAGTATTATTGTCATGTTTTGTTATGCTTTGAAATTTATAAATAATGTTCCTTTTATGTGTGATTTGTATCTATATCAGTTAGTGTTTACTACCCATACCAAGGTGTAGCTCATCTTCAGGAATTGCCATAAGCTTACTATTACATTGGTCCACATTCTCACTTGGATATTGTTAATGACGTAGTATAGTTTGAGGTGATATATTCTTAATTTGAATTTTTAACATTTATTTTAGCATTGTCTCTTATTTTCTGTTTTCCTTGTTTTCTATTGTCCTTTTTCTAATTATGCAAAACACCCATGCTCGGTTTTCAAGGTCTCGAACATGTGGCCACCATGGCTCCAAGGCAGCATGCCCCAGATATTGTGGCTAAGGCAGCCGGCTCATTTGAAATTTTCTGTCTTGTCACAGTTACAGTAAAATGTACTATTCTCACTGATGTGAAATGTTACTGTTGGCGCCACTTGTTTCCTAACTAGTGATTTTTTTTATATACTGTCCCAGGGAAGAAATAATAAACTGCCTGTTGTTCTAACAATATCAGTATTATTAAAAACATTATTCAGGCTTGTAGGCCATGTGATCTAGTTGACACTGTGGTGCCAAACATTTTTTTCACAACTATGGAGGACATACTCAGTGGTGGCAGAGTCTCAGGCAAAGCGTTCTGGCCAGGTGCTGGCTATTGACGGCCAGTGTTCATAATGTAATTGAGAAGTATAATTCTCATAGTTTATTAGTTTTTAATTCTTACAGAACAAACAATGAAAATACAGTGAACTCCCAATTATTTGTGTTAATAAAAGGGGGGGGATTGCACTGATTATTGTAAAACAGACCACACTACAAAAACACAGAAAACTGTTATGTAATGTTTGTTTATGGAATTATGTACCTCACTGCTAGGTGTAGTATTATTGAAAAATGACCAAATTTTATGTAGTGGTGATCTTTAGAATTGATAGAATTCTTGTATAAATTCAGTTTATCCCTGAAATGATTCTAAATATAAGTCAGATTGTGATAAGTGAACACAGATATAACCTAAAATGGTGTAATGTACTTACTGGTTACTTGGTTGCCCAAGATAATAGCTGCTGGGGATGGAAGGGAAGAAATTCATGTGATCAAGAAGCAGGATTTTCCTTCGTAGAAAATTGCAAAAAGTAAGAAAAATTCTTACAGTTATGAACAGCAAGAGGGGAACCTAACATTTTTTGCATCCAGAAATAGGCAAGAAAGTATGTCAAAATTGGAACAATATTACAAAGCGTAAGCAGGAAACTCAACCTTATAAATTCTGTAAGTGTAAAGCTGTTGATTGCAATGAGTGTGCTGAAAGACAAGGCAGTCTGCGAACTGAGCAGCAGCATGGAGCATTCCAAGCAATGAAGATAGCAGAGATGTTTTTGAGAAAAATTTAACCTTTCTTACACAGCCCAATGAATTCTTCTCATTGCCAGGATGTCATTATAAACAAAGTCCTGCTGAGCACGATATCTTTTTCCATAGTTTGCTAGAAGCTGGGTTCACAAGAGTCGATGTTCAAGTCTTAGGTGAGCAAACAAACACAAAAACTGAGTGAAAAAATAAAAGATGCACAGAGAATCTATGAACCAGATAATCATGGGAGTTCACTGTAGATGCTAATTTATTTCCATTATTTAGCAGCACACCTGTAATCCTTTCTTAGCTAATGATGAATGTCCTCCATTCTACAGTTTCCACAATCTACAGTTTCAGTTAGTTGTTTTTGTGTAGTATGCAAGTTCCTCACCCATCTCCCTCAAATGTTTCTCGTCTGTGTCGATGCATGGCTGATGTTTTGTGAGCTGACAAACAGTAAATTAAGAATACTGCAGTAACTGATTGAAGTAAATGATTGGTAACTGTGAAATGACATTCTCATGTTATACCTAAAAATGAGGATTGTCAGTAGGTAGTGTTCAGTAGTAAGGTACTGTTGTGTAAAAGTTGCCCTTGGATAGCAAAGTTATGAAATAGTTGAATCTGACAAGCAGATAATTGCCTTACCCACCAACCAGATTCAGATTTGATATGTGCCTTTCTTTTAGTGAAAGTTAGGAAATATATTAGGATTAGGTTAGGTTCGTACAAAGGGCTTAAATGGTTGTGTTCTATAGATATGACTGTGTTTAGCAGTGTGTGGAAATGGTTCTGTTAGTACCAACAGCATTCTTTCGATTGAAAATTCAGAAATGAAGGAAGAGAAAATACTGTACTTTGTACTAATAAAAACAATGAAATGGTATAAAAAAATAAATAAAATAAAATAAACAATGAATTAAAATTCAGTATAATTTAAAGCTAAGTTGATGTAATTTTAAAATAAATGAAATAAATAAATGGACATTTTCAGTTAATATATTTATGCATCTTGCTCACTCTCCAGTTTTCGTTTGCTACTCATTCATGTGTTAACATTGAAAATGAATGTTTATAGCAAGATTTTATAAAAAAAGGAACATACCAGATACTCTTATTTAATCATATACTCATCAGTTATCACACATTGTTTCTCCTTTTATCAGGGTTAGTATGACAAAGTTATAGTCACAATGGATCACATCCTTGTCAAATGTGACTTTGCAGGTCTTAAAACAAGACTGAAACAAATCCATCTGCATCATCGGCAAAACTTTGAGAATTTTTGTCAGTACAGAGATTAGATGTGATATTTATTCATTTATTATAATCGGATATTAAAACAGGCTTGGTTAGAAAACAAAATTGTCACAACCTAAGATATTTCTGTCTGGTATGGGAAATGATTATCATTGACAGGAACATATCTGTTTAAATGTTCATACACAAATATTAAATGAATGCATAGAGTGAAGATGTTGCAAAATTTCTGTATTCCTGAAATGTTATTTTATTTATTTTTTATTTTTTAAATTCTGAAGGATCTAAAAAATATGAATTTTATTCTAATAATCAAATGAGATTTGAAACCATAAGTGAAATGGGATGAAAGGATTCACTACTACTATAGGTATTAGACACTAAACTATGGCTCTTCAAATTAAAGTGTTTAAAGGTGCTATGTGGGCTCTGCAGCTCCTTTTAATTAACATGTACTGTTTTAATTAAGTCTAGGATTATACTGAGATAACAATGAGATGAATAAAAGTTGAGGTTGATTAGGTATTTTCTCAGCCTAACAGGAGTTGCATTGGTATATTCTTAAGAAGTGACATACACCTTGCTGCAATTCCTAGCAACTATAATACAAATCACACTAGAGGTTGTTTCAGAAATCAATTTTATCTTACTCTTGACGCAAGCTACCAGCCAGTGTTATTGTACTATTGTAATATATTGTTCCCTCCCCTACTTCCTTCTTATGTATGTTATTTTTCCCCTCATAATATGGTCAAGACAGTTATGAACTGTAAACTTAAGAAACATCATTGTTCCATAGATGTATAATTTGGAGTTGACAGAGACATGCACAAGTTGTCCATAGCACAGAAGGTCAAATTCTTGCGCGCGCGCGCACACACACACACACACACACACAAACAAACACACTTATTTTATCCTTGACTCCATTTCTTTCAGTGTATAAGATAAGGAATATTGTATATAACACATACCAGACTTAAATTAAAATGTTGAAGGTACTTACTCTGTGCGGTCTGTCTTATCATATCTCAAGTGTTAAGTGTATAATCAAGTATGTGCTATGGACTCTCACACAGTGACCTACTCAGTATTACAATGTTCAGTATTTAATTTGAATGTTTTGAAAAAAGTAACTACTACCATATTACTCATACATTCCAGTGTTAATATTAATGATACTAGTATTAAGATGTGCTGTGTTCAAGGAAGGTGCTATTTGTTGCCAGAATCTGTTGTTGTACTCCAATAACTAAAGTGACAATTGAGACTGCCCTTGCTGCATGGATTGTAGCCCCATGCTGTATTTGCCTCCCTCTACCAGCTCCATTCTTACAGAGCAAAATTGCATTTGTGGCAAAAGGAACACCGCTAAAATAGCAGGATCTGAAATGGAAGTTCCATGGCCTCTTTGCACAATTTATACTTACACCATAATGAATAGAGGAGAAAGTGTGATGACTGAGGTAGTTCACTGGTTCCGCTGCTAGGTAGCAGTTACTCTGTTTGAGATTCGTGGGAGCAAGATTACTATGGGCGGTATAGGAAAAATTGCAAAAGCTCTTAAACAAAATAATACATTAATCTACTTCAAAATTACTCACCTTATCTAAAATGAATTGTTAGATACTTTTCACCATTTTCGGGCTGCTTTACACGTCTTGGAAGATCTCATCTCCATAAATAAATAAAATAAATAATAAATAACTAAACTGTTATGCAGGGCCAGAGATGTGCTGTGGCCGTGTGTAACAGTAATTTCTCAGATTGCAGGAAGCTTGACCGTAATATTTCGTTCCACTTCTTTCCAAAAATCAAAGATGTTCACAAGCAATGCACAATTATATAATATAGGTATAAACCAGCTAAGGGATGAATTATTGAGCTAATATTATGTTGCCTAGAAAGGGTAGAGAGTATGTTAGTGTAATTTGATGAAAAATTGTTAATGGATGTATATTTGTTTAGAAATAACACCATATAACTAGGGTGGACAACAGCTAAGGGATATTTTTATAAATTAATATCAATATTACATTGTGTAGAATATTATAGAGTATTAATTTGTATTAATATTGTTTTAATAGTAATGTTATTTATATTAATATTAATTTTCTCCTGGCTATATGGGGTAAGATATCTAGGTGAAACACGGTCAAAAGTGTAGATCTGTATACAAATTATGTGACAGAGATACTATAAAAACTGGGGAATGGTTTGTGAATTGCAGGGCAGAGAACATTTCATAACCAGCACTACAAAAAGAGGATGCAGGATCTTTAAAATTGGTGTCTCAATATTCCATAAGGACACTCATACATAACAATTGTTTTGCAATGCATTCTACATATATCACACCATATTTCAAAGCATTTACCCTGATTTTTTCATAAGAAAATAAAATCATCTTGCCTTAACTACAGCCCGCTATTTGCTCTTAAACCCTCGGCAATTCGCCGCCCGCTGTAACTGATATACGGTACGTTTTATGTTGTTAAATTATGTTATGAAAAAAACCGTAACAAGATATTAAACTAATAAGGCATTTACTATGATTATTAGACATAAAAATTACTAATATAATTTAAAAGAAAATATAATAAATAATCCAAAAAACGTCTAAATAAAAGTAGTGCAGATTTACAAAGTTAGGAAAAAGCTTGATTCATTCCTTTTCCCCAGCGGGTCAATCTTGCAGTATGAGTACAAGTAGTCAGTTAATATAGTATTATTATTGAGCCCACTAATAATTTATTTAAAGATTTTTACGTTATTGCTGGTATTTTATGGAAAAGATGCCTGCTAATACCTCAGTACCATTCTGATAGCTTTAGCGCCTGGAGTAATTACCACTCTATTACTCATAAACCATTATAGATATAAAGGTGGTACTCGATTTATAATAAGATTCAAATATTTCACTAAAACTCACTCGCTTGAATCATTTTCTGGATACGAAAATAAAAAAAAATGTCGCATAGTCAAATTTGCTTCACCCTCAACATTTCACGATCGTCCCATATCATTCAGACAGCTGTAGCGCCCGGAGTAATTACCTCTCAATTACTCGTAAACCATTCAAGATATAGAGGTGGTATTTTGTTTATAATAAAATTCAAATATTTCACTAAAACTTTCTCGCTTGAAGATTTTACGGGACACAAAATTGAAAAAAATTGTCGCATAGTCAAATTTTGCTTCACCCTCCATGAATTTTCTGTAATTGGTGATGTTTATAAAATGAAATAAAAACATTTATATCCGCTTTCTTAAGGCTCTGTTTTAACCACCAGGAGGACTATTGTGTGTAGATTATTTCTGCACAAATTTCACAGAAATAGGACCAAGGGTTAATTAAACATTGCGAGTTTAATCATAAGATGCCAAACTATCATGGTGCCGCATTCAGAAGCTGAATCGCAAACGAAGGTGCTGCCAGTGTTTCAGTGGCCCGCCGCGCTCCCTATACCTACCATTGTCTGAGCGGCCGAGTCATCACACTTTCTCCCTCTATTCATTATGCTTACACTATGCATATCAAAGTACGCCATGGCGCAGTTAGTTGAGGCACTGTGCTTCAAACTGGAAGGTCGTGGGTGAGGTCATTGGATTTTACAATAGGCCTAATCCTTCTGGTGACACTTCAACACTGGGTTTGACTCAGCCTCCAACAGAAATGAGTACCAGGAGCAATCCTGGGGTTAAAGGCAGCTGGTGCATAAGGCTGAAAACCTTACCATCTTCATGTGCTAATTGTTAAGAAATCTCAGTGCTTCAACCTCCTGGAACCCTAAGGGCCTTCATGGCCTGAATAGGGACCACTTTACTTAATTTTTTATGCATAACATGTCAGTGTTGTGGTGAGCACCATGCCCTAGCTAGGATGGAATAGAACTGTGTGTTTATGTATTGCAGTGCCTTTCTGTTACAGTTAGCCCTGTATTAGGACAGCCAGATAAACTCTGGTTAAATTTAACTGGCATATTGCACATTTATTTGGAAATCAGATCAGAACATCTACTGTGACTTCTCCTTAAATGCAGTGTGGAAAAATAACCTTTGCATTCACAATGTGGTGAATTGAGTAGCAGTTACAGTAGAGTCTCAATAAATCAAAGTGAACAGGACTGTGCCTCGAACTAATGAAAAACAAGGATTTACTAAATTAAACAAACAAGCCTTGTGCACACAAGAAATGTAGTTATGTTAAGCATTACAGCATAGTAATTTATTAAACAAAACACACATATTAGCATAAACTAAAAATAAAATAAAGTAAAGTACTAAAGTTAAACACTTCAGGTCTGTTTCAGTCCTGATGGAAACAAATATACACCATTACATTTTTAAAAATTGCCTAGTGTCTTCTGTTTTAACAAACTTCACCGTTTCTTAATAGCAATGTCACGCCACCTCTAAACAGGTTGTTCGTGTCCTTGGGCTATTGTCCATATAACACATAACTGCCTCTAGTCTCACCCTCGTCAAATCTTCTAATGCCTCCAACTTTACTTTCAAGGAAACAAATTTCTTTGTTCTTTTGCACTTTTGTCAGTATGGTACTCATAGTGAATGAAACAAAACAGCATACACAAACCATATGGTCACTGACCCAACTGTTTTGTTTTTGGAACTTGTTGCTATGTGGGTGTGAAGGAGGGAGCGGTAGAGAGGGGTAGAATTGGTGTGGGATTGGGGAATTCCAAAACTGCAGTCCAAGTCAGTATAAAGCGCATGCGTGCTGGAAACTGACGATTTCTTGTTTTTGTTACTTGAAATTTGTCAACTCAGATTTATGAGAATATCAAGCTATTGAGACTTGATTTACCGACACACACTACTGTACTCAATAACTAGCAGATGAAACCTACCTGGTACAAACAGAAGGCACTGTCATGGTAGCTCCATGGTAATATAAATTTCAGCATTGACATTGGAAAGTTTAACTCATATAATACAGTTTTCGACTTGTATTTTTATTTTATTTTTATTATTATTATTATTATTATTATTATTTTTTTTTTTTTATTTCTTTTTTTTTTAGAAGAGCAGGAATTTATTGGAAATGTGTTGTAATGTGAATTTGGTGTTCAAAAAGTATATGTTACTGTGAACATGTTTACAGTGGTAGAATGCCACCCACACTAGGAACAAAGTAATGAAACGAACCTCGTGACCTCTTGAGGGTAGTAATTGTTAGTTATTTCCAATTTTATGAAATGATGTTGATGTCTTCCCAGATAGCAATCACATAGTTAACATCTCATGGTGGTACAATCTTTCAGATTGCGAAATTCGAAGATAACATATCTGGATGTTTTATCTATTGATCCTAGTACATATTCTTAGTTTCTGTTTCATAAAACTACCTCCCACTGCTGTAAAAATAAGTATTAAATAGGCCATGAAACCCATTGCGATCAAAAGGTAGTTTGAACTTTACTCTGTTCTGTGAACACACTTCACTACACAGAGAGTAAATTTACCTTAATTTTCTCCCAGCTCTGTTATATGGGAAAACTTGATGTGTGCAGCATTGTACTGTGATAATTGTTTTTGTTAGGATGCATCTCATACTTAGAAGTGTACAACATAAGATTTGAAAAGCGAACATATAGTTGACTTCCTTGGAAGATTTTTTTCCTACACCTTGTAGAGTTAGAGCACTTCTCTCATTTCAATTGTATGAATGTTCTGCATTATTGTACATACAAACTTTGATTGTATATCATAAGCATGTCTGTTCTGTACAACAAAACATTCCCTCCTTTTGTAACAAGGTACGGTATATGTCTACTGAAGGAAAATTGCATCAGGAACTAATATTTTTCATGTGTTGCCCTAACACTTCACTTATGTGATCTCACATTGAACATTTTATATTATTTTCATGTCCGATTTTCCCCCTCGCATGTAGATAACGAGTTCACTTAGTCCTTCATCTTATAAAATAGCTTCTACAAATGTATACTTATTGGATAACGTACTTTGTACGTATTTCTCGATTCAATTAATGATGCTAATCTCTTCAGTAATTCCTAACCTCTTATATTACTATTTTACATCTTTGTATATATATTGTAGTATGGAAAATTTGTTTAATGCACTGTTGGAATAAAATTTTCGTGAGTTGGCAGCTTTAAATTTCCACAGTTGTAGTTCTGATAGTAATATAAGAGTCTGACGTAGGCAGTATTGTTATTCTTCCTCATATTAAGAATCCTATGATATATAGTGGAGTAGGGAAGTGTAGTAATGTATCTTTGCTGTGCACTGGATATTGCATATTTATTGTTCCTGTTTGCAGTTTCTTTCTGTAGAGAGATATACATGATATGTCCACTCTCAAATTGTTGTGGGATACGCATTCTCAATATTACTGTGTGTTGATGCTGCCACAAGCTCCTTATTTTTGTTTTGTTTTGTTTTTTTCTCCATATGGCATGAGGACTGTGTGTCTCTTTCCTGCACAATGAAACAGGTTATAGAAGTCTGGGTCAGTGTGATTTGATGGTGACGGTCAAACTAGGTGCCAGATAAGTTAAAATGTAAATCATGTTTATAGAAACTTTCATTTTTTTTTCAACCTAGAAAAAGTAATTATAATGAAACAGATAAAAGGTTTGTTTCTGCAGCGAGTTTGAAACAGTTTGTAACGTGCAGGAAACTGCTTTGTGATCGTGCTCAACACTCAACAAGCTGTATTTACTGCTTATGCTCCTCTGTGGAAAGTACCAAACTATTCATAACATTTCTCCTGCAAGAATATGTTGCCTTCATGAAAATTTCTCAGAAGCAAGTTTCCTTATAGCTTGATATTATTTTTTCATAATAATGACCATTTTTGGCATCCACATTCCCTCAACCAAGCCCAGTAAGCGATGAAAATTGATTTGTGGAATAACAAAAGGTAGTTTCAAATGAATAAAAAGAATACATCAATAGGCCTGATTTAGATCAAAGCGCAATAATTGTAGATAGGAGAGGGTGTTTTGGGTTATAATGTAATAATAATATTAATAATAATAATTATTATTATTTTTTCAGCTGTTTAGCTGGTGCTAGGAGTAGATGCGGGCCATAGCCAAAACATCCTCACCCTTCTACAAATTTGCACACAATACGTGTAGTATTCAGAATGACTGCATTTTTGCATTGTTCTAAACAGATTCAGATCCTATGATACCTATGGTTGAAATTACTACTGGCAGGATTTGAGCTTCGTTTAGCTTCCATATACGTTCAATTTCACACTTCAGTTCCTCATATTTCTGTGTCTTCTCAGTGATTGTGCTGTGGCTGTTGGGGATGGCTATGTCAATCAGATATGCTATCTTCTTCTTCTTATCTAGCAGTGTTATATCTGGTCTATTGCAGTGTACAGTTTTATCAGTAACAATCGTGCGATCATAGTACAGTTTGAAATCTGCCGATTCCAGTACTGTTTCTGGGTTATATTTGTAGTAGGGTAGCTTTTCTGTTAATAAACCTCTCTGGCTGGCCAATTCTTGATGGAGTATGTTGGCTACTTGATTATGGCGGTGGAGATAGTCAGTCTGAGACAGTGTCCTGCATGCTCCTGTTATGTGCTGGATGGTCTCTGCTTTCTCTTTGCATCTCCTACATTTATCGTCTGTTATTTGCGCATTCTTTGTAATGAATTTCTGGTAGTTTCTGGTGTTGATGACTTGGTCCTGTATGGCAATTAGAAATGATTCTGTCTCCGGGTATAGACTACCGCTTTTCAACCAAGCGTTCGATGCATCTTTGTTGACATTATTGCGGTTGGGGTGTCTACCGTGTAGAGTCATGCTTTTCCATTGCTCGACTTTCTCTTCAGTTGTTTGAATCCTTTCCTCGTCCTGGTGTATGGTTTTGAGGTTAAGAGGCATAAAAAATTTGTCAGCCAGTAATGAAGGATTGTTTCTGACTTTCTTTGTTGAAAGTATGCCCTCAGGGTACTTATCTGGTTGCTGTGCAAATTATTGATGTCACAGATTCCTCTCCCTCCCTCTGACCGGGGTAATGTAAGGCATACTGTGTTGCTACAAGGGTTGTTGTTGTGGTGGTGGTGGTGTTCCAAAAGTACAGAACCCTATTTCACCAGCTGGCATATTAGGGTTATACGTATACAGAGTATACGTAGTATTTCATTCTCGAGAATCATACTGACTTTCTGTTTCCAAGTTCACGGCTTTGATCCAGACCAGTTGGATGGCATTTATGAGTAGATTTCCAGGCATGTTAAAGAACATCTATGGGAGAAAATTCCAGCACATGCGCCATACTTACAGGCCTAATAAGCATCAAACATTTCATGAGAATCTGCTCTATTTAATACATTGGCATAGGCTAAGTTTATTGTTGGTCCATTAAGGACTAGCATGAAAGAACTCGTTTAGAACTACACATGTATGGTTCTGAAGAGTTTGTGATTTTTTTCTGACACATCTAGTTGGTTTAAAAGTTTTATTGGTACAGTTTGAAATCCTTTAGAAACACAAAATTATGAATGCAAAATTGTTTGTGTTTTGCTGAATCAATATTCAGCCAATTAGCCGTGTGCGTTTGTGTGACTTGGAAACTACTACAGAAACAAACCTTTATGAAAATTTGAGCAGTTCGAAGTAAATGCACAATATATTAGAAACTGCAGGGTTTAGTAGGCCATTAATAATTATTAGTCTGTCATTATCAATATAAGTACAGTTGACTCCCTCTAGTCCAGCCTCGGATGATCCGGCCGACTTCTTGGAATGAGTCATCTGCGCGCAGAAGGGTTTCTCACGGCAGTAATCGACTAGAGTAAACATTCTATTACTGAATGACATTCTTCTTATGGTGAGGAATGTGATGTAATATAAATGGATTATTGGGTAGCACTGTTTATTGATCCTTTTGTGAAGCCGTTGTCAAATGTTACTTAATCTTGCATGGAGCCTTCGTCTTGAATAAACATGCCTGCTTAGTTTTCATTCTTAAGTGTAAACAAATCGCTTGAGGATTGCGTTCATTTCAGACGTGAATTTTACTCTTGTGCTGTTAGTATCTTTTACCGTGAGTTTAATTTTTAAATTTACCTATGTCGAGCAACAGGTTGCTGTATCAGCTATCGATGTAATGTTCATGAAGGAGTGGCGTGATTATGCTTTTAAAAAAGCAGAAGAAAATAACAGATTTCTTTTAATTTTGAAATTGTAATTGTAGTGCTGTATTTTAATTTTTGGGTAAGTACGCTTTAAAAAAATCGACAAAACCATCTTAAAAGTTGATTTTTGCTTTAATAGGTTATACTTTACACGTTTAAAAGACCGCCGGATGGTCCGGCCATTTTTTAATCCGGTCGAGGGTCCGGTCCCGGGGTGGCCGGATTAGAGGGAGTCTACTGTATACAAGAATTAAGTTGTTTTGCCTTGGAACTAGGTAAGTTAGTGTTGTGGTGTATTTGGTACAACAGGAGAAGTAGCATTCACTTATATGGAGAATCAGTGACAACACTACTTCAAATTAAGTAGTGGCTACCTGAATAACAGTTTACATGCCACATGTTCCTAACACTTGGAATAATTGTTAACCTTATTATCTGTGCATATTAACTCAATTCCAAGAAGATTCCATAAACCACATTGGATCAAAATTTCAGAATATAAGGAGAAATATTTTGTTAATGTAGGGCCTAATCATTCAAGAAATAGTAGTAGTAATAACAAAAATAATAATGATAATAACATGAAACCACTTAATTTGCCATCTCTTCATGTATGAGATCTACACCGGCCTAAAGCATGGACACTTAACTTCCTAGTAGATAATCAATATTGGGAACTCATCTCATGTGTGATATAAAGCAATGGAATATTTTTTCCCTACTTTGTCTAGCTTGAGTGATATATTCTTTATTCACTTTAAACCGAAGGCCTAAATATAATGCATCCTACTACGTAATGTATTCGAAACATATGACTTGTAGATATATTTGTGTAGCTCTGGGCAAGTCCATGTATTCCTAATGAAGTCTGCACATAATGTAGAAGAGGGTGGGACCAAGCATAGGGCTATTCATCTTTCACTCACCCCTTGTCTATGTTGAAAGTATGTCTATGCTCCATTGAGGAAACAGAAGTCTAGTGTAATGTTGATGTGGAAATGTCACCTGTTTTCCTGCCAGATTTCGAAATAAGCAGAGCATTGTCCATTTATTAACCCTTAACTCGCTATGTGATGAGGTGCAGTCTGTTGCTCCTTGCTGTTGCTGTTGGCAAAAATGTCAAACATAGCTGCTGCTGGCTCCACCTGCCACTTGTTCAGGTCTATCTCGCGAAAGGGTGTTAAATCTGTTTCAGCTCTTGACACACAGAAAAATCTCTCTTCCTGTCCCATTTAGCAGCCATTGCTTGTGGTTTATTGATAACATTGATACGTTCTTGCAAACACATTGTTTTTACTGTAATGAAGTTAATTTATGTATTTCACTAGGCCTGGTCTAGGAATACTGTAACAGATGACGACACAAATCCAGGACAGTGAGAATGCAGCTGACCTTGAAACATTGTTAGGTTTGTGATTTTAGGAGGGTAGGGGCAACAGAACAGCATTCGGCTTGAATACTCCTTATAGAGCGAGTTCAAAAATTCTTGTGTGGTTTGTGAGACCACACCTCGTGAGTTAAGGGTTCAGTGCCATCGTGCACTATTATTTCTCGAGTTCTCTTCGACATTTTACAACAGAACACTGTTCACTGCCTTCATCTCGTTTTGTGGATGATTATTGCACTCATCCATAGATATAAAAGTTTTCATTGCATTGCAGGATTTAATACTCAAGCCCAACATATGCATAATTCTTCTGTTGCTGCTAATCCTTCCTTTGAAATTCAGTTCTCTTTCCATTTGTTCGTGCAACTATCTCAGTTTTACCCACTTCTTTCCAGTAATATTTGTGAATAATTCTTCTAATGGTAGTTTCATGAAACTTGTCAGTATCTGTGAAGGGTTTGTCCGCATTCCATTTTTTGGTGCAAGAATTTAAAGAAATCCCCTCCTCCATGGTCTATTTTTCTATGTTAATTACCCAGAGTAGTACAGCTATTACATATTGCTTCACAAATTTTCTTGTGCATTTGTTTTAAGTTTCCTGGCCTGATTTCTTCGACATGACAGGTGTAGAATTTAATATATAATAACATATTATGTTACTTAAATTGGAAACTTCAACCATGAGAACAGATACGTACTAACTGCCTAATCTTTTTGACTAGCATGACTACATACGAAAGGAAAACCCATCAGGATATAAACACAAGTTCATTTAACAAAGATAGTAATACACAAGGAAAGCTCTTAATGGGCTTTCACAGCGAAGTACTACACAGCATGCAAGTCTTGCTACTGAGTGCAGGCTGCATATCGAGCAGCTTAGCTCACAGTTTTGCACTCATACAGAAGTTAAGAAATAGCATAGTTGTTACAAGCCTGTTTTTAAGGTGAAATAAAACAACTGTTTTCAGTGTTAACTTCTATTTCGGTGAACTTTCCACGAACTAAGTTATTTTATAGACTATGGTGTATTAGATTTGACATTGAAAAAGTGTGCTCCTTTATTTAGGAATACATTAATACTCAATACACCGGTAAGAGATACAGCCAAAACTATTGTAAACACTAGTTGGCAATGAAAATTAATGTTAGTTTCAGTGTTGAAAGATAAAACATTAATTACGATATGTCTTATGTAGAGACTTTATTTAACTTTTGGATCATTATAATCACTTTGTCCTTGTGGCAAGTCCTTGAGGGGAGTTTTTAAGATAACCGTTCCCAAACAGAATTGTCAACCACGTTCCATGAAATATGGGATCTGCTCAATACCCTAAACCAGTGTAGTCCAACTAGTGGCCCATGGACCAGATTCAGCCCACATTCATTAATTAATCGGCCCTCAAACTAGTAACTTTTGCATTTCTTTGTAATTGACAGGCACTCTCTTTTCAACATTGTTCACTGTCATGTAGCATTGATCGTGGCCATACCTTCTATATCTTTGTTTTTCCCTGCCATCACATGATAACATCTTACTGTCACAAGCAAGGCTTATGAATGCTTGACAGATTCAGAAGGAATTTACTTCACGGATTTGTGATGTTGATGAACTTCAATCTAAATTTTTTTCTCTTTAAGAATCCTAAGAAGGCATCTCCGATTGATGATCCAGATATGTAAATGGAACTGTGACCTACATCTAGTGGCAACTTCTTATACCAATGAGAAATTGCCAGCCCATCGATTTTCGGAGACTAGTTAACAAGGAGCAGTATTTAAATTTGCGAAAGTGTGATCTGAAAATACAATCCATGTTTGGTAGTACCTATATGTGTGTGCATTTTTTACCATGAAGTTATTAAAAACTATGCAGAGGAGCAAGTTGTCACAAGATTTACTGAAATCATGGCTGCAGCTTGCAATTATTCAAATGGAAGTAGATATTGAATCTTAGTAAACCAACTCGTAGATCAATTTTCTCATTAAGTGTATGTGATTGTTATCTTTGTATTATTTGAGTTTGTAAAATAGACCTCTAAGACAATTTAGTTTCATGTGTCATATTTCTTCCCATTTTCTAATAATTATAATAATTTAATTTTTAATACCAATAAATTATTCTTGCCCGCATATTAATTTTAAAAATGTCATCTGTCCCTTCACGCGAAACAGTTGGACCACACTGCTGCAAACCAGAGTACTCATAGAGACAGTATAAAGGAGAACACACTACTATGAGAATTGAAAATAAGTTGCAAACACTAACAGTTATGGTTTTAAATCTTATTTTTCTACACATTTCTCAATATTTGTCCTGGAGAAGTTGTATTTTTTGCTTATTTACACATTTCGTGAAATCCAAACTTTTGTGATACTTTATGGATATAATTTGCTTAATATTGATATTTTATTGATATTTTAACTATATTTAAATATGAATATAGCTAAGGAAGGCTGTTTTGTAAATTTTAATGTTTATTGCTGCTACAAAAAATACAGTCCCTATTAATTATGTGACCTGCAGTTCAGTGTTTATGTTCTTCAACAGCTTCAGTTACTGTAGGGAAGTCGTAAGGTGTCATTCTTATGCAGTATTTCTACCCAGTATATCTAATTTAGAGGCTGAGTCGACTCCAGACCCCAAGTGTCATGAGAAGGATTAGGTCATTTGAAGAAAACTCAATCTCAAGAACTAAAACCAGTAATAATATAGTCTATCTATAGGAGATTAATTTTCTGCAATTCTATTCCACGTCTCTTCCCGTTTATTGTGATATCGTAAACACATGAAACTGTTCCACAGTTTACACGAACAGTTTGTTAAATTATTAGCTTCTGGTGGTTCATGTCATCTTCGTAATTTCAACAGAACATGTGCTGAATTGATTTTAGAACAGGCAAAAAGGACGAGTGCACATGCATTGTCCCAAGCAGCACAACATATAAGTCTAGATCTATCAGAACAAATGTGCGTGGCATTCTATGAACTGCACTATTGCCACACTATTTTTGTGTAAAGTCATCAACTAGATTATTGGAGTTTTAAAATGAATAGCATGCAGCCTGTATTCCAGTTGCAAGTAGCATATAGAATGCTATTTTGTTGTGAATGCCCCCTTATAGAGAGGAGAAATTCTATGCCCTTGTGTATAAAATTGAATTTTGCAGAAGATCGGTTGAAGGTTATGGTTAGAGTTAGATGAAGGTATCTAGACACTTGTAATGATGTGCAAAGAGACTATCATCCTAATGACACTGCTAATCTCATATTAGTAGTTGGCACCTAAAATGAGAAGACTGTATTAACTTGTTTATTAATTACTCTAAAATCTGAATATTGTACTGGTATTGCAACTAGATTTATTGTAAGAAACGAATAAAATTGATTTCAATGTTATCTGTGTATGAATTATATATTAATTATTAATAAAGTTAGTGTTGCAAATCCATAAATATAAGAGATTCAGGAACATTTAGCTTCTTAAGATGTCTAATTGAATTTCACCTCTTCATCCTATCTTTTATGATATGTTTCTGGTGCCTGTCGCTTGTGCTGGATGTCGAGTGGATAGCGTGCAATATTGTAGGGAATTCAGTTCTGGATTTAAGTTCTTTGAAGTTGGTGAAGTCTAGGACAGTAGAGGAGGACTGAATTCACACTGGCCCAGATTAATGTTTTACCTTTGTGATATAGCATCTCATTGTAAGAATTTTAAAAGACTGGTCATGCCATTTTGTTGCAAAATTGGCTACAATTTTTTTCTTTTTTAAATATATTTTTTACATTTTGTATTTTATGTAGGCTACTTTTTTAATTTTGTTTGTCAACCCAATGCAAATAAAAATGGTGTGTGTGCTGTTATATCATGTTAAACTCTGATTGATTACACGACACTTGTGTTGGATATTACCACTGACTGTGCTCTTATTGAATATTTTCCAGAATGTTCGTAACAGTCATGGTTTTTTGGAAAGTTTTTCATGCCAAAAATTTATTCTCATTTGCAGTGTTCTTAACTATTATTCTTACAGTCAGAGTTACACATGACATTTATGTATCTTTTTTCAGCTCAAATACATTTTATAATCTGCAATGATTACAGTAGTGGATAAAGTATTTTGTGAGGAATGGTTGGTTTACTAATACCGGTAACAATATGAATCTCAGTGGCTTTATAAAGTTTAAGATGTACTTTTTACTGATTCAGAAGACAAACCGTGCCAAACCCTTACTTATAATTTTTACTTTTCTCTGTACAAGAAAGTAACATTGCTCAAAGTATCACTGATTAGATCACTTTTCTCAGGTACAGAATTTGTATTGGAGGAGTTACCGGCAGCAAAATCTTGCATTTCTCATTGGAAATGCAGTGTGTAAAACTGAAATCATTGCATTTTTCTTTCTTGTTGGGATGCCAGTGTATAGTTAAATATTGGCCTAATGCATTGGAAAGCTGAATTAGTTGCGTAATTGAGGCCTGCCAACTCAAGAATGAAACAAGCCATAAAATTAATGAATTTTTGAATGTACAGATATTTTATGTAAGTAAATGCTGTATTCAATAGTGTTAACAACTAAGTACACAATATTCATATTTTTGTGTTGTAATTCTTCTTTGAATTTCCTAGAATCCTATAAAAAACACATATTATCAGGGTTTCTCAACCTGTTATCCTCAAGTGAAGTTATTTAACAGAAGTAAACAAATCCATAAAGAAAAATGAATTTGACACATTCTGTACTTCATTAAAAATTATAAAAATAATTTGAAAATTAATAATTAAAAATTACCAATAGAAATATGCTTAATCCTTGAAGGGAGATAGGTTGAGAAATGTTGGTTTGAAGAATCGTTGATGGTATGCATTGAAATCAACTTCGTTGAGCAGAAGTTTGCCGATCCCAGATTAGGGCATTGTAGTATGTTAACATTGTTAATCTCCATGTCTGTCGTTTCAAGATGCTCTTTATTGACTACTAATAAATTTACTCAAGTTGTAGACATATTTCGAAGATACTAAATAAATATTACACTAATTGGGCTCAGCGAGGGAAAATCATATTAATTTCAAGGTGGTTGTATGAAGCGATCATTGTTGGAAGATGTTTAAATATATTTTGTTTTGCCTTAGGTTTTATATTTTTGTTGTTGCCTTGTTTTTAATTAACGGGACAGATCAAGTTCTTTAGAAAGAAAAATAAATTAAGTGTGAGGTGATATCACTGAATGAGCATGCATGCAGCAAATAAATTTCACGGTATTATTGATGAATAAACAAGCGTTTTAAAGAAAATTTATTGAACAAAAGAGAGTGGTTCATATCTTGAATTTTATTTGGTTGGATTGATGATGTAGCTAATCTGAAAAATTAGGGAGACCTGAGACATGTCAGATATAGCCTATATAATTCCTGCCGAACTAAAATTAAGACAAAACGATGTGAAAAAAAGCCATTAGAATTTTTCCCTATAATGTTTATTGACATGAAGATACGAAAAGCTAATATGGGGCGTGAATTCAATCAATAGAAATACAGTGGAAACATACTTTGTTAAAAG
Organism: Ectobius pallidus; assembly: GCA_964059195.1. Lineage (NCBI taxonomy): Eukaryota > Metazoa > Arthropoda > Insecta > Blattodea > Ectobiidae > Ectobius > Ectobius pallidus. Next base: position 55,052,465 of record CAXKWD010000011.1, read on the forward strand.
GCTGTTCATAGCCAAGAGAGAGGTTTCAACAATGTGAAATAGTTGTAAAGAGAGTTTACAAATACAGTATTACAGGGCTTTGAAACAGTACACAATCTTAACACCATTTTAATAATTACATGGGCTAAGTTGTAAGTTACCAAAGCTATAACAAAAGCAAAGGCAATCTAAAATCTGAAAAGCTAATAATAAAATAATTCCAGTAAAATACGGTATATCATATTTAGTGTAGATTAATTGTAATTAGCCTAATTGAAACGAAAGAATAAAATGAATTTTAATAAAACAAAATATTCTACTAGAATGATTCTTTATAATGATTAAAGCTTTCAATCAGGCCTGTTTTTCTCATTTATACACAATGCATTTATTAATGGAAAAACACATTTGACACGAAGAATACTTATGGAAAAAGCGGGACATTTGGGAAAAAGTTGGGACACTGGGACATTCTATCAGAAAACAGGACTGTTTTGAAGAAAACAGGATGAATGAGGACCCCATACTTGACATAGTGGTGAAAAATAAGCCAGGATTATTAAAAAAACATTTGGCAATAAAAATAAATTTTAGTTTCAGAATTGAAAGATAAAACGATTGCGATGGATCATTGTTTCTTTGATATTTCAGTTTTAATTTAACCCTAATTTCTGTTGTTTGTACCACTTGTCCATGTGACAGCTATCTAATAATGGAATTTTTTGTTAATAAAGAGAGACATTTGCTGTTAGGAATTTCCATGAATTGTGGAATCTGTTGATTACTGCATAACAATCATTGCTGTAATCCAGCATTGACCGACTCGCTTGCCATAGTGCATGTGCTTGTATCCAACACCGCGCAGACTCTGTGTGTACTGTGCAGTAGGAGAGTAGAGCTTTGTTTGGAACAACAGTGGTAGCCAGTATGCTAGCGTCATTTTGTAATGGAAGGACGTTTGTTAAAGTGAAGGGCTTCCACGCGAATAAAATATTTCAATCCTGATTGAGATATTGCGTAGGCCTACTTCTTTGTGGATTGTACGAGGGTCGTTCCGAAAGTAATGTCTCCTATTTTTTTTAATGGAAACTACAGGAGATACATAAATCACAACAGCACAGCTAAATAGAGCAATATTTCAGCTACACACATAGTCACCACCATTCGTTATGCACTTTTGCCAACGATGAATCAGAGTCTGCATGCCGCGCTTGTAAAAATCGGAACCAGCTGGATGTCCTGAAGCCTGGGAAAACTTGTCAATTCAGCACGCTACAAGACGACACTGACTAAGCTGAAAGCCTGAATTTCTAGGGTAAAGCCAGAGAAAAAGACCAACTTTCACCTCCAACATGATAACGCCAGGCCCCACACCAGTTTTGCGACCACGCAACTCACTGCAAAATTCAGCTGGACTGTCTTACCACATCCACCGTACAGTCCCGATTTAGCGCCTTTGGGCCTCTGAAAGATGGACTACGTGGCAAACATTTTTAAGACTCGGATGCTGTTGTCAAAGCTGTAAGGAAGTGGTTAGATTCAGCTGGTTCCGATTTTTACAAGCGCGGCATGCAGGCTCTGGTTCATCGTTGGCAAAAGTGCATAACGAATGGTGGTGACTATGTGGAAAAATGACAGTCTGTAGCTGAAATATTGCTCTGTTTAACTGTGCTGTTGTGATTTATGTATCTCCTGTAGTTTCCATGTAAAAAAATAGTAGGCATTACTTTCGGAACGACCCTCGTACTAGTGGTGCCATTGCGTACTTTTTTGTGGAATATAGTAGTGGTGCCATTGTGTACTTCTTCGTGGAATGTCGTAGTGGTGTCATTGCGTATTTTTTCGTGGAACATAGTAGTGGTCCCATTGTGTACTTCTTCGTGGAATGTAGTGGTGGTACCATTTGTTTAATTTGTCCAAAGATATCCAACTGGATCTAATTATACTTTAAAATATGATGTTGAGTTGGCTGAAAGTTACAGGAAGGAAGAAGTTTGCTAGACTTCTAAAGTTGTTTCCCTTAGTCAAGATTCCTTTATGTGCTCAGGCGTGCGGCAGCTATGATCACAATGTTTGGTTCGACCTATGAATGTGATGTCTTATTTTCAACTATGAAATGTAATAAAAGACTTCGAAGAGCCAACCTCAATGACCATAATTTAAAGTGTGCTTTAAGGATTCAGGGTTGTTTTTCATCCAAAATTAGCAGATATCTTGAAACCTAAAAGATGTCAGAAAGCGAGAGTGTCTATCGAGAAGAATAAAATTTATAAATTCTTACTTGAAAAGTTTATCCATTACACAGTTTATTTTAATTTGAAGTAGTCTTTATACTATCATCATTGTATAATCAAGTTTTATTTTATTTTATATTTTTCAACATTCCCAGCGTAAAATCTGTTTGTAAACTAATTTTCACTAACAAAGTACTGTTCTCTTCTTACAATAAAAGGGATATATAATTTTATATGTAATATTGTCATTTAATTGTATAGGACCACAGGTTATAACTGATTCATATTTGGTTGTTTTATCTATAATAATTTAATATCTCGCACAAGATAAATATTAAACCATGTATATCAAAGCTACGGCATTTCTTCTCTACTACCCTATCATTAAAATTTAAATGGTAAATGCAAGTACCCAGGTCACCAGTACAAACAAGACGACACTGCCTGAAGTATTGGTTAATTCATAAGCCTATACCTCATCGACACAGACCAGTAACTTTGAACACAGTGACGGATCTAGGTGGTCTGGCTCCCGGGGCAATTGGTAAATCGGTGCCACCCCTAATTAATGACTGCAGTAAATTTTTATTTGATACTAATCATAACTATGTAAATTAATACAAACAGATGGTTTAATATGAAGTATAAAGCATGATATAAACAATTTATAGTGGTTCCCTTACATTCTTTTATTAATGAACAGGTAGTGTACATTAAGACAAAAGCAAATTTAAAAAAAAATACATAAACGCCTAACCTTCTCCTCCTTTGAAGTTTCTGATCGGACTTGACACTCGTCTATGGACATATGTTCTAAGATATCTCTGTTAACTTCCTCTGCAATTCTGTCACTGTCTATCAAACTTGATTTTGTGTTCCTGTCGTAGCAAGACTCAGTAGACTGTATACAAGTGGTTGCGTAGCCACAAAACTTATCTAACAAGCATTTGACATGCACGTAAGCATGTAACAGAAGCATGATAATGGACATAAGGTTTATATTACTGCTTTGTGTTGGTTTCTTTTTACTGGCAACAATGTGGTTAAAGATTGTTTATGTGTGGTTGTCTAATTGTAGCAAATAAGGTTTCAGAAGGTTTACTACATTTAATTACAGTAAAACTTGTTCAAAGCAGAATCGTATGGGACCAAAATAATTTTCCAAATTGGACAAGTTTCCGGATTACACAAAATACACTATGCTACATAAGTGTTATAAATTACTGTACCATGCGCCAAAAATGTGAATTTGGAATAACTTATGCAAATACTGTAATTAATTACAAACCTTAATTCCTGTACAGCAGATATTCTTCACTTTATTTTTATGTACAGTAAAATACTACACTATTACTGTATTAATAATTAATAACACTAACACAATATAATTATGCAATTACTGTAGGCTAACTGTTTTCTTGCCTCATTATCCCTAGGTTTATTTCACTTTTGTCGCCACATATCGGGACATGGGTCCGGACAAAGGCAAGTTTTTAGCCCGCGCATTTACAATCCATTCCCACACTATTTCATTAATTTCTTCATTTCCCGTCTTCTTTGCTTTTCTCTTCATTTGTCCGTTCCCCTTCATCCACTCCTCCCTTAACTTATCTTTGCTCTTTAAAGTTTTGTAAGTTTGCGTTTTACCGCATTTGAAACACAAAATTATTTTGCGCACAGAAAGTTTGTCTCTTTCACTCGCCTCGATCGCCTTCATTTTTTCATTGAGCGTGAGCGATACGTACTTTTTGTTCGACACGATGTTACTTAAGATACAAACAGTACAAGCCAACTGAAACTGAAGCCTGGCGGAAAATACAAAACAAAGCAGGTAGCAGATTTCTTGACTACTGGGTAAATTCCATTGTCGGCCGAAACATAAAGCCACCGCCGTGTATACTCTAACGGAACTCTCAGTTCTGTACAATATTCGCGCTAAGAAGTAACGTGTTCACACAGACGTGAATAACAAAATATATTATATTGTAATGCTGCTTTTCCGCATTATAGAATAAATTGCTACTTAAATCTTAAAATTTGCATTCCGTTTCCGCGTTAAGCACGTTCCGTTTTATACAAAATATTGACTTTTAAAAATGTATTGCGTGCATCGGGACTGAAATATTTGTACGCTTTGGACAGATTTCCGGATTATACACGTGCCGCTTTGAACAAGTTTTACTGTATATGCAAGGTTAAATATAATTCTGTTAGTAGGCCTACATTGGACCCACATTTAATTTGCCCCCTCGCCAAAATGTTTTATTCAAACCCAGCTAGCTATCACACACTCGTTGAGTCTTCGAAACTGGTGGAACTAGAAATACCGATTAAGGTGTTATTAATATGACAAAATTAGTTTATTTCGTTTGTTTAACCCTAAAATCCACAACAATAAAAATAACGCTTTTGGGTATTTTGTGCCCCCTTATATGTGTGCCCGGAGCAGTTTGCCTCCCCTAGATCCGTCACTGCTTGAACACTGTGCGTACAGCATGCTTACAAGCTGGTTGTTAATGATGTAATTGATTATAAGAATCTATAACTTCTCCAGTCATAGTGCCAGCATAAAAGGAAAGCATGGTACTAAATGAATGAAAAGAAATGAAAACACTAACAGTCATGATTTTATATAATGTATTTACACATTTTGTGAAGTTGAAGTTTTGTGGTAGTTTGCAGACATAATTTACTTAACAGTGATGTTTTTACCATCTATAAAACTAAGGAAAGGTGTTTTGTAAAATGTCGTATGTCATTTTACTTTACATTGCTTGTAGATTCATTTCAGTGGTATCACCCTAACACTTATCACAATACCAAAAAAATAGCAGACCCTAATTGTTTTCTAAAAAAACATAAAGAGTTGACCAAACTTAGATAAAACATGTAGCACATCTAATAATTTCATAGGGACCAAATGGAAGAATTGCAGATGAGGTTCGTACCCATACTGGAAGGTATAATGTGGATAGGTCTTGTGCCGTTATTGGTGGGTAATTGTGGGAATAAAGTTTGTTACCTGTTCAGCAAGAATGGAGGTTGTAACCTTACTAGCAGGTGGTAGATGATTTTTGCATTCTGGTATAGTGATATTGGGAGTCCTATGGTGTGGCAGCAGCTATAGTATAATTATTAAATTCATTGAAGTACCTGCCGTTTTCTCAGTGTGTAGAATATCATTCTGGCCTGCAGTTTTCTCTCTGATTTTATATTTGCTTTTGCTTTTTGTGTATTTTCTTGTCGGACAGAATCTGTCTCTAGTTCATAACCTTTCTTCATACTTTGGTTTACCCTTACTTTGGAATGATAATTCTTTCACACTGGCCGTGTGTAGGCTAAGGTGGAAAGGTAGAGTCAGACTGAAAAATTCAATGCCATAGCCAAGATTTGAACCAGGATCTTTGGCTGTCCATGCCATTGAGCTACCATGGCAACATACCGGGACATGTGAGTCAGACAATTTAATGTTTATTAGTATGTTGCCATGGTAGCTCAATGGTAGAGCGATGGCATGGAGAGCTGAAGATCCTGGTTCAAATCCTGGCTATGGCATTGAATTTTTCAGTCTGACTACCTTTCCGTAGCCATACTTTGAAATAAAGTGTTCCGGGGGGCCATTAGGGTTCCTATAGATGGAGGCTTCCAGATTTGTATACATTTGGCACTTGAAGGTGGTAAGGGGTTCAGCCTTGCCCCTGGTACTCATTTCTTGTTAGAGGCTAGAATCCCAGGACCATAGTGCCACCAGAAGGATCAGGCCAAATTACCTCAGACCAGTGACCTTTTGGATTGTAGAACAGTGGCTCAGCCAACTACACCTCAGTATATCCCCATTTATTAGCTTTTACTAATAAGAATTAGAGTTTGTTCTTCTGTGAGATCAAAGGGCCTTTTCACACTGGGTCACTTGTGACGGTCACTGGTTTTTGCAGTGAATACACCTGGGTCACTTATGACGGTCACCACTAGTATTGCTAACAGAAGCTACATGATAAAACAATTTGTAATCGCTGTTGACATCCCAAATGGCAGGTCGACATTCCACTTCACTTATAAAATCTTCTGTATTAATCAAATCTAAACTCATGGCTGGATAACTAGTTTCGCTGAGCTCGATTATACAACTGAATTATGTATATGCAACTTGCATTGTTGGCAATCATAATAAAAGTGACTGTGCGGTGACCATCACAAGTGACCCAGTGTGAATGCTGCCATTTAAACCATTGCTTCTTTGCTGGTGACTGTCACAAGTGACCAAGTGTGAAAAGACTCTAATATCCATGATTTCTGAATGTCTACATTTCTAAGCTAAGATGTGAACCATCTAGAGAGGTGCAGTTATGTTTATGACTGGTCCTAGTAGAGGTGTGCAAATCGACCTGTATTTTCCTCCCACTTTTTTATGAGACAAGCTGAAAGATCAAACTCATTGAATATTTTCGAGTCTCTCTCCTCCAAAGCCTTCTTCCTGTTTGATCTATATTTGAAAGAACCATACACGAAAACAACCTCATGACAACGTGAGTGACATATGCCGAACTGTCAAGGTTTTTGTCAGAATGAGCAGAACGAGTCTGTTTGAAATGAAGTGGCTTGTGTTTGTAAAGTGCTTCATAGTACTTTTTATACTAATAATACTAATATTGGTGATCGTTGGTTAAATATTTCCAGTCATGGTTTTTGATACCAGGAATATTGTTTTGAAAATAGATTGTATACTTACTGTACGTTTCAAATTCATTTGATAATATTAATATATACAGTAGGCTACCTGAAAGTGTAATAAAAGTAATTAATTCCAGTGCAAGTTGAACTCTTCAGATTTTGAGTCCGTCTTAATTCAGAACTTTTAGCACTAGAAATACCAGAACAGCCTTCATACCTACAAGGACTGCAGGGACCAAAATGGCCCTGTACATTCCTTATTATTGTGTGCAGTAAAATTGTGAATTAATACAATAAAATCGGCCTGATCTATGATTTTGACTTGTTAGTAATCTTGATATAAGATTGGTGTTACATGTATAAAATTACTTTTAATTTTACACAGATGTTACTTACTGTAGTTATACATTTTAAACAAATACTTGTAATTGTTTAATATTTTTTCAGTAACTGTGTTTACTATCAAAGTTACATAAGCTAGCATGTATATGAACAATATTATGTTGTTTACTGCAATACGCCGTAGCGTAGTGGTTGAGGCGCTGCGCTACAAACCGGAAGGTCGCGGGTTCGATTCCCGATGAGGTCGTTGAGATTTTTCAATTGGCCTAATCCTTCTGGTGGCACTATGGCCCTGGGGTCGACTCAGCCTCTAACAGAAATGAGTACCAGGAGCAATCCTGGGGGTGAAGGCGGCCGGTGCGTAAGGCTGACAACCTTACCACCTTCATGTGCCGAATGTCCAAAATCTGGGAGCCTCAACCTCCTGGAACCCTCTGGGCCTCCATGGCCTGTATAGGGATCACTCACTGCAATATAAAGGGGTAAAAATTTTTGAAAATTTCTTCCATATTCTACAGTTAGAGTTTCTATACAATGCTATAAATGCTGTCCCTACATTTAGTGCACCACACTCATCTTTTATTTTTACATTTGCCTTGTCACAACATGAACATATTGTTGCTGTGTGGTTACGTTTGCATGTGGGTAGGATTTTGCACTTTTGCCTCTTAGGTGTTTTTTCTGGTTAACCATCTCCATCTCCATGGCTATGGGGCTGTGAGTTTTTCACATTTCTTTATGCTATCTACATATGGCACTTGGAGTTCTTCATATAGCTCAAATATAAATTTACGAGGGTGAGTCAATAAGTATCTGCACCTTGTGTTTAATGTTTTGTAGGTTGGGTGTACTGCTTTGTGCTCATGCACGTCGACATGTTGTTCATTTGTCTCCTTATGTAGAAAATTGGACTCTTATGACTCCACTGGGTTTTGTGCTGTTGCACATTAAACATGGCTTTACCACTCAGCATTTGCACCAAAGAAGAATTATCTGTTTTTTTGTCATCTGTTTTGTCATCTTTCCGCACAATATGAACATTGTATGAATGGATTGAAAACTTGTTGCATGATAATGCACACCCACCTACTGCCGCCCACACTGCTCAAACTATTGCAAAACTGAGTTTTGAGGTGTTAGAGCATACAGTCCCCATATCGCCCCGTCATATTTCTATCTTTTTGGCCCACTTGTCGATTCACCAAGACCAAGAACTGAAGGAAGTGGTGAGGAAGTGGCTTACTACTCAACCAAAAAACTTTTTTTCTGAAGGCTTCAAGAAGCTTGTGCAGTGATGGATCAAGTGCATTGAGAAGCAAGGGAACTATGTTAAAAAATGATGTAGTTGAAAGTTTAGTATTGTTGCAAAAAAATTAAAAAAGAGAGTGCGGATACTTATTGACTTACCCTCATATTTTGGCTTAGCCTTTACTAGTTACTTCCTTAAACAAAACCCAGGAATTTATAACAGTGAAATCGATAATATTGGGGGGGGGGGGAACATACATTGGCCCAACTTCTGCCTTTGTGGAGTACAATTTTTCCATCTGGTCTACTATGTCAACCTTGTAGAATTGGATAGTTCAGGTGTAATTTTATCATTGTCAGAAATAGACTGTTAGGGGTGAAGTATTTTTAACAAAATGTTCTTATTTTTCTTCCCCGATAGACAATTATTCTTGTACAAGCGCGAATAGAGATTGTGTTCCACTCTTCGCTGTTTGTGGTTTACTGTAGCTACAGTACTGGTAGATGAATTCTTCAGATGACCTACAAGGCTTATCCATGTGAAGTGGCTATCTGTGATGAAATTTCTACCTTTTTACACATATGGTTCCAGAAATCTTGAACAACATTTACACTGATGCTTTGGTCAGATGGTCGAAGGGTCTGGGCACCAATTGCCTGTATGGAAAGCCATTTTGTATATATATTTTTGCTGGAAAAAGAACATTTCTAGTAACCATTATGCTAAAATAAGACAGCTGGTTATGAAAACATATAATACGTAATAAGGTGTTAAAATGATCTCTCTGTCCTTCATATTTTTTATATAATGAAGGTATAGAAAATTATAATCGTTGTGTGTATTATACCACCAAATTGATGAAAAGTCATAGAATATTATACATTTGCCTTATGGTTTAGTGAGAAGCAAAAGTGAAAGTTTTAAAAGGGCCAATTTGGCCCCTCAGTCCTTCTAGTGTTAAAGTATAATATGGATTCTGCTTTTTCAAGTAGTTAATGTGCAAGATTGCATATATAAACAAGCCCCCTCCAGGATCCAGTGGTTAACATGGCTGACAATGAATATTGAGACTCAGGTTACATCCCAATACTCCTCAGATATTATTTATGTAGAGAGGTCTAGAATGGGTCATACTCAGCTCAGTGAGGACAACCTAAGAACTATCCGATAAAGGAGTAATGACTCTGATCAGTGAAACCATCAGTAATAGCCTGCCATCTGCCGATGAAGTCAAAAGACAGAGGTAGGTGAAGCAGTGGTCAGATGGTGGGACTTGTCCTTTGTGGGATGAAGCTGCAAGGAGTTTTTGTATACACTTTTGATTTGACTGAAAAATCATAATTTATTTCAGTTTTAAAGAGTATTTCACATTTTCACAATGATACGTATATAATGAATAGAGTTAAATAAAGTTTCTTTGAAAAGAATTAATATAACTTGAACAAATATAAATACTGGTATAATTTTAATACAGTAAAGCTAAAACACAACTATCCAGAATATACCTGATATTAACAAAAAGATAATGTTACACTACTCCCATCTAATAATTAATGTAAGTTACTATTAGTCCCTGGTGAAGTGGAAGAAAAGACATTACGGTCTTAACTTCTCCAGGTTAAATAAACTATTATTATTATTATTATTATTATTATTATTATTATTATTATTATTATTATCTATCAGTATGCCATTCAGTGAAGAGGTGACAGCAGAAATGAGACATATTTTCGTTTTAACAGTTAAACAAATTTTACTCACATCAATAATATGAGACTAATGAGTAGGGCCCGGAAGTTAGGCAAAATTGCCTTTTCTAATGGATGGATAGGTATATTAAAGAGTTAAATAGAGATAAACATGTTTCTACATTTAGGGATGGTAGAGCCAGTTTTATTTGCCTTTTTTTTTGGGCCTATTTTGTATCTTTATTTTTTTATTTCTACACATTTTAAAAAGCACATAAAGATTTTCAATGTATGAAAGTGAAAAAATGTTACACAAATAATGAAATGACACATTCACATCACAAAAATATTTATTGAGGATCTTGTTCCCTATAAATGCATTTATTTGTTTTCAAGAAGAAAAATTACCTTCTTAATTAAGCTCTTTAAATAGCAGAACCTATGAAATTAATGCAGGGTACACCGGACATAATGAATACCAGGAAAAGGGAAGGAGGTCAGGTCCTCTTTTTGACTTTAAATAAATGCCTGTTTTAATTATATTTCTGCCTATTTTCTGTATTATAAGTGCCTTTTTGCTTGCCTATTTTAACCAAAATAAATGCCTGAACTTCTGGACTCTACTTACGAGCATTTCTTGTAATTGACTCATTTTTGTTAACATTTACCTCCGCAGACCATTGAATGGAACATAAAAAATGTACTCGATCTATGATAACAGGAACCAGTTAGCTTTACTTAGCTTACCATACTTTTCTGATATTATATGCTTTGGTTTAGGGTGCTCAAATATTTTTATTATTTTGGGGACAGTTTAATTCTGTCAAATGTAATTGCTAGTAAATGTAATACATGTACATAGTTTATAATCCTTTATCATCATCATCATCATGGTTTTTTATGTATGTCTACATCTTCCATATTCTCAAACTCCAAGCTTCTCTATCCTCCCACAAATTCTCAGGAATGTTTTTCATGTCTTCTTGTATCCCATTAAACCATGTTTTCTTTGGTAATCTCTCCTCCCCCATCCTTCTCACATGACCATACCACACAAGTTGCTTTTCTTTAATTTCATCTATTGTGGTGTGTTGTACTTCATTTATTCCCGAATTTCTTCATTTCTAATTCTTTCCATCCTAAAAGTTCTATTTGCTCTTCTCCAAAAATCCTTTTCTGTTGCTAATCATTTTCTTTCCTCTTTTTAACTCACCAAATTCTGAACGGTATTGTACTATTTTCTTAACTGTTGAATCATAAATATACTGTTTTTCCTTCTCTCGATATGTCCGTCCCACAATACTCCATTTAATAGGAATATCGCTTTTCTGCCCAGTGTTTCTATTCTGAATTTCTTTCTCCATCTTTATGAATCGTAACGCCTATATATTTGTAGTTCTCTGTGGTTTTCATAGTCACTTTATTATTTAACGTTAAATCTTATTGAATACCTCCTGTTCATATATATTTTGTTTTTTCCTGGTAGATTGTCAAACAACCCTTCTCATATTCTGAAATTAATTTCCTTGTCATGAATTCAATATTTTCATAATCTTGTGCCATTATTATTTGGTCATCGGCAAAATGTAATGTGTAGATCACATCATCTTCTACCGGTATTCCCATGGGTTTACAACTGTTTCTCCCATATTTTAATATGTACTCTAAATAGATTTTGAATAATGTAGGAGAAAGAGTGCATCCTTGTCTCAAACCTTTATCCACATCAAATTTTTCTGTTATTTTATTTTTTATTTTAACACATGAGGTGACTTCTTTGTATATTTGTTTGATTGTTTGGTTATCAATTGTTTCATCTAAAGCCTGCCATAGTTACACTAATGGAATACTATCAAATGCTTTTATTAGATCTATAAATACTATGTGCATCTCTTAGTTAATCATAAATTTTTTCTCTAATAAAACTGTGTCAAACAGAAGACGTTATCCAGAGTACTTCTTCCTGCTCTAAAACCTGCCTGTGCTTCTGCTTCCTTTCTGGAATATTCCTTTTCCAACCTGTTTTTCAGTATTTTTCCATACAACCTTCCTAATGTACTAATGACCAAAATTGGTCTCTAATTTGTAGGTTCTTTCTTATTACCTTTCTTATGACAGCTTGATATAATGCTACTTTCCAGTCACTTGGTGTATCTTCTCCCTGAATATATTTTGTGAATAAATTTGCCAAATGTTCTTGCAATTTTTCTGTTCCTTTAATATTTATTTATTTATTATATATTTTTTTAACATTTCCTGCTCCATAGGCTTTCCCATTCCTTATCCTAACAATTGCTTCCTTCACCTCTTCTTTTGTAATGACTTATAGTTATTCTGTGTGAGTGTTTGTTGATGTTCAGATTCTTGAAGAAACTTTTCTCTATTTTCTGTCAATAGTTCCTTATAATATTTGAACCATTCCAATGGTGAGATACTCTCCATGGTCTGTTTTCCAGTTGATTTTCTCAAATTCTTTAAAAATTTCCATGCTTCTGAATTTGCTCTTCCTCCAGTATAACTATTTACTATTTGACAATTTTTTCCCCATATCTTATTTTTTCCTTGAATAATTGCTTGCCTTACTACTGCTTGTGCTCTTTTATATTGTCTCTTATTTACATATGTGTTACTACTGAAATATTCTAAATATTTTTCTCTTTTGTTTTCTGTATTCTTTTGTATGTCCTGATTCCACCAATAAGGTACTCTTGCTTTATTAATTTCTTTCAAGCCCAAAGCTTCCGCAGCTGCACCATGTTTAGCCCATGTTATCTTTTTATAGTTTTCTTCAGCATTTCTAAATCTAAAAGTTTTTCATCCAATCTTTGTTTATGTAACCATTCTGTACTGTCTTGTGAAAAGCCGTCAATATTGTAAGAGGGTGTAATCCTTTATTCAGGTGTAATATATGGAGAAACTAAACTGCTTATCTCTGCTTTACTCTGTATGCATTTAGAATTAGAACTAGCCCATTCACTTGAGGACAGAGACCTCTTGCCTGTACAAGGTGTCTATCGTTATGCAATCCCATGTTGCCATTCCTGGAAAGTTAGCCTAAATTCTTGAGTGCCTCTTTGGTTAGTTCTTTGCCGCTGTAGACCATTGGCTGCCAAAAGTGATCTTCACATTATCCTCCTATTTTCTTTGTTGCCTTTCCATGTTCCTGTATCCGATTCTTGGATTCCAGGTTGTGGCTCTGTCCATCAGTTGGGGTCCATCTTCATTACATGTCCTGCCCAGGTCCATTTCAGAAAGACGGCAGCATTGGCAATACATAGAATATTTAAGTCTAAAAGGTGGATAATTCTTGAGCAACTAACACACTAAGTAACAATACAATAAGTGTATTTTCCAGTACTTCTTACTTGATTTAATTTTGAGGATGAAGTACAGTACAGTGCTTTGAGAGCTTTTTATTGGCGATATTTAAACACCATTAAACCACAAATAATAAGTTTTACATCAATGTAAAAATAAGAGCTAGTCACAACAGTTTGTCAGGTTATTTTTTCCACATTGCTGTAGGAAGTATAGGCAGTAGTGCTCAGATAATTAGAATAATAGATACAGAATATGCAAAGTTAACTAGGTCTGTATTGAATTAATATCACTGATCACTATTTACTTTAAGTACCGGTAATTAAAGTCTAAATAAGCTGTTAGATCTTATCAAAATTCTGCTTAGGAGAGTTACAATATAACTTGTATCCCATGTTATTTCTAAACTTCTAGCCCTGGGCACAAAAAATAACATTTGGGTATCAATTACTTGAATATTGGTATTCTGGATAATGGGCATAATGTTTTTGCATAATTTATTTATTCAGTTACCATTTTGTAATCATAAAATAAGCTTGTTCATGAATAATGTAAACATACTGAATGAAAATCTTCATTAGCTTATGAAAGACTCTTTAAATGCTCTTAGCAAGAAACAAAGATACCGTAATAATTATTTATATAGGAGGCATGTTTTTAAAGTAAGTACCGATAATTTTTTAAAAAGTAACGACATTATTATCCAAATTCTTTATCATTCATTACCTTACACCTTACACTATTTCTCCACATAGTCACCGCCATTATTCATGCTCTTGTCATAACGGGAAACCAATTTTTGTATGCCTTCGTGAAAGAATTCTGCCATCTGTGATGAAAGCCAAGTCTGGACTTCTTGTTTCTCAATATAATCATTGTTGAAATGTTTTCCACCAAGGAATTTCTTGAGATGAAGAAACCGGATGAAAATCGCTTGGTGTCATTGGTATATTGTGAGACACTATGAAAGCTCCGCCGTGCAATACAGAACAAAAAGCATGGAATGCTTGCATGTGGAACCCTTTTGGTTCATGACAATGCCTGGCCACAGTCGGCTAAACTAACTCAAGATCTGATCGCATCATTTGGTTGGGAACAATTCTACCACTCTCCCTACAGTCCGGATAGTAATTCCTTATTGGAAAACATTTCAACGATGATGATATTCTGAAACAAGAAGTGCAGACTTGGCTCTCATCACAGGCTGCATCATTCTTTGACAAAGGCATACAAAAATTGGTTTCCCGTTATGAGAAGTGCCTGAATAATGGTGGTGATTATGTGGAGAAATAGTGTAAGGTGTAAGATAATGAATGATAAAGTATTTGGATAATAATGTCGTTACTTTTAAAAAAATTATCGGTACTTGCTTTAAAACACACCTTGTATTTTGGATACTAGAATAAGTTATACCACTCTCATAGAGACTAATGTATTATGCTCATTTTCTGGTATGGTTGCAACCTTAAAATCTAGCTGTAGGCCTAGAAATTTACACACTTACCTACAGACATAGTGCAGTTTGCTTATAGCTCCTTATAAAAAGTGGTTCCAACAGCAAGGCAAGAATTGACAATATTGTCAATGTGTCTAATGTGTCCAATCAAATTGACATATATTAAAATACATAACTAGCGCTGTTTTTATGCAGAGAGGTGTACAAATGAAGTAGAATCATAGAATCATAGAATCTGATACTACAGGATCAGCATGCGATAGATGCTATTACTTTATTATAAATTTCCTCATTAACTTTTGAGTGTAGAAGGTGAGTATGCCAATAATAACTAGCAGGATTGGCCCGAGCACAAAGAGACCAGCTTGATTTCCTGCACCGAGTGGTTTCAAGGGCTCACAAAGCGTTGAATTTTCTACCTCATACAGAACATGCCATTCTTGATCTTTATACTTCCTGGGCTCGGTGCAGGTAAGATCTTCATCTTGCCTTATTCTCGTATCAATTTTGTTTAATGTACAGTATTTCCATATCCCCAGCATGTTACAGTCACATTTTAGTGGGTTATTGTGCAAATTTACTTCATATATTCGCCGTAAGCCTTTGAGAGCAGTAACCCTCAGATATTTGAACTTGTTGTCATTCAGATGAAGTGCGAACAAATTGCTTACTTTGCGAAACACACCAGGGGGTAAGTCCTCCAACTGATTGTGGCTCAGATCTAATGTGATTAATTTGTCAAGACTCATAATTTCTTTTGGCTGTGGAATCTCAATGGTGTTTCCTCTTAGGTAGAGATCTGTCCGCAGAATGTTGAGTTGTTCATCGAGCTGAGGGGAAAGACTGGTAATTCCGTTGTACTGAAAACTTAGTTCTCTTAGAGATGGTATTTCTCGATATGTTAAAGGCTGTACTTTAACGATTTTATTATAATCTAGTATTAGTTTTTCTAATTTTGACATATTCTGAAAAGCATCTACCTCGGTTGTGAGGATCAAGTTATGAGATAAATCAAGTACTTCCACACTATTAAGGTCTTTAAACGATGCTGTTTTCAAATGCTTGATCTTATTTGCTGATATATTCAATGTCTTGGTTTGATTGAGGCCGTAAAATATTTCTTTCCTTACATCTCGTAACTTGTTATGAGACAAGGATAGAGTTTCTAAGCCAGGAAGATCAGCAAATACATTATCTCTGAGTTCTGTAATTGAGTTGTTGCTTAAATTAAGCTCAATGAGGCTATCAAGATCTCGAAATGCTTCTGTCTCAATATATTTTACTTTGCTGTTGGTTATGATCAAATGCTTAAGCTGAGTTAAGGGACGGAACATGTTAGGCTTGAGTACCGTTAGGTTATTTCCACTCAAGTGAATGGTGTCAACGGTAGGCACACCTTCAAAAGCAAATGCCTCAATATCCTCAATCTGATTATCATTGAGAACAATTTGTTTTAGATTCTGTAGAGGGGAGTCCTCGTTTTTGAACCAGCTGTCATTCAGAAAACCTACAAATGCACGTCGCCTTATGTTTTTTATTTTGTTCCGGTCCAAATAAATTGTTTCCAAGCTTAGTAGAGGGAAAATAGAAGTCTCAGGGATGATTTCCTCTATTAAATTGTCCTGTGCATACATGAATTTCAAACCTCTTGGTAAGCCTCCTTTAAAATGTGCCAATTTATTGTGATTTAGCCAAAGATTCCCTACAGGATTATCCGGAATGTTGTAAGATATTGTCTTTTCCATTTCTACATCTTGTAATCCATTATATTGAAGATATATGTCACTAATGCTAGATAATCCTATGAACAGATTTTCATGAATTTTTTGTATTTTGTTGTACCGCAAGTCAAGGTACACTAGTCTGTAGAAGTCTGCGAAAACTCCAACTTCAATGTATGTTATGCCAGAGTGCTTGAGGGACATGTTGACAATGGTGTCTCCACATGGAGTAAGAGCATCACTTGGCATCCGAGAAATATTATTATCTTCTATTCGAAGGTTCTCAGGGCACCACACCATGTAGCGAGGGAATGCAGTGAATGATTTGTTATTAGAACAAGACATGTTCTGTGATTGGTAATCACAGAGGCATCCTATAGAACATCCCAATTGTGATCCAAGTACGACAATGCCAACATTGAGAAAGATGAAGCAAATCACTCTGCCCAGCATCTGTAAGCAAGAAGTAAAAATAAGATACACCTTCTGACTTGACAGTAGAACCTGCTTATCTAAAAAAAAAGGGAGGAGCCATTTCAGGTACAATTGTAGTGATTTTCGTATTGAATGGAAGTGATTCATTCAGTGAAACCATATTATAATATTTGTGGGCCCTAGCATATATAGAGGTTATTGTTGTATTGAGGTGCTATATGTACCACTTATTAGGAAGAATGCATGCACAAAACTATGTGATATACGGGATAATTCAAGGAGCAGACATGCAAAAGAAGCTAAAACAATAAACTACAATTCCAATCATTTAATCCTTAAAGGATACACTTATTTTAACTTACACCAACACTACACTGGGGGAATTTTCACCCCCCTTAAATATTATCTATTTTCTTGTTTTATTAAGATTAAGTTAAATCAAGTTCTTTATATAGACTGAATGAGATTCTTTTTATAAGCTACATTTTTATTGTTAAGAAATTAAATAAAAGCTTTCATATAGGCATAAATTAAATATATATGTACCATATTATTGATTGTCGGCCGCGGTGGTCTAGAGGTAGCGTGCCCGCCTTTAGATCCGCAGGGCGCGGGATCAAACCCGGCCGCGGTCGATGGATTTTTCAGGACGTAAAAAATCCTGGGCACGGAGTCCTCCGGGAGGGACTTTAAGCTGGGGGTCCCGTGTCATAGATTTACGGCACGTAAAAGAACTCCAAGCCTAAATTAGAGCCTCTGGACAAAATTTCTCGGCCCTTTCACGTCCAAGAAATACTTAGTTTCCAGAGGGGGGTTGCGAGGCGATGGGCTTACCACCTGTCCCTCTACCCTCTCGGAAAATAAGCATATCAAAATTAGTATAGGTAATGAAACCTCCATTGGAGGCCCCTTCGCCCCACCTGGGGATCATAGGGTACCAGATACAGATATTATTGATTGATTGATAGATTTTATTCTCTTTAAAAGATTTACAAGAAATCTTGGTTTTGTCAAGCTTATATCTAAATAACAATATCTCATAAGTAAAACATAAACCAGTAATTACAATATTCTTATATTATTCTTATAATTAGATTTAAAAAAAAATCCTTTTTATTTGTTTGTCCTTTTAAAGAAAGTCTTGCTATGAGAGGAAACAACTAACAACTAACAACTACAGGACACAATCACAGTCTTTGATGTCAACAGTCATCACAAACCTAGACCTCTTCACACGAATCTTCCTCCTCTGATCCATAAATATACAGACATAATCGATTTAACAGTTATTAACAGTATCTGCCAAATTTTCCGATCTTTACCATCATAGTAGTATGTAGTCACTTTCAAAATACTTTGATAATTATTTTTAAAAACTGAAAATCAATATGTCATGAAAAATTACACTGCAGCTACGAGGGCTACTTTTTTTTCAACCGTGAAGATTAAGACATTTGTCATATCAGTGGAAGAGCTTCCCAAATACCCTCTTCATAGAAGTTTGTTGCCAGTGTATTGAGTAAGGTCGTCATGGAATTTTTAAGGGTTTTGAAGTTCCTTGTTGGTGTGGAAGCGCTGTCCACCCAGATCTTTCTTCAGCTGCCATAAAAGGTTAAAGTCACTCGCCATGGGGACGAGTTTTTGAAACCCATCGTGACAGGGGATGAAACGTGTATTCTTTACAACAATCCAGAATCAAAAGAACAATCCAAACAAGGGATGCACACAAATTTCCTGAACAAACCCAAGATCTGGGAGGACAGCACTTCCACACCAACGAAGAACTTGAAGTTCTGGATGGCTGGATGGCAATATGCTGGCAGCAGCAACCTTCCATGTTGAGGGTATTGGGAAGCTCGTCCACTGATATGACAAATATCTTAATCTTCACAGTGACTATGTGGAAAAGTAACTGTGATTGTACTTGACTCCTGGTAATAAAACCATGTTGTGATTCACACTTGTCTTCATTCTATGCCCCATCAGAAGTTGAAAGAAAAATAACCCTCATACACGGGTGAAAATTCACCCATGCATTATAAACAAACCTATTTGAACACAGCCTACCTCAAATGGCATAGAGTGCAGACTTACGAGAAGGAAGCAGACTGGAAGGAGAAAGACCAACACAGATTTGCACCCTTATAGCAAGAAAAACAAATTCCCTAAGGTGAAATTTCACCCACCCATAATAGCCTTAAAAAGTTAAGATTGCTTACTTTGTTTTCAATCTCACTGATTTCCAAAGAGTAGAGGTCATAACTACTGAAAAATTACTAGGAAGATTGGTTTAACTTTGCGGATCATGCCTTGCATTAAATTTGTCAAAAATTTCAACCTCATTACCTATGCCAAAACTAAAACCATTTTGCATGGTATGATGCTTTAATGGGACATACTTTGCATGTTGAAGTAGCAGCTGAACACACTGTATATTTGACCCAAAAGTTGATTCTTTTCTCCACCCTCTACTAACCCCATGTTAAATTTGTAAAAAAAGTAGTGGTTTTCAAGTCTGCAGAAAAGAATTGGTGCCCCACAAGTCATGAATCTGCTACCTCCTACCATCCGCAGGATTATGCTACACTTTTGTGTTAACTATTACATTTCAAAGTATTGTTGTAAATGGGTTTTTCTAAAATTCATTGTTGTAGTGAGTGAAATTTAACATTATTGAGATAGGAAATTTTCCAGGACCAAAGAAATACATCTCTAAATGTTGGTTTATCATTTTTCGATCTTTGTTATACTGAAGTTTGACTGTAGTACCAAATTAATTATTGAACTTTGAATGCAGAAGATGATGATCATCTGTTGGGTAAATTTTTGCAATTCCTGTCCACAGCAGTGGAGGTTCTCCATTGAAGCATTTGAATAGTTGGGTTACCTACTTCCTTAAAAAGTATGCATTTTTTAAAGTTAATTATTATGTTTATAAAGATTATATATTTCTTTATGTCTGTTTTGATCATCAGAATTGAGCACTAATTGAGTATTTAACTCCTTGCTGGAGAAACACATTACTTCTTGTATATCCCCTGGCTGCCGCTGCTCTGTGGATGTAGTTTCAGCTTGCCTTGCATTTCAAGAGAATGTTTGACTAGCCTGAGGGAGGTGAGGGAATGTTTTGGTTGCCATGACAGGTTTCGTTCATATCAAATAGTATTCGTTCTCAACATATTGTTTTTTCTTCGAGTATCTTCACTCATTCAAGGCATGGTATGGTGGCAAATTTTCTTTTGGCAACGGATCAGGTGGAGGTATGGTTATAGCATAATTTTGAATATAAATACTATGGAACTTTTGTGATTAAGTATGTTTTGAGGTTCTATGTTATAGAACCGTGTAGTGTACAGCTCTTTGAAATACAGTACAGTGAATCAAGTGGATGGTTTAGTGTCTAATGGTACCTCAGTTCAAACATGTGATCTCTCAATCTTGCTAATTATTAATATTATAATATCCACTTGGAAGACCTAGACGTAGGTGGAAGGACAATATTAGGATAGATTTAAGAGTAGTACGATTTGAGAGGGATGGTTGGATGGAGTTAGCACAGAATAAGGTTGAATGACAGGCTCAGGTAAGCAAGATAATATTCCTTTAGCTTGCTTAGGAATTGTCTATTGCCATTGAGTAAGTAAGTATAATTGTTGTTAGAAGTATTAACTATTATAATTTATGTGTTTTCCGTGAAAATACTTGGCGAGTCACCAGTTCAAAAACCTCGGAACCGGGCTTAGTCCACAGTAATTAGATTCTCCTTACACTCTAATGAGACTGTACACCCTTGATGACAAACAAAATATATGGAAACCATTCGTTGCAAATTGAAAAGCATATTATTTTCACTACCTCCTTCACTCTGTGGATAGTGATCATTCTTATTTGTAGCCTTGGTGTGGGTTAACAATCAGATGATGTTCTAGTAACTAGCTTTGTCATATGTAGATACAGTATTTCATGTCTTATACAGTAGGCTTATAATTTTTTTTTTAACATTCATCATACAGTTAGTCAAGAAGTACAGTTTTTCCCCTCCTCATTTTGGTTAAAGGTGATTTAGTGTAACAGAATGAACTTTGAAGTGTTCCAAGTATATACTTCAGAATACACCCATCTGGCCACACCAAAACAAATACCACTGTAATAATAACTAGACTAGGCCTATAATCCAGCAATGTGTAATCCATCACGTATTAAGTTAAAATGAACTTCATTCAAGTAGAACAAGTGTCAACTGAAATCAGGAAATGCTTGTTTCATGCAGTTCAAAAACTTATCTTATCATCTGTTCAGAAATGCAAAAATAAAAATGTATAGATATTTATCCTCCTGGTTGTATTATATAGATGTGAGACATGGTAGCTTACTCTTTGGGAAGAACTTAATCTGAGAGTGTTAAAAAACAGGGTGCTTTGGAAAATATTTGTAAAGAGAGATGAAAATGGGGATTGGAGAAAACTGCAAAATGATGAATTTCATAACCTGTACTTTTCACCAAATAAAGTAGTAAGGGTAATTAAATCATGGAGGATGAAATGGGCTGGACATGTTGCACAGTGAATCCAGTGGACGGTTTAGTGTCTAACGGTACCTCAGTTCAAAAATGTGATCTCTCAATGTTGCTAATTATTAATATTATATTATCCACTTGGAAGACCTAGATGTAGGTGGGAGGACAATATTAGGATACAAGATATATCTAAACAATATTGACTGGGAAGCCCAAAGGAAATAGACCACTTGGAAGACCTAAACGTAGGTGTGAGGACAATATTAGGATAGATTTAAGGGAAATTGGATGTGCGAGGGTTGATTGGATGGAGTTAGCACAGAGAAGGGCTGAATGATGTGCTCAGGCAATCATGGCAATGAACCTCCGGGTTCCATAAAATAGATAATATTGCTTTAGCTTGCTCAGGAATTGTCTATTGCCATTGATTAAGTAAGTAAGTAAGTAAGTAAGTAAGTAAGTAGAACAAATATTCGGTTAGTTTCAGGGTATTTGGTGCCCAGTTTCATCTACAGCAAATGGGTTGAAAAAAAACTGCTACACCCCATAAGGCCAAAAAGTGAGATCTGAGTTTGCTTCTCCATCACTGCAGTAAACCTAAAGCAAACATGCAGTAGCTTTACGTTTGCTTTAAACAAAAACACAAGCATATCCCTCGACTACCTTTTCACCATCACAGTGGTAGATGTCAGAATGATCAAGAAGACAACACTACTTGTCTGATGTTTGCTATAAATGACTGGCAAATATTTTGAGATCAGAATTACTGGTCGCATTTATTTCTAAACAAGAGTTCAAAACTCTTAGGCGCTTTTGAAATGCATAATATGCATTACCTAAGTAGATAATAGATTAGTGTGAATTTAACTACTGGTACAGGAAAGGCAAATCCATCAGCAATGCCATATTTGGCTTTAAGGTGTATACTCGAAGCCAAAAACAAAGGGGACAAATCAATTGGCTTATTTTTGGATTTAACTAATGCCTTTGACCTTGTTAATCACAGAATTCTTCTCACGAAACTAAATTGTTTAGGAATAAGAGGACTTGCCAACAAGTGGTTCGTTTCTTATTTGAGCAATAGAAAACAGTTTATAGAAATAGAATCAGCTCAGTCAGACACACTAAATGCAGAACATGGGGTGCCCCAGGGCTCAGTCCTCGGTCCAATCCTTTTTCTAATTTTCATTAATGATTTTCCATTCAATATCCCTCACGCACAAACTATCATGTTTGCAGATGACACAAATCTCATACTAAACTGTACTGATATTAACTCACTTCAAATCAAAGTCAATGAAGTTAATAACAACATTGAACGTTGGCTTAAAGAAAATATGCTATTAATTAATGTCAACAAATGCGTATACCTTCACTTTAATTCTCGAACCCCAAACAATAACTTACTCGTGCAAATTAACAATAATCCTTTAGCTAACAAAAGTGAGACTAAATTTCTAGGAGTTTGCATCGACTCTGAACTTTCTTGGGAAAAGCACATTTCTGAGCTCAGTAAACGCTTCTGCAAACTTTCCTTTGCTCTTCGTGTTCTGTCTAATACCTGCTCCATACAAGTCATGAAAATAGTCTACTATGCCTATGTTGAATCCCTAATTAGATACGGGATCCCCTTTTGGGGCTCATCTCCGAAAGCTGATTGCATATTCAAATTGCAAAAGCAGATAGTAAAAACAATTTTCCATTTACCCATTAGAACACCAACCAAAGAGCTCTTTGGAAAAATAGGAATCTTACCTGTACTGTGCTTATATATATTTGAAACATTACTCTTCATCCACAAGAATAAAACTGAATTTCGTCTAAATTCTGAGATACATAATTATCATACAAGAACATTTAATAACTTACCCTTGGACTGTCATAGACTTACCAAAAGCTTACTTAGCATATCTCACACAGGAATTCTCATGTAATATAAACTGCCATCAGAAATAACAAAATTCAATATCAAAACTTTTAAGGGAAAATTAAAAGATATTCTCCTGGATGGCAAGTTCCTTAGTATTAAAGATCACTTAGACTCAACATTTTAACTAAACAACTCCATACATAGTCTTAATCTTAATTATCAGTTAAAGTAAGCACCTATAATAAATTTCATATTTACCGCAGAGGGAGAATTATTTTGAGTAGTATTTATCTACCTCCTTATTCCCTCTGATATTAAAGTAACATACAACACACTGTGATGTTCATGTACAGAACACTAAAAAACACTAAAAAAGATCATTAAAAATATATGTACAGATTAAAATTGTATCAGAAATTACACAGGTCAATGTAGTAAAATACTAAAATGTGCAGAAACTGGATTTCCCTACTGCCGGGAAGTTTTTACACCATGTATAAAATGGTGATGTCAAAATCTTAAAAAGATAATTAATAAATATATATACAAATTAAAACTTTTCACAAATTACACAAGTCTATGTAGTAAAAATGCATAAAATGGATTGCCCCACTGCCGGGAGTCTTTACACCATGCATAAAACGGTAATGTTAAAATCTTCAGTGTTGTAGTGTTCTTTCTTGAATGTTTGATAAAAAAAATTTTCTTGTAGAGTCGTGTACCCAGTGTGTTGTAGGTTGTTTAAAATAGAATATGCATTTCGGCGCAAAGTTACGCCATCCTCAGTTCCTAAAAAATTAGAGTAAAAACTAACGTAAGAGGTAACTAGTATTTATAATGTTTTTAAATTGTGTATGGACTATTACTAACCTTATGTTGTGGTGCCGGAACTTGACTATGAAGTAACTGATTGTGGTGTAAGGTGCTGATATTTATGGAGGGTGGGTGTGTTCATAAGAGATTTGGTATAGTGGGTTGTATTCGATTTGGTCTTCGTTTAGTATTATGTCCTTGTGTTTATATATTTCGAGTTGTTCCAGAGTATTTAGTCTATGTACCAACATAACAATATTGAAAACACAATGGAAATTCTACACAAACAAAACAAAGGACATAGACTAAATACTCTGGAACAACTCGAAATATATAAACACAAGGACATAATACTAAACGAAGACCAAATCGAATACAACCCACTATACCAAATCTCTTATGAACACACCCACCCTCCATAAATATCAGCACCTTACACCACAATCAGTTACTTCATAGTCAAGTTCCGGCACCACAACATAAGGTTAGTAATAGTCCATACACAATTTAAAAACATTATAAATACTAGTTACCTCTTACGTTAGTTTTTACTCTAATTTTTTAGGAACTGAGGATGGCGTAACTTTGCGCCGAAATGCATATTCTATTTTAAACAACCTACAACACACTGGGTACACGACTCTACAAGAAAATTTTTTTTATCAAACATTCAAGAAAGAACACTACAACACTGAAGATTTTAACATTACCGTTTTATGCATGGTGTAAAGACTCCCGGCAGTGGGGCAATCCATTTTATGCATTTTTACTACATAGACTTGTGTAATTTGTGAAAAGTTTTAATTTGTATATATATTTATTAATTATCTTTTTAAGATTTTGACATCACCATTTTATACATGGTGTAAAAACTTCCCGGCAGTAGGGAAATCCAGTTTCTGCACATTTTAGTATTTTACTACATTGACCTGTGTAATTTCTGATACAATTTTAATCTGTACATATATTTTTAATGATCTTTTTTAGTGTTTTTTAGTGTTCTGTACATGAACATCACAGTGTGTTGTATGTTACTTTAATATCAGAGGGAATAAGGAGGTAGATAAATACTACTCAAAATAAGCACCTATAAGACTACTAAGTTAAATTCCTGTGGTAATTAATATTTTTATTATAATTATCCAGGGGTGCCCACCCCCAAACTTCATGACTCAACCCCCAAACTTCATTGCTCACCCCCAACCTGATTGGCTATTGACAAGGGAACCCATATGATATTTTTAGGGGGGGGGCAATTTTTTTAATTAATTAATTTTTTGTTGCTTTAACTTCTTGGGCCACTTTGTAACATTATATTAATAATATAATAAGTGCAACAATGACGTAGCCTAAAAATAATGGTGGGGAGGGTCGAAAGTGCCAGGGGGGTTTGGAATACCCCCCCAAAAAAGAGGGTCGGGGGTCCATCCCCAGAACATTTTTAAATATTGAACTAATGAAAATCACATTTTACGCAATTTTAGCACAGAAAAACTAGTTTGGAAATTTGTTTACCATACTCTAAGACATGCCAATGTAAACAAGAAATTGTTACTTAAGTCGGGTGTCCACCCCGGGAAATTTTTAAATATTGGACTAATGAAAATCACATTTTATGCTATTTTAGCACAGAAAAACTAGTCAGGAAATGTGTTTACCATACTCTAAGACATGCCAATGTAAATAAGAAATCATTATCTAAGTGGGGGTCCACCCCCGGAAAATTTTTAAATGTTGAACCAATGAAAATCACATTTTACACTATTTTAGCACTAAAAAACTAGTTAGGAAATTTGTTTACCATACTCTAAGACATGCCAATGTAAACAAGATATTTTTACTTAAGTCAGGTGTCCCCCCACCAGGAAATTTTTAAATATTGAACTAATGAAAATCACATTTTACGCTATTTTAGCACTGAAAATCTAGTAGGCAAATTTGTTTACTATACTCTAAGACAGGGCCACTTAAACAAGAAATTGTTACCTAAGTTATCTTAATACTTATTACTATTTAAAAGAAAATTTAAATAACACCTGGAACAGTGGACATAACAGGCCTACTCATTATGTTATGAAAAGAAAATAACTGCTATATCATATTTGACACACCAACAAATCTTGTTTAATTAAATACATATATTTTTTAAAAATACAAATATAGTATTTTAGGTTTTGACTTTTGGGGGTCCAAACCCCCTGGACCCCCCCTTTTCTAATCCACTGTGGATTATGCTTCCATGTTGTCGATTTAGTAAAACTTCTGCAAACTATTTATGTCAACTGACTTTTTTTAATAATAATTGTCTTAAAAGAAAAACATCTGACTATAATTATTAATATACATTTTTTCCTTACCCTGAGAGCTAGGGGGGGCGCCCCCCCCCTCGCTCCCGGTTATGGGGGCCCATGGCTGTTGAAATTCGTCATTTTTGTCTTGAAGATTCTACTTGGGATTTACATCCATATACGGTTTCCATTTATCTTCGCCACTGCTTTTACTTTGAGTAATCTTGTATTTTATATCTAAATTATGTTTCAGTTTATATGGATGTTTCTTTCTGCAGTGATCTTGACATTTGTCATGCCTAATAATGGCATTACAGAATAATTCTAAACACTTATTTTTAAATTGCTGTTGTTTTTTTCGGAATTTTTGATATGCCGAGATGGACTGAAACCAGTAGCCGTAACCATGTAGCATTGGTTATAGACAGATTTTTCCACACCTTCCCACCCCTTCTTATAAGGTGGCACGTGCTTTTGAGTGCAGTAAAATCACTTCCGAGAATAATATTATTCTTGCAGGCGGCATTGTACAAAGACTGTAACCCTGTAAGAACTAATACTCCAATTCTACCTTTGTGTGAGGGAGGTGGGGCCCAACAATGGTTCAGTTCGCAGTTGACGCTATCGGCACAGAGTGATCAATTTCATTGGCATGGCAGTTCTTTACAAGCAAATGCGTTTTGCTAATTTATTGACTCTTCACTTCTAAAGAATTAGAAGAGACCTTTTCAAGTTATAAAACTTGACCATTTTTACTTTTAACATAAAAAACGCTAATTTTGCAACAATTTTCAACCCCTCCCCCCCAGAAAATTCATAAAACGCTAATATTTTGCCCCCCCCCCCCCAGAAATTTCAATGACACAGTCTTCGTCTTAACCCCCCTCCCATGGGCATCCCTGAATTATCTATGTTGTATTCCTTTGTATTGTATTATTTATTTTGTTGACCATTTCAACTGTACTGTATCACAACTTTATTGTATATCATTTCTATCAAGATGTGTCCCATATCATTTTGTAATGATTCAGAGGACGAAATAAACCTAAACCTAAACCTAAACCTAAACCTAAACAGTTATATGGATGTCTACTCATCAATCCATAAATGCCAATATATCCACCTTTTTTGTTAAACATTTATCCACCTCTCCAATTTCCTTCTATATTTAAGCTACCGGTACAATATTATTGTCAAATTTAATTTGTCTATGTTCCTTACTGTAACTCTACTTATCCTATCATGCCCAATTTTTTTTTACTATACAGTATATGTGTGTATATATAAATGTGTAACAACCTGTCTATCTATATGTTTTCTGTTTACAGGACCTTAGCCACTATCAACAATGCACACTCTTGCTTATTTCCTTTCAGTCATGGCCATCCGAAAAAGGGGGACAGGATAGGGTTGCTGCCCCCTCCCCCCTGAAAATTTTGTTTACACATAAATCTCTAAACTAAATGACGTGAACTGATGCTTAAGTGTCTACATACTGTAGTTGGAGTTATTTGGACAAAAACGAGTTGTAAAGCTGACTACCTTAGATATGAGCATGTAGGAATAATTACTTCCCCATACCTTACCACCTTCATGTGCCGAATGTCCAAAATCTGGGATCCTCAACCTCCTGGAACCCTCTGGGCCTCCATGGCCTGTATAGGGATCACTTTACCTTACTTGAAATAATTTCTAGGAAAACATTTTATAATAGTGAAGGAGGGTGATGGAAAATATCACATTTAATATGAATGATACCTGTACCTGTGAAATTGTAAGGGGCAGAAAAATTCATGTGAATGTACTACATCAGATTTTTTCTTTGTATCATAGTCATTGGTCCTGCTACAATAAATCAAGGATGTGGATTATATAATAATAATAATAATAATAATAATAATAATAATAATAATAATAATAATAATAATAACATTAATAATAATAATAATAATAATAATAATAATAATAGTAATAGTAATAATAATAATAATAATAATAATAATAATAATAATAATAAACTATACTAAACTTTTTTTTTTTTTTTTTAAATAGAGAGATTGTCCACCTTAGAACCCTTGTCGTTGCACTTATCTGGGGGCTTTTATAAAATATAAAATAACATAGAAGGCACAAGCACACGTTAAAACACTGTTGTCATATTATTAAAACTTCTTCTTGGTCCCAGATGCGTCTATTACTTGAAAATGCATTTCGATGCAAGTTGCATCATCTTCAGTTCAGATTTGGAGACACAACAGTCACAATGTCTGATGATGTGACTGTTGTGTCTCCAAATCTGAACTGAAGATGATGCAACTTGCATCGAAATGCATTTTCAAGTAATAGACGCATCTGGGACCAAGAAGAAGTTTTAATAATATGACAACAGTGTTTTTAACGTGTGCTTGTGCCGTCTATGTTATTTTATATTTTATAAAAGGCCCCAGATAAGTGCAACGACAAGGGTTCTAAGGTGGACAATCTCTCTATTTTTAAAACTATTTTAACCCTGTCTGAAGATGAAATTCATCAATAATAAACTAAACTAAAAACTAAACTCCGTGGCGTGACATCCACGACATAATAATAATAAGGGAAAAAAACACTTTGCGACCCGACCGAGCCCCCCACCACTACGAGAAACCTAGCGGCGGCATTAGAACTACTAGGAAAGTAGTGACGGTGGCGACATCTAGTAAGGAAATGGTGAAAGAGAAAAATAATTTATTTTTCCTTTATTCTCTTCTTTTATTTTGTTTTTATAATCGTTTTTAAACATTGTGAAATATTATGTATGGTGCAAGGCAATCATTAGAGTAAGCTGCGGCTTAACACAGGAAGCTGCATTACCGGTGCTTAGTAGCGGCCGGCAAGAGCAATAGCGGGGTAGATGCGCGCGGGACGATGCGCGGTAGGCGGAGGGGAAGCCTGCCTGGCGGAGAAGGCGACCGGGCCGATGGAAAGGGGAGCCGCTCGGGTCGCAAAGTGTTAACTTGCCAATAATAATAATAGTAATAATAATAGACTAATAATCATAATAATAACAATAATAATAATAGTAATAATAACAATAATAATAATAGTAATAATAATAATAATATTTCATTTAATTTATTTATAGATGCTACAGACAATTTTTCCAAATTTTAAATAGTAGGCATCTTGAAAATAATATGACAAGGGTGATTATTGATGATAGTGATGATGAACAAACAAATAAAAATTTGTATAAGTAGGAATTACAGAATTCCTGACATAACAGATCTCACTTGTATGTTTGTCAAGTCAGCTTGGAAGCTGCATTGATCAATATGCATGCTACATTGTCTAGTCAGCACGTCCCAGAGGTGACTGACAGTATTAATTTGTTGCAGAAATAGTGTGCAATTTGTCTGTGTTTAAGGAAACCATGTCACATGGGTACTTATATAAAAAAAATGTCATTAAGATATTTTTGGTCAGTGGCGGTTATTCAGGGGAAGTAGGTGAAGTGCTACTTCACTTATGCATGCGCTCTTCATACGGTGCAATGCAATGCAATGGTAGACTTCCATTCCAGGCAATCTACCCTTACCGGTGTCAGGCGTCTTCCTAGTTAGGCCACTCTCTAGCTCTTCACCTAACTTCCCAGCCACGAGCCGCGCCTGTTTTTGGTTACCTCCTATAGCACACCAGAAAACTGAAATGCTGTATGGCTGTTTAACCAAAATAATGAATGATTTCATATCTGTCTAGTGTAGGGAACCCATAGTCCTAAGTTCTCTAAAACCGAATTACAATTGAAGTGCCTAGTTCCATAAGGGCGTAAGGCACAAGGACATGTTTCGAGAAATCTTGACATTTTTAAACAGTGTTACCACTGACAAGTAGGTGGTTTAATCAACACTATTGTATGTGGGAATCACAGTAAAGTGATGCACTCAACTTCACTATTTTAAGTGTACTTATACATTACGTGTTTTCCAAGCATCTAGCTTGCATCCTCAGATGAGGTCCACTGCCGGGTTCGTCCTTTGGTCGCTAGATGTCACTGTAGGCCAGATCATTTTGGAGATAAGGTCATTGTCCTTTGGGATGTCGAAATTTACTAAATTATTTTTGTTTCTCTGTATGAAGATCAAATGTTACATTGGAAAGACAAAAAGAAATTTGAACATTAGGCACAAGGAACATATAAGAAACATCAGATACAAAGGAGTAGAAAAATTGGCAATAGCGCATCATTATTGGTCCACAGAACATGAATTATTGAAAACAGTGAACAAACCAGTTGATTTGACGATATGGGAGAAAATCTTCATACAGAAGAACAAAAATAGTTCAGTAAATTTCGACATCCCAAAGGACAATGACCTTATCTCCAAAACGATCTGGCCTACAGTGATATCTAGGGACCAAAGGACGGACCTGGCAGTGGACCTCATCTGAGGATGCAAGCTGTGATGGAGAAGATATTGCTAAATGGCTTTATTGCATCTCAGAAGAGCTCAAGCCATGGGAGGGGGCTGGCTTAAAGGCCCTGGAGGAAAATTTAATTCCTTGAACTATGGTCTTAGTTGGCTAAGTTACTTCCATAACAGCCTGAATGATTCAACGTAAAAAATACTCTACTTCATCTCCTCGCAGAATGAAGAACTGAGGGTAAAGGAATGGAAAATGCTAAGAAGGGCTACCAATGGGAATGCCATTCAGCTCACTCTCTCCATAGACCATCTCTATGCTGAAATGATGAAAAAGAAAGCTTTCAGGATAAGTTATAAATTTGGCCAAGTTCAGCTAAGGCCAAAGGTAAATTTATTCAAGGAGGCAGAAGGTGCCTTAACTAGGGGCGCTCCTTGAAAGAGGCAGACTAGAAAGCCGTCGGAATGATCCTCTGGGACCTCCGCAGCAAAGGTTCTGCCATCTGTTAGTAGAGGAAACACCTAAGACAGACAGCCTGAGACAGATGGAAAAAATCAGTATAAAGGCTACCGCTGAAAAGCCGTCTACAAGTAAAGCTGCCTCTACATTCTAAAAGACCTTATGGCCTAAAGTGGAGAAAAAGAGGAGCAAAAGAAGTGGCAAGAAGCAATAAGGGGCTGTAAATAGCCCCTTGCCCTAATATGCCAACAAGCAAGTGAGAATATCAGGTGTGTCCAAATAAATCTCCAGCTTAGCTGGAGCCTTGTTTGGGATCACCCTGATATAGCCTTCATTCAGGAGCCATGGATCTACAATACCCAAGTAAAGGGACTCCCAACCATGTGTAAGCTAAAGTGTTTGACTGTATAAATCTTGAAATTTTACTTATAAAATTGGATCATTATGGGTAGGATAATTTAACAGTAAAGTGGTTCAAATCATATCAAAGGTATTGCTTTTTGCAGATATTACTAGTGTACTTGTAACAGGAAAGTCACAAGAACATTTATCAAGAGTAGCTACAATGGCTTTTCACAAAGTAATTACATCGTTTCCAGCTAATAAAATGACACTTAATATTGAAAAGACCCACATTATTCAATTTAGAACAAAACGTAGATGTATCTCAAACCATATAATTAATTACCAAACAAAAATCATAGAAGAAATTAGCAACATAAAATTCTTAGGCCTACAAATCGACCAAAATCTTGACTGAAAGACACACATTGAATTGAGAAGTTCAAAACTGAGTTCAATGTGTTTTGCTTTAAGAATTTTGAATGATATATTACAACAGGATGCATTACTCATGGTATAAGTTATTTGGCATATTTTCATATTTTATAATGAGATACAGAGTCATATTATGAGGCAACTCTTCCCATAGGGAAAAATATGTAGGTTACAAAAACGTGCAAAAAGAATAATGTGTAAAAACTAAACTAATCTCCATGGTGCTACATCCCTGGAGGGATTTGGCCTAACACCTGGCTGCTGCGTCATCTACCACAGGCAGATGGTAGGATTGGGCGACAAGAATAATATGTGGAAAGAAAAAAGAGAATCTTGTAAACTGCTATTTGAAAAATTAAAAGTCCTCACTCTCACAGGGGAGTATATATATACTCAAAGGAGCGTATTTTCCCTCCTGAATTGTACACTGACACGTCACTTGTTTTGTTGCACTTCAGCCATTTCATAAAATATGGGAATGTTTCCCTCAAAGAGAGAAGTTATAAAATTATTGTAATTGGGTGGTCAAAAATAAGTTTAAAACCTCAAATTCTCTGAAATGGTTTCATGTTTAAAATCTGTCGATTTACTTATTTATTGCATTGAGTTACTTTTTTTTTTGCCATTTTTAGCATGATTTTAACAATCTTTAATACCAAGTAGTCAAGAGTAATCAGCTATGTCCATTTGCATTTGGGAAAATATACATCTTAAGGTACAATTTGGTATAAGATTAACTTAATAATAACATTAAAACCCTAACAGTAATAGCAGAACAGAAAATGAACTTTTGTTTTGCATCATTAAAATCAGTGTCTTAATTATGTCCCACCCGTAACAGATTTTGAGAACCAAATTTAAAATATTTAAAATAAATTTTAAATAATGATTTGCATGTAGTGTGGAGGAGAAGGCATTGTAAATTTTACAGAATGTGAAGAACAAATTCTAGTTTATTATTTAAGATATGTAATAAACAAAAATAGCTTTTATAATTTGCTAGAATGTCCCACCCGTAATTATGAAATGGCTGACTTGTTCGCGTTCCACCAGCTGTGGGCTTAGTCTTTTGCCTAGTTCTTTCCACTGTTCTCTGCTCCTTGCCTGTCTTGTCCATTGTTTCCCTGCTCGTTGAGTGAAGAAGTCCTCCCATCTGGTTATTTGCCTGCCCACATGCCGCTTGCCTGCTCGGGGATATCACATGGTTGTCCTGTACGTCCATATTTCTCCATCCATCCTCGCCACATGTCCACCCCACTTCCATTTGGTGTGTTCTGCTATATGGATTACATCTTTTATGCTCGTTCTTCTTCTGATTTCTTCATTGCGGTATCTATCTGCCAAAGTCACGTCGAGAATTTTGCATTCCATTCTTCTTTGGCATGTTTGGACCATTCGTTTCGTGCTCCCATTTAGTACCCAAGTTTGGCTGCCATACAGGAGAATTGGAAGTACAAATTTCTCTAGCACTTCCGCTTTTAGGCTTGTCTTCTGGGGGGTGTCTGTCAGGATGTGTTTTAGACTCCAGAATTTTTTCCAGGCCTGTCCGATTCTTATCTTGATATGGTAGATAATATTATTAAATGTCAAACTAATTACAGTGTACATGGACATACAACTAGAAACATGAATGATTTACATATACCAGCTATTTAATTAAAACTCTTTCAAAAGGGTGCTTAACTTATTATTCTGCAATACAGATTTACAACAAGCTTCCAAGAAACATTTAATTATTGTGTATTAAAAGTAAATGCAAATCTTTCAAAAGATCTCTCAGGGAATTTTTAATAACTCACACCTTCTACAATATGCTTCAATTATCCTACAACTACAATAATTCTACAATTATTTGATTGACAATTGCTTTTTTTGCAAAAAATGCATAGATACTTTAGAATCATTATGCAAATATTATAAACAAAAATATTTCTTATAATATTTTAGCTTAGTCTAGTTTAATTATGAGTTGACTTGTCCAATATCAATTGTACATAGTGATTATACTGGACTAATAAAGAATTTGAATTTGAATTTGAATTTGAATTATGAGTGAATATTTCCAGCTTGAATAAGTTTGGCAGCTTACAGTTTTGTATATTGTTGTTATAACATGCATGTATATTTTAATCTGACGTGTTCTATATCCTTGAGCCTCTTTCAACACAGGATCAACAGGATGAGATACCTACATCTACATCTACATCTACATACAATATTGCTCATGAAATTCCTAGGGCTGCACTCTCATTTAGTAAAGGCATTAAATTTCTCCCTGTTCCAGAATATATCTCTAGTGATATGGCAACAGCAATGATAGAGGTACCATCACATGGGGGTAGTCAAGAGGTAATCACTGCCTCAGCCTACTTCCCGGGTAATTCGGACAATGTACCTCCTCCTTTAGTTAAGGAGCTTATAAAACGCTGCAAAAGAAGATCGAAGCACTTCTTCATCTGCTGTGATGGAAATGCACATTACACCGTGTGAGGAAGCAGAGGCATTAACAGTAGAGGTGAGTCCCTCTTGGAATATTTGTTAAGTAATAATATTGACATTATTATTAGAGGTGATGAACCCATTTTTGCTAACACTAGATGGAATGAGGTCTCAAGACTTAACCTTGGCCAGTTCATGTGTTAGCAACATGATTAAAAACTGGTATGTATCTAATGAAGCCTCAGCATCAGATTACTGACATCTAAGATTTGAAATAGAGGTGAATTATACTGATAAATTTGAGATCAGAATTCCTCGACTGACTGACTGGGTAACCTATCCGGAATACAATAAAAAGACATTTTAAAAGTTATTTAATAACCAGTGGATAAAACATTAAAAAAGTTAAAACATGATGTTTTGACTCTACCCTTGAGTCTTCCTCAGGTGACACTTCATTCAATACTGATCATAAGGAAGATTGAGTTTCGTCACGGTAACCCATCTGTCCACCATTGATTAAAACATTGTTTCTATAATATCTGTTTTTCCAGACCTTTGCAATATATATGATGGAATAGGCAAATTGCTAAACAAAAAGCTAATGTAAGGAAGCTCTTCAATGAGGCAAGAAAAGCAGGTAATTGGTGTGAGTACAGAACGGCTCTAACCAATTACAAAAAAGAATTAAGGAAATCTGAAAGGAAGTCTTGGAAGAGCGTTTGTGAAGATATAAATGAAATGCCTATTACAGCTCGAATTCATAGAGTCCTATCAAATAGCCGTGCAAATAGTAGGCCTATTGACTATCTAAGAAAGTCAGGTGGGGAGTAGGCCTATATGAAGAGTCAAGAGGAAACATTGGAATTCCTATTAAAGACTCACTTGCCCAATTCTGAAGTAGCTGAAGTGGAAGAACAGGTTTACAAAAATGAATCTGCTTCTGTAGTGCACAGTAAAAGAGCTAAAAGCCTGGCTGGTGTCATCTTCACTCACAACTATATAAAATGGGCTACATAAAGCTGCAGGTGGAGTTGGAATCTTTCCTGCTCTTTTACAAAAGGTCAAGAGGTTCTCAAGCCTCAGACTAAGTTATATTCTGCTAAGTTATAGGAAACTGCATTTTGATGCACTTCAAAAATATAATAAATCTTGAATTCCTGGAATGTCAAGGTGGTATTCATACTAAAGGTATGTAGGAATGATTCTACTGGGCCTAACGCATACCATCCATTAGTCTAAGCATTTTTCTACTCAAGAGTATGGAGAAAATCTTGGACAGTCACATTAGAACTGAGATAATGCCTAAAGTATCACTTCAGAAAACACAATTTGTCTATCAAGCAGGCAAATCAACAATAACTGCTTTTAATATTCTTGTTATTAAGATTGAAAGGTCTCTTATGCACAAGCAAATTGCTTTCTGCACCTTCCTGAACATTCAAGGGGCTTTTGACAGCACCACTTATAAATCCATTGAGAAGGCTGTAGAGAAGAAGGGAATTATTCCCACCATAGTTAAATGGATAATATCCATGCTACAAAGTCGCAATATCACAGCCAATTTTGGAAGTAAAAGAATGACCATAAGGTGCAATAAGGGGTGCCCCCAAGGAGGGGTACTTTCGCCCCAATTATGGACCTTGGTGGTTGACACAATTCTAGA
Organism: Ectobius pallidus; assembly: GCA_964059195.1. Lineage (NCBI taxonomy): Eukaryota > Metazoa > Arthropoda > Insecta > Blattodea > Ectobiidae > Ectobius > Ectobius pallidus. Next base: position 55,088,787 of record CAXKWD010000011.1, read on the forward strand.
AAATTGGCGAGTGCCGGTTTTGAAGGACATGGCTATGCAGATGACCTTGTCATCTTGATTTTAGGGAGAGATGAATCCACGCTTATGGAACTTATGCAGAATGCTCTCAACCTTGTTGAATGACTGGTGTATGCAGGAGGGATTATCTGTTAGCCCCAATAAAACAGTCATTATACCATTTATGAGAAGAAAAAAGTTGTTTATTGTGGCTCCAATTCTTAGTGGCATTATGCTGGAACTGCAGGAACAAGTCAAATGTCTGGGAATATTATTGGACAGCAAAATGACTTGGAATCCTCAGTTACAAAGAGTTTTTGGGATAGCTCTGGCAGCAATTAGGAACTGTTACACTGGTTATATATGGCTGGTTGACAAAATCCACAACACAGAAATCAGGAAAAGAACAGGTATGAAGGATGTTGCAAACACAGAGGATCAGTTGAAATGGAGGTGGGGAGGCCATGTGATGTGAATGGACTAACAAAAAAGGGCACAAAAAGCTACAACATGGGACCCCAGAACAGGCTGGAGAAGTGTGGGGAGGCAAAAGACCAGATGGGGGGACGACTTCATCAAAACATCAGGAAGACAATAGTTTCGAGTAGTGAGGAATAGAAAAGAGTGGAAGAAAATGGGAGAAACCTCCACCTCAAGCGCCTAGTGGCAATACAGCAGCAATCCAATCATGCACAAGAACTCTCGCAGAATTAACTCTCGCTAGGACTAGCTCATCTAACGAGAAGTATATGAGCCTGCCCTGCGTTCCACAGGAGGCCATTGCCCTTTGGGATGACTAACTGATCACAAATTGTTTTATCATGCAGCTACTATTGGCAATATTAGCAGTGACCGTCACAAGTGACCCACGTGTGTTCACTGCAATCAGCGGTAACCGTCACTTGTGTCCCCGTGTGAAAAGGCCAGCTTAACCTGTTATCAAAGTGGTGTTCATTATACATGCACCAAAATCTTTAATTCTTTATCAGAACAAATAAAATAAATCTCCCACGATAGAAATCAATTCAGTCATTTGCTAAAACTCAATGATACCTTCACAGACGTAATTCCTACAGTGTTAATAAATTCTTAAATCTCTACTCTTTTTATTCTCAATTTCTATTACCATGTTATTATAGTGCTAACATTAGTGTTTATTAGAATATACTTGGTGTATTTTTTCTGTTAGTAGGTCTAGCATTAGTACTACTGTCATCTGTACTGCAATTTTTGGTAGTGCCCATATGTCTTCATCTATATCAGTGTCTTCTATAAAATGTGTATATTGTAATCAGTGGCGTATCCTGATCTCTGATAAAGGGCGTGCTATGCTATCGTCCTACACAGAAAATGTACTTGAATCCTAAGTAAATTAAGAATATAGATTAACTTTAACTGAACAGTTAAAAATAGCTTACTTTATTAAAGTAGGCTTATTCTTTCTTTTAAAACATGAAGGATTTGTACTTATAAGATTTGAAGCCTTCACGGCGCTGATTAGTTAAGATGACTTCTCGGGTTATCAGCCGTGTCAAAATTATTAGTCTGGAGCTTACGGCAATTTTCACTCTGTGGCCTTCCTCAGGAATGTGAGACTGAAAATGTTCTGTATATTCTACATTCTTGCCTTTATATATTGTAGAAAGACTTGTTAACTCGGCCGTACATTTGTCACAATTTGCAATTTATCTTGAAAAGTTTTGGATAAAAATGTATTTATCAGAAGATCTTCCAAAATACAGCTGTGCTCTTTCATAATGTTTTCAGAATGAAATAGGCTACATTAACTAAAAATTAATTTAACAGATTTTTTAACCACTAAATAAAATAATATTTACAATGAAATTGTAATATACTTAGGTACAACACAATTGCTTGCGAAACTTCAGTAGCACGCAAACTACCGGCAAATCTCCCGCCGCGCTCAGAATAACAGTAATTAAAGTAATACTGTATTTACAATTATTTGCTATTGAAATTCTTAAAATAAAATACTAAAAAATAATTAAACACTTTTGATAACATTAAATAAAATAACATTTACAATCATTTACTTTTGAACTTCTTGAAATCGCAATATACTTCGCTACAACACAGCTGAGTGCGCAACTTCAGTAGCACGCAAGGCACTCAAGACACTGCGAAATCTCCACCGTGCGTAACCTATTTCCTTCTTCACCCCGTGGTCAGGATATCGCCCTTCTTCAAAACTCACAGCACACAAGTTCTAGCCTCGAGGCAAGTCCACGCCTAACGTACCGCTCAGAAACTCATTCTCATTACGGAATCGTAGCACACAGGTGACAGCCTCGCAGCGGGGCCCTTGTTTTCTCATTTCAGCAATGAAAATGACACTGATTTTTCCACAATTTACTGACAAAATAAAATATTATGAATGAATATATTCCATCTAGAATTAGGGCGTGCGGCGCACGCATAGCACCAATAGAGTATACGCCCCTGATTGTAATTCATTATACAGAGTGCCCAAGAAATGAGTGCAGATATATTTTCGTGTGGTGGTAGTGAACATCCATACAAGTATTTTAATACAAAGAACCTTGGGATGGAAATGCGTTGTTACCGGTGTAAACAAAAAAAAGTGTTGCACTTTGTTGAACACAAAATGTAATTTATTATGTTAACTGTAAGAAAAATCAAAGTTATTACATACTGTTTTAGAGCAAAATTGTTGAACACAAGGAATAGCTTTGCTTTTTTTTTTTTTACACACATATCTATACCTAATTATCTGTCTGTCAATGTGTCTGCATAATCTATCTATCCATCCATCTAATTGTCCCTCAACCTGTCTGTCTTTCTATCTGTCTACCTATGTCTATATATATATATGGTTGACTGATACCAATACCAGCTGAGGATGAGGGAGTAGTTTCAATCCCTGGAAACTAGTCCTGCAACTTAAATGTAAGTGGAGCAAGAAGTGTTATTTAAATGTTGACTCTGTACAAGTTTTACAACATGCTCTACTGTATATATTACTTCAATTCATTATTTTAACATTCCAATTATCTCATTTTTGAACGTAATTTATTGCTACTCAATTTACTTGATCCATCATTGGACAAGCTTCCTGATGCCCTTAGAAAAGATTTTTTTTTTTCGGCTGAGTAGCAAGCCACGTGTGCACTGCTTTCTTCAGTTCTTGGTCTGTAGTGAATCGACGGCCCTTTAAGGCATCTTTAAGTGGGCCAAAAAGATAGATATCTGACAGGGCTTCATGGGGCTGCTTGCAGGACACTCTAACACCTCAGAACCCAGTTTGACAATAGTTTGAGCAGTGTAGGCAGCAGTATGTGGGTACACATTGTCATGCAACAAAACAACAAAACAAATAATGAGTACTTATACTTGTACTTATACTTGTAAAATATATAATTCTTAAGCTTAATGTCAGTAGCCATTCCCCAGTTTATGAAAAGATGGAAAAATCTTTGTATGGAACTGTGCGCTTCACACACACACAGAGAGAGCACTGTCGTTCCCACAGTTCTTACATGCTGGTGGAAAGTAAATTTTCTTTCTACTCCGCATGTGTTGTGCTTAAAAACCGTGTACCTTGTTCTTGAATGTGATAAAAGGTAGAATTATATTATTAACCTGCTTTCAGCTATTCTATTTCTTTTCTTTAACAGAAAACTTAACCATGGCCTTGTATCCCCAAGAAATAAGTTCTGTGACTGTAAGTGAATGTCAGCAGCTTTAGTTTTCACAGATGTTTCTCCATGAGAAAGTTACAGTTAAAAAAAGAGGTCGTTCAACACCTGATATTCTAATCTCGGGCAGGCGTAAGAAACAAGAAATATATTCATGAAATTACAAAACTGATAAAAATCCTCTTGACAGTTCCCATGACTACATCAGAGGCAGATCGCTGGTTTTCAACATTGAAAAGAATAAAAACTTTTCTAAGAGGCACTATGAATTTGGAAACATTAAATGTGTTAATGGAGAAAAATGTTCTCAGTTGTCATCTGGAGATGAAGGAGAAAATTATTGATCTTCTTGTGCAAATTGAAACAACAAGATTAGTTTTCAGTTTTTAATAAATAGATCAAGCTTGAACTGTAACAATTAAGGTAAAGTAAGTAAAAAATGCTTTAGTTTGTTCTTTTAGGATTTTATCAAGTTCCTGAATAACATTTATTTTTGTACATGCTTGTTTACTTTTACACATTCTAAAACAAAGGCTAAACATTTCTGGAGTAGCACCCCACTAATTTTAGCTACGAGCTGCCACTGGTGCACTGTTAATTGTTGAGCCCTTCTCCAAGTAATATTGCAGTATTGGCCCTTGTTATTGCCAACACAACATGTGCTAGCACAAAACTCTACAGCCAACCAACAAAAGATTAAACAAAAAGTGCAGATGCTTATTGACTTACCCTCATATATATATATAATATATGTGTGTGTGTGTGTGTGTTTGTAGTGTATGCAAAACATATGTATGCCTGCCTGCCTGATATAGTGATTGGGCATTGCTAACTACAGATCCGCAGGTCTGGGTTTGATCCCCAGTACTTCCATGTATGGTAGGGAGGTCTGGAATGGGGTGCACTTAGTCTCATGACACCAACTGAGATTGCTTGATAAAGAAGTAGTGGCTATGGTCATGAAAGCTATCGATAGCTGTTTATCCTCATGCTGACCACATGCCCCCAACCCTGCCATTTGCCTATGGTAGATGTCACAGCGGTCGGATGATAGGCCTAATCCCACATGGGATGTAGCGCCAAGGAGTTTAGTTTAGTTCTAATTTTGATGTACATACAGACATATGTACGTATCTATATATTTATTTGTATCTCTATATCTATCTGTTCATCCTGTATCTATGTAAGTTCGAGGTGCGTCCATAAAGTAAGTTTCCCTAGGGCCCTTTACACAAACAAAACAGAATTTCATGAAAATCAGTGGCGTATCCTGATCTCTGATGAAGGGCGTGCTATGCATTCGTCCAACACAGAAAAATTGCTTGATTCCTAAGTTAATTGAGAATATAGATTAACTTTAACTGAAAAGTTAAAAATAGCTTACTTTATTAAAGTAGGCTTATTCTTTCTTTTAAAACATGTAGGATTTGTACTTATAAGATTTGAAGCCTTCACGGCGCTGATTAGTTAAGATGGCTTCTCGGGTTATCAGCCGTGTCAGAATTATTAGGCTCGAGCTTACGGCAATTTTCACTCTGTGGCCTTCCTCAGGAATGTGAGACTGAAAAATGTTCTGTATATTCTACATTCTTGCCTTTATGTATTGTAGAAAGACTTGTTAACTCAGGGCAAGGCCGTACACTTGTCATAATTTGCAATTTATCTTGAAAAGTTTTGGATAAAAATGTATTTATCAGATCTTCCAAAATACAGCTGTGCTCTTTCATAATGTTTTCAGAATGAAATAGGCTACATTAACTAAAAATTAATTTAACACATTTTTAACCACTAAATAAAATAATATTTACAATATTTGCCTTGAAATTATTAAAATTGTAATATACTTAGCTACAACACAATTGCTTGCGAAACTTCAGTAACACGCAAACTACCGGCAAATCTCCCGCCGCGCTCAGAATAACAGTAAATAATACTGTATTTACAATTATTTACTATTAAAATTCTTAAAATAAAAGACTAAAAATTAATTAAACACTTTTGATAACATTAAATAAAATAATATTTACAATAATTTACTTTGGAACGTCTTAAAATCGCAATATACTTCGCTACAACACAGCTGAGTGCGGAACTTCAGTAGCACGCAACGCACTCAAGATACTGCCAAATCTCCCCACCGTGCGAAACCTATTCCCTTCTTCACCCCGCGGTCAGGATATCGCCCTTTTTCAAAACTCAAAGCACACAAGTTCTAGCCTCGAGGGAAGTCCACGTCTAACGTACCGCTCAGAAACTCATTCTGATTACGGAATCGTAGCACACGGGTGACAGCCTCGCAGCGGGGCCCTGGTTTTCTCATTTCAGCAATGAAAATGACACTGATTTTTCTACAATTTACTGAAAAAATCAAATATTATGAATGAATATATTACATCTAGAATTAGGGCGTGCGGCGCACGCATAGCACCAATAGAGTATACGCCCCTGATGAAAATATTTATTGTAACAGATACAGCAAGTGTTCAGCTATTTCTCAACATATTCGCCACAAGAAGTCTGCCGCCTGGGATTTGAACCATTGTGTGATAACCAGGGCCCGGATTCTGATGACGTAAAATTATTTGAAAAATGACCCTGAATTTTAAAGAAAATTACTTAATAATTATAAAAAAATGACCTAAAAACTTAAAAAAATATTATTGTACATACAAAGTTATAGACTAGTTTGTACATAATTGTAAAAACTGTAAATAACTGTAATATTGTGAATGTTCTATTCTCACGGAAATTTATACTGGCACCGAGGCACTGGTGAGTCAAAATTCGGCACATCCTTTTGTGGTCTGCCGGATTATATTGTTGTTTATTGAGGGTAAACATAGTTTGCACTCTCAAATCCAAGCAGGTGCCAAGTCAATCTAATAACAATAGTAATATAATAAAAAAATTTGGGCGTTTCTTTGATTCTCATTTCCGACTGAGACATGAAAACACCGAATTTTTCCTTCTTGCATTAAACAACACTTCAAAGACAGCACCGCTAGCGACGAAAAAAGGTTAATCCACTCAATGTAAATACATGAAAATGACTAAATAAGGAAGCAAATGACATGAAAATGACAAAATAATGACCTAAAATTGAAATAAATGCCCTTAAAATATAAAATGGCCTAAAATGACAAAAAAATTACCTAATAAAAATGAATTTTTATAATATAGATACCATGATTAGGATTTATCCACAAGTTGGCAATGTCTATGCAGCAACAATAAAAAGATGACATGTCATTAGAATCCGGGCCCTGGTGATAACCATCTCCGTTTTTCTGTCAATCTCTACAATTCTCTGTCATTCACTGTCATTTCTTGAGGGGTAGGAAAAGATGAAAATATCTGGGTGGGTGGTCCGAGCTGCAGGGTGGAGACTTCAACACCTCCCTGCAAAAGTTCGGCTAGGAGATCTTTCAACATCTACCCTGCAGCCCGGACCTCGTTCCCCAGTGTTTTTAATCTTTTCCTACACCTCAATAAATGACAGAGAATGATAGAGAATGACAGAGAAGCGGAGATGGTTGTCAGACAGTGGTTCAAATCCCAGGCGGCAGACTTCTACGACACAAGTGTTCAAAAATTGGTCCCACGGTTTGATATAGTCTCAATTCCTGTGGCGAATATGTTGAGAAATAGCTGAACACTTGCCATAACTGTTGCAATAAATATTTCCATGAAATTTTGTCTTGTTTGTGTATACGGCCCTAGGGAAACTTACATTATGGACGAGCCTCTTATTTATCTATCTAGCTATCCATCCCCATATCTATTTAAGTATCTGTCTGTCCGCTTATCAGTCTGTTTTTCCATTTCTCTGTATATCTGCATTCAAAATTTATATTATCACTGTACCTTCTTGGATCGTCAGTTTGTGTTCACTTTACAGTATACTTATTGTGACTGTCATCCTCGCTGGTTCACCACATCCGTCTCCCAGTGTAGTGTTGGTTTCCTTTGGAGCTCATGGAGGAGCTACCGTCTTTATTTCAAGACCCAGAGAACTTAGTGCCACCAGTAGGATTAAACTTCGTGAAATAATATGCCAGTGACTATACGGAATTGAACCCTAGCCTTCGGGCTTGTTCATAATGCAATTTACATAATATTATATACTAGCCTGTATATATTATGTAGGTTGAGGGCTCAACAACTCTCGAGAGCTAACTAAAGTCTTATTGGGACGTGAAAGGGTCGAGGAATCTTGTCCAGAGGCTTTCATTCAGGATTGGAATTTTTCGGATCTAGAGATGGGCACGCTACCTCTACACTACCGCGGCCGACATGGAGGTTAGGCTAATTATGTAAATGAATAGAATTAATATTCCTCCCAAGAAGATTAAGAATAGTACATATGAAAATCGATTTTTTAAATATTGTACCTCTAGTAAATTAAGGATATCTTTATATCCTTAATGTGAGGTTTAACTTGGCAGAAGTACCGTAGGCTACTTAGCCTGCTGTTTGCGTTGGGAGAGATGGTGTTCCCCTCAACGAAAGACCCTTTAAATGGCTAGCTGTCAGTCATTTACCGTCACAAACTGGCCAGCAGCTGGCTATTATTATAATTTATAATATTTTCGGTAAGGAACGTAAATGCTGCCATCTCAAATAGAAATAATCCACCACTGATTCTGCAGAAGACGACGTAATGTAAGAAATTTTTCATTTGCCGTCGAGTCCCTAAACAAAATAGGTGAGTGAATCTACCTCTTTCTCTTTCTAAATTCCCTTGCTAAGTAAAATCTCACAGACTTTAGGAATAAATTACCAGTTACCGGTAACTGTAATTGAGTGTCAGTAGACAAAATACGAAGATCAGGACGTAAGACTGCAGCTGGAAGAATATAGCGTGAATGCTGTTTGCAGATTTTATTTCTTATATAACAAGTATGATAACAAAAACAACTTACTGTTAGTCACAATATCTGAAATACAGTAGAATTTACATAGATTATTTCACTCGTACGCCGCCTGTATGATATTGTCCAATAACGTTGAGCAATTCTTCGGATGTAGACCAATCACGATATTATAATATCCTTTCTCGGATCGCAAAAAATGCAATTTTATCTGATGAAACGGCAGTTCGTTACTGGTCACGTGAGGCATCAACATGCGATTTAAAACGTCACATGCTACCATTCAGCAAAATGAAAACACATTATTTTATACTACATAACTTGTTTGGAAATTGAAATAATATAAACGTCTATTGAAACTGCAGTATAGGCTACAAATTTATCGAATATGTTAGATACACTCTCGACTCCGACCACAGCTGCGTTGGTCTATCCCTCGACTTATCTAAAGCTTTCGACATAATAAGCCATGATCTGCTACTAAATAAATTAGAAAACTACGGGGTAAGAGGAACAGCGCTATATTGGTTCAGTTCTTACATTTCTAATCGCTATCAAGTCGTCGAAATCACCCATTTCAACAAAACAAATCTAACACTAGAAAAATACAAGGCTCAATTCTTGCTCCTCTTCTCTTTATATGATTTATTAATGATTTACCCTTAAACAATGATTCAGAATTCACCAAACTCTTTGCAGATGACACAAACATTTTGGTTGTAGGTAAAAATGAACATCAGCTTAAATGCAAAATAGATACGGTGGCACAGCAATTAGTAGATTGGTTTAAAACAAATGGCCTTATTTTAAATGAAAGTAAATCAGCAGCTATTTCCTTCCACCACAAAATAAATAATCCGCCCAAACCTATCATTACATTTGAAAACTCCATTAATTATACATCATCCATAAAATTTTTAGGGATAGACATAGATGAACATTTGACATGGAAACCCCACATCGAAGAAATTAATAGGAAGCTAGGAAAATTTACTTACGCAATGTTTCACATTAAAAAATTCACAAACTTACCCACAATCAGGACACTCTACTTTGCGCATGTTCATAGCATCTTAAGATACGGAATCATCTTTTGGGGAAGCAGTACCTATAGTACATCAGTATTTAGATTCCAAAAGAGAATCGTTAGAATAATATACGGAGCAAACAGAAATGATTCGTGCAGACCAATATTTAAGGATTCTCTTTACATGTATGAACTTCTGTTACATGTGAACTTTTAAAAAAATCGAAACTATCCATAATTACAATACTAGGCACAAAACCAACCTGTCTATCCCTTCTCATAACACATCCATATTCCAGAAAGGAGTAAAATATACTGGAATCAACCTGTTCAACAAACTACCTCACCATTTGAAAAATATACATTGTGCAAATAAATTTAAAAGATCACTAACATTTTTTTTTAGTAATGCATGTTTCTATAGTATAGAGGAATACTGCAATCATGTCTGTGTTAGTCACTAAGCTATACACACACAACTCCATCAAAGGCTCATCAATTAAATACCTAATGTTCTACAATTTATAATATGTATTATTTGGTGGATTATTTGTAGATTATTGTATTATTTTATATTGTATTATGTTGATTATCTAGATCTACATTGTATCGCTTAGCATTTATTTCATTTAACCATATTACATAAAATATTGACATGTCCCATATCAATGTATATTGATCTCGCAGGACGCAAATTAATTAATTAATTAAAAACACAATTTCGATTCGGTGCAATCCAGTCCGTGTGCATTTATAGCGTTTTGTTGTAAGCAACTACCACGACGCTCTCCATCTTGTGATGAGCACTATTGGTAGCATTGGGAACTCGGATCGATGATCTTACGGCAGACAGAATATTGACAACAAAGTAAGAAAATAATTATTATTTACAAAATCCATTACAGTTCATCCATGGAATAGACTTCATAAATCCTACTCTCGTGAGATTAGCTATGAAAAAATCATATAGGCCTAAAGCAAATTCTACCCGATTCACATAGTATATAAACCGATGTTCGTGCTAAAGGACCCACTCCAGTAGATGCAATGAGGTATCTTACGTTTAATAATATTTTCATTAGTAATTTCCCTTGAGTGGTCTCATGGTTAGCGTCGCTGGCTACGGATCAGCAGGCCCGGGTTCGGTCGCGGGTACCTCTTCCGATTTTTCTGGAGTAGAGAGGTCTAGAACAGGGTGCACTCAGCTTCGTGATTCAAACTCAATAGTTAATTGATTGAGAAGTAGTGTCTCTGTCTGTCACAGAAACCATCATTAATGGCCGTGGGTGAGGGTATGCTGACTACATGCCCCAAATCCTGTCATCTGTCTCTGGTGGATGAAGCAGCAGTCGGATGATAGGCATGGTCCCACAAGGGATGTAGAGCCATGGAGTTTAGTTTATATTTGGTTTATATTTTAGCAGAGCTCTCTGTTTGGGAATTGGGAGAGTATGTTCAAATTGTTTAATGCTGATGTCTCTGTAATTTTCCTCTGAAGACTGATATTTTTATGTCTGCCCGAGTGGTCGTGGCCTACAGCTAAATCTTACGTTCGGTTTCCGAACGAAAACGTAAAGAATGTGGTGTCGTACTTACTGTGTCATTTGTGCGCGCGTCCAGTGTGATGGCTAACCTGGGTGTGTCAGGAGATGTCACGACACTCCTCAGGGTAATGTTACTCTCCAGAGAAGAAAACACATGCGCACATTGCAAAGGGTGAATAATTATTGTAAGCGTTCATATAAAAATATGAAAATTTAATCTAAGAAATCTATGTAGCCTACCTCCATTTTCGTGTTAATACATTTGGCACTTCGGTGATTTTTTCGAATTTTCTGGGTGATCATGATGATGATGATGATGATGATGAATGAGATGAAAAGAGGAGAAGGATAGGAGATAATAATTCTTGTAGAAAGAAATTCAGGAAACGCGAGAACCCCGAGAAGAAACCAAGAGCTCGACGCTCACGGTAGGGAACTGTGTTGTGTTCTTCTCTGTACTATCACACAACATTAAAAACTGGGCTTTATTTTTACATGATATTAAAATAATGCAAATTTTGCAATATGTATTTGCAAGAAGCAGATATTTATTACAGCTGGTTTAAATCCTTTTTCATTTAAGTCTACATGGAATTACAATAGGTCACAAATACGTTGTAATATCGAATTAAATATGTATTGTTATGTAAACCCTACAAAAGAAGCTGCAACCTGCGGGATAAAAAAAAAAAAGATGTAAGTTTATTAAGATTTCGATCTGTCCATAGTATTGTAATTCCTCCTGCTTCTTTTGCGCACTTCCGAGGAATAATAAGTTATGGCGAAGTTGTGGGAATAGGCATGCTAACCACTAGCTCCCAAATCCTGCCGTCTGCCGATGGGAGATGATGCAGCGATCGGAAGGTCGGTCTAATCCATCAAGGGATGCAGCGCCATGGGGTTAGTTTTTATTTGGTTGAATTTTTATTGTTTTCGATGGGTAAGGTATATCAGGTCTTCTTAAGGGGTTTACCCTAGAGTCTTTTACATATGTTATGACTAGACTTCGGTCTTTTAGGTACCTAAAATAGGCTCTAAAACTTGGAAAATAGGTTCTAAAAATCGTAAAATAGTCTCTTATAAAATCGTGAAGTTGCCAATTTTCTGAATTATCTCAATTGCAATGCAGAATATTATATTTATTGATGTCACCATTGATCAATAATCATGATAAAACACAGATATAGGCCTATGGTACATAGAATTATATAGACCTATTCAGTGGTGATATTCAGCCGGTTCGCGAGAACCGGTTGTTAAATATCTTGTAGATTCTCCGAACCGGTAGCTTCACAAAGAGTGATTGCCTTTTTCCAAGATCAGATTCACGCCAATCCACAACAGTGATCATACATTTATGAATTTGCTAGAACCTAAACACGCCATTTATGTTCGCTAGCGGTGGACTACCACCATAGGTAGCGGGCGTGCGGTTAAGTTGGCAGACTCTCTTATTTGCGCAGGGCCATCCTCGACACTAGCTTGCTTTGCTTACAATTATAAAACGGATTGTAGTCTTCTTTTGCTATGTAAGGTTATGCTTTAAGGAAGCTGAGTAAGTTAAAGTGACCAGACGTCCCGTTTTGACCGGGACAGTCCCGTTTTTGAACCTGGTGTCCCAGTGTCCCGAAAGGTTTTTGTTGGGACGCCCATTTGTCCCGTTTTCGTAGAATAGGAAATTTATTTTGTATTTCGGTTGATTAAGATATTTAAATCTGTTAAGGTCAGGATAATTACTTTATGTTCATCCTTTTTAACCTAAGAAAGAATGTTTCTGGTGCGCATCGTCATCGTTCGTTACGAGTAACAGCCATGGAAATGGTCAACGTGGCAATGCCGTGTCGCTAACTGCATTTCTTTCCAATGCTTGGCTTCAGGATTAATTCTTTGTTCATTCTCTTTCTTGCTACAGTTGTAGTGTGTTGTGTCGGTTATGATAGGATATTCATGATGCCGAAACGCAAATGTATTTTTACTCCTGCCTTGCAAGAAAGGTAAGTGTGTTAGGGATTGTAATTTACAGTGAATTTAATAAAGTTTAAATCCCTACAATTATGTATAGATAAAATAATAATTTTAAAATTAATTTCTTTCTTAGGTACACTTTCATACACAAAACGCGGACCGATTGGGATGTTCGTTGCAGTGTTTGTAACACAGAGTTTTGTGTGTTCCATGGAGGGAGGAGCGACATCGAACACCATATCAAATCTGCCAGGCATAAAAAAGCAGAAATTACATCTAAAAACTCCGTGGCGCGACATCCCCGAAGGGACAAGGCCTACCACCCGACCGCTGCGTCATCTACCTATAGGCAGATGGCAGGATTGGGGGCATGTGGTCAGCATGCCGACACCCACGGCCGTTAATGGTGGTTTCCATGACCGGAGCCGCTACTTCTCTAACAAGTAGCTCCTCAATTTGAATCACGAGGCTGAGTGCACCCCTACCAGACCTCCCTACCTCAGAAAAATCCGAGGAGGTACCGGGGATCGAACCCGGGCCGACGGATCTGTATTCAGCGACGCTAACTACAAGACCACGCCGGCGGTCAGAAATTACATCTGCATCATCAAAAAATATAACTTCGTTTTTCGGCCCAACTTCAGCCACGAATCGTGATCTGCACTTGGCTGCCATTGAAGGGGCTTGGATGAATAAAGTGTGGACATCAGAAAAAACACAAATGAAAGTTGAAACACTGAAAGCATTGTTGCTTACCAAAATTAATCTCAAATATAGTTGTCTTGATTTTTTCAATTATCTGAAGCAGAATGAGAATCTTCTGAAGAAAATTCATTCTTCAGACAAGTAGGCCTATGTCTAAAATACAAGTTTCAATTATGTGGGCATAAAAACACTTCCTGATTGAATTGTAAACTCTTCTTTTAATAATTTTAGGACAAAAGTGAAAAATCTGCTTACTTTCAATCCTTTGTATAGCCTGATCTTGGTGTTTTTTTATTTAGGCTTTAGCACTATTTGAGTTTTATGTATTGTAAATTAATTATATTAATCTATGACTTGGCCAATTGTAATATACTTAACGCTCAATAAATATGAATAAAAAATTATCCTACAGTACTAAGAGCTGTGTAACATATAGTTTTATCTATGATAATTACCTATATTGAATCTACTAATAAATGAACAGGGTTATATTGTGTTGTGTAATTCAACATAAATATGTCTTAAATAGGTACATAAATGGTTATCTCTTTTTTTCCCATATTTTAAAATTTAAAAAATATGCTATTTTCCTGAATATAAAGTACAGATGAACGATTAAGCTTTACGGTAAGAACTTTTTTTAGTCTTAAACACTGTAAAACTTAGTGTTGATAAGTGTCCCGGTTTCACCTTCAGAAAATATGGTCACTTTAAGTAAGTTTAGTATGAGTATGAAAAGACAAAATAGCACATTGGACTATTTTGAATCAACATCAAATACCCTGATGAGAACCGGTTGTTAAACTGTTTGAATATCACCACTGGACCTATTACTAGGGCCTTATTACTACCATAACAGTGAAAACCTAATCCCTGCGCCCAGAAGCTACGCATATTCAACCCCTTGTATCCCTCATTGATTCAGAGACTTAAGTTTTTTTTAAACTGGAAGTGGGAGTCGGGAGAAAAACACTACATTTTCGTGGGAATTGCAAGGAAATTTTCTACTGAAGACGAAACATTCCTTACTATTTAACCACGTCACAAATGTGTGTCATGTACTGCACATTCCGAGCTAAAAATTGAGTATAAACTGAAAATAAATGCTAGAATTTATAACAAAAAATAACTCATTTTGAACTTTAGAGGAAAAACAAGCAAAAAGGCAATATTAGGCTCTAACGTAAAAATAGGCTGTTTTAGGTCCTATAAAAGTATCAGTTTTAGGCACAGTCACTTATGAAACATGCATATACAAGTTTTCGTCCATATACCACTTAAGGATTAAAATAGGTTTTTACCTAAAATCCGAAGTCTAGTTATGACTTAAAATTTCAGTACACCCGATTCTTATTATTGTTCCATGATTTCGTTATTGAAGTATTTTATACTTAATTTTAGTGAAAGAAATTTCACCCATCATCACATCCTTAAACTAGCAGCCCCTCACATGAATTCTTCTTCTTCTGTAACACACGTACTACAGCCCAAATCAGGCCTTGGTTTCTTTCAGACATTGCCCCCACTGGTCTGTGTTTGTGGTATCCCTTTGCAGATTCCAACTATTCAGTATGCTTTTCATGCATTCTCCAATCTCGTAGAGCAACCTCTTCTTTGGTTTGCCGACTGGTCTATTGCCAGCAATTAGAGAGCATCCCTTTCAAGAAATAAGAACACTTTCCACATACAAAAATCATAATCTTTCATTTTGCCATGTTATCTTCCTTGAGATCCTTCCAATCCATGGCAAAATTTTAATCTCGATTTTCTGAAAGGGTTTTTATGGGGGGGGGGGGGTAGTAGTCACTCGCCAAATCCTCAGCCTAAAGGACTAGTTTATTTATGGGTCAGGGTTTTATCCCCCTAGCCTTTGAAGAACCAACTTCTCTCTGCAAGGAGCAGGTTAGGCTTCTGCCTTCTCTGCCATTGGAATTCAAACTTCTTTTCTGCCATTGAAGATGTTGGATGTTTCCCTCTAGAGTGCTTCTTAGTCTGATCTCTCCCCTTTAGCCTCTCCAGAGAAGGAGGCTAGCTAGCCTAAACAGTGATCAAGAATTGCAAGCACTCCCCGCCAAGGGTATTCAGTCCCTACGGTTCACATGAATTACAAAATACATTTGGAAAACATTGTTGAATTTTATTCATCTTGTGTGGCATTACTATATGATCTAATTAATATAATGTTACAAGTTATGTATAGTTCATATTCAACAACAAATTATACAAATATATTGCACAATGACAAGTCCTGAATTTTACATTTTGGCACCAAGTACATATTTGGTCACGCAAACACACACAAAAATAAAATGGGATGGAAAATAATGGAGGAAAAGATTCTTGGTAAGATTATGGGTTGTGGCTAACTAGGACATAATCAGTTTGCAGTTTGTGAATACAGACAATGACAAGTGTGGAAAACTTGAATTCCAAAATGAAAAATTTTTGACATCTCTTCACAGATCTATCTCTGAATCTAAGGCTGAGCTTTTAAATTATTACTTATCTTCGTGACTCCCTTCTTTATATGTAAATAAATAAACTACATCAAGTGTAACAGTGAAGTTTATATACTGTAGTTAAGAATAATGGAAGAATGCATATTAATGATAATAACATTAGGTCCATGAAAAGCAAACTGTCTTTCATAATAAAAGTCCTGTTGTACCAATACAAGGTACTTGCGTCCAAGCTGTGGTAGTCAGGAAAATCATATTGTGTTCACAATAAAAATAAAACAATTTTTAATGCATAACTATTGCTACAGCATTGATAAATCCTTAGAATTCAATTGTGTTTGACGAGGCCAGGAAACACTTGTAAACGTGTAACACTTGTAAATATTACTCGGATACCTGCTTTGTCGTGGCACAAACAGCACCACTGCAAGTGACCTTAGAGAAGGAAATCTCTCATAGAGAGTCTTTAGTGATGAATACGGTTTCTTTGTTAGACAAAAGTGACAAATAGTAGTAATAATATCAGTAATACTATTACTACTACTTACTTACTTACTTACTGACTCAATGGCAATAGACAATTCCTAAGCTAGCTAAAGGAAAATTATCTATTTATGGAACCCAAAGGTTCATTGCCACAATTACCTGAGCCCGCCATTCAACCTTATTAAATCTATCCTAATATTGTCCTCCCACCTATGTTTAGGACTATTACTACTAGTACTACTACTACTACTACTACTACCACCACCACCACCACTACTATTTCTAGTAATAATAATAATAATAATAATAATAATAATAATAATAGTCCACTAAAAATCCAGTAATAGCTGTGAATCAGTGAAAATAATAATAATAATAATAATAATAATAATAATAATAATAATAATAATAATAATTTTAAGTTTTTTATTAAGGAATATTCCACAATACAATGGTTTTCCTTCATCCCACAACAATCTTTTCCCTCCATAAGTCCCTGTCCATATCATCTTCTTCACTTAATCCTTTTCTCACCATACTCCTTTTCACCCCATCCATCCAACACTCTTTGGGCTTCCCTCTTCTTCTTTTTTCTTCTACTTTCCAATCCAAAATTTTCTTGGGTATTCTATCCTGTGTCATTCTGAGTACATGTCCATAGCATCTTAAGTGTCTTTCTTCTACAATTTCCAAAATATTCTTTTCAACTTGCATTATTTCTCTTATTCTATTATTCCGAAATTTTTCTTTCCTGGATTTTCTTGCTGAACGCCTCCAAAAATCCATTTCTAATACCATTAATTTGTTTGCTTGTTGTCTTCTTATGGTCCAAGTTTCAACGCCATATAATGTTGTACTTTGGAATACTGGCTGATATATTAATTTTTTAGTTCTATGTAAAATATTTTTACTCCTTAAGATTGAATTTAGCATTCCTATAATTCTCTTCCCATCCGTTAGTCTTCATTGAATCTCTAAATTGGTTGTTGCATCCTTTTGTATAATAGACCCTAGATATTTAAAATATTCATCATGGGCAATTTCTTCTGTATTACATATTAACTTTTCTTCCAAATCCATTGCCAAATATTCAGTTTTATTGAAATTTATTTCTAATCCCCATATCCTGTACTCTTCTACCAACTTTCTGATCATATATGACGCATCATCTGTATCTCAGTAATTATTACTTGATCATCCGCAAAAAGTAGATTACGCAGGTAGTAATCTGGATGAATTTGAATTCCCATATATTGACATTTCCTAGTCCAGTTTTGAAGAGCCATATCAATATACATTTTGAACAATATCGGAGATAAGCAACATCCTTGTAAAAGTCTTTTGATGTATAAAATTCATCTGATAATTGGAAACCCATCTTTCTTCGGCATTTGTCTTGTGAGTATATTGATTTTATAATGTTGATAATTTTGTTACTTATACCTGTTTTCTTCAGAACGTCCCATAATAATATCCTTGGCACACTATCATAAGCTTTTAGCAAATCAGTGAATATCATTCCCAAGGGTTTTGACTTCTCAAGATATTTTTCCATCATGAGTCTGAGAATAAACATATTGTCTACACATGATCATCCTGGAGTGAAACCACTCTGTTTTTCTTGTCCTCTGTATTCTTTCTCCAGCTGATGTTTAATAATTCTTGTAAATGTTTTCGTAAATGGATTTGTTACACATACTCCTCTATAATTAGTGCATTCCCTCTTATCCCCTTTCTTATATATAGAACTTATAAACCCAAGGTTCATCTCTTCTTGTATTGACCCCCTTCTAATATTTTCCTGTATCAGTTTCCTTCCCCAGTATTTTAACAGTTCCAAATTAATTCCTCCAGGACCAGTCACTTTCCCGTTTTTTCCTTCCTTTAAACATTTTTCCACTTCATCCTCTGATAATTCCCATTCCAAATTTCCATGTCTAAATGTATGTTCTTCTTTAAATTCTCCTCTTTCTTCGTTAAGGAGGGATTTATAGTATTGTTCCCATTTTTTCATAGATATTATTTGTATATGTGCCTTATGATTTGTGTTTGTTTTAAGGCTCCTCAACATTGACCATGTTGCTACGGATTGTTTAAATCCTAACTGGCTATTTATGTCTGCACATCTTTCCCAATACTCATTTTTTGCCTTTCTTACTTCTTTCAGTACATTATGTTTTTGTTCATCATATAATTTCCTGCCCTCCTCTTTATTTGAACTTAACCAATTCTGGTATGCTTTCCTTTTATCCTCTAAAAGTTTGTTCGTCATTCATTCATTTATCTTCCCTTTTTGTTTTTCCATACCCAATACCTCATATGCAACATTTTTCACTACATCTGTAATATATTTGAGCATTTCTTCTGTGTTCCCACTGTAATTCTCATCTAGTTCTTTATCTAATCTATGTGTATACAGTGTTCTTATACTATCATCCTGTAGTAAGTGAATTTTGAACTGATCATGATTTATTTCCTTCCCTGTATTAAGCAACTCTTCTGCTTTGTGTCTATCATCGTAATTTTTCTTCCATGGGCAGTGTATTCGTGCTTTTACCATGAAGTGATCAGATCCACTTTCAGCTCCTCGATAAGGTCTGACATCTAAAACTTGAACTGAGCAATTTTGTTTTGTAGTTATATAATCAATTATAGATTTTGTATTTCTTGACCTGTTGATCCACGTATATTTATGTATATTCCTGTGTTAAAAAAAAAACCATTCAATATTTTAAGTTCAAATTGTTCACATAGGCAATAATAATAATAATAATAATAATAATAATAATAATAATAATAATAATAATAATAATAATAATAATAATAATAATAATAATAATAATAATAATAAATAATAATAATAATAATAATAATAATAATAATAATAATGATGCTGATGATATAGTGGTCATAATGATACTGGTATTAATAATAATAATAATAATAATAATAATAATAATAATAATAATAATAATAATAATAATAATAACAATGACAATAATAATAATAACAATAACAATAACAATAACAATAATGATGATGATGATGATATAGTAATCATAATGATACTGGTATTAATAATTTACCAATGATGATGATGATGATGATACAGTGATGGTAAATATACCACTATTATTGTTAACAATAATAATAATAATGCCAATAATAATATTAACAACAACAAATGAATATTTCAATTTATTTGTTTTAAAAAGTTATACAATTTAAATTTAATAAGAATTTTAAACATCCTAAAAGTCCTAAATTCGATTCCTTTCATACCAAAATGGGGTACGCCATAGCATAGTGGTTGAGGCGCTGCGCTACAAACTGGAATGTCGCGGGTTCGATTCCCGATGAGGTCGTTGAGATTTTTCAATTGGCCTAATCCTTCTGGTGGCACTATGGCCCTGGGGTCGACTCAGCCTCTAACAGAAATGAGTACCAGGAGCAATCCTGGGGGTAAAGGCGGTCGGTGCGTAAGGCTGACAACCTTACCACCTTCATGTGCCGAATGTCCAAATTCTGGGAGCCTCAACCTCCTGGAACCCTCTGGGCCTCCATGGCCTGTATAGGGATCACTTTACCTCATACCAAAATATTTTTGTGATACCAGTAACTAGGGGTGCCCACAGAAGGGGGTTAAGACATAGAGTGAATCATTGTAATTTTTGCAAAATTAGCATTTTATACCTATGTTAAAAATAAAAAAAAACATCAAGTTTTATAACTTCAAAAGTTAATAAAAACTCTTCTATTACTTAGAAGCGAATAAAATTTACTCTACAACTAATATCAACTAAAAACAGGCTCATTAAACATACTTTCTCAGTTTACTCTGTTTTTATTACAAATAGCCTACAGCAATACCTTTCCCTTTGGAAGAAGTTTTAGAGTAGGCCTACTGTTGGGAGGTTACTTTTGATGAAATGGTTGGGGGGGGGGGGGGAGTCATAAAGCTAAGGAGGAGCACCCCTGCAGTAACTTACATGTTATGGCTTTGCTTCCTGTTGAGTTTTTTCAGAAGTCTGACTATGCATTCTCAAAAGGAATTTTATCAACAAGAATATTGTGGTCATGTAAAGAGATAGGTCCATTTAATAGTCAAGATTTTACATTTTGCAAATTCAAGTAAACCGGTATATACCTTGGTGTTGAACATATAACATATAATATGTTAATTTATTAACTATTGTTTACATTTCTTTAGTGACTCTCTTATTTTTGCTAATGCGAATTTACCTTGTTGGGTTGATTTCAACTGTATGTAGCAGCAATCTTCTGCAACAGATCAACTGGGTCACTGCTGCTGAAAGCACTCCAACAAGACAGTTCACATCAGTCCTGTAGTCAGAGGGTGACCAGGCTGCCCACCCTCAAACTTCCTTTCTGATAGGCATAGGCCTAATGCTTACAATAAAACCACCTTTTTCAATTAATTTCATTTCAAGCGTAGAAGATAATTATGAAAGTTTCAAAGAACTTCTTGCATAAGAAAAGCATTTACTTCTTTACTTAGAAGAGATACAAGCAGTGTTCGAAGTTAGAAAAAAGCAAAGGTACTGGTAGTATGTTTCTCAACAATTTTATACGGGCAACCCTGACAAAAGAAAATGCCTAAAAATGATTTCAACAAGACTGAAATCATATATTTTATGATATGCAATTTATTTATTTAATTTGACCTAGTACTGAAATATAATTCACCTAGTCAAGTCTATAAAGAAATTCCCATATTGGTTTCTTACCTGAAGCTGCAGGGTTTTGTGTTTTCCTTTTTATGCTTCTGTTTCATTTGCATGCCGGCAACCCTGGTAACTTAATATATTTTTGAGACTTGAATTTATTTATTAGAGGTACTTTCATCTTGAAGTGAGTAAGTTGATTACTGTTAATATCTGAAGTTGATTCCTTGAAGGTCTAGAACAAGACTCATTCCACTAAATACCCTTTCACATTCTGCTAGTAACAGCATAGACAGCACCCAAGAGTAAATACCAAATAAAAAGCAGAAAGTAGAAAAAAAAACATTTTCCGAAATATTAGCCAAAAATGTATTATGAGAATAACCGAAAACAATTCCTGGAGTGGTGTGCCACTAATCATTTTTACCACTACCAATATTGGATACCAGTGCATATCGGCTCACTTCACTCACTGGATATAAGTGATAAATGTAGGAAGATCTTGGAGGATTGTTATACTATGTAAGAACTTTTGCATGTAGTACAGGAGTTTGTCAATCTAGTTTCTCTGTCCTAACAAGAATTAACCAGCCTCAAAGACTTATCATGAATCACTCAAAAATAGGTAATCGAATGTAGGCCTACTGTATTTAGCATTTGAGGTGAGCAGAAAAAGGAGAAAATTTAACCTTTTGAAGGAGGGAAAGATTCAGCTGTACTAGAATAACTTTTTTGGGTATAGGCCCATTGTTTTAAAGTACCGGTACCTAAAGCTTAAATCATTTTTTGTGCTTTTAGACATTTCTTGTACTTTTAATTGAAATACTCTCCATTACTTACATGATTGCCACAGAAAAAACATCTGCCAGTTAACATTTATTGTGCATTGTATTATGTAGTTCATGATTTTTATTCAAAAGTCCAAATTCAATATTCTTCCATAACATAATCCTAGCCTATCCTGAGAAACATTTTGCCCACCCTGATCTTGAATTTTGGCAGTGGGCCTGGTTCACATTAAAAAAAATAAATAAATAAATTAAAAAAAAAATGTACCGGTAGTCAATGTCACTATAGAAATAGGCCTACTGTATTCACAATAATTAATAAATTAATTTCAAACATCACTACAAAATGGACAAGATTCAAGAACATAACATATGATAGTGACAGTGGATTGTGTTCCTTCTATAACAGTGTCATTTTAATGTATTTTTAGATCAATGAGCTTTTTGAACATTAGGCCACCAACACAGTAACATCCTCTTAAAAACTATAACAAGTCGATTTTTACATATACACAGAAATAATAAATACAGTAATTATTTAAATCGAAATGGAAACCTCAGACAAGAATTTTGAAACATGTTCTTAAACATATACATATAGAAGTTTCTGATGCAAGATAACACATAATTATAAGTGTGAGGATTAATTATGCCACAAATACATATATAGTAACTGTGATAGATAAATACATTAGTAAATAAACATCTCTTGGGTAGTCAGCCAGGTATGAAGGTCAATTATTCCCTATGTTTCAAAGGCTCACGCTGCCTTCAACTTCAATGGATACAATTCTGGTTGAGTAGGTTTGACCAATCAGGTTTCAATACACCCTTCCACCGGGTCCTTTTCAGGGCCAACCATACCTATTGTCCTTCGCCTGTTTGAGGCAGTGTGATTCCAGATTGGGCTGATGTTGATGCCCATGTCTCTGTTGAGGTTGAATAGGACCAGTGGAGAGTGTACTAATGCCTGATCGGTCGACCCTACTAAACTAGAATTGTATACGTAGCCTATATATTTCACTCCTGGACAATGATTTGGCTGTTTGACACCCTTGAAGATATAATATTTTATTGAAATGTCAACTTATACCACAAAATATGTGAAAACGTAGAAGTTTTACTTTGATACAAGGTTACTATAGACATATTCAGTTTTCACATTAGTAAAAACCTTAAAAAAAAAAAAAAAAAAAAGTGACATCCATGTGACAAGATATAATAAGGAATTACTCTTGGTACATGTATTGTTAAATTTCTTTGCAATTATAAAATGTTTATTAAATTACAATATTTATAAAATTGAAAATAATTTATAAGAACAATACTGTTAAAAAATTGTTTTAATTATAGCCGTATTATTGTAGCCAGCTATATGGGCTAATTACATAGATAACACACTGAAATGTGATAATATGGTAATCCTATATTTGTAGTACAAGGTGATTACAATATTATATCAATCTACCACAGATGGAATGAAATTTATCACCCATGATCCTTGAAGATGCAGGCAGCATGGGCCTTTGAAACGTCGGGAATAATTGACCTTCATACTTCAGTGATTACCCGAGAGACATTTACTCAGCTTCTATGCCAGGAAAATCTCAGATACATTAGTACCTGCTGTTTCATTTATCATGTCAGTTACCAGAGAAGTCAGTAGGAATCGTCAGGTGATTTTTCCCTTAGAACCACAAAGGGCTATAGAGACCACCAAGTCAAATCATTGAGTATATAGGGGAAGTTGAGAGGGCTAAATAATTTCCCTACAAGAAGGATGAAAACAGATGTGGAAGATGGCTTCTTCAACTTACTTTCCACAGTCCTTTGCTAAATTTCCCATGACTCACATGTTCATATTGATTATTAGCTGGTTCTCAGTCACAAAAACTAAAATTGCAAATTCACATCATCTTAAAATTTGTTAACACTCATATCACATATACTGTTTATAAAAGATAGTCTCATTCATCGCAAATATACACCAAAACACATAACAGCTGACATTCATTACCAGAACTGCAATGAATTATGGGATATAGAGCAATGATTTGTGGAAAATAAAGCAGAGAAATAACTTGGAAAAATCAAGGTAAAGCTATCCTCTCCCACTATGTAACCTACTTGAAGGTTAACATAATCGTTTTTCTTTCCTGGAGATGAGAGGGAGACAGCAAAAAGGAAATGACTTAAGCTGTGGACCCCTGTGGTGCATGCAGAAATTTTGTTTCCTCTAGGGTGGGTTTATTCTGAAGTACAAAAGTCCTTTAAATTGCTTCTCATACTGGACATTTTATAATTTATGTTACTCAGTTATATTTATAGAAAAATCAAGAAATGAAGTAAAATGAAACAGTATTAGAAAAGGGAAAACAAAATCATACCTATTGTATTACAGATACAATATTTGGACTGGGGACCAATAGGAAATTTAGCTGGGGTTAGTAGAACTTTCTCTGGCACTTAACAGCTTCAACTCGATACCACAGAGTGAAACCCAACAGTGATTCACAAGTGACATGATTAAAAAATATATACATTTTTTATAAGCATGAAAGAATATTCATTGATAACTAGTTGGGATCTCCTTGATGAAACAGTGGTAATCTTTAGGAACCACAAAAAATAAAAAATAAATATCATCTAAAATAATTTATCTGTGTATTATCTGACAGTTTTGGTTACTTAAAACAGATTATAACACAAAAATTAGTATGCTCCACAGACAAATTAGAAAAAATTGTTCGGATCATTAATGTGTAAAAACTTAAAATACCAGTATTAAAATACTAGGCCTACTACATTGTTACAGTTATAAGAATTGAGTAAAAAGTACAAGGAGTTAGATTATCATGTTAGAGTGGAAGCTTAAAACAATTAACAGTTGAGACATTGATAAATATTTTAGCTTCATTCTTGCACCAAATTGAAGCTTGTTAAATATGGAAGATACTGTCCTAAAGTTTTAACATAAATAAACAGGTATAAGTTTAAGGAAACATGGATTGAATATTTTTTATTTCATGTATAAGTGCCGGTAAAAAAAAAATATAAGAGGTAGCTGTTCAGAATAGTTATTTTACTACCAGTTCTTCCTATGTTTCAGGAAAGAATTTAATCACTTTGCTGTTTACATTGTACTATTCTTGTGGATCTTGCAGTTATTTTAATTATGATGCAATTTTTATTTAACAATTTTGAGAGCCCTGCAAAATGTTTTAGAAGTTTCAGTGGTATTGCATTTCATATTTTAATAATTGTGCTTGAATCACTGAAGAAGAAGAAGAAGAAGAAGAACAGAAAATAAAAAAAGTAAATAAATTGGTTACAAAATGACAATTTTTGGTCCAAATATATGTTCAGATGTGCATAACTGAATCAGAAAAAGATAGGTGTTTTCACATGTATAAAGTGATTGAAATCAGTCTGTTCTCATGAAGACTATTTTCATTTCTCTAGTGAGAAAGAATACATCTCTTTTAGTATATTCTTATTGACTGCCACTCGTGGACTATATTTTGCGCAGGTGCATGCGCATGACAAAGAGAGAAAGAGACAGAGCTATTTAACAGCGTCCATGTCACTTGGAATTACTCCAGCCAACTGTTGGAAACACTCACAAAATACAGATATTCAAAGAATCAAACATTTCCTTCACAGAACAAGAGTCAGATCGACACTGACGCTGATTCGCCAGAGTGGTCACGTGACATTTCCCAGTGCCACTGGGCAAAATGCAGCTGCAGCTGAAACGTGATATCACCTCTGCGACCAGTGCCCTGAGTTATTGTCGGGCTCCACATAACAACACAACATATTGAAAATATGGTGCAATTTAAAAAAAACAATCAAAATAGTCATTTCTAAACATGATATGTGGTAAAGTATGTAAAAAAAAAATTAAGTTGCCAAAAATATTTATTGAAATAAGAAAGATCAAAAAAAGTTTTTTTTATGTGATATGCAACTCAGTATTTTGAATCCAAAGGTCCCAACCAGAACTTTGACAAAGTCCAGAAATCATAAGTAATACAAAAAAATACATGTATTTACCTAAAAGTCCAAGCCCTTTAAATGATCTTGTCAAAGAGTTTGCCAAAATTAAAGCAAGAAAAGTACCTTTAGGATTTTAGGCTTTTTTCCAACTCCTGTCTAATGGGGGAAAAAGATTACCTATGTTGTAATTTCTTCTTTGTTTATTGTCAATATAAAAAGGTATAACCTTTTCAGTGAAATGTATTTTTTATTTTAGGGGTCTATTAGCAAACCCGGCAATCTCCATTTTCATAAAAGATAGAAATGCTAATTTCTAATGAAAGTTTGATGCATTTCCTGGTACATATTTTAGTGTATGTGTTGAAAATCTGAGTTCCTCCCTTAGGCCTATGTGGTAAGTTGGATTTGCTTTGGCCCTGCCGAAAAGTCATATCTTCATGAGTATTTAAACAAATTTGGCACGAATACCCTGAGTCTGATAAAGAATGTAGACTCTTTCAAGCTGCTGAAGGAAGAGACATTTCATATTTTGATTAATTGAAAATGTAACCCTGAATCCACAACTACACTGAGGTTCAAAATGTAAAATACAGAGTTTTTAAAGTCAACTCTGTTTTCTATTTTAGTACTAGGCTTACGTCTATTAAATACTTAGTCTTGGCCATTTATTTGCATGCAAGTGTTACTTCGACTAGAAAAACAATCAATTTCATGAAAAGAACTATTACAATCTGAACTTTTTCTGTAAACAAAACTAAAGTTTTGAGTAATACACTAAATTTAAACTCGTAATAGACTTTGTGTAGGCTCGAAATTATCCCGATTTATTCTCTACAGCCACTTTTTGAATCTGCTTGGTGATTCTATCTCGATTTGGAAACTTATGAACACTTATTCCTAAATCTACATTTATGGTGTTTGAGCACCCAAAAACACAACATCTAGGATTTCTGTCAGATTGGCATGCAAACTCACACACACAATAATGAGACACAAGTTGCTTAGCCAAAAGAAACTCGATTACTGCAGTAAACGGTGGGCAGTTAGGGAGGTGTGATGTCACTCCACTGAAAGCCACATCAGTTATTCTTCGAATTTGTGAGAATGTAGATCATAGAAACATGGGGTTTTTACTACTGTATTTTACTAAACAAAACCTTTAATCTGAAAGTCATTTGATTTTAAGTTAACAGGGCCCTTAGTGCTATCACTGCTTCACTGAGGATGGCTTTCTGTATGAAATGCATGTTGCTTCCACGTACTATGATATTCAAGTTGTATGCATTTTAAGATAAACTGACATGTAATTTGATCACATACTAGATACAGTCAACCCTCGATATAATGCCACCATCTGTTCTCTAACATTTAGTGGCACAAAGTGAGGGTGGCACTAAAACGAAATTTTATTTTTAAAATAAAAATAGCATAATACAGTATTATTAAAGAAAAATTAAATAAAAGGCAGGTAACAATATTTGTCACTCACAATGTTGCCTAAGCATCTCCAACTAACAGTTTTCCCCACAATAATGAAAAATGTAATGAAATAGCCTGCTGGTTAGACTTTGGAAATCTTTCACTGTGTTCACAAACTTCTCGTTTCTCTTGAAGCGTAACAATATCTGTCTTCATTTTAACAATCTTATGAGTAACTGTAGTGTAGTGTTTAACAGCTGAATGGACACTGGACTAAAAGAAGTGAAAGTTTGTATGAAGGCTCTTTCTACCTGCTCCACCCCTCATGCTAGCTGTCTGTCCAACTCCTTAACATAGCTTCCTCAATTTATTGCACTACAATTACAGTTAGTGGCTGGGGAACACTCACTTCTTGGAAATATTCTGCAGTATGTTATTTAAATAATTTTCCTAACATTCATGCCAGTTTTAAAATAATTCTGCAACTGAAAAAAGAATCACTGCAAGCTATACTGCAAGCTATACTTTGTAAAAATCATGTCTTGAATTCACTGGCACTAAATGAATTGGCACTGTAATGAGATTTCTTATGTTTTTTATATGGGAGAAGATCCGTTCACTTGGATTTATTGGCACAGTGCGAGGGTGGCACTATAAAGAGGGGAATTATATCGAGGGTATAAGTATGCTAGTCATACAGTGTTGTGAGATAAAAGACTGTAGTATGGTATTGGCATGAAATGGAATTCTTTAACATTGAATTAAATAATACAATTATCTCAAAATAAATGCAATATATCAATATGTGTTTTCAAAACAAAGAGTTGTATTCTTTCTCACATTTCTGTAAATTGATTAAAATATTTAATGGAAGTAAGTTTACATTCAAAATACTTTTTAGAAATCAAAAGGTATTCTGAAATATTTACAGTGGTTTGGTTTTCAGATTTTATGGATACAAAAAGATTGTTGGACTGTTTTGCTTTTTCATATATCAGTTTTGGAGGAAGGATTTTATCAAAGTAAATGCAATAGAAGAATTTCAGTTTTATCAGCCGATGCAGCATGTATATGATTTACCAAATATCTATATAACTTCAAATTAATATTCGCTTTGTAATATGCAACTTCCATATGAAAATAAATCACAATTCATTGCATAGTTCATTTAGTCTTTTGTTTTGATTTTGGGAATACAGTATATGCTATTGAGAGTCCCGCTTATTCATACTTCATTCAGCGAAGTATGAGAATTTCGTTACAGTATTAAAACATTTACAAAGTGAAATTAAAAACTAATTTAAATTAAAAACTAATTCTTTACACAAGAAAATTTTTTTACAACAAAGAAATTGTTTTGCTGAATAATATCAGGGGTTTTAAAAAACATAAATTTAAGAATCCCTAAAATTTCAAACACAAAGTTTTATACATTTTATGAAGTTATAATCTTGGCAAGATGACACTATTGAAATGTGCACACAGAAAATGAAGTCCATATGCACATTACTTTGTATAACTTAGTCAAGAATGTGCCTTAGTCAGCAACAGAATTCCACTTGAAACTTCTTTCTTTATTGCTGATATGAACATGTTAGATGCCATGGTGTTCCTTTAAAATATTATCAATAGATCAGCATTTATATTTATTAATATACTTAATTAAAAACTGAAACCTCTGTTTCTCCAACAATAATTATAATTTTATCTTAGGTAATCCCATGAGAGATTACAAGTTTATCAATATATTTGCGAGAACAAAGTTCAAGCAAATTGTTCTGATGAAACTCGTAATCTCGTGTAGGATTTCCATGAATAAAATGTAACGGATTTTTAAATACTTACTTTTTGACTTTGTTGACAATATCCTGTCAGCTGTAAGATCACGGTATACTAAATGAATGAATTGTCCATGAATCCTACCAGGAGATGCTACCAATGCTACCAATAGTATTTACCAGGAGATGGTGAGTGTCGTCATAGTTGCTTACATCAAAACACTATAAAAGCATACGAACTGGTTTGCATCGAATTGAAATTACGTTTTTAGTCAATGGACATTTGAATTTGAATTTGAATTTAGCCTATGAAATCCCTTAACGGGCAAAGGCCTCCTGCTTGATCACAGGGAAGCTAAGGTGCACTCATTAGGGGAGCTACTCCTAAAGAGTGTTGTGCTACGTCCGTTTAGTCACTAGTTTTATCACTGTCACATCACTATTTTCATTATGTTTGGTCTCATTCCTCTACTTGCAATATTCCTTTTTCTAGATCTCTCCACTGATCCCTGTTTCTGGCCTGCCGTGTCCATTGTTTTCCCGCTCGTTGTATGAAGAGGTCTGCCCATCTTGTCCTCTGTCTCCCGACGTGTCTTCGTCCTATTCGTGGATCCCACATAGTGGTCCTGTAGGTCCATCTTGTTCCTTCCATTCTTGCTACATGGCCTCCCCACTTCCATTTGAGACGTTCTGCTGTTGAGACCACATCCCTCATGCCTGTTCGTCTTCTTAACACCTCATTACGTATTCTGTCTTTTATTGTAACATGGAGTATCTTGCGTTCCATTCTCCTCTGGCAGGTTTGTAGCATCCGTTTCGTATTTCCATTGAGCGACCAGGTTTGACTGCCATACAATAGCACTGGCAGGACACAGGTCTCCAACCCTTCTGCCTTAAGGCTTGTTCTTAGATTGGTATCAGTCAGAATGTGCTTTAAGCTCCAGAATTTCTTCCAGGCTTGGCCAATCCTTCTTTTTACTTCCTTTATTGTGTTTGTCTGAAAGGCTAATTGCTGACCTAGATATAAGATGTAACGTAATCCAATGTTGTGCCATTGACAATGATTGCTTCTTCCGTGCCATTTGTCATAATCTTTGTCTTCGTAGAGTTCATCCTCAGTCCTACTTCAGTGCTCACTCTGTTTAAGTCTACGAGCATCCGTTCCAGCTTCGGTGCAGACTCTGCTATTAATACCAAGTCATCAGCAAACCGCAAGTGGGTTAATCTGACCCCATTTATGTTTGTGCCATACTCTTCATCCCAGTCTAGTCTGCGGAGTTGGTGCTCAAGAAGGCTCGTGAAGAGCTTCGGTGATAGGGGATCTCCCTGTTTTACCCCTCGTTCAATTGGAAAGTTTTCCCCTTCTCTTTCAGTTCTTATCCTTGCTTGGCTACCTTCGTACAGTCTCGCGATTATCCTGATGTATTTTGGATGTATGTTTTGTTCTTCAAGGGATTTCCAGACAAATTTGTGCTCCACTGTGTCAAAAGCTTTTGTGTAATCCACAAATGCTATGTACAGGGTGATATTGTATTCTTGTGATTTTTCCATTAGCTGGTTCATCGTTTGCAGGTGGTCCATTGTGTTATATCCTGATCTGAATCCAGCTTGCTCTGTGGGTTGGTTTTCGTCCAGAGTTTTCGTCAGCCTTTTAGTTATTATTTTCATGAAAATTTTGTACACGTTTGGCAAAAGGCTAATTGGGCGGTAGTTGTTTATCTCGTCTTTTGCTCCTTTCTTGTGCAGCAATATGATTACATTCTGTTTCCACTCCCTGGGTATTGTTTCTGTTGCCAGTATCATATTGAACATGTTTGTGATGGGTATTGCTAGTTCTTCTTCACCCATCTTCAGGTATTCGTTGTGAATTCCATCTGCCCCTGGGCTCTTGTCGTTCTTTGTTGCTTTGATGGCTGCACTAGTTTCCTCGAGCATGATGGGAGGAACTGCTTCCTCTTGGTCTTTGGTTGCTGTTGTACTTGTATATCGGTCTCTGTTCTGTAGCGTACTGGTGTAGAGTTCTTTATAGAATTTTGTGGCTTGCTTTGATATTTTTTCTCTGGAGGCTATTCTCTTTTTATATTATTTCAATTTCCAAACAAAATATGTTGTATAAAATGCTGCGTTTTCATTCTGTTCACTGGCAGCATGTGACGTATTAATCACCCACGTTGATAACTTACATGTTCAGTAAGAAGCTGACGTATCATAGATAAAATTGCTTCCTGGCAATTCTAGGAAGCATATTATTAGATAAACAATTGTGATTGTTCTATATCCAGAGAAATTACTGCACGTTATTGGTCAACATCAAACATACGGCGTATGAATGAAATAATAATTTTAAAGACATTGAAATATGTATTTTTAAAAATTAACCAGAGGCCTAGCAGTCTAGTCTAGTAAACTTTTTCTTTTATTATCACTTATTTATGTAGGCTACTTACTCAATGGCAACAGACAATTCCTAAGCAAGCTAGTGGAATATTATCTATTTTTTGGAACCCGGAGGTTCATTGAAGTTCTTACATGACCCCACCATTCAACCCTATTCTGCGCTAACTCCATTCAACCGTCCCTTGTTGATCATAGTTTCTTCCCTTCAGGTCTCCCAGCCAATATTTTTTGCATGCAACATATCCAGCTTATTTCATCCTTTGTGATTTAATTATCCTTACTACATTTGGTGAAGAGTACAGGTTATGAAGTTTGTCATTATGCAGTTTTCTCCAGTCCTTGTTTTCATTTCTCTTACATACAAATATTTTCCTAAGCACCCTGTTTTCGAACACTCTCAGATTATGTTCTTCCCAAAGAGTAAGGGATGTCGTACGTCCATTTAACACAACTGGTAGAATAATTGTCTTATAAATTTTTATGTTTAGATTTCTGGATAGTTGACGAGAAGATAAAAGTTTCTGAATTGCATAAAGACAAGCATTTTCTGATTTTACTCAGCACTTAAGTTCTGGCTTAATGTTATTTGTATCTGTAAATTATTGCTCCCAGATATTTGAATTCCTCCACTTGTTCAAATGCTTTATAGGCTAATTATTTTGCAGCGCATTATTTTGATGTTATTGTATTGGTTGGTCGTATGCTTATTTAATAATGGGATGTATTGCAACTAAGGCATGTGATCATCACTGGTGTGCCGATATTTTGTCCCGCAGGAGTTCTTTTACATAGACATGGGTCTATCATGTTTATGCACTCAATGAATTTCTTCTATCATTCATCATTCAATGTAAATCAATTGACAAATGCAACAACACTGCCATCCATCAGTGCCATCAAAATCTGATGTGTTTATAATAACACACCTTGTCTGCTTTAGGGTTTTCTGCTTATTTTTCAGTTATAAATTTAAAGCACACAAATTTATGTGCTTGTTTCTGCTTCCTTTCAACAAGAATTATCAAGAGAATATATTTTCTCTTATAAAAGGATGCTTCTCAATTGTAATAAAAACATTATTAGCAACAATACTATTGCCCATACGTATCTAAAACTTATTCGTTTTCTAGTTAATATAATTTACTATCTTAGATACATTCTAGACCAGCAGTTGGTGAACACCTTGTAAACAATGTATGAGGATAACAATGTTTAAAGTGAACTTTGCATATGCAGAGGAGTGGGGGAAGACACAGACTCTTAGACAGTGGATACTGCCTCAGTTTTTCTGCTGTACAATTAGCAATATGAAAATAAAGAAGAATACAGGTTGAAAGTGATATAATCATGCAGATATTCAGAGCAAATTGGTATATGTAAAATTTGTCAAAAAAGTTTAACATCTTGCAAGATAATGATGGAATATGGGATCTACATTTCTAACTATGTTGGAAGAAAATGTAGCAATTTTGTTTCCCTCTTTTATTATTATTATTATTATTATTATTATTATTATTATTATTATTATTATTATTATTATTATTATTATTATTATTATTATTATTATTATTATTATTATTATTATTATTATTATTATTATTATTATTATTATTATTATTATTATTATTATTATTATTATTATTATTATTATTATTATTATTATTATTATTATTATTATTATTATTATTATTATTATTATTATTATTATTATTATCATTATTATCATCATTTTTGAGTCGGGCAGATATTTATAAAATAATTTCCAGGCCTAATTCTTTATCCCAGTCTGTCCCTCAGTCAAAGCATCGTTATTCATTGTTATTAATACAGATATGCATAAAAATAGAGCTAGCTAGCTCGACTTTGTTCAAGTCACCTATACGGTGTGCATACAAAGCTGGCAGTAAGCGACCTGTGGATAGCGGCTTGTGTACAAGCCCTTGCAAGTTCTGAAAGGTTCATGTACAAATCTGGAAACAAGCTTCTGTTGAGTTATAAGAGGTTTTTTAAATACAAGAAGAACAATAATTAATTACGATAATAACAAGAAAAATTAATTATAATATAAAAGAACAATAAAGAGTTAGTTTGACTTTCATTCCAGAAGATATTTTCCTTCCAACATTTGTCAACATTAATCCCTTTAGCAAGTAGTTTCATTCTATTATCCCAAATACTTCTTCTTTGCATCATTTGAAATAATAATTCATCAACATCCATCATTTTCAATCACAATAGAATACCAAACAAGTGTAGGTAGTGGTATTAACTAGCCGACAAGTGCTAAAAATAAATGTTTCATTTTTTCTTGTTTGCTGGTCGGAACTTCTAACAAGTGATTGCATGTCCACACAGGCTCTATCACGTACAATAATGTGGACTTCTATTCGCGCTAGTAAGTGCTTTCTGACACTTTCTTGCAAGTGTTGGAAACCAGCTTTGTATGTGGTTGCAGCCTAAATAAGATGTTTTAGGACATGAATCAGTGTGAACATGTTCATTTTCAGTAACTGCAAAATGCAACCGCTCTATAGGGTCACAAAAAAAATATCTAAAATTGATATGTTCTTTTTTTAAAGTACGTTATCAAGTGAGATGCTCTATTACATAAAATATATTTCAATATTTGATAATGAAAATAAATAGTAAGTTACAAGGGTCAATGTCAATGAAAGAAGTGAAATCAGGAGAAGTATTGATCTGTATTAGAGAATATAGCCTACTGTGTGATGATTTGACATGACTTGGGAACTATGAATGAGTGAAAAATTTGGTGGAATCAAGCAGCAGAAAAAAAAAACTCCATGGCGCTACATCCCTCAAGGGACAAGGCCTACCTACCACCTGACCGCTGCATCATCTACCATAGGCAGATGGCAGGATTGGGGGGCATATGGTCAGCATGCCGACAGCCATGGCCATTAATGGTGGTTTCCATGACCGAAGCCGCTACTTCTCCTTCAAGTAGCTCCTCAATTTGAATCACGAGGCTGAGTGCACCCCGTTCCAAACCTTCCAACCTCAGAAAAATCCGAGGAGGTACCAGAGATCAAACCCAGGCCGATGGATCTTTAGTCAGCGACGCTAACCAAAACACCATGCTGACGGTCAAATTAAGTAGTCGCTGAATGAGAAATATGGTGGAATCAAGTAGCCACCGAGAGAGAAACATGGTGGAATCCAGTAGCCACTGAGCAGTGGTGGATCATGGATGTAGAAACAGGATGTTGCACTATTTTACAGGAATTAGATACATAATGGACTGGCAGGTGGATACCACAGCATCTCATATCCTTCTGAACTAATGGAACTAAAGAATAGAGTAATGGCTCTATATACGATCTATAATGTAACTAAGTCAGAATTGTGTAAATTAGTGTATAAAAGAACAAGGAATGAATATAAAACTGCATTATTGCAGTTTAAGTTGGAACGTAACAAGTCAATTATTGAAGGTGCTAGTAATAAAGTAAAAGCTGCCTGGAAATTAATCAATTATGAGATCAAACCACAAAGAGTTATTGTAGTTTTCGTTAAATATTTTACTACTTTGATTGAGTATATAATATTTTTAAAAAAGGTGATAGAAACCGTCCAGAAAACTATAGACCCATTGCAATATTACCTGTCATCAGTAAAGTTATTGAATACCAACTAAGATCATATTTTATTAGCAATAATATTTTAACTGTGTCTCAGTTTGGCTTCTGTCCTGGTAAATCAACAACGGAAGCAATTAATTGCCTATTGTCAAGTGTTTATGATGTATTCGAGGCCAGTGCTTTTGCCCATGCTTTATTCTATGACTTGAGTAAAGCTTTCGACATTATATCTCATGATCTGTTGTTGATGAAATTGCAGTACTATGGAATTCATGGTAATGAGTATAAGTTTTTTTAATCATTCTTAATTGGTAGGAAGCATGTTGTTGAAGTTAACGGAGTACGATCTAGTCCTGCGGATGTAAAATTTGGAGTACCCCAAAGATCTGTTTTGGGGCCTTTTCTCTTTTTAATAACGATTAATGACTTGCCTGATAATGTATCAGCTAAGGCTGTACTTTATGCTGATGATTCAACATTTTTAATCACACATGATATTACTGAACTAATTCTTCATAGTAGCAACGTTCCAAGATAAATTAATGACTGGTTTTTCACTAACGGTTTTTTAGTTAACCATGACAAAACTCAGACCCTAACTTTTAGGTTGAAGATTGTAGGAAATGAACTACACTGTAGTCCTGTAAAACTTTTAGGTATATATCTGGACCAAAAAGTAAGCTGGCTTGCTCATACTAACTATGTCTGCCGTAGACTATCGAGAGTAGTTTACCTATTAAGGAATCTAGTTAAAAAATTACCCAGACACTATCTGAGGCAAGCCTATTTCGATTTTTTCGAGTGTCTCATGAGATATGGTTTATTGTTCTATGGATGTGGCTCTGAGTTGAAAGATGCACTGCTGATACAGAAGAAGGCAATTAGACTAATAACTGGGTTGTCATTATTATCACATTGTAGACCAATTTTTATACAAGAAGGGATTCTTACTGTATATAACTTGTATGCTTTTGAACTTTTAATGTTTTTAAAGAAGAATGTCTCTAATTATGAACTTAGGAGTGGTATTCATTCATACAACACTAGACATAATAATGCCATTCAAATGTCATTTTCTAGACTAAGCAAAGTAAATTCAAATCATGTGTTTAATGCTGTAAAGATTTTTAACACGCTTCCTGACACCATAAAGGACCTAAATGGGAGTAAATTAAAAAACAAAATCAAAATTTGGTTGAAGAACAATTTATTTTATAATATGCATGAATGTTTCCACAATGACTTCAAGTTCTAATCTTTTACAGTAGACTCATTTATTAACCTTTTGTCATTTATTGGGGTCAGTAATGATTAATTTTGGCTTCTTTTATGAAATCTGACATGGCCAATTGTACATTTTACTTAAAGGCTTAAATAAATAAATTATTATTATTATTATTATTATTATTATTATTATTATTATTATTATTATTATTATTATTATTATTATTATTATTATTATTATTATTATTGCTATAGAGCCACGTAGTTTAGTTTAATGCCTTATAGAATGTTGAAAATAGCAATATAGATCTCACCACAAAGCGACTCTAATGGCATCTCTGTGAGGGACTCTGTGGAGAAGAGAAATCTTGCTTGCAGACAGCAGCTGAGACAACATAGGGAAGCTCACATGTTTCAGTGCACTCTAGCAGCGAAGAAAAGAATCATGCCTTGTCGTTACAAATTGAATGCAACGCTCAAAACCCGAAAAGCCAGGAATGTTACTATGAAGTCAAGCATCTGACATACGCTACTCGCCTGCAGGATGAGGTTGGAAGTCGTCGCAACTAGATTGCAATGACCAATGTGCATTTACATGTTTAAATGATTTAAAATTGGTAAATATCATGTGAGGCATGTTCTCAGTCAATAAGAACCTATCATAAAGACAATTTGGAAGTAGTTTAATAGTATAATGTAAGAAAAAATCTAACATAAATGCATTACTTTAAAAATGGGTCGTTGTGCAACACTGCAACATGATCAGAGACCACCACTGCCACTGAGAGAGAAACACGATATAATCAAGTAGCCACTTAGTGAGAAAACATGGGAATAGAGTAGTCTCTGAGTGAGAAACATGGAGGAATCAAGTAGCCAATGACATCATATGAATCTTCCATATAAAAACCTTAAACTTACCTGTCACAGTTGCAAACTCTTTGGAATTACTTTTATACAGAATTCAACATTTATATATAAGACAGAACAGTCACTGATTTGTCCTATTGTGATTGATTAACATAAGCTTTGATGTGGCTGTGAGAGATTTGCTTACACAACATTGCCTTGTCTGCTATATTGAGTATGGTACTGTAATTATTCTTCAAGTGACATCGTGGGTTATTACAGATATATATTAATTAGACAGACTTCTCAACCTGAAACAAACAATTTTCTCTCATAGAATGCTTCACAAATTTCATATTAGTACCACTCTAAGATGTTTCTAACAAGGAAACTTGTCAGCTTTTATTTAAAAACTATTCCAAAAATTGTTTTTTTAGCAGGCAGTTTGCTGCAAGAGTAAACTGCGGTAAACGTAGCAATCATTACTTCATTTACTTCGCTCAATATAACAAATTATTTTTGCTAATAATGTTCTATGCCTTAAAACTATCAGCAATAACAAACAACCTTCTCTTTCTGGATCCTTGAATAATTCGGATAGGAACCGATTTTTTATCTCCCGTATAAAATTGTAGTTTATGGATGTGATGCACTAGACATTCTGCGTGTTGGGCTTCACAACGGTTACATATACAGGCCGATACAAAACCACAGTTTCACGTTGTGCATCGTGGCTATTTGTGCCATCGTACACTTCCCCAAGGAGGAATTCAGGACCAATGTAGAGGCCTCCTTCCACATGTTCACAACTCACTTCTACAACAAACATAATAATAATGTATTTTACAAGAGATGAAACAAAATTAATACAAGAATAAAATTAAAGTGATCTCTATACAGGCCATGAAGGCCCTTAAGGTTCCAGGAGGATGAGGCTCCATAGACATTTAGCTCATGAAGATGGTAAGGTTATCAGCATATTGTACCGGACACCTTTATCCCATTCATTTCTGTTAAAGGCTGAGTCAACCCCAGGGCAATAGTGCCATCAGAAGGATTAGGTAAATCGAAAAAAGGTATAGCCCGCATGAAGAGGGCTCCATCTCGTGGCATGTAGGTTTGCACAGATGCTGCAGTCTTTTTCTTGTTTTCCACCAAAGCAGAATGACCAACTATGGATCTTGCACCTTGCTTATCAGTACAATGACATTAAGGAAAGTAGTGGCTGCTAGATTCTAGGTTAGTGGCAGTTAGGTTAAGAATAATTATATTAGAGTTAGTGATATGTAGAACCAGGGTAGTGGCAGTTAGGTTAGGAAAAGTTATATTAGTTTAGATGGAGCAGTTAGGTTAGGGAAAGTTACATTAGTTTAGACGGGGCATACTGAATTTTGCAATATGCCTAATTTCCTACATGTTTTCTTCTGCTGTTCACTCCTTACCCAGCAGTCTCGCTACATGACAATGCACTACCAATGTCCAATCACGAGTTTATTGTCAGTTCTCTAAAATTAATATGGCATAAATTTTGCTACATTCAGCCAGATCATGATATAAAGAAAATCTATCTTTTAGAGAGGTTAGATTGGACTAAATCATTAGTCAAGACATCTCCTCTCCACAGAACGAAACATGATAAAATATGTGTAATTTGATGTGTTTTATGAAGAGAAACTCGTTTTAAAATATGGGGCCCTCTTCATTCGGACTTCACAAAAAAACTGAACGACCTCATCAGGAAACAAATTCTTGACCTTCTGGTTTGTAGTGCAGTGCCTCCACCAACCACACCACAGCTTACCCCTTATTAATCAAGTACGTGTAAAATAATATATGGATTCCTTTATTTACCAATGTTCCCTCAAGTATGAAGTGTTCCATGCTTAAATTAATGATACAAATACTGCTTAGTTAACTAATGCTACTTGATTATTGGTTCAGAGTTTGAACATTTAAGCAACAGAGATGCCAAATTGTGGGATAACAGCAGACAATACAAGACAAAACAATATGGATAGCCTTTATATGAAATTAAATAAGAGCTTTAATTTGGCTTAGGCCTACTGTCGTTAAAGTGCAAGGAGGTTTGATGGGAGCATATAGCTCTACACTCACACCAACTAACCAGTTGGTTTCAACTCAAATCTCACTTCTGTGTACAACCAAAATTCATCATTCTGACATTTACTTACCATAGTGAATATTCGGCTGTTGATTGGAGTTTGGAATGCGGAAAGGAACAGTTGCTATTGTGATTGGAAAATGCATCTGCAAGTCATCCCCAGATTTCTCAAATTCCAGGTTAACCTATCAAGAAAGGAAATATTTTCTTGTAATCATTTCTTGCCATTTGAGTTGTTACAAATGAGTAGGTCTATGCATAACTGGCATACTTCCTGGTAGCAGTCCTCTTTTTTATTTATTTATACAGATTATAATTTAGGACAAAGTTGACAGTCTCCAACAATTGGATACAACAATTTTAACTGTAATTACAGAATATTTTATAATTTTATGTTTAATTTCTTTTAGAACATTTCTGTACTTACGTCCATACTTCTAACATAACACTTGAAGATACTGAATTTACGAATGTATTTATACTTACATCTATATTACTGCAAAACAATTTTAATATAAGTGCTTCGATTGTAATAATTTATAATAATTTATTGAATATACATACCGGTATGTACAAGTATAATAAGAACTTTTCAAAACAATAATGCCATAAACTAGTCAATGGACATAGTATTGTATGACATGTACTTAAATAAGTTCTATTAAATTATTAATTTACCAATTATATTATTATTAATTGTAAAAGATTGTCCCCATATCCATTATTGTTGGCTTCTTATTTATCGTTTTTGAGGGTATAAGACTAAACACTTCCTATACTTTTACTTCTTCCCTCAAAGAAAATTCAAGATGAAATTTATCATTGTCATACTTAATTTCATGAAACACAAATACATCTTACACATTAGAGAAAACTTAACTGTTATGTATAATTTATTAGACCAGCGTTTCTCAACCTTTTTGAACCCGAGGACCTCTAAAATGTTTAAAATATTTTACGGACCCATAATTTTACATACCATTTTTAAAGTAGGCTATAGGCCTATGTAGGCCTATATTCTTAATATTTGGGGTATTAATTATAGCTCATTATAACGAAATAAATCTAAATACTTTTTTTTTTTAATTCGACAGAATCACAGTTATTGAATTGGAAGTAAACTATTGACAGTAAAATTATATTTTGAACAAACTTTAATATTTATTACCAATTTGGTAATATAATTAGGAATTATGTTATTACTCACTTTTAATGAGGCGGTTGAACTTGTCGCCTCTTGCAGATTTCCTGGATATCTGGCTCAGTATTAGTCAAATTTTGTCGAAGATCAGCAATGCTTTGTTTCTAAATGTTGTCGGAGTTTTGCAGGTTTTGTACACTCGTTTGACAACACTTCATAACACAAAAGGCACTGTGGTTTCTGTTCACTTTAATCATCGCACCAAGTAAATCCTAGTTCCAAATACGAAATATCATATCGTCCCCTTAGAATGAAAGCCATGTATCTCATAAAACACATACGTGGCTTTGTCACTTAATAACGCTTCCTAGCGATACACTAAGTTTCGTTTTTCCTCTCTAGAGGACAGCACACATGTTATTCTTGTAATATTGGCTGGCAAATAGTTGAGATACATGTTTTTCTATCTAATAATAAATTAAAAGTACTCTTGCTTCAGTTTTGAGATACGTGGTTTTCATTCTAAGGGGACGATATTTCCTATTGGATTTTTTCTTTGAACTGCTTACTTCAACTTTCATAGCATAGTCATATTTACTTGCCATAACAACACTCGTTTCATAGTTAGAATTAGTTTCGCTTGCATCACTTGCTTTTCTTTTCAAAGTCCCTAGTCTAAGCCACATTTCCATTATTAAA
Source organism: Ectobius pallidus (assembly GCA_964059195.1). Lineage (NCBI taxonomy): Eukaryota > Metazoa > Arthropoda > Insecta > Blattodea > Ectobiidae > Ectobius > Ectobius pallidus. The sequence continues at coordinate 55,130,221 of CAXKWD010000011.1, forward strand.
ACACTTTTCAAAAAATATTAAAACCAGAGTTAATTGACTGCACACTTTCCACATATATAACTTAGCACGTCTGAAGACCTACTGAGGAACCAGGATTGCCAGTCCAGAAGCAGGCATAGTCATTAAATTTAAGATTGAAGACGCCACATTGTCACAAATTTACAAATATTTAATTTCATTGGTTGACCTAAATCTGAGAATCTGGAAATTCATACGTGACAACTTTTGTGAGAACGGGCTTAAAATCTCATAAGTTTATTACTTGAAAGATCATAAAAATTAGCATACTCTGAAAGAGTACTACCGAGCCATAGCTACTGCATGTGCTTAACACAGGTTTACCGGTATCAGACACTCGGGCACCTCCAACAATAAAACCCTTGTTAAGAGAGCACCTCTAATAACAAATTCCGACAAAGTCTTATTTTTAAGGGTTTTGAATGAAAGAGGGAACCATAGATGTCAGTGCATCAGGGGTTTCAAACTGTGGTTCATAACTGCAAAATTACAATTACAATTTACAATTTATTTACAATTTATTGTTCCAAATTACACAAAAATATACACAAAAAGTTGATACACCACCCGAAGAAGCAGAGCTGGTGTTCGGGAAACTTGCAATAGGACCTGTATGTTCAAAGATTTTAAAAACCAGTGTCCATTTTATGTGAAAAATTTTTACTTCTTTACTTTCCATTTGCTTTATGATATTTTTTAATTATGTCTGCAGACCATCTGCACCATCTTCGTGGACCACCAGTGGTCTGCGGACCATAGGTTGAGAAACACTGTATTAGACCATAGATTCAGGGTCACATACCTTGAGCACATAGTAAATCTGTAGGAGTCGGCAGACCCCAACAAGTGATGGAGGCATGACAGGTACTACCAGGCTCTGTGCGGAATCCCACTTGGAACGAGTGTTTGGTCTTACAGGATCTCCTTTGTACTCCAAAACTAAGTGCTGCACCTCTTTATTCACTCCTAACACTCCTCTGTCTATAAAGTATTCCACATACTGAAATGTAATGTAAAACCACATAACCACATAAATCCTACAGAAGGAAAGTAGAAATGACCTGTTTATGAAAATCATGAATGATTGCATTACTTCATTAACAGTTAGATTAGAATTGTATTTTCTTCCAAAATATAGGCCTACTGTAAATTATAATAGCATTATTTCCAGCTTTGATAGTGTTTTTGAAGGAATGAAGAAGGAAGTTCAATTTGTAATTTATGTAAATGCAATAATCAGTTTCTATATCCTCTACATGTAAAGAAATACCATACCGGTACCATTTATTTTATTTTTCAGTGTCCCGCCCTATAGTCAATAATTACCTTAGGATAATGTATTCTTTATATGTAAGCTCTTTATTACCTATTAGGATGCTCACAGAAATTTCATTAAAAATATGATTTCTTAAAAGGCATACTGGCAATCACATTTTAAAACATTAAAAAACATTAAGTGGAGGGAAAGGAAATAGACATTAAATCCATGTCTGGGATATTAATACAAGTAAGAATCAGCTTGAAAAATGTTATGTCACAACCGGGATTTGAACACGGATCTTCAGCTTAACGCGCTGATGCTCTACCATTGAGCTACCATGACAACATGCCAGTATGACATCAAATTCCTCAACTGATTCAGAAGACAAGGCAGACCACAGGAGGTTTCTCCATTGAGAACACACATCCAATGGTGTCCTACATTTGTAGGTACTTTGAAGCCAAGTTATTATTTATATACTATTAATTAAGTGGAGGGAAAGGAAATAGACATTAAATCCATGTCTGGGATATTAATACAAGTAAGAATCAGCTTGAAAAATTTTATGTCACAACCGGGATTTGAACACGGATCTTCAGCTTAACGCGCTGATGCTCTACCATTGAGCTACCATGACAACATGCCAGTATGACATCAAATTCCTCAACTGATTCAGAAGACAAGGCAGACCACAGGAGGTTTCTCCATTGAGAACACACATCCAATGGTGTCCTACATTTGTAGGTACTTTGTAGGTAGGTGTGTTCTCAATGGAGAAACCTCCTGTGGTCTGCCTTGTCTTCTGAATCAGTTGAGGAATTTGATGTCATACTGGCATGTTGTCATGGTAGCTCAATGGTAGAGCATCAGCGCGTTAAGCTGAAGATCCGTGTTCAAATCCCGGTTGTGACATAAAATTTTTCAAGCTGATTCTTACTTGTATTAATATCCCAGACATGGATTTAATGTCTATTTCCTTTCCCTCCACTTAATTAATAGTATATAAATAATAACTTGGCTTCAAAGTACCTACAAATGTAGGACACCATTGGATGTGTGTTCTCAATGGAGAAACCTCCTGTGGTCTGCCTTGTCTTCTGAATCAGTTGAGGAATTTGATGTCATACTGGCATGTTGTCATGGTAGCTCAATGGTAGAGCATCAGCGCGTTAAGCTGAAGATCCGTGTTCAAATCCCGGTTGTGACATAAAATTTTTCAAGCTGATTCTTACTTGTATTAATATCCCAGACATGGATTTAATGTCTATTTCCATTCCCTCCACTTAATTAATAGTATATAAATAATAACTTGGCTTCAAAGTACCTACAAATGTAGGACACCATTGGATGTGTGTTCTCAATGGAGAAACCTCCTGTGGTCTGCCTTGTCTTCTGAATCAGTTGAGGAATTTGATGTCATACTGGCATGTTGTCATGGTAGCTCAATGGTAGAGCATCAGCGCGTTAAGCTGAAGATCCGTGTTCAAATCCCGGTTGTGACATAAAATTTTTCAAGCTGATTCTTACTTGTATTAAAAAACATGTTTAGGCCTACTCTTATAAAACCATACAGTGTTGATTACATTATGATAAGTATTTGTGATACACATATATCCTTTTAATCTAAAAGTAATTTAATACAGGTAAAACTCCTCTAGGCCTATGCAACATCTATTCAGAAGAGAGAGTTCACCTGAATTAACTTCACTTTAAGCCGAACCTCCTCTTCACCCTGGTTGTCTATGTTTGCTCTCAGTTTAATGGATTCCCCACATACATAGGCAGATCTCTCCAATTGTGTCCTCAATACTACAGGTCCCTTCTCGCAACACAGGCAGCAGGTTGTACGTTTGTCCTGTCCTACCATAGGTTTCTGAAAAAAAAAATATATATATATATATATTTTACAGATTACTGCAATTTCAACGTCATACTGATCCAGTGACCATCAGACCCTTGTTCCAATACTTTTCTACACACAATCATCACCATCATCATCATCATCATCATCAAGATTATTATGAATTTTATCAACATTGTCCTTTGCATCATAGTCATCAAAAGAGGCAGCTGTTGTTTGCAAAGCGCATAGTGTGAAATGTTTTAAGAAAATTTACAAATTTGGGTAAAAATATGAAAATTATTCACCTTTCAGCAAAATCGCTAAATAATTGGTGAAATTATGTAAATTTCATTGGAAGCAGTTTGAAGGTAGCAAATTTGATTTGATTATTGAAGGGAAATTGGACTACACAAATTGAAAACTGATGTTTCTTTCGATGTCATGATTTATTACAAGAATTGATTTGCATTTATAAAATGCATCGATTAAAATAAATGTTTGCTGAAGCTGATATTCCTTAAAAATCCTAACAAGAAAAACATAATTCTTTGACAAAATTAAATACCATAAAAATAGCGAAAAATATGTGGAAGTGACTATAAAAATTTACAATATCCGACAACAATTTTCAGCAAAACACTAGGTGCCTGTAGTCATCATCAACGGTCACCAGGGTTGTAACTTTTATTAAAATCAATAAAATAAATAGATACCAGTTCATATAAGCATTTTGTTTGAAATTCAAGTAACTTTGTATAACATCTTATTCGATGGAAATAAAATTAAAATATTTTATTATTAACATACTTCTCTTATGATTATGGGAATAAAAAAAAGCGAATTCGATGCAGCATGTAAGCAAAATAGTAACTCATAATTAATCAAATGAAACATTTGTGCGCTGCATATATAAGCCGTTTTCCTACTCATTTACTCTTGCTATGTTGCCCTACTACATTCTGAGACTTAACATTTCCCAAACAAAATACTACCACTACCAGCAGGCAGTAATGGACCACCTGTGTGGTCTTGTGGTTAGCGTCGCTGACTACAGATTCATAGGCCCGGGTTCGATCCCCGGTACCTCCTCAAATTTTTCTGTGGTAGGGAGGTCTGGAACGGGGTGCACTGAGCCTTATGATTCAAACAGAGGAGCTACTTGATAGAGAAGTAGCGGCTTCCATCAAGGAAACCACCATTAATGGCCATGGGTGATGGCATGCTGACCACATACCCCCAATCCTGCCATCTGCCTATGGTGGATGACACAGTGGTTGGGTGGTAGGCCTAGTCCCTTCAGTCCCCCACGGAGTTTTTAGTTTTACTGCCAGCAATGCTTACTGGCTTACTGTAGGTCAGCCAGTTTAGATCGTGGAAAAGTGCTTCTATTTCTGTTTAAAAATATACTTAATACTTTTAAGTGATTCTGGGAAGAAGATGGCAGCACAGTAAGTAGCCAAAAACTCGAAATTAGTCCTCCTTCTTATCTGGTTGTAAGTTCAAAAAAATCCTTATCTATTCTCAACACGGCCACGACCACGGCCATTAATTAAGGTTTCCTTGACTGCTACCGCTACTTCTTGATCAAGTAGCTTCTCTGTTTGTATCAAGAGGCTGAGTGCACCCTGTTCCAGAACTCCCTACTGCAGAAAAATCCATGGAGGTACCAGGTTTGAACCCAGGCCTGCAGATCAGTGTGTGTGTGTGTGTATGTGTATCTAATGCTCTGGAGTTAACAACGAAGTCATTCTCCTTCTTGCTTCCCAATATTTAGAAGTTCTTGACAACACAGTGTACAAAATGGAGAAGTAAATATTCCAATTTTATGTAGGTGCTTTCCTAGGCAGTCATATCCTGTAATAAGTCTCATACTAGCAACTGCAGATTTTCGTGGTAGGTCTGGTATTACAAGGGGGTTTTCTAATAGTATTTTTATATTTCTGTTTCCCATTATTTCAGTTAATTTAGCATTGTAGGTATCATTCATTTTCTTTTTGATGATTCTTTTAATTGATTCATAAGAAAAGGTGTTTGTTTCTTTCTGCTTAATATTGCACCCTTTCTTTGCTAATATATCCACTCTTTCATTTCCTTGTATTCCACAATGTGCTGGAATCCATTATATTATTACACGTTTACCAAGTTTTTGGATAGAACAGATCATTTCCATTATTTTTTCCATTTTTGGGTAAGATGATACTACAGCTTGGATTCCTGCTTTAGAATCTGATAAGATAACTATATTTTTGCATTGCTGGACCCAGTTGAAAATGTTTTGGAGCGACTGGTAAATAGCTAATACTTCACCATCAAAATTTGTAGTGTCTTTCCCAGCATGTTTGTAAAATGAAAAGAATTGACATGTTCCGCCAGCTCCTGCTATCTAAAAGAGATCCATCTGTGTATATATGTGTCCAGTTTTCAGCAGGATAATTTGTATGTTTGGTTTCTAAGGCTAGAATCTTGGCTATTTCTGGGGAAACTTCATTTTTGTTAATGGGCTTATTTAAATTTAAATTATGTTCAATTAATTAAGTGGAAATGATGGAAATAGACATTAAACCCATGTCTAGGGAATTAATACAAGTAAGAATCAGCCTGAAAAATTTTTTGCCATAGCCGGGATTTGAACCACGGATCTTCAGCTTAACGCGCTGATGCTCTTGCCAACTGAGCTACCATGACAAACTCCCGATATGACACTAAATTCTTCAACTGATTCAGAAGTCAAGGCAAACCAACGGGGGTTTCTCTTCCTTCGAGAACACAACACCCAATGGCGACCTACACTTTGTAGATACTTTAAAGCCTAGTTATTATTATTATTTAAATACTATTAATTAAGTGGAAATGATGGAAATAGACATTAAACCCATGTCTAGGGAATTAATACAAGTAAGAATCAGCCTGAAAAATTTTTTGCCATAGCCGGGATTTGAACCACGGATCTTCAGCTTAACGCGCTGATGCTCTTGCCAACTGAGCTACCATGACAAACTCCCGATATGACACTAAATTCTTCAACTGATTCAGAAGTCAAGGCAAACCAACGGGGGTTTCTCTTCCTTCGAGAACACAACACCCAATGGCGACCTACACTTTGTAGATACTTTAAAGCCTAGTTATTATTATTATTTAAATACTATTAATTAAGTGGAAATGATGGAAATAGACATTAAACCCATGTCTAGGGAATTAATACAAGTAAGAATCAGCCTGAAAAATTTTTTGCCATAGCCGGGATTTGAACCACGGATCTTCAGCTTAACGCGCTGATGCTCTTGCCAACTGAGCTACCATGACAAACTCCCGATATGACACTAAATTCTTCAACTGATTCAGAAGTCAAGGCAAACCAACGGGGGTTTCTCTTCCTTCGAGAACACAACACCCAATGGCGACCTACACTTTGTAGATACTTTAAAGCCTAGTTATTATTATTATTTAAATACTATTAATTAAGTGGAAATGATGGAAATAGACATTAAACCCATGTCTAGGGAATTAATACAAGTAAGAATCAGCCTGAAAAATTTTTTGCCATAGCCGGGATTTGAACCACGGATCTTCAGCTTAACGCGCTGATGCTCTTGCCAACTGAGCTACCATGACAAACTCCCGATATGACACTAAATTCTTCAACTGATTCAGAAGTCAAGGCAAACCAACGGGGGTTTCTCTTCCTTCGAGAACACAACACCCAATGGCGACCTACACTTTGTAGATACTTTAAAGCCTAGTTATTATTATTATTTAAATACTATTAATTAAGTGGAAATGATGGAAATAGACATTAAACCCATGTCTAGGGAATTAATACAAGTAAGAATCAGCCTGAAAAATTTTTTGCCATAGCCGGGATTTGAACCACGGATCTTCAGCTTAACGCGCTGATGCTCTTGCCAACTGAGTATCTACAAAGTGTAGGTCGCCATTGGGTGTTGTGTTCTCGAAGGAAGAGAAACCCCCGTTGGTTTGCCTTGACTTCTGAATCAGTTGAAGAATTTAGTGTCATATCGGGAGTTTGTCATGGTAGCTCAGTTGGCAAGAGCATCAGCGCGTTAAGCTGAAGATCCGTGGTTCAAATCCCGGCTATGGCAAAAAATTTTTCAGGCTGATTCTTACTTGTATTAATTCCCTAGACATGGGTTTAATGTCTATTTCCATCATTTCCACTTAATTAATAGTATTTAAATAATAATAATAACTAGGCTTTAAAGTATCTACAAAGTGTAGGTCGCCATTGGGTGTTGTGTTCTCGAAGGAAGAGAAACCCCCGTTGGTTTGCCTTGACTTCTGAATCAGTTGAAGAATTTAGTGTCATATCGGGAGTTTGTCATGGTAGCTCAGTTGGCAAGAGCATCAGCGCGTTAAGCTGAAGATCCGTGGTTCAAATCCCGGCTATGGCAAAAAATTTTTCAGGCTGATTCTTACTTGTATTAATTCCCTAGACATGGGTTTAATGTCTATTTCCATCATTTCCACTTAATTAATAGTATTTAAATAATAATAATAACTAGGCTTTAAAGTATCTACAAAGTGTAGGTCGCCATTGGGTGTTGTGTTCTCGAAGGAAGAGAAACCCCCGTTGGTTTGCCTTGACTTCTGAATCAGTTGAAGAATTTAGTGTCATATCGGGAGTTTGTCATGGTAGCTCAGTTGGCAAGAGCATCAGCGCGTTAAGCTGAAGATCCGTGGTTCAAATCCCGGCTATGGCAAAAAAAAAAAAAAAAAATTTTTCAGGCTGATTCTTACTTGTATTAATTCCCTAGACATGGGTTTAATGTCTATTTCCATCATTTCCACTTAATTAATAGTATTTAAATAATAATAATAACTAGGCTTTAAAGTATCTACAAAGTGTAGGTCGCCATTGGGTGTTGTGTTCTCGAAGGAAGAGAAACCCCCGTTGGTTTGCCTTGACTTCTGAATCAGTTGAAGAATTTAGTGTCATATCGGGAGTTTGTCATGGTAGCTCAGTTGGCAAGAGCATCAGCGCGTTAAGCTGAAGATCCGTGGTTCAAATCCCGGCTATGGCAAAAAATTTTTCAGGCTGATTCTTACTTGTATTAATTCCCTAGACATGGGTTTAATGTCTATTTCCATCATTTCCACTTAATTAATAGTATTTAAATAATAATAATAACTAGGCTTTAAAGTATCTACAAAGTGTAGGTCGCCATTGGGTGTTGTGTTCTCGAAGGAAGAGAAACCCCCGTTGGTTTGCCTTGACTTCTGAATCAGTTGAAGAATTTAGTGTCATATCGGGAGTTTGTCATGGTAGCTCAGTTGGCAAGAGCATCAGCGCGTTAAGCTGAAGATCCGTGGTTCAAATCCCGGCTATGGCAAAAAATTTTTCAGGCTGATTCTTACTTGTATGTTCAATTAGTTCATTGTCAACAGGACTGATACCATGTATAATATTCTCTTTATTTTTTTGGTATTTCTAGATTTTCTGCTAATTCTGTGACTTTTTGTATGAATCCAATTTGGGTTTTCATTTTTGGTTTAAAAGTTTGATATTTATTCCATTTATCTGAGACTGGGAGTCTTTTAAGCTTTTCATAACTAAGTAGTGCTTGTTGTTCAAGTTCCGTTACGATTGATTTGTTTGAGGAGAGTACATGAATAGCTTCAAGTGGTGTAGTTTTTGTTGCTCCTGTTATTAAGCACAGGGCTTGGTTTTGTGTTTGTTCTAAAGTTGTTTTTGTTGCTTCTGATGCTGTTATGATGATTTCTCCACAGTATTTTAAGACTGGTTTTATATAAGCAGATCAGTAGCCAAGGACCACGCAGGTGGTTGGTTGCTTATTAAGAAAAAGTTATTTTTCTGATGAGTTATACTATTGTCATATGGAATGTCTTTGATTCCATCATCATGAATTTATGAATCATTCAAGCAATGACTTATTAATATCAGCAATCAGCTGGGATGCCACTCAACTAAAATTTTCTGCTGTTATTTAAAACTGAATTCATTTGAAAATTATTACACATCATGTCATGTTACATCATGTTGACTCAATGCTCTAAAGATAATGCAGTTGTCTTCTTCCCAAACATGTCTGATGAACTTCCCACCACACTTTTCATACATGGAACCACCATCATTGGGTAGATAGAATCTTCCTAAGCATTAAATTCGCTAAGTAAGAGGATACCTGGTGTTAGAACTAGGCCTTCAAAGTAGTGACTGCATTTGCCTTTTCCTCTTTCACTGTCTGCTAGAATTTTCCTGTTTGAAGTTTGTGCATTCTGTAGCTGATTCTCTGCCTTTATCTTCAACAATCACAGCTTGCATGTTAAACATAAGTTCACTGGTAGTGTTGAAAACAAAAAGTTAAAGAATTTGTAAATTATGTATTTATATTTTGATAGTGAGCAAATAAATAGATTATAATTTCTACTCACATTGCAGGATCTGATCCACATTTTCCTGATGCTAAGTTCTGGGGTAGCTAGTCTCTGATCGATTTCCATCTACTGTAGTGACTTATCTCTACTTGAAAATGTGAGATGTATGTGACAGCGAATGTAAGCCACTTCCACCTGGGTGAGTACTGTCCGGGCTTTATAGTAAAGATTTATACATTTTTTATGGTGTAAACTTGAATTTCCTGGCCACTGTACTGCAGAACTGCAGAACTGTTCCGAAGGGCAGCATTGAGTAGAGTAACTATATGCCTATGTCCTGCTTTTTCCAGGATATCCTATCGTTTAACACCTTATCCTGCAGCCTACGAATAGGCCTGGAAATCTCATAAATATCCTGCTTTTTAAAAATACCTTGTGATATGGGATTTTATCTGAAATATACTATTTTACAATTCCTAAGAAATCAGTAATCATATCACACTGTGTGTTTCAGTGACTTAATAATTCATACCAGGTAGAAATATTAATAAGAATTAGTAGTAATATAGTTTTCTACGCAACATGTTTCTAATTAATGAAATGTAGATTATTTCATTTGTTAGTTGCATGCAATAAAGAGAGTATTAGCGTTAGGTCTAGTATGTCATGATTTCACTTCATTAATACCAACTTACATAGTCTATCAGATTTTCAAGTACCAGCTGATTGAAAATAGGGTTCGCAGCTCAGCTGTAACCTTAGAGTTCTTGTTTGTATTTAGGTCTTGCTTTGTCAACAGCTGTGATAACTTTCTCGAAGTATTATCACAGTCAAGATCAAGATGAAGATTTATTATGTTTTTGATCTGCATCAAAATGCATATGATTTACAGAATGAGAGGTTATATATATATATGGAAATATGACAGTTTAAAGTACAATATTAGTGATAAGTAAGCCCCGGATTTTTAGGCTTTTATAAAAGGTATTTTAACCTTTTATTATCATGGAATATCCCTTTTTAGGTTTTAAACAAACAATTTTAGCCGTCTAAATAAAACATAATAATGAATACTAATATCAACACCGAAAAGTGTATTAGCCTATAATTTTGACACAGTTATTCTAATTTTTTTTTTTTCAAAATAAACAAATAACTTATTCCTTATATCAGCAGTTGAAAAACAGCATAAACAATTGAGATATTTACCCTTTAATGATACAATTATTCAATACACCCCTCAATTTACTACCGATCTACAAAAATAAGTACACTCAAGTGTTACAAATTAGTTCCTTTAATATACTTCTCTGTCATTGGTCGGCAACTTGTTTTTTTAAAGTTGAAATGACAGTGAAGTAGTTGCAGATTTCAAAATATTGCAGACAGCTCAAGTTTCACATTTTTGAGTTACAAAGACAAACAACAAAGTGACATATATATTGTTAATTTAGTGTGTTGTGTAAATTTATCAGGCTGCCTTTCGAACGGGCAGACAAACACAAGACCATATATTCTGAATTAGAATGATAATGGAGAAAGCCATAGATAGAGGGAAGGGTATATATCTGGGCTTTCTAGACCTGAAAGCAGCTTTCGACTCAATACCCAGAGAAGAAATCTGGAAAGCTCTAGAAAACAAAAAAGTTCCTAAGAATTTTATCAAAGCAATACAATCAGTATATCAGGAACCAAAAGGGATAATAAGATTAGATGGACAGGAATCAGAACCATTTTTGATGGACAGAGGGCTCAAGCAGGGAGATAGTCTTAGCCCACTTCTATTTATTATAGTAATGGATGAAATTTGGAAAATTTGTAAGAGAAGAACTGCAAGAACTATAGTGGGATACAGAAATTTAAGACCGGTCTGGACACAATCACTGATATATGCCGATGATATCATTCTGATAGCAAATAGTAAAAATAATCTACAAATGGCGATTAATGGATGGAAGGAGGAATTAACTAGGAAAGGATTGGAATTGAATACTTCTAAAAGCAAAACCATGTATATAGGAAGGAAAGACGAAGAGGTTGTAATATCGTGTAATGATGAGATGCTGGAACAGGTAGATAGCTATGAATATCTGGGAACATTAGTAAATAAAGATGGCAAAATAGAGCAAGAAATTTTAAATAGAATAAGGAAAGCCAACTCTGTCTATTACCAGATTAATAATACTATAGTGGGAAAAAAGGAAATAACCAATAATACAAAAATCATAGTGTTTAAAACAATAATATTACCAATTTTGTTATACGGAGCAGAGAGCTGGACTCTACTGCAGAAACAAGAAAGTAAAATAACAGCCATGGAAATGAGATACTTAAGACGAGTTGTGGGAAAGACAAGAAGGGATATGATTAGAAATGTAACAATAAGAGAGGAGTTAGGTACCCACTCCGTTAAAAGAATATTGGAAAAAAGACAGCTTAAATGGTATGGACATGTATCCCGCATGCCAGAAGAAAGAAAACCGAAACAGTATTTAGAAGCAAGACCAGTAGGCAAAAGAGCAAGGGGAAGGCCACGTATGCTATACCAGGAATACATTGAGGAGTTGGGAAAAGCAAAGGGAAAGACATGGACAGAAATGAAGAGAATGGTAATGGACCGAGATGAGTGGAGGAAATGGGTAGAGGCTGGTACTCCACGCTTAACAGCACAAAGGAGTTAGAGAAAGAAGAAGAAGAAGTGTAAATTTATTTTTATTTTGTCTTTTCTTAAAATGCACAAATTCACATATTTATTTTCCTTTGCAATAATTGGAAAATCTATTTAAAAATCCTGTTTTTCTGTAAAAGTCATCTTCAGCCCCTAGTTTTTCAGCACAAGTCCTCTTTAGCCCCTAGTTTTTCAGAAAAATTCCTCCTTAGCCCCCCTTTAGGCCCTTCAGACTGATTTAGCCCTTTTTAGGTTCTATAAGATTCATATATTCGGAAGCAAGGAGCATGAAGCAGAAAAATATGTTAAAATGTTCTTATTAGGAAGCTTGTGACGGGCTTTTCTTACTTTATACTATGGGCGACCAAACTTTTGAAGGCACTCTTACTTTATGCTATAAAGTTCCTTAACTTCTTGGATTAAATCTTCGCCAAAATCTGTGACGACTAATATGTGATTATTCTCAATCGTAGTATATAAGTTTACTGAACTCCTACAAAACAAGGTCACTCATACACCTGTCGTGTCATCACAACACTGCCTGCATAGTCCACATTCCAACGTTCAGTACAACTACCTTTGACACCGGGTGATTACAAACTTCCTACTCTCAGTCTACTTTCTCTCTCTTTTAACAATTACCCAGTCTTGATAATATTGATGAAAATTTATATTAACGGGCGCCATCATCAATACGCTTCCTCTTTTCTTTTTGTTATGTATCAGCCCAGACACAAATTAAATTATAGATACACAGGCTATGTACCTACATGCCCCTCGACTAGCTTTTAAATTAACAGTGGAGACGGGAGTTGGGTTCGGATTTACCTTTCGTTTTTTTTTCTATTCTGCTTCTTCTTTTTCTCCTTTTTTTCAATACTCACTACCAAAGTATGTAACTTAGCACAAAAACCAGCTACTCTCAAACCATTACAAGGATAAGGGTCAAAAATCTGAACTTCACGTTAATTTACTTTGCATAACAATAACCATAATTTATTTAATATATTATTTTTTTTTTCTTTTTTCAACAATAACAATCTTATATACAATAAATTACATTTACACTACATTAACCATTCAACACTTTTATTGGTAGGATAATATTTGATTATTCAAGGTTAGTATACCCAATTTTAACTATATAAGTACGTTCTCTGTTCAACAATAACAAATCCTTAATTAATTACTTTAATTTTCTTTCTTTGTTTTTCAGGTATCTACTAGAACGTCTTGTATTGTTCTTCTAATTTACTACTGACTTGTGTAGTCATTTACATGTGCAACTTCAGGATAGTTCAATATGTATATTACACTTTTTTTCTACTAAATAAAGGTTTTCAATTCCTAATCCAGTCCTTAACTCTACAAATTACACTCAATAATCCCACCTATGTCTCCTATATTAGTCTATTTGTCAGCTTAGTCCATGAAGAATTGTATTTAAAGATAGATAGAAAAGACAGTCTCACGAAGAAAGAAATAGAAGTTTAGGCCTATACCCACAGAGTGACTGTGGCGATAGACCACCGATACAGGAGCGACGTCTAGATCTTGAGTTACAAACAATCTGACTCCTCTCCTGCAACCGGGAAAATATTAATGGGCCGCAAACAAAAATAGAATTTTGTAAATCGACGTCAGAGGTCCCTGACACTCTCTCCTAGAGGCACGTGGGGCCGTTGTTCGCCTCCAACATCGATGGCTTTCACAATCTCTCATAAATTTCTTTTCTTTATATGTTACTAGTATAGGCCTTGCCTACTACCAGATTTTATTTGTTTGATTCGGGATACTTCCGGCGTTCCCTCACCTCACCCTTACAATCTCTAGTACTTGTTCATAAACTACTTATCAGTACACTACTCGTAATTACCTATTCTCCTCTTTCTAACCTGACCAATCCTCAGCTATTATCTTTTAACCCCTTTCTTTCTTTAAGTAGAGTTCCCTTCAGCTTATACCATTGATTTAATTCACTTGGTGGTTATTCTAGTTTTCCTACTTCTTAAGTTACTACTCTTCAGCATGGGCACCCAATCTTCTTTTGTCTCTAAATTCCCTAGAATTCTAACTGAAACTAATTCACGCCCAGATTAGTAAGCTTCTCTATAACCCCTTTAGTGACTTCTACTTCTACCCTAACATGTAAATCTTCCAATGGTACACACCTACTGCACTACCACTCGTAGGCCCTCTTTTGCCCTACAATTTTTCCACTTCTTATCCCCCTCTACCATATTCCATACACTTTCGCTTGTAGATAAATCTCTATAAAAAAAACATAACTTAACATTACAGGCCGGCATGAAATCTATTTATAGATAGTCACCCGTCACCTGAACGAAACCCAAGAGGGAGGGGCCCTCGTAAGAAGTACTAAGCATGCCCCTTAATTACTTTTCTTCCTTACTCCCCTCGCGTCCTGTCTCAAAAATAACAAAGTTTCTATGAGCATCACCAATTGCCCCTAGCTATGTATTCATTCGTGGGACAATCACCCAAAAAAACCTAAAGTGAAGAGATTTAACTTTGGCATTCAGTTGTTAGGCTCTTGACTGCTCTTTTATAATTAATTTAGACCAGAAATAGAAAATAGTTGGATTACTGGATTTCATCACTTTACTTCTAGAATTCTCACTTCTATGTTTCTATTCTATTCTATTCTATTATTCCATACGGTGTCTAATTGCCATACATGACTTAGAAACCATCCTTACAAAAAAAAAGGATATCTCAATTTTCTCACTCCCCAAACAATAAGAAAAAGTCTAGACGACTATACTCAACCAGTGATGTCCAACTTATCCTCCGATCCTGAGTTGTCTTCCATTACTTCCTGATGTCCATATCTGCTCTTATTCAGAGCGAGCAGTCACGACTCACTCTCACAGCTGATGTTCGCTGTAGCGGTGTCTCGTACTGGCCGACTTGGTGTATTCTTCTGATTAATGACTATCTCCATATAGCCGTGTCACGGAAGTTCACAACCAGAATTTCCTTTAGATGAAAGTCTGACACACCATTATGCCAGAACGCCTCTACCGCTGTCACACATCCCAATCTCGTCTTCTCCCTTCTGCCTTTTCAACTTCTCTCTCTCGTGGTCAGGCACGTACTACTAACCGTCTTTCAGGTTCCGCACGTCTCCCTCGTCGATTCACCGTCGACGCATGCGCACCTCTCCTTTTCTGTAATTCAAATAAAATTCAGGGCAGTATCGATAATCATGAAAATGTTCAATATCGATTAGTTGCGGTCCCCCAACCCTTCCTTTGTTTAGGAATGGTCTCCTATCGTTGATTATGCACGTCGCTATTTGCGTCGTTACATTCTTCCCGCACTCACCATAAAAAAAATAATGTTGACACAGATCACATTTTTTTTTTTTTTTTTTTTTTTTTTTTTTTTTTTTTTTTTTTTTTTTTTGTGCGTGTCTCTTTTACCAGCCTTAACGAATGTTTATCCAGGAACAAAGGGTTTCAAGTCTTTGACGTGCCACTTCCCCAACTTTTTACCAAAACGGTTTGTCAGTTCGTAGCTATTTTCACTGAACTTTTTCTTTATAATATAGGGCCCGACAAACTTTGCACTTAAACCTGCTGTATAAGCTTGTGAGGCATCACTTAATTTAAAGTTTCTTCTTAACACTAGATCTCCTGGACGAAATCTCACCTCTCTCCTCCGAAGATTATAATAATGACTCGAATTCTTATAGGCGGTTTCTAAGTTATGTCTAACCATTAAACGTACCGCTTTCAATTTATTGAGCCTCTCCACCCAAAGTTTTGGAATTTCTTTATAAATCGGTTGGTTTTCCACCTTTTCAATCCTACTGATAATTTCAGGCTCCTTCCCATAATTTAGCATATAAGGAGTGCATCCAGTGGAACTATGCTTAGCCGTATTTATAGCAAAATTAAATTCTCTCAAATACACATCCCAAACTGTCTGATCCTTTTGAATATAACTAGAAATCATTGTTTTCAATACTCTATTGACTCTTTCTACTGGATTTCCTTGTGGCGAATATACAGGTAAATAACAAGGAGTTATATTAAAAGCTTTAGCTATCTCTCGCATTAATTTACTAGTGTATTGCGGTCCATTATCCATCAGCAAATATCCCGGAATTCCCCATTTAAGGATAATCAATTCATAAAATGCTTCCGTAACTGCTCTACTGGTTGCTTTCCTTAACGCTTTACATTCTACATATTTGGTAAAGGTGTCCTGAAATACAATCACATATCGGTTTCCCTTTTTTGAACGTGGGTAAGGTCCCAACAAATCAGTAGCTACAGTCATCCAAGGTTTCTCTTTCTGGTAAAAATGCATTGGTCCGGCTTGAGCCGTCTGTAACACTTTCTGTCTCTGACATATTTCACAAGCAGTAACATATTTAGCAACATCTCTAAACATTCCCAGCCAATAATACTTGTTTGCTATCCTAAAGAAAGTTTTAGCTATCCCCATATGCCCTGCAGTCGGTGCATCATGACATTCCTGCAATACTTTAATCCTAAAATCTTGCGGAATAACTAATTTCCACCTATTTACTGTTCCCTCTAAAGTTTGTTCTAACTGATCTAATCTAAGATGGTACAACTTCCCATCTACGACCTTCCAATCTGGCCAAAATTTAGGTTTACTCTGTACTTGCTCTTTCCGCTTAATATACCAAGCATCTTGTATATTTTCCCATTCCACTACTTCAGAGTTATCAGTCAACAAGAGGCAAAATTCTTCCTCTACCGTTTTCTCTTGAACTTTCCCTTCGTGTATTCTAGATAAAGCATCCGGAACTTTTTGTAATCTACCAGGCCTATGTATTACTTCAAAATCATACTCCTGGAGCAATAAACTCCACCTAGCTAATCGTCCAGTCGGATTCTGTAATGTATTTAACCATTTCAGAGCAAAGTGATCAGTATATACTTTAAAATGATAACCTTCCAAATAAGGACGAAACTTTTGAACTGCCCACAATATAGCTAACAATTCTTTCTCGACTATTGCCCACTTTTGCTCACCTACTGTTAAAGTTCTACTAGCATAAGCTATTACTTTTTCCTCTCCTTCCTCTCCTGTCTGAATTAATGCTGCTCCTAATCCTGAAAAACTAGCGTCGGTCTGTAACACTAGGGGTTTAGTATAATCCGGACAAGTTAATATAGGACTACTAGATAATTTCGATTTTAATTCATCAAAAGATTCCTGACATTCCTTAGTCCAACGCCATTTCTGATTCTTTTTCAGAAGTGCAGTGAGGGGCTTTACAACTTCAGAAAAAAATGGAATGAATCGTCGGTACCAAGAAGCCAATCCTAAAAACGCTCGTACTTCCTTGACTTTTGTAGGGGCTGGATACTCAAGGATACACGAGATTTTATCTGAATCTACAGCAATTCCTAATGGAGTAATGATATGACCCAAATATTTTAATTCACTTCTACAAAATTTTGATTTTTCCCTATTAATTTTCAGGTTAGCTTTTCTTAATTTCTCTAAGACTTTTTCTAACAAGGACAAATGTTCTTCAAATGTCTCGCTAATAAGTACTATATCATCCAAATAACAAAAGCATTTCTCTCCTATCTCTTCTCTTAATATAGTATCAACTAATCTTTGAAACGAGGCTGGTGCGTTATGGATTCCAAAAGGCATAACTCGAAACTGATACAATCCTCTACCAGGTACGGTAAATGCTGTTTTTTCTTTACTTGCTTCATCTAATGGAACTTGCCAATACCCATTTTTCAAATCTATTGTACTGATATACCTAGCATGTCGTAATTTACTCAAAACATGTTCAATGTATGGCAAAGGATAACTATCTCTTTTAGTACAATTGTTTACTTTTCTGAAATCTACGCAGAACCTCCATGTTTTATCTGGTTTCTTTACCATAACTACCGGAGACGACCAAGGTGAATTTGAAGGCTCTATAACTTTTTCCAATAACATTTTATCTATTTCCGCGTGTATAACTTTTTCCAAAATGGGTGATACTGGATAATATCTTTGTTTTATAGGTTTTGCATCGCCTGTATCAATAACATGAGAAATCAGATCGGTAAGTCCAGTACACTGATCAAATTTCTGTAACTGATTTTCCAAAAACATATTCAATCTGTCCCTTTCCTGAGGTGTAGGTAAAGTAAGAATATTATGTAGTTGATCTTCTTCTTTTAAATCTATAGCCTTAACAAATTGAAAAATTTTTGCTGGTTCATCTTTGAAATACCAAGTCCCATCTTGCAAATCTACTACTAACCCAATTTGTTTCAAAACGTCCATGCCCAGAATCATATCTACTGCTAAATTTGGCATAATTTTACATTTTATCGGAAAAATCCTGTCCTGCAATTTCATCTCAAAAGTTCTCTCTCCTGTTATAGAACTATAAGTTTTATCTGCTAGTTGCACTACCCTAACTTCAGATTCTTCTACTGCTAAATCTAACATTTTACACAAAAAATCACCTTTCTCTCCCACATAAGTTTTATCTGAACCGGAATCTATTAAAGCAATAAATGTAATATCCTCCAGCAAAATTTCAACAAAACATCTATCTCCATTAACTAAATCTGTAGGATTTATATTTAACATCACACAAGCCTGATTTTTAGTTAATTGTCGTAAAGACTTTGTAGGCCTAACTTTTCTTTCTTGGGGCATCCTACAATCAATAGACCTATGTCCAAGCTTATTACAATTATAACATTTAATCGTAGTGCGTGGAGTAACTCTACGAGGTGCCTTACACTCGAACTGCCTATGTCCTGTTTTATCACAATTCCAACATCGCTGGTTATTTGAAAAACGCAAAGTGGTGTTTTTACCATTATCCCTCGACTCATCCTGTCTCTCTTTATTTTCTGTTGCTTTAACTATTCTGGAATCATTTACATGACTTGAATTTCGTTCTTTGTCCCACGTCTTTGCAGAAAAACTAACATTGGGTTTCTTTTGTAACTCGGACGATGGAAGTTCCTGTTTTCCCTGAATTCCTAGCGCTGTATGAACTGAAGGTATAACAACTTGTCTCTGAGGTTTATAAGCCGTTTCTTTAATTGTAGCTCTAACCTGCGTTGGAGGAGGAATATATCTCTCAGAATCTAACAATATTTGTTCATACTGTCTACCTACACGTATTAAATCTGTTATAGTTTGAATCTCTGCAGGTCTAATGTACAATTTTACGTCAGGACGCAAATTTTTGATAACATTCTTCATCATTTGTTGAGGACTCATTGGAGTACTCAGCCTCCTCATTAACGTTTGAATAGCATTGACATAATCAAAAATCGATTCTTTGGGACCTTGCGTTCTCTGTCTAATCTCATCCAAAAGCGAGTCTTCCTCATCAATAGGCAAATAATATTCTCTAAATTCTTTCAAAAAAGCTTCCCATGTAGGCCAATCTGTTAATCTGTTCCTGTACCAAAGTAAAGCTGAATCTTGTAAAATTTCGGGTAATACTGACAATAACTCTGCACCCTGTAACTTAGAACTTTGTTTTAAATCTTCCAATCTCTCCAAAAATAAGTAAATACTATCCCCAGGTTTGAATTTAATGTTCCATTTACGAACCAGATCCAAAGTATTTGGTTTATGTGGCTCTAACTGAATTGTAAACGATGGTACTACCGGTACAACTTCTTCCGAATCAGCTACCGCCATGGCCTTCCTACGCATTAACTTAACCCATGTATACACTACATCTCCATATGAATCTTGTGGAATCGTTATATTATGTTCAACCAAATCTTCTTCCAAAACTTCCTGACTCAGAGCAAAAGCCGTAATTAACACTTGAAATGACTGAGGGTTCTTACGGGCATAATCTAACAAGCGTTGTCTTAACTCATCCCTTGTACCTGTGGTCGGTAACTTTACTCTATCACATTCTGCCTCTAAATCCGCCTTCCTCAACTTCCTAATAGCTTGGGTTAGCTCAGCTGCTCTTATTTGTGCATACGGATCAACATAAGTAGCCATATTTATATATTAACAATACCACTGGAAAAAAAGATTAGAACACACAATAGTTCAGTCGTCTGTCTTAGTCATCTATAGAAGTCCTTACTTGTCAATAGTCATTATTCTTTTCCCAAAAATATGTTATTATTATTATTATTATTATTTGTTTTTGAGAATAAATTTCAGTTATACTAACCTAACTCCCAAAATTCTTTTAACCCTATCTCGCCTCACGTTAGGATATCAAACTATCACTGCCTCACGCTATGGGCTATCATAATATGGAACTTCAACTGAATAAAGGTTTCTTTTTTTTTTTAACAATTTTAACTAAATTAAGTTGCAACAATTAGCAATACTGTTTTGTTTTAACACTACTCAGCCCCACGTTGGGCGCCAAAATTTGTGACGGGCTTTTCTTACTTTATACTATGGGCGACCAAACTTTTGAAGGCACTCTTACTTTATGCTATAAAGTTCCTTAACTTCTTGGATTAAATCTTCGCCAAAATTCTTCGCCAAAATCTGTGACGACTAATATGTGATTATTCTCAATCGTAGTATATAAGTTTACTGAACTCCTACAAAACAAGGTCACTCATACACCTGTCGTGTCATCACAACACTGCCTGCATAGTCCACATTCCAACGTTCAGTACAACTACCTTTGACACCGGGTGATTACAAACTTCCTACTCTCAGTCTACTTTCTCTCTCTTTTAACAATTACCCAGTCTTGATAATATTGATGAAAATTTATATTAACGGGCGCCATCATCAATACGCTTCCTCTTTTCTTTTTGTTATGTATCAGCCCAGACACAAATTAAATTATAGATACACAGGCTATGTACCTACATGCCCCTCGACTAGCTTTTAAATTAACAGTGGAGACGGGAGTTGGGTTCGGATTTACCTTTCGTTTTTTTTTCTATTCTGCTTCTTCTTTTTCTCCTTTTTTTCAATACTCACTACCAAAGTATGTAACTTAGCACAAAAACCAGCTACTCTCAAACCATTACAAGGATAAGGGTCAAAAATCTGAACTTCACGTTAATTTACTTTGCATAACAATAACCATAATTTATTTAATATATTATTTTTTTTTTCTTTTTTCAACAATAACAATCTTATATACAATAAATTACATTTACACTACATTAACCATTCAACACTTTTATTGGTAGGATAATATTTGATTATTCAAGGTTAGTATACCCAATTTTAACTATATAAGTACGTTCTCTGTTCAACAATAACAAATCCTTAATTAATTACTTTAATTTTCTTTCTTTGTTTTTCAGGTATCTACTAGAACGTCTTGTATTGTTCTTCTAATTTACTACTGACTTGTGTAGTCATTTACATGTGCAACTTCAGGATAGTTCAATATGTATATTACACTTTTTTTCTACTAAATAAAGGTTTTCAATTCCTAATCCAGTCCTTAACTCTACAAATTACACTCAATAATCCCACCTATGTCTCCTATATTAGTCTATTTGTCAGCTTAGTCCATGAAGAATTGTATTTAAAGATAGATAGAAAAGACAGTCTCACGAAGAAAGAAATAGAAGTTTAGGCCTATACCCACAGAGTGACTGTGGCGATAGACCACCGATACAGGAGCGACGTCTAGATCTTGAGTTACAAACAATCTGACTCCTCTCCTGCAACCGGGAAAATATTAATGGGCCGCAAACAAAAATAGAATTTTGTAAATCGACGTCAGAGGTCCCTGACACTCTCTCCTAGAGGCACGTGGGGCCGTTGTTCGCCTCCAACATCGATGGCTTTCACAATCTCTCATAAATTTCTTTTCTTTATATGTTACTAGTATAGGCCTTGCCTACTACCAGATTTTATTTGTTTGATTCGGGATACTTCCGGCGTTCCCTCACCTCACCCTTACAATCTCTAGTACTTGTTCATAAACTACTTATCAGTACACTACTCGTAATTACCTATTCTCCTCTTTCTAACCTGACCAATCCTCAGCTATTATCTTTTAACCCCTTTCTTTCTTTAAGTAGAGTTCCCTTCAGCTTATACCATTGATTTAATTCACTTGGTGGTTATTCTAGTTTTCCTACTTCTTAAGTTACTACTCTTCAGCATGGGCACCCAATCTTCTTTTGTCTCTAAATTCCCTAGAATTCTAACTGAAACTAATTCACGCCCAGATTAGTAAGCTTCTCTATAACCCCTTTAGTGACTTCTACTTCTACCCTAACATGTAAATCTTCCAATGGTACACACCTACTGCACTACCACTCGTAGGCCCTCTTTTGCCCTACAATTTTTCCACTTCTTATCCCCCTCTACCATATTCCATACACTTTCGCTTGTAGATAAATCTCTATAAAAAAAACATAACTTAACATTACAGGCCGGCATGAAATCTATTTATAGATAGTCACCCGTCACCTGAACGAAACCCAAGAGGGAGGGGCCCTCGTAAGAAGTACTAAGCATGCCCCTTAATTACTTTTCTTCCTTACTCCCCTCGCGTCCTGTCTCAAAAATAACAAAGTTTCTATGAGCATCACCAATTGCCCCTAGCTATGTATTCATTCGTGGGACAATCACCCAAAAAAACCTAAAGTGAAGAGATTTAACTTTGGCATTCAGTTGTTAGGCTCTTGACTGCTCTTTTATAATTAATTTAGACCAGAAATAGAAAATAGTTGGATTACTGGATTTCATCACTTTACTTCTAGAATTCTCACTTCTATGTTTCTATTCTATTCTATTCTATTATTCCATACGGTGTCTAATTGCCATACATGACTTAGAAACCATCCTTACAAAAAAAAAAGGATATCTCAATTTTCTCACTCCCCAAACAATAAGAAAAAGTCTAGACGACTATACTCAACCAGTGATGTCCAACTTATCCTCCGATCCTGAGTTGTCTTCCATTACTTCCTGATGTCCATATCTGCTCTTATTCAGAGCGAGCAGTCACGACTCACTCTCACAGCTGATGTTCGCTGTAGCGGTGTCTCGTACTGGCCGACTTGGTGTATTCTTCTGATTAATGACTATCTCCATATAGCCGTGTCACGGAAGTTCACAACCAGAATTTCCTTTAGATGAAAGTCTGACACACCATTATGCCAGAACGCCTCTACCGCTGTCACACATCCCAATCTCGTCTTCTCCCTTCTGCCTTTTCAACTTCTCTCTCTCGTGGTCAGGCACGTACTACTAACCGTCTTTCAGGTTCCGCACGTCTCCCTCGTCGATTCACCGTCGACGCATGCGCACCTCTCCTTTTCTGTAATTCAAATAAAATTCAGGGCAGTATCGATAATCATGAAAATGTTCAATATCGATTAGTTGCGGTCCCCCAACCCTTCCTTTGTTTAGGAATGGTCTCCTATCGTTGATTATGCACGTCGCTATTTGCGTCGTTACAAGCTGGGGAAAAAATTGGTTAGATAAAACCTTCAAATTCGGGCCCTAGTGATAAGGCATAAAAAACAAGACAATTCAAAATACAATATCCATATGACCTTAAAAAAAACTCATTAATAGAATAAAATTGATTTAAAGCAAGCCAGTCTCTCAATTTCTTTCAAAATATAGTGACAGCTTACCAGGTAATGTTCATCCATGCAGTCGATGTGTGGACCAATGACCGTGAAGTACTTCATTCCCTGGGGGGGAGAGGCATAAGGAATATCTACTGTTACCTGTTAACAAAAATGGATGTTTTTGTTGTAAATTGAATATTAGAATTTCACATGTAGTGCAAATACTTTGCACAATCATATTATATTTTTCAAGGTCCTGTACTTAAGTGTATTACTGTACCTCCGAGTTAGGAGCTTTCCAAACCGTGATGATGAATGAACTATGCTTACATGGAAGAATATTCACAGGAAGCCACCAGCAGTATTTTGGATGCTTATTCATAACTTAAAGCATACACAGCCTAAAATGCTCTTTACTTTGAACAGAATTTTGCAAGAGTCAATAGGTAAAGGTACCTACACAGACCGTGAAGCCCTTAGGGTTCCAGGAGGTTGAAGCTTTCAGACTTCACACTTTCAGACATTTGCCACACGAAGGTGGTAAGGTTTGTCAGTCTTACACAATGGCTACCTTTACCCCCAGGATTGCTTCTGGTACTTATCTTTTTAGAGGTTGAGTCATCCCCAGGGCCGTAGTGCCACCAGAAAGATTAGGCCAATTAAAAAATCCTAACAACTTCATTGGCGATCGAACTCGCAACCTTCCGGTTTGTAGTTCAGTACTTCAACCTACTATGCCACAGTATACCCCAGAGTTAATAGGTCAACCTGTAATTATTCAATTTTTTTTTTAATATACAATAACCTTGGTATTTATAATTGTTTCAAAAAGATTCACGCAAATTTCATTAGGTGGTGGAATTATAAATATTCTTTTATTGCAACAAAATGGTCATGTTATAATAAATGCAGCAAAGGTGGAATGATATATGGCAGGAGAAACAGGAGCACCCCGAAGAAACCTGCCCCTACCCCATTCTGTCCACCACAAATTCCACATGGATACACCGAGATTCGATTTCAGGTCTCAGCAGTGGAAGCCGAGCAGTCTAACCACTCAACCATGGGGGCGAGATGGTGGAAGTATGAGTTAGTAGTGTTTAATGTAGTTGGAGAAATTCTTCATCAGTTTTACTGAGAAGGATGCACTACTTAGTTTAGATACGGTACTGTATTGTGTTTCTTTACTACTTGTCCAGTTTAATGATTCATCAATTTGTAATCCCAGAAATGTTGTACAGATTCTGTAATCAACTGCCTATTTATGCCCATATGAATTGAGGTGTGGCTAAAATAAACAAAACCAAAATATTCTACACATAATTTTTCAGCTCTAATGGCTCTCTTAAATTGTACTCATGAGTTAAGAGTTAAGCTTTCACCACCTCTTTTTTTTTCCCATTCCATATTCAGGCATGACTCTCTCTAAGTTTATTGGCAGGCAAAAAGCCTTCTACATAGCTGAATTTAGTGAAGTAGTGTACACGATGTCTTGCTCGCTCTCAAACTATATTCATGAGTGCAGTTCTTTCCTGCAGGACACGCTCTTTATGCATCTTATGCATGAAACATTATTTATACTAAGGTACAAGTTCTAGGAAGCTCGAATTACATTAAGTTTACTGTACATTTCGAATGTAGAGGCACGTTTTTGTGGTGACTATAAAAACTCAAAATGGATTATGATACATTACAAAGTGTTAAATTAGGTATTTAAATGTTTCCTGTTTGCAAATTTCACGATAAAATAGAAAATCATGGATTGTTCACAAATATATCTTTTGTCACAAAGTATCATTTTATTCATTAATTCTGGAAAATTTTTTCCTGAAAGAATTAAGATTATTCTTAACATTTACTTAATTAACTTAATGGATTTTTAAAATTCTTATTTGCATCTCTAATCTGAAATTTAATCTCTTTCATCATTTAATTTCGGAGATGCTTAGGGATATGTTGGCTGAACAAAATGTTATAGATTTGAAATATCTCCAAACACTTCAAATCCTCATTTTTAATGCAGGCTTAGAGAGGGCTCTTTCTTCCTTTTCCAATATACTTTTAGATAAATGAACTACACTTCTAACAGAAAGTCTTGAAACTATACAAAAAAGCACTGAGCAGCAGCCTTACTTGCTTACTCAATGGCAATATTCAATCCCTCAGCAAGCTACAGGAATATTAGGCCTATCTATTTTATGGAACCCGAAGGTTCATTGCTGCACTTACCTGAGCCCGCCATTCAACCCTATTCTGTGCTAACTCCATCCAACCATCCCTCGCAAATCCTACTTCCTTTAAATCTATCCTAATATCATCCTCCCACCTGTGTATAGGTCTTCCAAGTGGTCTTTTTCCTTCGGGTCTCCCATTCAGTACTTTTGAGATAATGTCTTTCCTCCCCCATGTGTACAACATGTCCAGCCCATTTCATCCTCTGTGATTTAATTACCCTTACTATTTCCAGTGAAGAATACAGGTTATGAAGCTCATCGTTATACAGTTTTCTCCAGTCCCCATTTTCATCTCTTTTAAGCCCAAATGTTTTCCTGAGCTCCCTGTTGTCGAACACACCCAGATTATGTTCTTCTCGAAGAGTAAGCGAGCATGTCTCACATCCATATAGTGCAACCAGCAGGATAATAGTCTTATAAATTTTTATTTTTAGATTTCTGGACAGAAGACTAGGAGATAAGAGTTTCTGAACTGCATAAAAACAGGCATTTCCTGATTTTAGTCAACACTTAATTTCTACCTTAATATTATTTGTTTCTCTAATTCCAGATATTTTAATTTCTCCACTTGTTCGAATGATTTACCGGCTATTATGATATTTTGTAACACATTACTTTGACGTTTCATGATCATATACTTAGTTTTTTCTGCATTAATTTCCAATCCAACATTCCTGCAGGCATTGAAAAGACTTGCTGCATATCTCTCGATTGTGTTTATGTCATCAGGTTGTGTTTATGTCATCACCCAATAGACAACATCATTTGCATAAGCTAAAATCGGGTTGACTGCCATTTCATTCAAGGCCTACCTTGTTTTCCTGAACTTTCCTAATGGCATATTCCAAAGCGAAATTAAAAAAGTAAAGATGATAGTTCATCTCCTTGCTTCAAGCCGCTTCTTAATGGCAAACCTATCTGATATAAATTTCCCTCCCTGACTCTGCTATATGTTTCATTTAGACACATTTTGATCAGTCTAACTAACTTCTTTGGTATCCCAAACTCAATGAGGATATTATACAATTTGTCTCACCTAACTGAATCATATGCTTTTTTAGAACCTATGTATAACTGGTGACCAGAATTATTATTTTGCCACTTTTTCTCCAAGATTTGTCGAATACAAAATATTTTATCATTGGTTGATCTATTTTGCTTAAATCCACATTGGTGATCTCCAGTGATTTTGTCCGCATATGGGGTTAATCTTTACAGCATTATATTAGACAGAATTTTGTAGGATATCGATAAGAGAGAAATTCCTCGATAGTTATTACATTCGGCCCTATCTCCCTTTTTATGGATCGGTATAATAATAGCATCTTTCTGATAGATTAAGTAGCAGACTACTTAATAAAATTTGTATTAACATGCATTCTATTTAAGGTGACCATACTTCTGGGAGTCAAAGCTGGGACCAATTATAAAACTGCTCTCTATCTGACATGCAACTTTGCACAGCAATTGCTTCATTTTTTAAATCTTACGATGAACTGAATAAAAGACACCAAATGATAATATCATGTAAACATAATCTACAACATAGGCACATTCATAATTAAGGTAACTGTAAAATAATATGCTTAATGGTTAGTAGAGGACACAATGCTTATGTCCATAACTATAAACAGTTTTTAAGACTCAGTTCCTCATGTCAAATCAATCTGATTCAGGAGGTGTTTGCTTCACTTTGAGAAGTCATAGAATTCTGAACAACCGTATGTCAAATTAACTGTTACCATCAATATTGCTTTCCAAGTGCTTAATCTCATTTGAGTTTTCTCAGCTGTCCATGCCTTAATCATCAAATAAAACATACCCTAGCCTGTTGTATTTGTATGGGGAAGACATAACATAAATTCCATAGCCCTAGAATATCTTGGAAAGATATTTGTTTGGATGAGATATTTGTATAGTCCGTGCATTTAGACGAGAGCACTGTAAACACAATGCGCAGTGGAATCAGTCATCACATGATTCATACTAGCAACACACTCCACTTCTGTCTCATCCTTATCTCTGCGGCGTATGCAAGTGCTCTCGTCTAAATGTACAGGCTGACCCACCACATAACATTTTTTTGAAGGAAATCCAGCCCAAAAAAACCAGTTCTGGGTACAAATATTATTGAAGCTCTCAAACTCAAATGCGTCACATATCAACAAATAGGCATGTAAATGCATTTCACAGTATGGAGCTTTATGGTATAAGTTTTGAAGCAACTGGACTGAATTCATAACTGACATTGCTAGAAAAATAAAAAGTAAACATTGAAAACCTCAAATGAGCGGCAATTCAATTTGGTTTCTAGAAACCAGATCATTTAGGTATTCTGGCCAAACCCGATGGGGACAAGGGGACTTGACTTCAAAAATCGGAACCATCCCAGCCAAATCAGGACATGTGATCACGTTATTCTACTTCAACTGTGTTGTGACAGTATTCTTACTGTAGTAATGTATCAAAAAGTAATACTTAAAATTGTTTTGTTTCACTGCAGCGGTTTCCAGCAGTTAGAAGGAGTCAAAAGCATGTGCACAGCTAATTTAGTGACTGCATATACAAACCTATTATAAAAAAGTTTGCGATAGACTTTCAGTTTCAGTCATATGTGCCAAATATTAGACTTATTCATCTTTAATGAAAAGTTCAGGTATTGGTAAATAGAAAGTTATTATTTCACTATTATATCCACATATAAACAGATTTTTGTATTGATATTCCATATTTCTATTTACGAAAAGTCATGCCCCCTACTCATATGATGACCCTTTATAAAAAATAGTTACCTTAATGTAGTATCGAATGAAGCCGGGCCTACTCTCAAAAGAGCAGGGAAGAGAACTTTCTGGAAGTTGAAATTGAAATGGAAATTGATGGAGACCACGAGGTAGTATTGGTACATTGCCTTCTGGTTTATCTGAAATCAAAAGTGTTTGTCGAATGCTCAGCATTATTCTCTTTTACTGATTTGATTTAATTAATGTGAACGTAGATATGTTATGGGAACAAACAGTTACAAATAAGAATGTAGATTTATTGTTAGAACAAATATACAAGGTCTATAGTAGGCCACTTGTTTTTAAAAAATTTACAGCTTAATATGTTAATGCAAAAGTAATTATAATATTCATTGGCCTAAATGAAATATTATGAAGCTTTATAATGAGAGATGGGGCATAAGTCATGGCAACTATTCTGTCTTAGATGAAATGTTATCAGAGCACAAAATGGCATGTGTCGATGTGAAGACGGGCAGCCCTAGTGTGTGTTGACAACATTAAATGGTGATGCGATTGTCTGTACAAGCACAGAAAGCAATGTGAAATCAATTGTCCAGCAATCACCATTCCAGTTCTTCATGGGAGAACTGCCAGAAAAAGTCACAGGAAATTGGTGGAAGGTGTTGGGAATAATGCCCTGCTATACTGGACAGTCGCAAGTTGGGTAAGAGAGTTTCAGCAAGGAAGTGAAGCAACGAGTGATCAGCAACGTGGACTGATGTGGTGCGGTGCATGCAATAATCAAGCACTTGCTGGAGGATGACAGATGAAGGATGCTACTGGAATTAGAAAACGTAAGTGGCATCAAGAAACATGCCATCCACAGGATTTTGCAACAAGAACTGCATCTGCAAGGTAAAGGAACCATTACCTGGTAGGCGGTTTGTAACGTATGACAACATTACAAATACTATGAGCAGATTCCTGCAGATGGTATTCAGTGCTGGAAATGTGTTGTGAATGCTGCAGGGGACTAATTTGAGGGCCGTTTGAATGGGTATGTGTGCTGTAGGCCTACTGTGAGTGTGAAACATTAAACCAGTTATGTCATATCACCACCGACCGTAATAAGTATGTGAAGCACAATGTTGGTGTGTTGTTCAGTGTCCATACATGTAGTTCATACCTTGTCCTGTCATGTGTCATAATTCACATTTTCCACACCTGCTAGTATTCTCACAAAACAAAATAGTAGTCATGACATAAAAATTATATGAGTTGAATTTAACCCTAAACTTCACTTTCAGTATAGTTTACCTTCAACATGAAGTATAGCTATTGACAATGGTAGCGATGACGCTGAAACTATTACAGTTAAACCATACCAAAAGTGAAGTTTAGTGTTAAATTCAACTCATTATATAATTTTATATAATTATATAATTTTTTATAATTATATAATTATATAACTTCACTGTGTTAACGTACAATACAATTTAATATTAGTAGTCATGACTTCTGCTCCAACCCTCGTATAAATACATAGGCTTTCATGGTCGGAGTCCTGTAGGTTAAAGTAGTCTTCCGGGCTGTTGGGCCATGAGATTATCTTAACCTGTGAAGTTATAAGTTGTAAAGGTTCTGAGTTATTCTGCTTTTTCTGCAGTAATATAAATAATAAACTGAAGTTATAAAATTAATATTAAATCATTGATAGCTGCATGTATAGTTCCAATAAGACAGTAAGTAAATTATAATATGGTATTGAAATATTGATTAGTAGTAATATTACAATTTAAAAAAATTAAAATCCTTATCTCCAGTTAACCTTGACTTATAATCAACTTAGGGTACTAATGACATTGAATTAATCAACTCCAAATTTATTTGCATATTGATACCTTTTCCCCAGATGATAGCTCGGTCATCAATGAAGTACTGGTCATCTTTAACTGTACGCCTGTCCCCACTCACGACGACTTTCCACTCTGCATGCGCCTTGCCTCGCAAGACCACTCGGACAGCTGAAAAAGTCAGTTAATATGTGAACACTGATCTTAACACTAGAAGAGATTTATGTGAATTTAGCACAGACTTCCGTCATACTGAATTACACTATGGAAATATTCAAAGTAGGCATGTTTTACACAATTTCTTGAAACATGGTGTTTAATATTTCTGAATAGATTTAAAATTCAGGTAGTTTATTACAGTCAAAGTTTATGTGGCATTTGTATATTAGTTTAGAATCTGTCAGTACATGTTAAAACTTGCACAAATTTTAACCCTCTGATTAAATTGCTTTAAATTAAATTAAATTTTTCTTCTGTTTAAAAAAACCCATTCGCTTTGTACGAAGTGTAGGCTTCATCGAGTACCGAAGCAGGTCCTCCTATTAGCTTTTTGAATGAACTGTGGACCAGCATACAATGCTAAATATGAATTCCTGCTAAAGGGTAGATCGTTGATCATTACTAGGAAAAGTATCAGTCCCAATATGGTGCCTTGGGGTACTCCATGTTTAATTTGACCTATGTGCAAATGTTTATCTGCTGTCATGACAGCTTGGCATCTTTGATGTTGCATTTCCTCCAGATATTGTTCCAAGTCCTTTGGATTTCCCCCTGCAAAACATTCTCCTTAAAATGTAAATGTTGAAAAAAAGTTCATTGCTTATTATTTTATATCCTACTACTTAAATTTTTCTCTCTTTGATTTTTCTTTTCAGAATTTGCCCTGAAAAGTAAGTGTTGAAATACATTTATCCTAATTATATGTCCTACAAATTTAATTTTTTCTTTTTCCTTCTACGTATGTGATTCTGGACTTCATTTCATTAAAAAAATAGATAGCTTTGTTAAGTTTCCTTTCTGTTTAACTTCATCAATTGAAGATGTGTAAGAGTATTCTCACAAGTAAGGCCTATAACATCAGATTAAAGAAAGACATATTGGACATTTGCATCTTACCCATCCTTCTGTACGGAGCCCAAACCTGGGCCCTGACAGTTAAAGAAAGGAAAATGTTAGAAACATGCCAGAGGAAAATGGAGAGAAAAATCCTAGATGTTAAACTCCAAGACAGAATCCGCAACGAAGACTTAAGGGCAATGACAAACATCAAAGACATAACAACATCGGCCATATCTCTGAAAAGAAAGTGGGCAGGTCACGTCATGAGGATGGATCACAACAGATGGACGCATATAACAACAGCTTGGGACCCACGAATCGGCCACAGAACAGTAGGACGACAGAAGAGAAGATGGGCAGAAGACCTAAAGCTTCACCTTGGGACAAACTGGACTACGAAGGCCAAAGATCGAAGGGAATGGAGGCGACTGACAGAAGCAACATAAGAGGAATGAGGACCTTTCCCGCAGTGGCTAAGCGGGACTGCCGAAACAGCCACCTTGCCAGTCAAGAGGCCCTTGCCCTTTAGGGATGAAACGGGCTAATTCTAATTCTAATTCTAAGAGTAATGAAAATATGCAAGGGAATCCTGAAACTTATCTTATCAGTAGAAGAATATAAGATGATTAATGAAAGTACCAGTATTATATAAATAATACGAGTACATCCTAAATGCAGTGAACATTCTATTCCCCAGAATTCCTAGGTTTCTTCTAGGTGGGGTCATCGAGCCTACTAGATAAAATGACTTATAAGTAGGGGCGGATTTCTATGACCTAAAAAATAGGATATATGCATGCATTTATGACCAATAAAAATTAATATATCACCTTACCTCTTACACATTGAGTATATATTTTTTAAGTTTCATTACAATACATTTTATTAAAATATAGTGTTAATTATTTAAAATATCTGTAAATTCTCAAAGAGTATAATTATAATGCAAAATTTACAAAATATGATATGAAACTTCAAAATTTCTTTAATATGCACACAAATATGCCAAAAATATGATCTAAATATACGTATTCATACTAAATATGCTACAATAGTTGAAAATTTCCTAAATATGCAGTTATATGCACAATAAAAGCCGTTCCATTTTCACCAGGATGCTTGGAATCGGGTTTAAATTAGTTGGAAACCTGAAATAATGCAAAGGGGAAAAATATAACATGTCATAGAAATCCGCCCCCTACTTATAAGTGAGGAAAATAAAAATTGTATTATTTTGATATTAATTTAAAACTGATTTTGTGGTTTTTGGAACATGTATTAGAATTTATTATTGACTCTAGGACTCCCTAATTTTCTCTGTATCACAGACTCTGAGGAGAGGCTCTTTACTGTAAGTGCAAAAAGTGAACATCTATTTATTTTCCTATTCATTTTAAACTGATTTTGTGACCTTTGGAACAAGTTGCTCAAATTATCATATTTTTCTTTGGTTTTTGCCTCTTTCATTTTGGTTCCATGAAATCCATCCTAATATTTTTATTTATTACAGGCAAATAAATAATGCTAAAAAATTACTATTATTTTGTACAGTATTGAAAAGTCAAAAATAATTACAATTAGACAATTAGTCAAAAGGAGGTGGTTCTGCATAAATCATTTGATACAAACAAAAAGGAATTAAAACGTTGGGGATTCAAAAACTCTCTCCCTTTCAGAAACCTAAGGTTAAACATGCAATATACGAGGTGTATTTTTTAAGTAAGTACCATATAAATATTTTGCCACTGCAGTATTGCAGTCACGATTTTGAGTATGCACGGTCACTTCCTCCATTCATTAGGAAGCTGGACGCAGCTGGGAGCGATCGTTACTTTGTGTTTTCCTATTGTTAGAGCATTTTGAAATGTTCAAAACAATCGAATGACCCGTTTTGAATGTGAGAAATGTTATTAACATGCCAGCAAACATTAATCACCATTATTTTATTAATATGAGTTGATTAACACACTTGAACTTCACTTGCCAATCATTTGGTAGGACGCGTTTCACAGGCCATTCGCCTGTATCTTCAACTACATATCAACTGCGGGATCTTCAATGTTTGGAGGTTCTCCCTGTTCCCCTGGTGTCGGTTTAATGTACTTGGCTATTAGGTTGTCTTCTTTCAGAATATCAAAATTCATGAGTCTATTTTCGTACATTTTCATGTAAATCCTATCCCAAATCCAGAGTTCTTTAGGTGTTCATACAGACTTTAATAATTGTGCATCTCTATTAATTTCATGCTTCTCCTCCCAGTGATGTGCAGCTACCGCCGAATTTTCTATTTGTTGTAATCTAATGTTCCTAAAATGTTCATTCACCATGATATCTACGTTCCTTCTGGTCTGTAGTTGAAGATACAGGCGAATGGCCTATGAAACGCGTCCTACCAAATGATTGGTAAGTGAAGTTCAAGTGTGTTAATCAACTCATATTAATAAAATATTGATTCACTTCACTGTGTTAAGTTCCAAACTCTTTATAATATTTATAATATTAATCGCCAGTTATGTAAGGTTTATGGGGAAACAATAATGAGCGATGGAATGGTGAGAAAGTAGGTTTGACAGCCAAACAAACTCAAGATCTGATTGCATCATTTGGTTGGGAACAATTCGACCACCCTCCCTACAGTCCAAATTTGGCAGCAACAAGTGATTTTCATATGTTTCTTCATCTGAAGAAATTCCTTGGTGGAAAGCATTTAAATGACAATGATGTTGTGAAACATGAAGTGCAGACTTGTCTTTCATCAAAGGTGGCATCGTTCTTTGATGAAGGCATAAGTTACTGAAACTGGTTTCCCATAACAACAAGTGTCTGAATAACGGTGGTGACTATATGGAGAAGTTGTGTAAAGTGTGTAAGGTAATGAATGATATTTAAGTATTAGGAAAATATTTTATCAGTACTTACTTTAAAAACATGCCTCATAGTATTCATCAATACAAGCTGTGTGTGCTAATGAGCTAAGATGGGAACAATTAATATTAGCATTATAACATCTGAAAACATAACTCACATAGTCAACCATTATGAAAGTGGAAATTGTGAGACTTCATTGCTCTTCATTTAAATCATCCACTCTTTTACTGATTTATTTATGTAAATATCAGTTTGGCTTCAAGATATTACCAGAATTCTGGTCTTTTCTAGTTTTGTTTTTACTTTTCACTATTTTTGTCTGCTGCTGTGGCACAGTTGCCATTATGCCTCCTTCCACCTGCCAACACAGGTTTGATTCCTGGTAGGAGTGGATTTTTTAATCTGATCCCAAGGGCTGGATTTAGGAGAGGTGGTGGTGTACAGCTTCTAATCAGTAGTTTGTGCACCAAATAACTTGAGTTCAATCCCAAATTTCTCCGCAGTGCATGTGACATGGCGGGATATGTCACTGTTGATAGTGATTAGACTGTCGGATGGGGATGTTAAGCCTGACAGTCCCCATGGTGCCTTTTCGACAAGAGTAGGCTAATGCTGGCACCAGGTTTCTCTCTACCCTTCCTCATCTCACCATCATCACTTGTACCCCACACTACACCACACCAATACCACTACACACTCATGTTTTCACACCTTACACTTCTGCCAGTTACAAATCACCATATAATGTGGCTTGCCCAAGTGGTGCTTAACATGATGTCACCATCTATCAGTCTCAGGGTACACCCCAAATGCGTCAGAGCAATGGGGTTTGGCATTGGATTCAAACACTTTTTACTATATTAAGCGATCTACTTAGTAAATTTAGTGATAAGTTTTCTGAAAGACAGAAAGCAAGGGAGAGACTTCATGTGGTGTAGGCTACTTAAATTCATGTTAAACTGAAAGTACCAGTCTGTTAGGTTTCGATCAAAACATAATTGGACTGCATTTTTATATTTAGTTATTGGATTTCTATCATGTTTTGATTGCCTGTGAAATAACATTGAATGGCAACTGTACTTACCTCGAAGTTTAAAGTTTTCCACAGTATCTAGAATAACGTGACCAATTAGCGTTTCACCAGCATAGTACATCTCCCGATCAAGTCGAATGTCAAACTCCCTGATGTAGTCCATTCCGCTGCCACATAGCTCCCTCGCCTGCAACATGAACAACATACTTCATGACACATCCCCGACAAATATTTAACTCAAATGTAAAACTTTATATATATATTTATACCTTTTTAGAATGCTATTCAAAAGCAAACATGTAGACATTTATCTTAAAATATTATTTTTGGACCTTGGGACTCTAAAATGTGTACAGTAATTATACTGATATATCGATTTGGAATTTTTGATTCAAAATAATACAGCACTTCCTTTAGTGATAGCATTTATGTTACAGGTACAGCAAGTAAAATATTTTAAGAATACCGATATTTAATAATGAACGATTCATCAAAGAATTGCCTAATAGCTGTATATATTAATATTTAGAAAAACTTTTAGGGAAAAAAGTTCAATTTAGGCCCCAATACTTCATATTTTAGTTATACAAATATGAGATGAAAATGAATCTGCAATGTAATCAAAATCTATATTAAATATAAAATTACAGTATTTACTTCTGTGAAATCTAGAAAACAAATCTGATAAAATTGAGAGCGGGTTTAACTTTGTTAGGATGTTATTGTAAACTTTACATGTATTGTGTGTACACTGAGGAATGATCATGATGTTGATCATATAAACATTTTGATCTGTAACCGAATGCCTTTAATCGATTGATAAAATTTTAATCAGGCTCACACAGTATAAGTTCGAGAAAAACACCTTGCATAATACTGTATCTTTTTATAATTCGATATGCAATTAAGAAGACATTTTTTATATTTTAAATTTTAATTGTATTGGTGGCATGCAAGTAATAAAAAGATATGTGTATTATTGTGGAAGTTGTTTGGGACTAATAACGAAACATTTTCAGTAAAAGAAAAGTTTCATACAATATAAAGTGAGATTCATACTTTGTAACAAACAAAGTTCAAAACCAATGGAGGGGCTAGAAATGAAAATTGTTCAAAGTTGAAACCACGTAAATATATCTACCGCTTTGCTTATGTTTTTAACGGGTAAGTTGGTATCTGTTCATTTGCATTTTACCTGGAAATTCCTTAATGCTCAGCCTGTTTTGTATACTGCAATAGCCTGTCTAGTATTTCCTTTCCAATAGTTTGTAAAAGCAATGGTCATAGATAGAGCCCGGTTTCGATGACTTTCCTGGGACAATGCTCTGTAGGAAATAAATATGGATTATGCCATTTTGAGTGAAATTAAACCACTTTAATGGGTAATTTTTCTGCATTTTTAGACATTTTTCTCTGATGAGCCATTTTTAATGGGGTACAAGTAATTTTAAGAACAAATGCAGGTTTTTGTCATTTTTAGTGGGTTGCATTATTCTTATAATATTGGTAGAATAAGTTTCATCCCCTCGAAATGTAAAAATTCCTATTCATATCTTGTTCAACATTTGGACTCGTCCAGCTAAAGAGTTCCTGTCTATTATAAGACAGAGTTGTCCTTTTTCGGTGGGAGTGAAAGCATCTGCTACTTTTGAGGGTCGCACCACGAGTTACTATGCTTAACTAAACTAAAACAAACTCCGTGGCGCGACATCCCCGAAGGGACAAGGCCTACCACCCGACCGCTGCATCATCTACCTATAGGCAGATGGCAGGATTGGGGGCATCTGGTTAGCATGCCGACACCCACGGCCGTTAATGGTGGTTTCCATGACCGGAGCCGCTACTTCTCTATCAAGTAGCTCCTCAATTTGAATCACGAGGCTGAGTGCACCCCTACCAGACCTCCCTACCTCAGAAAAATCCGAGGCGGTACCGGGGATCGAACCCGGGCCGGCAGATCCGTAGTCAGCGACGGTAACCACAAGACCACGCCAGCGGTTTTAATCAATTTACAGAAAGTGATGCAGAAAAATCTAAATGTAACTTAAAGCAAGCACACGTGAAATAAAAATTTTAAGGTCTATTCTGTATTATGTGAGGGTAGGCCTATACTAAAGACAAGCGGAATTCACACTGATATCCCCAACTGAGTAACGTTGGCGTTTTTATGTGAGGGCACAGTTAAGAATAAGTTGGCCGCAGTGGTGTAGAGGTAGCGTGCCTGCCTCTACGTCCGAAGATCGCGTGTTATTAAACCCTGCCGCGGCGGCGTAAAAATCCTGGGCACGGAGTCCTCCGGAAGAGACTATAAGCTGGGGGGGGGGTGTTCGTAGATTTACGTTTCGTGCAAGAACTCCAGGCCTAAATTAGAGCCTTTGGACAACATTTTCCGGCTCTTCACGTCCACGTAATTACTTGGCTTCCTGGGAGGTTTAGCGAGGCGACAGGCTTACCACTTGTCTCTCTGCCCTCTCATGGAAAATAAGCGTAACAAAATCAGTGTAGAAAGATAAAGTCAGTCTGAAAAATTCAATGCCATAGCCGGGTTTTGAACAGGATCTTCGGCTCTCCGTGCCGCTGCTCTACCAATCGAGCTACCATGGCAACGTGAAGGTACAACATTAAATTCTCCAATTGACTCACATATCCCGGTATACCGTCAGACGTTCTCAATGTGAGATAACAACCCAGTGGTAAATTACAACCTGCGTGTTTAAACTACACACGGCTAGTGTGAGAGAATTGTCACTCCATAATTAGTCTAGTTACTGAAACCTCCAGCTGGAGTCCCTATACCTCACCGTAGGGGTTACCGGAAAATCTGATCAGAAGTTAAGAATAAACTGTAAAAAAAAAAATCTTTACCGGAAATACAACATGCTTTTGGACTCCCTGTGCCCAGATAAAAAAAGAAATGTGTTGTATAATATGTAGATATAATATAGGCCAGTTTGTGTGTGTTGTGTGTTTCAAGCGATCGAATTGTGTGTTTACTTCCCTAGTAATTAACTTAAAAATTGTGAAACACTCATGTGTCTTAGATATGTAACGTATGTAAAGGATCTACTCTTCATAATTTCTTTGTAGATGAAAGAGGAAACAATTGAAAGCTTCTATTGGCCAGTACAACGAGCATTTTCAATAGGGAATACCCTAATACCGATGGCTCGTTGTGAAACAGTAACAAGTGAAAACCTCTAGTGGCAAGTGGAATGTCAATTTCCCGCAAAATTACTGGAATGCTCGCAGTAATTTCAGAGCATGTGAATCTCTGTGATAAACAATACAAGTTTCATTTCTCGATAAGAGTAATTTCAGTGGCGCGTGAGTAGAACAACATTTTATACAGAGTATAAAGGGTACAGTGCGCATATTTTAACAGTTTATTCCTTCAGTAGAAACTGTCTTATGGTATATACTATTATAGCTGCTACTTCTTAAAGAGTTTTTCCAAGAACTGCCTCTACCTGCTACCACCCTAATCCTCTTCGACCTGTCGATCAGTGAATAGAAAGGTAATTTGGCGTATTCAGGTTTGTCTGGAGTCCAGTACAATGTTGCCAAATACGTACCACAACACATTTACTTCGCTTGAGAAGTGGTGAATGACAGCTGCAACAAACCGACGGGACTACAAGAGCACCTGTTCTTTGTCGGTGTCGATGCAGATTTTCGGATTACGGAACAATGCTATTATATTCTTTTGTAGATATACGATGATTTGGGACGAGGCCTTCTTAAAATGGCACAAAAGGGAGCATGCTTTTTGTTCTAAGGTCGCGTACACGTTGGAGGGATGATAAACGGACAAAGGAACATGATCAGATTCATTTTCTTCATGCAAGCATGTCGATTATTGAACTATTGACTATTGTATGGTCTCCACAGTGATAAAGGAAAACAAAAATATTTAATATCAATAATATTCTACAATAAACAACAGAGTAGTCGATGAGTTAATTTTATATATACTTTGTACAATATTATTCATTGGCGCAAAGAAATAAGAATATATTCTTTATAATATGCTCGGAGATGAGGTGCTGACGGATTATCGAACTTCTCATTTAAATTATCAACTGCTCGGCTCACATAAGGTACTGTGTATAGTCGAAAGTTTCAATATTCACTTCCATATACCATATTTAAAACTAAAATTAAGTTGTCATGCAATATATTTTACATAGGTTACTGAATATAAACAATCTTGTAAAATTTAACAATACAATCTAAATGTTAGGGTTCTTTCATCGTTGCTTCACTAGATTCTTTCATGGAAATTATGGTTCGCTAGTATTATCGTTGCTCCAATATGTACTGAACGCGGTGTGATCGTACAGTTTACGGTTCAGAGCCCAGACGATTGTTCATTTTCCCGCAAGTTCAGTGTGCATGGACTCTTTGGGTGGCGTGCACCAAACTCGTGTCATTTACTCTTTTAGTAAACTTTACTTTTTTAGATCTAACTAATAAAAGGCACAAAGAATGAAGTTATGAAAAAGTTTAAATAGGAGTCAGCTTGTTCTAGATTGAATTTGGATAGATCAGTATCATAACGGGGAGAAAAGTGTAATGAAAATAAATGTGTGTTTATCTGAACCTAGTATTTCAAACAATAGTAGTGATATTGACAACAAAGAGGGCTCCATTGTAAGAAGATAATACCATATTGTTTCTTGGTTTTACTTTCTTCCTGAATTACTGTTTGGTTATTTCATGATGGCCGGTGTCAACAAGATGTGCAGTCGTCTAGGACAAACACAAACAAGGAAATGAGGGGGTGTATGCGTTTGTTCATGTAGATGTAGATATCTCGTTCTGTAGATCCTGTGATCCTGTTGTTGTGCAACATTCGAAGCGTGCATACTGCACATGTTTTCCCGATGTGTGTATAGTGCTAAGTCTAGACATAGGAGTCCTGTGTTTAAGAACGTTACCGTTCAAAGAGAACAAAGAGTCAAATGGAAAGGTAGAGTCAAACTGAAAAATTCAGTGTCATAGCCGGTATGTGAACCAGGCTGACTCTACCTTTCCTCCTTATCCCACACACGGCCAAGGTAAAAGTATTATCATTCCAAAGAATCAAATATATGCTCTAGTCCCCTCTGCCCCGCCTAAGGGTAAGTACATGCCTAAGATGCCTTAGGCCCAGTTGTATAAACATGTAATGTGTGGAACTGTTTTGTTGTTGTTGTTGTATAAACATTAATCCAAATTTATTATCATCCTAACCAACAGTTTAATATAACTGGTGATTTGGAAATTTTAAATGTATTTCAAACATTGAAAAGAAACATTATGCGTACTGGACGATGGTGATGAAAATCTTTCATGTAAATTACATGTAATTTGATTAGTCACTTTTTTTACATTTCATATTATTTATTTCTTGGAAGTTTGCCCAAAATTCAAACAGCTGTATCTCATAAAAAATCCATGATAGAAACTCCACTTTGATCACAGATTAAAACTCAATTTCTCCACTATAAAGATAGATCCTGTCAACTTTGCTGAAAAATCATTGCTTCACAGTGAAAAATCGCAAATACGAGCAATTTTTGAGAGTTCTGAAAATTAGCTTTTAATTTGAATGGCTGAAATTCAAAAAGTATTATTCTCAGGAAGATGATTTTGGAAAATTTACTATACTTTAAAGTAGGACCAAATTACTTTATTTTTTATCAAGCCACTCATTTGTGCTGAAAAGTCGAGAAAACTAGAACAAGGTAAAAATTTCGGTGATTTTCGGCGCCGGCTTCGCCATTTCGTATTCTATAGATTAGCCCATGAATTGTCATAGTAATTTTAAATAGTTTATAAAATTAAAAGATAAAAAGAGCAAATAGAACGTATGTGGAGTCAGTTAAATGATAAAATGTTAAGTTATGTATCGTACCTAAAAAGTTTACATGAGCAGGAAAATAATACAATTTCCTTACTTACTTCCTTACTTAAAGCAATTTCGTCTTGTGGATTCAGTGGGTCCAGAGTCAAAGACCATGAGGCGGAAAAATACCTGGGAGTCCTGGGGATAATATATTGTGTTTACTATGAATTTTTAAATATAATTTGTTCCAGTCCATTTTAACGTTCATTAATTCAATGAGAATGTCAGACTTCCAGAATCTGGTACCAGGGTCGCCCATAAAGAGGGAAAATTATCGGGGGGTCCCATGGAATTATCTTTTTTTCAAATGTCTTCCTTGTCTTCAAATTTGGGATTCCCGCTGAATTACCTATGGTGCGCAGTCAAAAGCAAAGCCTGCTTTGGCAGCGGTACTTTTTCCACGGAGGCTGTGTAGGTTTTAAATTTAAAATGATATAAATAAATAAAAGAAGCAACGCGATTTTAACTCTATAGCGATACTTTAACAACAATATCGTTAATCGGTTATGTAACTGACCACCAGTATTACCAACTTCAATCATGAGTCGTTATAAGAGTTTTCGCCAATTTTTTCAACAACTAAATAATCATAACTTTTATAGATAAATAAAATTATATTAAAAATATAATTTAATGACTTTCTAAAGCCCTTTTGGTGACAAGAATAAACTTGTATCTATTAAAAATACATTAGTTTAGCGACTTGTAAATTGTTACTTGGTTACATTCATGAAAAAAAAAAGTTGGCAATTACTTTTAAAAAGCTTCTACGGGCTGAGAAAGTTTGAGGGGGGAAATTTGTCTGGGGGACCAGGGATTCTATGAGCGGCCCTGCTGACACTGTTAATGCTGTTTAACATGCTCATTTCTAGTTTCTTTACCTCGGTAGCCTAATCCTTAAAAAACAGAGGCATAAAACCTCTCGGATTTATGGTGATATTGGCCCAAGGCCCACAAAAGTTTGCACTAGTGTGAAAATCCCTTTAAGAATGGAGCATGATCGACCTTCCTGGAGAAAATTTTGCGGCAAAGTATCGCTTTTTTGCAAGAGGATATGTGCCGCTGGTTAAATCCTACTTTCTTTTGAAAAAAAAACTGCTGTTTTAAGTTTTTAAATTTTTCTTAACGTATACAAGGCACTGTAACAGTAAACTTAAAGACTGAATAAAATAAAATAAAATCAAAGTGTTATCCTACTGAAAGCATTCAAGCTATACCGGTATTTAAAA
The DNA here is from genome assembly GCA_964059195.1 of Ectobius pallidus. NCBI lineage: Eukaryota > Metazoa > Arthropoda > Insecta > Blattodea > Ectobiidae > Ectobius > Ectobius pallidus. Next base: position 55,172,779 of record CAXKWD010000011.1, read on the forward strand.
AGCAGATAATAGTATCCTATTTAAGAAGTCGATGCTAAGGACAGAAGGGGAGGTACTCATTTCAGGGTCTAAAGATCAATGTTTCACTAATTTTATTCTCTGTTGTTTTCTTTTTAGTTTGATGAAAAAGTTAATGTTCCTACAATTTTTTTCCTAATTACTGACATAAATAATTGGGCGTCACCTGCTTGTTCCCCGATTGATAAGTTCGTAGCTTGTTTTCAATTTTACAAAGAATTTACATCATAATTCAAGAACAATTCAATATATTGTAGTGAAAGTTTGCTTACTTGTTTATTGAGCCAACTGAACAACAAGTGCTGTATTTGTTAAGTCCACCTAATCTACTTTAAAAAAGAAATTGACATTTCAAGCTTTCAGACTTCCGTTGTCTTTCAAAGAAAATTTTCTTGAAAATATATGACAATGATCATGATAATTAATTTATATTACTAATAATTGAATGTAATATTTATTTATTATTCAAATACATAAGAATACTATCTATAAACGATGTCGGAATGCACAACATTTCTTCAATATTTGAATAATTTCTACGTATTCTAATAAAAATAATTCAGAATGTATAAAATAAATACTTTATACTGTAGATCTAATGCAGATTAATCTCACTACATTTCTTTTCAATAGTTTGCGTGATTCTAACATACAAAACATTATACGATATTTTTCTAATTTTACACTATTCATAGTTATCCCTCCTTAAAGAAAATCTCTTACTATACATTTTGGAGTACCTTAAACACCTGTCCACAGAATGCATGACGTGTAATAAATTTGATGGCTGATTAGATGTGGAGAGGATCGAGATTTTTCCATTCACTTTGAAGAACGTTAGGAATATTGTATGTGTAGCTTAGAACTATTTAAATTTTATCAAACTAAACACTGAAACTGTTTAAGGTTAAAAGCGCGATAAATGTGAACCATGAACTCAAATATTTCTTATAGTTTGAATCATGGGGACATGGTGATGCTCAGCTGATTAGGATTAAAGGTGGAGGCTAACCTTCGTCATAAGCTGAAAGGGGCAGTGGGAAGGAGTTGCGATATTTTCTTAAATCCTTTATAGCCTAGCATATCAAAAAGAAAATGGCATGAGGCTTACCTGACTGTAGCTTAGTGGTTGTGTTGCAGCAGAGATGTGGAAGCCGACACTACAGCTTCACCGCTCGATACTTAGCCGCGCGCATGTAGCCGCGATGAGTCCACTCGTCACAAGGGATGTCATTTTATGTTCACGCCATTTATGGTCTATCACAATAATCGGTTTTGCCTGAACATTCCAGTTTCAAACAGTTCTAAATCCAGGGGTATAGTCGAGGATATACGCAGGTATACGCCGTACGTACTCTGCTTAAGCTTATTTGTTAATGAATGCTTTATACTTCTATGAGTTTACCTTGTGTTTCGATGACGGTTTATTAATTTAGGCTATTTGTCTATTTACCTATTTGAGCCCACCTATTTCTCTATTTCCCTATTTATCTATTTTCGCATTTGTCTATTTTCATATTTATCTATTTACAGTAAATTCCCGCTCGTCCGGATATACGAACGAATTTAAAAGACAGAAAAAACAGGATTTAGTAATTGTTAATAGATTATTATATTATAGTCTTGTTCAGAATTTAACCGTTCTTTCTTTTTTAATTCTTTAACAGAAATGTACTGTGTGTGTGTTTTTTTTTTTTTTTTTTTTTTTTTTTTAACTGAACAATCAATAAATTTTGAATTTTAATCACAAAGATGTTTTGTTTTGTTAATCCTACATCGGTTTGTATATTAAAAACTTAGTTCTACGTACACAGTAGTATTATATAACTAAAATTAAGTTTTAGGAAAGATAATATTTATGAAAAAATCTATTTTTATAGTTTTACCCATCTAAAACTTCTATTACAGAACAGTACGTGCATTTTAAGGCAAATTCCGTTTAATCTGGGCTTCGGTGATCCGGACAGGGTGCAGTCCCATTTAGTCCGTATTAGGGGGACTCCACTGTACTTATTTATCTATATACCTAATTATGTATTTATTCATTTCATTACTTATTTATTTACGTATATATTTGATAATTTTGCCTTTCGCTTGAGATACAGTTCAAGAGTACAAAAAGTTCTGGTGGCACACCAGGAAGAGGATCTTTGTATTTTTTGTGGGTGGGATTAGCCAGCAGGAACGAAATCTTGAAGAAGATTTTAATGTCTAATCAGAATAGTCTTGACTCCAGTGATATACCACTTTTATTCCACACTGGGTATAAATTCGTTGTTACTGCCACACTTTGAAATATTTTACTAAATTGATGGTAGAAATTAAATAATTTTATTAAGAAGTGTCTCATTAACTGCTACTATATAGGCGAATAATTAAAATGCGACTTCCGCTAAAAGCTTGCTGAAAATAAGAGTATAAACTAAACTCCGTGGCGCTACATCCCTGGAGGGACTTGGCCTACCACCCGACCGCTGCGTCATCTCCCGTAGGCAGATGGCAGGATTGGGGGGCATGTGGTCAGCATGCCGACACCCACGGCCGTTATTGGTGGTTTTCATGACCGGAGCCGCTACTTCTCTATCAAGTAGCTCCTCAATTTGGAATCACGAGGCTGAGTGCACCCCTACCAGACCTCCCTACCTCAGAAAAATCCGAGGAGGTACCGGGAATCGAACCCGGGCCGACGGATCTGTAGTCAGCGACGCTAACCACAAGACCACGCCGGCGGACAAAATAAGAGTATACATTGTTAAAATCTTGGGACTATATCTTTTTATTCTTATAGCGAAGGTGACTGATATTGCATGCTGACTGAAAGTTATGCATAGTTTATGTGCATGTGAATTTAAAATAAAACGAAAGTTCGCATAAGTGCTATGACCATGAGAATATTATAGGAGAATAATTCCTCCGACACTGCGACTATTCGCGCCAATGCTCTACCAATTGAGCTAAGCCGGAGTTCAATTCACAGCGCCAGATGGAACCTCTCCCCTATGACTGATTGTCCTAATGGTCTACCTCACAGACAGACAAATTATGTCACAAAAATCACTAATTAGTGTGACTCATAGTACTGCATATGACATAATGTTTCAAATAAAAGTTTTAGCTTTTAGTATAAGCAGCCCGTGTACAAAATTCAGAAAATCGTTTGGGCCGTTTTCCAGAAAATCGCGAAAACCCAAATTTTCTTAGTATAAAGTCCTCTTAAAAATAAGAGAGAGTCGTCATTAATCTAAGTGTCGTATCCTCAGAAGATACCTAACCCAAATACAAAGTTTTGTTTCCATAACAGACACACACACATGGGCATGTTTCTGAAAATAAATTGTTGCATTTAGGGACCTAAAAACGCGTATTGTACCTTTGGTACGGGCAGAGGAAGTAAAAATTTGTCGCATAGTGAAATTTACAACACCCTCCAAAAATTTTGTGTAATTTGCGATGTTTATAAAATAAAATAAAACATTTTGTGTTCGCTTTTTAAGGCTCTGTTTTAACCATCAGTATGGTCGTGTGGAGACTATTTCTGCACAAATTTCATGATATTCCGATCAGGAGTTAATTAAATGTCGCTAGTTTAATTTAAGACATGCCCGGAAAACGGGCTTTCCATCAATTTTTTTTTCTATTTTAGCCGCTATTTGTTTTGTTCTGGGCTTTAATAAAGAAAAATTGATTCAATATGTATGAATGCTTGAAGCTTATTTCCACAGAAACTAACAAAAATAACTTTAACATTTTTTCCAACCTCATTCATTCATGAAACACTATTGTTCTTCATTTTACAAGAATGTGGGTTGGCCTCTTTTTCAGGGCATGTCTTCAATTATAAGATTTTAATGTGCGCGCGTATCTAATGTTCATATGAGACCAAATTGGTCGGGCTATTAAAGTCTTGCAATTTGGGCTCGGTACGCATGCGCGCCGAACGAAACGTATTTTAACCATGGAGTCTATAGACGAGCAGGCTGAAGACTGCGCTACAAACTGCAAAGATCACAGAGAAGATGGTAACAAACAACACAGGGACTCACAACAAAGGACTGTTTTTAGAGTGTTGTTTTCCAAATGAAGATTACTTGGATCCATCCGGATTACTCAACGACACAATTTCTTTCGAGTCACGAACATTTCGGATTGAACCTGGTGAAAACCGGTCTAGTTGAGGAAAGCATTTGCTGCTGTAGTTGATTGTTACACATTTGAAAACAGACTTGGATTATAGGATTCATAGCTTTACATAACTGCATTAGTCGAATTCTACTAAATAGCCATTTGCATTTTGTTCGACTGCTTAGTTTATGGTGCCTTGTATTGAGAATAATTATTATTATTGCAGTTTGGTTTCGTGATATTTCCATTAATAAACTTTTTTTAAAAATATTTTATGGTGACAACAATCCAACGCATCTAGCCTAGAATTTTTCTCTTTCTTGACTAAGGATTTGGAGGCCTGGGTTCGACTTCCGGTTCCTCCTCTGATATTGCTGAGAAAAGGAATGCTGGAACGGTGTGCACTTCGCCTGAATTAGAAGCTAGCCTACTTGAATAGCTCCAGTCAAGAAAATTAATTACTAATAACCGCGGGGTATGTGACCACACATCACCAATTCTGCTATCAACCACTGAATTCGAAAATCTTTGGTATATGGCACAGCGGTCGGATGTCAGGTTCAGTCCCTCTACGGGATGCAGCGCAACGGAATTTACGTATATTTTGTGCATAATATTGAGGGTGATGTGGGACGATAATTTTAATAAAGGAGACCTATGAGAATAGTACACAATGAAATAATCATGGAATTTTTGTTTTCTTCTAAAAAAAAAAACATTCTAACAACGGAGAGTTTACTGTTAAAACCATGTCGCAGTACGACACCAAACACCTGATCGGCAGCCATTTTTAAATGAATATGGGGCATGAATATTAACTCACCGCAGAATTTCTTTATGCACTTTTCTAAAAATATAGGCTACTTTGTCTTTACAGTTTACCACTCATTATTTAAAAGTGTGAAAAAATGGCATTTGTAAGATGTAAAGAAACAGTTAGATTTGAATATAGCATTTAAAACAGTCCATTAGTGCAAGGAAAAAAATCTAGGTATTGTTTTTACTTCTCATCTAAGATTTAATGAACATATAGAATTAACAGATGGGAATGCATTGAGAGCCCTTGGTTTCATAATGAAAAATTCATACATGCTAAGCCCGGAAACATTAACTCGTTTATATTATTCTCTCGTTAGACAAAATTTGGAATATGGGATCCGTTTACTGTAAAAAAAGAAATTACTCGAAAAAGCACAAAACAAACACGTTAAGTTTTTAATGTATAAAGTATGTGGCTATTATCCATTATATATGAAATATGATAAACTCCTGGACAATTTTGAATTCCAAGCTTTGTCACATAGAAGAGCATGTCAATCATTAAGCTTTTTGTATAAAATAATTAAATCTCACATTAATGATACAAACCTTATACAAAGAATTTATACAAATAGTTATGTACCCAGTAAAACTAGTAGATTAAGAAAATTATGCTTTACTCCTAGAGTAAACGCAGACCTGCACAAAAATTCACCAATAAACAGAACTTTGAATAGGTACAATCAAATCAACCCACTTAATATAGATATACTTGGAATGAATCTTTTACAATTTAATTATGCTGTAAGCCAATTGTTAAAACTTGTCCAAAATGGTAATTCATACTAAACTGTGTGTGAATATTGTTTAACTATAGTCATATGTATAATTGATATTGCCAACTAACATATTTTCATTGTTTTATATTATTTATTTTTTACTTTTATTACTTTTTCTTTTTTCTTTTCATTATTCGTGCTTGTTTTCTTCGTAATCTCTCTCTTATTCTATTTACTCTATTCTATTCTCTTTACTTCTTGCTTTTACAACAGTAATTATACTAAGTTTCTTACTTTTTACTCGCTTATTTCGTATTTGTGTTATTGTAAGTGGGTTATTCTCCAGAAAAGGGCAGATTCATGTCGCAGTTGATTTTCTGGTGTAAAATAAGTACTTATGGATTATGAATTATTATGATAAGTTAGATTGAAATAAGGTCTATTTGATCCCATATTCCACTTTTTAAACAAAAGTTACAATTTTCTGCATTTTAGGGCACAGTATGTGAGATCTCACCTCCGTGTCATGTCCCAATGCCTGACTTGTCATTTTCATTCTTTCATAATTCAACAGGCTTTAATTTTTATTCCATTTTAGTGTTGTAACAAGAACAAACAGCTCAAAAAATGAGTCATTAATAACTGAAAATAAAATATATCATTTTGAAAAGACAATTTTTTGCACTAAACATGCTTGTCCCAAGGTGAGACCTCACCTCCGTGAAACAATATAAAAGTTCAATTATTTCCACAGAGTAGTCTTTCTATTTTCCTTGGACGCCAACTTTTGGCAGTTTTCTTATCATTTATATAAAGCCAAGCTGTTAGTGTGATTTTAAGTGTTGTTTTGTTTGTGTAAAAGGGCTAAATGCAGAGTTGGTGATTGGACTTCCTCACCTCCGTTACCTACACCCAACGGTAAAGTTGTATGTTTTTATATTTACTTTTACTACAAATTATAATAATAAGGAATGCTAAGTTAAACTCTAGAACTGAGATTTTCTAACCTCAAATGTTCCCAAGCTGTTTGACAAATTAGAGAAAAATCTCACCTCCGTTACCCTCACCTCCGTTACTGTTACTCTCGAGTCCTATCCATGGAGGTGTAATTAATGTTGTAATTGATGACATATTTAACTGTCTGCATTTTTTATTTTTGTTTAAAGAAGATACTGGTATAGCCTAATAGTTTATGACAATATATCATGATTTGATTTAAAGTTTTGATTTTAAGGTGATAATCTATTTAACATAGATAAAAATAAGTAAAAAGTTGTGTGTTAATCCATTTGTATGGTAATAAATATTGTTCATTTTCATGATAACATTTAATACAGTAAATTAATTCTAATTCTCACATAACTTCTAATATAATTACTATTTCATACTATTTTCTCACCTCCATGAATGCGCCATTTTCTAACCTTGTTAATTTAATGCAAAATACCACTCGGTAAGTAGGGCAAGTACCTCAGTAGTACTCTGCAGAAGGAAATATTACATAAAAAAATTACACGATCCAAAATAAAAAAATATTTAAAAAAAAAAATTCTAACATTGAAATCTGCCCTTTTCTGGAGAATGACCCACGTATATGATGTATTGCTAGCATAGTCATGAACATTCTAATTGGGTTACACCTGTAATGTTAATTCTTTATTAAATAAATAAATATCTCTCACAAACTTCATATGAGGTCTGGATGTTAGTGTTCTATCGTAGACAACTCCAAGTCGCTGTGATGTAATTTTGACTGGAATCTGCACCTCAATCTTTATAGTATATAGTGCAATTATAGCACTGTCTTCTTTCTTAACAAACATTTTTAATCTCTCCTGGCACTGCGGGTCCTACCCCTTATGCTCTTATTGAATGATGTAAGTGATCGGATTAAAAAGAAGGATGCCTCCATTTGCACATCTCGGACACACGAGAGAATACTGCAGTTCTTAAAGTATTCAAGCCCAAACTAACATACTGTACTTTGATCTTTTCGTTCGAATAAATCCTGTCACTGCGGACTTGGCCTCTTAACTTCTCAACGCATGCCAAATACCGGTACTAGACATACAGCTAAAGAGTAAACAATTTGGGTCGTGGAGCATTTCAATTATTTGCAAGGAAAAGAAGCTGAAATCTATAAGGGAGCCATACCTTCCCCTATCTTAAATTAAACAACTTATTCTTCCAACGTTTGAAGTTAATTTAACAATGTATTGATTAAACTGAAAGTTATGGTTTAGAGTAAGATAAGGTAAATTTTAATGTTCTTTTCCTACATTTTTGGGATTTACTCGTACGAAAATATATATTACATAAAATCATTGTGTTAAATCATGCACTACGATGGAATTAATTTATTAACCACTGTGGATCCATGTATAGAGATACAACTATTTTGGTAGTATGAATTACCTTGTTATAGTAGGGACTGTCACTATAGAAGTTTTAACAACAGTTTACAAATTTATTTCGAACTTCACTACAAAATAATCAAGATTCAAGAACTAAGAAGGACTTAATATTTCCTGAAACATTGAAGTAATCTGGTTAAAAATGAGGTGATAAATGGTTCATTTTGTACAGAAAAGAGGTACTTTCGGAAAATGAACTTCGAAGTTTTAAGCACAAACCAACTACCAGTTGCATGTATTCATCCAGTTAGATAGTTGCCAGATTTTGCAGATGATCTCCATTTGTAGGTGGCCACGCCCATGTACCGGAACTCTTACAAGAAAGCAAAATATTATAATGAACCTTTAGTGGTAAGTACAGTGCGCCAGGGAACTTTCTCCGCAGCGGCTAAATGCTGGAGAGGGTGCTAGCAACAGCAGTTATGTTGGCAGCAGATTGCAGGCAGGCAAAGGTCACTTTTGTCAATGGATGTTTTCTCTTGCACCCAGTGCATATTGCAGTGTGCAGTCATTTAGACCGAATATTGTGACAGTTGCAACAGCAAAATCCGAAGCGTACCGTATAAAACCAATCCAAAAACGATCGATGAACTTAAAGTACCATTAATTATGTGCAGTCAATTATGCAAGAAACTTTAGTGAAAGTCTTCGCCAATATGTGTAAACAAGTTGAAGTCTGCCTGCAAGCACGAGGACAACACTTCCAGCATCTGCACAATTGAAGGTTTGTTTTCATAAAAGCTCGTGTTGCCAACACAATGCCGTTGCCTGCATCCTGGCGCACTGTAGTATGCATGTTTCATATGCCATTGAAAAGAAGATACTTGGCAGAACATCATGTAACAAAAACATTAACATTTGTAGTATTTTCCTAGATCCAGGTCCTCTTAAAATGAGAAGTGTCATATTCTCGATATTCCAAGTCCCAAGGAATGAAAACTGTAGCTTTAATTGAAGCACATTTACCAATGGAAACATTGGGACAGTTTGCTTGTTTCGTAGAATTTTAGGGGCAACATTTTGGTCCAAAGTGCCGGCGAAACAATTGCTAATTTCGTTATGAGTGAGAGGAAATCTTAAACAAAAAACAAAAAATATCAGGACTTAAAAATTGTTATTGTGTAATAGCCTACCTTTAAAGAAATATCATTACACGAAGTTTGTAAAAACCCCGTAGGGAAAAGGGCACACACTTAAGAATCCCTAGCTTACGGCCATGGGGTATTCATTCATTGTAATAGATTGTTTCTAATGTGAATTCGATTTTTAAAACATATGGATTAGTATTGAAAGCAGAAAACAAACAACAAAATGGGGTTAGTTCCTTCATTTGTCAGAATGATTACACTTAATGAATCAGTTTGCTCACAGTTTATTAATAAATTATAAAGTACAGTCTTACAGGTTTGAAGCTTTAAGAACAGATTATTAGGTATTTAACTTCTTATTTTTACTCCTCCTAGTGACCATCGACCATTTCGGTTTCAGAATCAGAATAGCTTTTTCTAACGACACTAGTTGTTCATACAATGGATGGTACTCTTGCGGAATCTTTTCATTGTGAAGAAGGAACTCTGAAGCTACTGAGGCTACCTGAAGTTATAAATAAACTTCATGACAGTAGAGGGTTGGAGAGGCTGGCCGAGGTTGGTGGATTTTTCAGGATGTACGTATACATTCTGAGTACAAAATCCTATGGGAGGGGCTATGAATCACGGAGCTGTAATATAGTACGGCAAGTAAGGAACTCCAAACCTTAATTAAAGAATATGTACTTTATTGTAGTGACAAAAATTTAGCTTGAGAAGTCTTAAGTAATAAAAAAATTGTTAATGAAAAATGATTAAGTCTTAAGTAATAAAATTATTTTTCATGAAAAATTCAAATCGATATTAATACGTCCAATTTCGATAAAATCTCCGTTTCCATACAATTTTCGTTACTAATTAATACGATCTCAATCCGATTCGATCCCACTTTTTAGGTGTCTTGACCTTGAGACTGAAATCGATCTGAATCCCCGTTTTCATGATAATTTCAAAACGGTAAGCCTATTCACATCGATGTGAATTTCCCATGATAACATAGTAATTACACGAGTACAAATCGATAATAATAGTTACATAAGTGCCTAAAATTCATTTCGTTGGTAAACACATAAACCCAGGAACACATTTCTTATCGAAATTTTAAATTTATTTAAATTCACTGCTTTGTACATTGAGACAGTGCGTTACATAACTTTAAGCCAACTTCATTAAAACTTATTTTAGTTACACCTGTAGCGTTTCTGCAGAAATAAATGTTTAAGTTATTTATTATTATATCTTCTATTGTACGAGGGGTGTTCCATATTGATTTACACGTAATTTTTTTTTACATTCACTAAGAACCTCTATGCCTCGGCAGATATAACCACTTCCTCAGCAGTCTCCATTACGCTGTACATACTTGTGCCACCCAAGTGGGACTTCCTAGGCCCTCTGAGAACCAATTTTTTGCAGTTTGTTATATCCATCTTAGAACAGTTCCTGTAAGTCGGCGAAATGATGTCTGTGCAGAAGTGAGAATACAGTGGATGTGGCAGCACCGGAAACCCCATCTTAGTCATGCTGTTAATGTTGGTCCCTGCTTCCAGCTAGTCAATATGGATGATTCCATCATTGTTCCAAAAGATTGTGGCCATGCATTTGGCTGCTGAGGGCGCTGTACGGAACTTCTTCGGCGGGGGGGCTGTCTTTGTGCTTCCACTGCATTGATTGGGCTTTGGTTCTGATTACTACCTATTCAGAGCTATGAAAAAACCTCTATGCGGACATCATTTTGTCAACTTCCATGAATTGTCCTGAGGTGGGTGCGACAGACTCTGAAAAAGTGGTTCTCAGAGGGCCTAGAGAAGTCCCACTTGGATGGCAAAAGTACGTACAGCTTAATGAAGACTTTGCTGAGAAAGTGGTTATATCTGCCAAGGCATAGAGGTTCTTAGTGAATGTAAAAAAATTATAATAATAAATAAATAAAGTGTAAATCAATATGGAACGCCCCTCAACTGCACTCAACTGCACTATCTGCCCACCAACACTTAACTTTTTTTTTATCATATAATGCTAATGTATTACTAAGAATCAAATTCTTGCCCCCCAACAATGTTGGATACGGTGCCCAATTACTTTAATGGTTAAATCAACAGCAAATTAAAAGCAACTCCTATTAATATTGGTAATAGCAGAAGATTAATCATTAGCCTAGTCTGAAAAAATAGGTTCAAATAAGCTCACGCTTCTTTCTTCCTCTTATTTATATGCCTAGGGCTTTTTTTCTTAGTCTTTTTTTAAATTTAACATTTCATTACGTTTTTGACACCCTTATCTATTCATTTTCTACATTTTTCGCCAATTTCCGATGCTATGAGCCGTTAAATTATTTTATCATACCGTCATTTAATATGCACGAAATAAAATGATCAAATCTCACTCACACTAAATGTTTGCTACTCCAGCTTTAATTTCTGAAGCAAACATGTTTTAAGCTGTCAGTTCCCTAGTTCGCATTTTCGACCCCACAGCATTTAAGTATGCATAATTGCGACAGTCCCATGGCTGCGGATTTACAAACCTTAAAAAAAACTTCGGGGTTGAGGCGCTGCGCTACAAACCGGAAGGTCGTGGGTTCGATTTCCGATGAGGTCGTTGGAGTTTATCAATCGGCCTAATCCTTCTGGTGGCACTATGGCCCTGGGGTCGACTCAGCCTCCAACAGAAATGAGTACCAGGAGCAATCCTGGGGGTAAAGGCGGCCGGTGCGTAAGGCTGACAACCTTACCACCTTCACGTGCCGAATGTCTAAAATCTGGGAGCCTCAACCTCCTGGAACCCTCTGGGCCTCCATGGCCTGTATAGGGATCACTTTACCTTAAAAAAAAACTTCTGCGGGACAAATTCCCGCCTACTTGTGTCAGTCACATCCCTAAGAAGCATCGCATAACCATCGCTAAATAAGAACAACAAATCAAAATCTGATGCTGCATTTGTTGAACCTGTTCCTTTAGTTTTAGTACAACACAAACCGGACCGGTAAACAAAACAATTACGTGCTCTGTCTAAAAGAGACAGTACTCATGTTCCCTTCGTAGAGTAGCATAATGGCCAGGGCCCGGATTCTAATGACATGTCATATTTTTATTGATGCTGCGTACACATTGCCAACTTGTGGATATATCCTGATCATGGCCTCTAGATTATAGAAATGCATTTTTATTAGGTCATTTTTTTGTAATTTTATGCCATTTTAAATTTTTAGGGCATTTATTTCAATTTTAGGTCATCATTTTGTCATTTTCATGTCATTTTCTTCCTTATTTAGTCATTTTCATGTATTTACATTGAGTGTATTAACTTTTTTCGTCGCTAGCGGTGCTGTCTTTGAAGTGTAGTTTGTTTAATTGCAAGAAAGAAAAATTATGTTTTAAAGTGTTGTCATGTCTCAGTCGAAAATGAAAATCAAAGAAACGCCAAAATTCTGTATTATATTACTATTGTTATTAGACTGACTTGGTACCAGAGTCTGCCACCCGCTTGGATTTGAGAGTGCAAACTACTGTTTACCCTCAATAAACAACAATATAATCCGGCAGACCACAAAAGGAAATGCCGAATTTTTACTCGCCAGTGCCTCAGTGCCAGTATAAATTTCCGTGAGAAAAGAACATTTACAAAATTACAGTTATTTACAGTTTTTACAATTATGTACAAATTAGTCTATAAGTTCATGTGTAGAATAATAATTTTTTATGAAGAAAATGACAGTTTTTAGGTATTTTTTACAATTATTCAGTCATTTTCTTTAAAATCTAGGGTCATTTTATAGGTCATTTTTCAAACAATTTTAGGTCATCAGAATCCGGGCCCTGATAATGACCAGGGCCCGGATTCTAATGACATGTCATCTTTTTATTAGTGCTGCATAGCCATTGCCAACTTGTCGATAAATCCTAATCATGGCCTCTAGATTACAGAAATGCATTTTTATTAGGCCATTTTTGGTCATTTTATGCGATTTTATATTTTTAGGGCATTTATTTCAATTTTAGGTCATTATTTTGTCATTTTTGTGTCATTACTTCCTTATTTAGTCATTTTCACTCAATTTACATTGAGTGTATTAACGTTTTTCGTCGCTAGCGGTGCTGTCTTTGAAGTGTTGTTTGTTTAATGCAAGAAGGAAAAATTCGGCATGTTGACATGTCTCAGACGGAAATGAGAATCAAAGAAACGCCAAAATTTAGTATTATATTACTATTGTCATTTTCTCATTTTGTGGTGTTTCTCGTATTATACCGGGTTTTCGTGCATTTACTTACATTGAATATTATCGGAACTCTAAATAAGTATAAATAAATCAAATTTGTTACAATTACAATTCGGATACAGAAAGACGGTGTTTGATGTTTGCATTTAATCGTATGTACCAATTAAGTAATTACAAGTCTATAGTTGAACAAGGACATAATTATAGAATAGACCAGGGGAAGACAGAAGGTTGCTCTGTGACGTCACTGCTTTCTGCTCTCACTGCTCGCATTGTACCTCTGCGAGGAGTATGTGAAATGTAGGCATCAGTGAACAGGGGGGAAGAGAGGGGTATTAGTATTGCGGGCAGGGGGAATTTAGGGGGTTAGAACTTACGTAATACGTGTTTCCGAGTTAATGAAACATCAATCGATTTTCTTGATAGTTTATCGGTTAATTACAGCACAGTAGTTTAACATATTATAAATGATTCTATTTTTCTATTCTGTGAGAACAATTGCCTTTCCACAAAATCTATGTTCTTTGACTAAAATAGACAATACTATCATTTGAATTAACATAATTCACTACTATAAAAATAATTAAAAAAATGAACTGAATTAATTACCATACAAGCTCGTCTGCACCTTAGATGATACAAGATTACAGTAACAATTTTCTGACTTTCCTGTCTCTTTTTTCTTTAACAAGTTTATCAATGTTGGGACGTAATGTTTGAGCAATATTTAATCGAAGACTACATTTAGGTTGTGATTTGACAATGTACTTCTTGATTTGAGCTTTGCACATTTCATTAGTGAAAAAAATTGTTCGGCCACATATGTCGATCCAAAATTACATAATATTCGTGCGGCAAGTTTCGGGAATCTGGTTTCAGAGAAATTTCTGTAAAAGTTACCCAAGACCACTTTACGTTCGTATTTGTCCTTTAACAGATCGTCGCATTGTAAGTTTAGCAGTTCCAACTGATACGGGCAAGGAACGTCTTTGACATTAACTAAATATGGGGTAGCAAAAAGTTTAAATATTGGAGAAAGGTTTTCCACATCCTGAAACCTCGATTCGAACTGAAGAAGAATGTTTTGCAGAACTAACACATGTTCTGCAGAGAGAACACTATCAGGATCGCATCTTGCATTAACTTTGAAAAATGCTCCGTATTTCGAACCAGAAGTTGTTCTACCCACAGAGCTAAAGTGAATAGGTCCTCTAGTACCTAAATCTAGCGTACTCTAAACACCCCTACTGCCGTGCGCTCTTGCTGACGTCACACACATGGGATCCGCATGCTCTTGCTCCACAAACGTCATCACAAGACGTAGTTGACTTCCCCTGGAATAGACACAAATGTGATAAATATATTAGCATTTCCATAAAGAAAATTTGAGTCTATTTTAGTTTTTTTTTTTTTTTTTTTTTGCAGCATTTTCTAACTCATTTCAAAAGTATTTTTAGGTCATCAAAATCCGCGCCCAGATAATGGCATACATGTCGGCAGAAGGATTGTTATTGTATAAAACAAGCGTGAAAAAATATTATTTGACGATGTTAATTATTTCATGGCATATTGTAATTACGGTATAATTTACAATTTACTCTTGTAATTTAAGTTTAATTGTTTATAAAGGACAGTATTGGCAACTTTCCCAACTTAGAACCGCCACCTTGAAATTTGCCGCCCTAAGCATCTGTCTGTTCATAATTTTCTAGTTTGTAGAACCATATATTAGATCTATTATAAAATTGTAAATAATTGCAAATAATTAAGGACGTTTGTACTATGCGCGCGGCTCCGAATACTATTTTGAATAGATGGAAAAATTAATTTAATCCGTTATTAAATGTTTAAGGAGAAGCCCAAATTGTAGAAATCGAAATGTTCACAGCAGAGCCGATAGTTGCTGAACCGACCCTAACAGAAGTAGAAACAGCCATAGCCCTATAGGTAAACTTAAAAAAAAAACAAATAAATACCAAAACAAAAAACACAAATCTCCAGACGTTGACCAAATTCCAGCAAAATTAAATTCAGAGATCCATAAACTATTTCTTATGATTTGGAGAAAGGAATAATTGCCAAAGGAATTTCCCCTACCGGGCCATAAGCCCCCCTATACTACTAATTTATTATTACACCGATCCATAAAAAGGGAGATCAGTTTAGTACCTAATGTAATAACTATTGAGGAATTTATCTCTTATCAACATAATAAAAAATGTTGTCTAATATAGTTCTATCAAGATTAGCCCCATATACGGACGAAATCATTGGACATCAGCAATGTGGATTTAGACGAAATAGATCAACCATTGATCAAATACTGTGTATTTGCAAAATCTTGGAGAAAATTGGGAATTTAGTAAGTCTGTTCACCAATTATACATACATTTGAAGAAAAATGCATACGAATTAGTTAGGCGAGACAAATTGTACAATTTCCTCATTGAGTTGGAGATACCAAGAAAGTTAGGCTGATCAAAATGTGTCTAATGATACCTCTAGCAGAGGCAGGGTAAGGAACTTATATCAGATAGGTTTGCCATTAAAACTGGCTTGAAGCAAGGAGATACATCATTGTCTTTACCTTATAATTTCCCAATGGAATATGTCATTAGGAAAATTCAGGAAAAGAAGGTAGACTTAGAATTAAATGGCAATACAGGATTTCAACTTATGCAGATGAAGTTTGTCTGTTGACATAAACACAATCGAGATAAATGGAGAAAGTCTTTCCCATGCCTGCAGGAATGTTAGAAGGAAATTAATACGGAAAAAAATAAGTATATGGTAATGAAATGTCAAAATAATGCGCTTCAAATATTTGAATAGCTGGTAAAGTATTCGAACAATTGGAGAAATTCAAATGTCTGGGGGCAAAAATTACGTATACAAATAATATTAAGGTAGAAGTTAAATGTCGACTGAAATAAAAAAAAATGCTTGTTTTTATGTTTTTCATCTCCTCGTCTTCTGTCTAGAAAGACAGTTATCCTGCCGGTTGTATTATCTGGTCGCTTACTCTTCGAGAAGAACATAATCTAAGTGTGTTCGAAAAAGGATGATTAGGAAAATATTTCGACCTAAGAAAGATAAAAATGAGGACTGGAGAAATCTGCACAATGACTAGCTTCATAACTTGTACTCTTCACCGAATAAAGTAGTAAGGATAATTAAATCACGGAGGATGAAATAGGCTGGACGTGTTGGGCGCATAGGGGAGGAAAGATAACTAAAAAATATTGACTGAGAGACCGAAGGGAAGAGACCACTTGGAAGACCTAAACGTAGGTGGGAGGACAATATTAGGATAGATTTAAAGATAGTTGGATTTGCGAGGGACGGGTGGATAGAATTAGCACAGAATAGGTTTGAATGACGGGCTCAGGTAAGCGCGGCAATGTATCTGCGGGTTCCATCAAATAGATAATATTCATGTAGCTGGCTTAGAGTTTGTCTATTGTCATTGAGTGAGTGAGTGAGTAAGTAAGTAAATAATTACGCAACATGCTTGTAAAACGTTCCAAAGATCTGAAAGATGTACGAGATTTTTAATTTTTACTACTATTTCCCAACTTCAAGATGTATCAAGTCTCACAAAAATTAACCCTGACAGCTGACTTTTTGCTTAACTTCTTCAGTATGTGTGCCACAAATGTGTGATATGACTTAAATATTTAAGATTTTTTTTTTTTCGCATACAGCTGTGGCGCAGGGGATGCGTTCGCCCCTCTCATGCAGCGGGTCCGGGTTCGATTCCTGGTTGGGACAAGTTACCTAGGGGGGTTTTATTTCACCTGTGAGACGAATGTCGTGTAAATTTAGACCATTGTGGTCTCCGGATCTTATTTTGTCGTCATTATCCTCTTCATCCCATCCGCGACTTGTGTGTTGGAGGTGACTCCGGCATTGGGATGAACACCCATCCGGAGAGGCCCTCCATGTCCTTATCTGCTTAAAAAAAAGTATGTGATCCAAAGATAATCCTTCTCACGACAGGTCACGGTCCAGTAAGGCCCGGGCGGCGTGGGCTGCATAAACGTCCCTACAACGGGATAGGTTAAACTAAGGAAAAGAGAAAAGAACACTTTTCAAATATTTTTGCTAAAGGATATTATAATTAAACATTTAAAAATTGCCTTACAATTACTACTCTGGCAAGGTAACTCCATATTATGTGGAGCTTTTTAAGCTTTTCGGTTCGGTGAACCGGAAAAAATAATCAAATAATCTGTAGATTGAAAAATTTTTGCGATATAAACATTGTCCTGAAATTCATACAATTTAATAGGGTAGTAAATAAGTCCCTCCAGGGATGTAGCGCCACGGAGCTTAGTAAATAAGTGTCCAGTAAGTTACCATCTTTGTTTAGAAATTCCGTATTTCACCCTATCATTGAACACCGTCATAATTTATAACTTTACTGTTTTACCATTAAAATAGCATAGTAATCTTATGTCACAATTAAACCGTGTTCCAAATTAAAACAGTACCGATATAACGCATACTTTTATTTCATGTAGTAATTGCAATATTTTATTTTATTTATAATTGTTTCTACTTTCCTCATAACATGTGTAAATTTAGACGGACCATATAAAAATCTGATCTAATATTGGAATTATGACAGATCTACGGTACCGGTAATAATATTATTATTATTATTATCATTATTAAAAGAGGGATCGCACCAATCGCAACCATGAACCGGAAACCAGTATTTATGTACAAAAAAATTCGGCGACCTGGATTTATGAAAACCTAATTGGTGGGCAATTTGAGTGGCATTTCATGTTTCTTTCTAGAATTTAGTAATTTTTTCAGATAGACTTATTTTTAGTAACGGTATTACTGTACTTCCTTGCACCTTAGAAGAATGGACTGAACAGTGGGCATAGCATAGTGCTACTTTCAAACACCTTGCAAGCGGTAAGGAGAGATTTGATTTCTGTTTGTGCCCTCTTCAGGATGTGTCAAACTGTTTGGATGGAATAAAGTAACTTAGAGAAGATTGAATTCCACATAAAAAAGGACCAGATTATTATTAATAACTGCATAAGGAAGCGATTTTCGAGTTTTAAACATCTACTGCGCAATGCTAGCTCAGATGCTACTTCGGGTTCGTTGGCTGATAGGAACCTCACAGTCCTAAACCAGTTCGAGTTTTTATTCTGCATACCTAATTTGAATCATGCAGCTTTCAGCTGATTTATTATGAAACAACTGTCATGGCAATGCTTAGAAAGATTAAAACATTTAATTTTTCTCTAATACCAGATACTCTGACATTAGCCAAACTTCGGTCATCATGACGTCATATTCGGAAAGTCTCGGTGCTTTTCGCGAATTTATATTACGCTCCCAGAATTCCTCAATAGTACATGTCCGCCATAAGTGTGCTGGTGGCTGTACGTTGGTTGCGGAGCTGGTCAGTCCGAGACCCACTACGGCCTCATGCAGCACTCTCCTTCGGAAATCAAGGAAAAGTTACTAAAGGCACTCGACAAGGAATACAATGTAAGGCTCCAAGTAATATTTGCAATTAATATGGCACAAAATTTAGGGAAAATCCGGAAGCAAGATACAAATCGTCGATATGCACTGTGAAAGTGGCGTGTCTATCCCAACTTCAGGTGCAAGTTTTTCACTGTATAAATGTATAAGTATACCCTTTCATGACAACAGACCCCGATTTACGAGACCAAAAATGTGCACAAATTCCGCAGAAACCAAGGATTAACTCCGAAATTGTGAAGGTACCTTTAATTTTGTGAGTGAAAATTGGGCTCGCGGAGCTCGAAGAAGACGTCTTACCCCTGGCCCACCTCACTTACGCGGCACAGCGCATGCGCACTATCCTGTTGAGCAGGTTCCGGTTATCGGAAGATTCTTGCAGCATACTTTTTTATCACTTATTATTAATAATTATTTTGAAAAAACTATCTTCCTAGAAGATTTTACTGCCAGAATTTAAAAAAAATATATTTACTATGAATTTTCAGCTTTGTTTATGAAGTTCACGCTGCGAAAAATTAAATGTTCTTATGCATTCGATATGCTATAATTTAAGAAAATTTTATTATTCACTTTAGTTTTAAATCTTCAATTTTCTTTTATTGTCTTTGATCCATAAATACAACGTGGCCAATACAACATACATGGTATGCTAGTATAGCATTGGTAAATAAAGCATAATGTGGGACATTCATTACTAGATTTGAGTTACAATGTTGAGGTTAGGGTTGACTTTCCTCATTATCATGCAATTGACTTGCAGTATTTTTGTAGATCAGTTTTTGAAATATTTCTTGTTTACAGTTTACGAAATCATGGGGTGCACTCTGTGTTTTTCAATGGATTTCATTTTAACAAATTACTTAAAATATAGGTAATGTTCGCATTGTAACCACGGTTGTTTAATCAAATGCAGCATACGTTACAGATGCTCGATATACCTCATTTTAAAATAATAATTATGGTTAAATTGAACGCAATAACATTTAATGTAGGTTCGTTTTGTCATTAATACAAATAAATGCTTAAGTTCCTAATTTTGCTTCCTGTTGTAATGTAGGTTGCCATATTGTGGTAGTAATTATTAAAAATAATGTATTGGAGTAATTTTGGGAAGCCGTGATTTTTTTTTTATTGCTTGTGTTGGAAAATTTATTTACCATTCTACAGTGCTTAGTTTTGTGTATATCTTTAAACAACCTACATTGGTAGGTATAGAGTTGTTTATGTTTAATGGAACACTGATGGTAGCAGTAATGTTCATGGCCACTAGTTAGATGGGATATGTTACAGTATTGCAATAATTTCCCATTTATTATAGTGTACAGTGTACTGGCTAAAAATTGCACATTGCTTATTTTACATTTCGAATTACTCTTCCAAATTCAGTAGCCTATTGTTACAATTTAAGAGGTAGCCCAATCAACAATTTTAAGCTCTTATCAGAGTTTATTTTTAACCATTACTCCAAAATTTATATAGGCCTATTGAATTACTAGCTTGCAAAGACAAAAATATACAGTCCAGTAGGTGTATTGTATTCCAGCGTACTCTTTAAGATAAAAATGAGCGCTGCCCACTCTTCAGATCCACTCTTGCATGCCACATTCACACATTAACTTCACCATTATTTTGCTCTGAAAAGGCAGATAGGTCTGTCTCCGTGTGGAATGGCAGTCTTAGTAACTCCAGTTAGCAACATTCATGAAAACTGATATCAGTTTTTAGGCCTACATGTACTAAATTCTTATATAGGCTAAGTAACCTTTATGAATATATATAGGCCTAATTTAATTTTGGCAAAAGATAGATTTATGCTACGCACCAGCCAAGCTCCGCCGTTTTGTTATGTTAGGAACGTTTATGTTAGTTTAGGAGCAATATACTGAATAGCACGAGGTTTATTATGTCTCACATTGAATTTCTTCTGTGACGAAAACCTAAACCCCACCTGCCCAGACGGGCCCCATTAGAGAGGAGCCTAGTGTGCAGCATAAAACTATTTTTTCCCAGATATCAAAATTAAGCAAGTGCATTAACATGTTATGAAATACCGGTAATAGGCCTATGTTATTTTCAGTTATAGATCTAAGTTAGTATGGATTTAAAAAGAAATTAAAATGTATCTGCCAATATAAAATGAAATCATTATCAGGTCTAAATTATAAACCTGAATAAGTTACTTTCTCTATAACGTCAGCAACTGAACCTATTTTATGTTTATAACCATTTAAGCCTACTAAATTAAGTGAGGGGGTAATTTTTTTTTTTTTTTTAATTTTTTTATATGATGGGTCACAATATTAACAATATGAAATCAATATTAAAAGATGCCTTTGAAGAGCTACACATGATCTCCATTTTTTGAAATTACATTATAACTTAGGCTATGGGTAATTCCTTGCTGAAGCAAGCCTAGTAGTCAGATTTTAAATATTTTTTTAAACTAATTTTATTTGCTTGGGATGTTGTTCGTTAGTTAAATAGTTAGTTCCTGTTCATTTTTGACATTATTCCATTATATTTTCAGTTTACAGCAAAAAACACATGCAGATTGAAGAGTAATTCTGTAGGTAAATTTGTCTGCAAATTAGCAGCACTACACTTTCCCCTTCAATTCATTAGGAGTATTGTTTAAGTCTCCATCTTAAAAGTGAGTTTTATTTCTTTCAGATTTGTGTAAATTTATAGTTCAGACAAGTTCTGTTATTACTTTAAAGTAGGCCTATGCATTAAGAATGTATGTCACACTGTCGCACCCATAAGGAAAAATTACAAGTAGTTTTTAAAAGAGAATAACTTATAATAACAAAATGATGTAACTTTCCGGAAGTAGAGTTATTGTTATGCTTAGGGTAGTAAAAGATGATCTGACAGTTTGATTTGTAATTAAAATACATTTTAAACAAATCAAATCTGTCACACCCTTAAGAGTATAGTAGGCATTTGTGCTGACCTCACAGATTCTAATTATTTGACATGTATAATAAACCTTTATTATTTTATGCATGACCTTACTGTTATTTTAAATTAAAAACTTAAAAAAAATAGACTGAGAATAAATACATATTAAGTAAATTCAAAGTTTAATGGAAGTATGAAAGTGAAATTAATTTATGCAGTGGTAGCATCCATCTCAACATAAATTCACAGACTTATGTAAAAAATGGAGGGGAAAACTTAGAAAAAAATCCAGAGAAGTACAAGAATTAGGATTTGGAAAGAGTACAGGGGGGAGAAGAAGAAACATGAATTATTTTCTATCAAGCAGAACTTGTTTTGTCAGGAATCTCTAACTAAAAGAGATTTAATTTTTCAAAATGACAATGATTAATTAATATTACAGATACACTTTGTAGAAAATTTTCGTCTCAGTATAAGAATGAAATACAATTGACCCATTGGATGCAGGTACAAGTTACCGGCACAAATATACCGGTAAGTTATTTAAACATAAAAATATTGAGGAGACCTAGCCTATGTTCATTTTACATGTCCAAGAATATTAAAATAGGCCTAATCATTTTCAATTCAAAGTACATAATCGATTGAAGGGAAATTGCGCCCAATGGGCATGGCTCCACCTGGATGCACTCTGTCACACCCTCAAGTAAATTAATCATACCCATAATGGAAATAAAATGGCTATACAATTTTTAAAAATAATGAGATTTTGGGTTTGATTTTAATGAATACTGTTGATTTATTATCTGTTCTTTCATTAAAAAATAATAAAATTTCATTTTTACATTTCAGTTCACAGACTTAATTATTAATATACCAGGATGCAGTGTGTGGGTACTTTAAATGTCACACCTGTAAACAATTAGTGGTGCTTATAGGATTCTTGTATCCTGTTTTAGTGATTATACTTTTAAGCTTGCTGTTGTATAATTAAGATATAAATCTTTAAATGATAGGTTATTTGCTCGATTTGTAGGTTTTCACGAGGAGGAAGAACATAACACACTCTACTTTGTTTATTCTCTTGCTTATTTACTGCTTACGATATGTATGTGTTTATACAGAAGCTGTCCTTGTGTTCCTGTATTTTCTGAACCTTTTCACTGGTGTTGAGGTACATAGGTGTATGCGTCACAGTAAAAATTGCATGAAGTTCGAGAAATAAACATAATAGATTAATGTTTTATGTTAAAATATATTTATCCAAGTATTAAAATTGAAGCACTTACTTTTATAAGGGTGTAAGTGCCGTCCTGTAGATCCTGTGTTGAGCAGGGCTCAAGGAAATAGAACATGTCAGATCAAAAAATACATGCATGTTATAACAATAATATACAGAAACTGCAAGCTGCCAAATTTATCCAAGCTGGAATATTCCTCCAAATTGTAGAAGGTGTGAGTTATTAATAATTCCTTGACAGATGTTTTGAAAGGTTTGCTTTTTCTTTGAATATATATCTTATATATATATATATATATATATATATTGAATATATATATGATATATTGAATGATATATATGTAGCTGTAGGCCTATTGCAGAATAATAAGCACCCTTCTGAAAGAGTTTTAACGAGTTAGTTGGTCTGTGTAGATCCTTCATGTTTCTGGTAGTACGTCCATGTACACTGAAATTAGTTTGAATTAGTCAGGAATACATGCTGTTGATAGACCCAGCACTATATCTTGGAATTTATTGTTACTAACGTGGCTTTCCCTGGACCTTGGAACCTTCTGAAATGCATTGGTCTGGGTACATCAATCCATTTAAAATTAGCAACCGAAAAATCATGGTTTTGGCACTTAGACCCTTATAAAAGTAAACACTTCAATTGTTATCCATGAAAACCAGCTAATTTATAAAATTGTCCTAATTGATTCAAACTTATAACCAACTAGTGACCAGGTAATGAATGCTTACAGGCCTAGTAAAATATAAATGTAGCTTTGAAAGGGTTGATGTGATTGCTTCTTTTATTTCTCCTAGGATATCTATTGAAAGTACAGTAGAACTCCAATTTACCATATTAATTGGGACCGGACCTGATCCAGAAAATCAATTTTCTGGATAATTGGATAGATATTAAAAAATAAAAAATTACAATACTGTACTTACATTAAGTATCACATCTTGAACATATCAGTCAGGTTCAGTTGTTTTGCCGACAAACTGTCAATTTTGTCAGCTAAAAGTCTTGGTTTTTTGCAAATAATCGGCCCTGAAAGAGGGTTTCCCAATGCTCGCTACTTGAACACGGCCTCAAAGTGATCCAGATAGTTGAAGTTCTGCTGTATCTATTATTAGGAATATAATTTTTCTAAAGAAACGAGTGTGCTCAGAACATTATGGTAGCTGACCACTGTTACCCAGAATATTATAATTACTGGTAATTTTGTTATTATTTGTACCAGATTTTACCAGCCAAATAGGCTGTCTCGTTTATTAGGATTAGTTGGGACTGGAAGTAATCTGCATTACTGGTACCAGTTAGTGATGTAAAATTCCCGGGAACTTAAGCTCGAGGAAATATTCCCAGGGAATGTTCCCAGAAATATTCCCAAAATTCATAAATTCAACTCAACTTAAGCTCGAGGAAATATTCCCAAAATTCATAAATTCAACTCAACTAAGAGATGCCTATTTGTTACATGAAGTAACAAATAATTGTTAAATATTACTTTAATTTAATCATGATTAGGTTAAATAAAACTCCAAAACTGCTAGATTAAAATATAATTAATGAAAGAACATAAAAATAGAAAAATAGAAATTAAGTACGTACAAAACATTTTACAATGTTTTACTAGGTTTTCACAAATGAGGTAATTAATTAAAATATGCCCTGGTTCTTGAAGATCAATAAAAAACATTAACAAAAGAGTTCATTGAACAACTATTAATTACTCACAAATTACAGTAGTAATCATAAACAACTTTAGAATTAGATTTGCTTTTGATAATTTTGTGTCCTTAGACTGTAAACTTATTATAGCCTATTAAAATTTGTGTTTGTGTAATATTAAAAATTGGTAGACTTGAAGGTTTTGGTTTTTGGCATTTTATTTTAAATATCTGGCAACATAGATGGAAAAGAAAAGGATGAGTATATGTTTGCTGATGACTTTGGACTTAAGGTGTGCTCCAAAAGCTCACAAACATTAGACATTATCTTAGAAAATAGCTCCAAATTACTAAAAGACTGGTGTTCTGCAAATAAACTGTCGTTAAACCTAAACAAAACTAATGACATTAGTTTTAGTTTTAGTAATAGTTCAAATACAAATAATGATGAAAAACGTGAACTAAAATTCCTAGGTATTGTAATTGACTCAAATCTAAATTGGAACGAACATGTCGATTATACTGCAATTAAACTCAGTAAAGGGCTCTTCTTGCTAAGAAGACTAAGGGAAACGGTTGATACTGAAGCTCTATTAAAGGTCTACTATGCACAAATACATTCAATTCTTTCCTATGGCATAATAATTTGGGGTTATAGCTCACAATGTTCTAAATTACTTGTACTACAGAAAAGGGCAGTCAGAATTATTTCTAATGCTACATGGAAAGCTCACTGTAAACCTATATTCAAAAAACTAAGAATTATGACATTACCATCTATCTATATATTATCACTTCTTGCATTTACACACACAAACAAAAATATGTTTAAAAAAAATGACGAAATACATAATCATGACACAAGAAATAAAAATAACTTAAGAATTGAACTATGCCAGTATAGTAAAACTCAAAAAAAACTGGAGACATATGGCAACAAAGGTATACAACAGTATACCCAACCATTTAAAGGCACTAAATGTCACCTCATTCACTAAAAAAATGAAGTCAATACTCATAAATGAAGCACCTTACAGAATTGATGACATTTTTACAATAAATTATCAAAACTATTAGGCCCTACTAAAAATTGTGTATTAGTATAAGTAATAAATTAAGATTACGGTAATGTGAATTGTAGATATAAGTTATATTAATTAATTATAGATACCGGTATTGTATTGTGTATATTGTAACTGTGTAAATTATTGTATTGTATTATATGTTTATTGTAATTTCTACTTGTAAGTGTATTGTCATGCAATCATAATATCCCTGGTAGTGGAAGAAAGAACTATATAGTTCTAACTACACCAGGTAAAATAATTAAATTGAAATTGAAATATCAATACAATCTATTAGCAATTATTTTATAATTAACTAGCTTAAAAGGCCTGGTGTCGCCCAGGTTTTGTATTGCCTGTAATTCAAAATTAAATTATGAAGGACTACTGATTTCAAAGCTGTAAGTCCTTATATACAGGGATCTAGAGTTTGAAGCGAAGAAGAATGACTTGTCACACTCAAACTATTCCCTCAGAAAATGCTAGGTATTGCTTTTATCGCTCATATAGGACTTAGAATTTTTCAAACCATTGCTTTTGCACACCCTGCTTGGTAGGGGTTGAAATAAGAAGAAACAGAAATTCTGGTAACATAACATTTTACGGGTCCCCACTTGACTGTCTTTACGGGATATTTTATATCCCACTTTCATGTTGTGATACAACCATTTTGCAGCTAAAATCAAAAGAAAATCAATACCACTTTCACACATTCTTCCCCCAAAAATCTGGGACACAATATTTTACTGTGCACATAGGACTAAAAATGTCTCCTATTTACATGCTTACGGCTTACTATAAATATCCCTATTTCTCAACTAATACAAAGCCTACAGCGATGAATAAAGTTTAGTTTAGTTTAGTTTAGTTTATTGTTCGTAATATGTACAAAACATACACGAACATTGTTAATATTTATAAAATATATACCATACACTACATACATAAAAATAATACATACATGTACAAAAACATGTAATACATACATGTGCATTGAACATTGTTAATATTTATAAAATATATACCTTACAATATATACATAAAATAATGCATACCATACAAATTAATGTTACAAAGAAAAATAACAAATACAGATATAGATAAAGGATAAGCTTTATTTACTTTAGCTTTAGGTCCGGCAGGATCTATTATGAAGTTAAGAAGTCTAAATGTTTAAAAGGTCCAGACTGAAAACAGAAACGGTAAAATCTGGTCATGTTGTTTAATGATTTTCAGTTGGGTGTTTTATGTCATCTAGTGAGTATGGGCAAAGTTTTATAAGCCAAGATTTTAATGAAACTTTAAGTATCAGTGAATAATTTTTTTATAAACTTCTGATACACATCGCTACCCATCATTGGCACAAACTCAGGCTGAGACAACAGAAAATGCTGTCCCTGCAATACGACCTCTTATTCTACATCAGATGTGAAGGGAGAAAATTATATTCTCCATGCCTAGGGTAGAGAAAGTTATGTGATGCATCATACCCGATATTTTATTTGTCAAAGCCCAGTAAAATGCAACTGTTGAAGTCCTATGTGAACACTGCAAAGAATGTTGTTTGTCATGACAAGTGAATTACATTTGAAGAATACAGTGTAATGTTTTCAGAAATTAGGCTCCTAACTTTCTTTCTGCTGTCACATCAAAGATTTCAATAGCTTTAAACCTTCTCCAAACAACGCAGATCATTTGGGGGGGAGGGAAGCGTTTAAATTGGTCTAGTAGTTTTTTGTAGTCTATATAGGACACACATACCAACAATGCCTTTAATATACCCTATAGAGAATTACTTATCTTTAATTAATTAATTAATTTATTTATTTATGTACGTCCTGTGAGATCAGTATACATTGATATGGGACATTTCAATATTTTTTTGTAATATGGTTAAATGAGATAAATGCTAAGCGATACAGTATAGATCTAAGTAATCAACATAATAAAATACAAAATAATACAATAATCTACAAATGATCACCAAATAATACATGATATTATAAAATGTAGAACATTAGGTATTTAATTGATGAGCCTTTGATGGAGTTGTGTGTGTATAGCTTAGTGACTAACACAGACAAGAATGCAGTATTCCTTAATACTATAAAAACATGCATTATTAAAAAAAAACTTTTTAGTGATCTCTTAAATTTATTTGCACACTGTATATTTTTCAAATGGTGAAGAAGTTTATTGAACAGGTTGATTCCAATATATTTTACTCCTTTCTGGAATAAGAATGTGTTATGAGAAGGGATAGACAGGTTGGTTTTGTGCCTAGTATTGTATTTATGGATAGTTTTGATTTTTTTAAAGTCCTCCATGTGTTTTTTGACATGTAACAGAAGTTAATACATGTAAACAGAATGGTAGAGGCATGATATGTAGATCCTTAAATTTTGGTCTGCACGAATCATTTCTGTTTTCTCCGTATACTATTCTAACAATTCTCTTTTGGAATCTAAAGACTGATGTACTGTAGGCACTGCATCCCCAAAAGATGATTCCGTATCTTAAGATGCTATGAACATGCGCAAAGTAGAGTGTCCTGATTGTGGGTAAGTTTGTGAATTTTTTAATGTGAAACATTGCGTAAGTAAATTTTCCTAGCTTCCTATTAATTTCATCGATGTGGGGTTTCCATGTCAAATGTTCATCTATGTCTATGCCTAAAAATTTTATGGATGATGTATAATTGATGGAGTTTTCAAATGTAATGATCAGGGTTGTTATGAAAAAGCCGGCCTGGTTTTAACCGGTTTTATCCACTTCAAAAAAGCCAGGTATTTTATCCGGCTAAAATCAAATTGAATAAAAATAATTGAAGTTTCTTTCATGTTCTTATTTCCAAACATCACAAATTTAAAAGTTACAAGCTCAGAAACGTGAAATTGTATTTAGTGTAATTTAATACAGTGAGCCCCACGCAAGAGTTGGCCAATGACATGGGTTTCTGCGTCGCGGCGTGCACAGCAAATAAAGCCGCGATCTGTGTAATGATTCAGGTTCTCACATTTACAGTTAAAATTACAATGAAAATAACCATGTACCTCATCACAAGAGATGTTGAAAGTGTTCTCCTCTTGCATCCACACAATACTGGCACCATTTTAGGAAATTTTCTTTTATGCGCATAAGTTCAGCTTCCGAAATAGAGTTAATTTTTCTTGTGATATTGTCTTCAAGTTCTTCTAATGTATGGGAAATTGACCTATACACTTTATTTTTGAAGTTTCCCCATAAATAATAGTCACATGCTGTGACAGTAACACAAGAGAAATTAACTCTGTCTCGGAAGCTAAAATTATGCGTGTGAAAGAAAATTTCCTAAAAAGGTGCCAGTATTGTGTGGATGCAAGAGAAGAACATTTCCAACAGCTCTTGTGATGAAGTACGTGGTTATTGTCATTGTAATTTTAACTGTAAATGTGAGAACCTGAATCATTACACCGATCGCGGCTTTATTTGCGTAGATATTTCACCCGATTGCTCGGGAGTTGGAGCTGTGCCCGCCGCGTCGCAGAATCCCGCGTCATTGGCCAACTCTTGCGTGGGACTCACTGTACCACTTCACTGTGTAATTCCCAGCAATAGTTGATTACCATATTTACTCCAATATGATGCACCCTCAAATTTAATGCGCACCCTGATTTTGAAACTTAAAATCATAAAAAAAGAGTTTGTTAGCGAATGTAATGTGCATCAATAGGAGGATATTCTATTTGGAATTTTGTCACAGTATTTATAGAATAATGAACCAACACATAAACATTTACAGTTAACTGCCAGTTTCCTACAAGTAGGCTATAGGCATGGCTCATCATTATTCACTAATGTGTTCATCACTGGAATCCTCGGAGGTGCTTATTTTTTATTGCTAAATGGACAAACAAAACGTTAAATGAATGTTTCTCAATAAAAGCTGATACCGCTCTTAAATGAGTTTAAAATCGACAATGCACAATATTCCACATTTGCACTATAGAACTGACAAAAACAATTTTTTCATTATGTTTCAGAAATTAAATTTCATATGGTGTAGGCTAACAATAAAGTGAATGAAGTCGAGAATTATAGCAATGCATTGTTATGTAGATCAATATTACCTCTGACCTACGAAACTGATTTGTTCTAGAATTTAACGCACACCTCAGTATTGAAATCTACAAATGGACAAAAATAGAGCACGTTATATTCGAGTAAATAGGGTAAATTCACCATTCATCATTAGACTCTTGCATATTTGCTTTATTCTGCCTGTTGATGTATACAAGCTTCTGGGCTTTTTCATTGCCTAGTCTGTTTCTCAATTTTGTTTGTATTAACCCAAATGAAGAAAATACTCTTTCGATTGATGCAGAACTGGCCGGCATACGATGTAAAGATTCTATGGCTTGAAAAATTCCAGCGATAGGTGATTGCATTCAGATTTGTGTAATTGATGGAGAAATAAGTATAAATAATCCTTTTTGTAAAAAGAGAGTTGTTAATTATGTATTAATTGATATCTTTTATTATTTCATTGGTAATTTTAGCCTCAGTTGGTCCTCATGAATTCATTTCGGCATGCCTATTGGCTGAGGTATATTTTAAAGTGTTTTTGATTTTCAAAAATTCAAATCTCTCCTTATATGAGCGCTATCGAGAAACTAGTTGTTGATTTAAAGATTACTCATCAAGAGCTTTTCAACGATACCCCACAAGACATGGTTTTAAAAATTTCGAATTTCCACCCTCACCCCACAACCACTGAATCATTGGTGTCTAATTTATGCAGACAAAGTTTCCCTCTAAACCCCATAGGGCCCTGAATATAATTTTTTCAAAATTTCAACCCGCTCCCACCTCCCCCAACCAGGAAAAATTGATTTTAACCGGCTAAAATTGAAAATACCCACTGGTCAGGTCTTTTTTTATTTTAGCTGGCTTTTTTACAACCCTGGTAATGATAGGTTTGGGCGGATTGTTATATTTTTTGGGGTGGAAGGAAATAGCTGCTGATTTACTTTCATTTAAAATGTCATTTGTTTTAAACCATTCTACTAATTCTACTAATATTGTGCCACCGCATCTATTTTGCATTTAAGCTGATGTTCATTGTTACCTACTACCAAAATGTTTGTGAGCCAATCCATGTGAAAGTGGACAAAGGTGGTTACATCTTTTTTTTACGTGACATAGACATGTTATATATCAAAGTAAAGGGAAAAGACTGTAGAATTTGAAAATAGATTCACAATTCTATTAAATTAAAGGTATCTATATAATAACAACTGCTGAAATGTGTATTTTTTTCATTGACTGAAATTTATAATTTAACATGTTGGCTAGTACTGCATTATACTCATGGAATCAGTAGATTTGCTGCAATTTTTAATTTCACCCACGAGAGCACAAATAAGTGAAGATTTTGTCATCATAAAACAAATTTTTAAGATCAGTTTAAGTGAAGATATTCATCAAATCAATTTTCAACGTATCCTTGTCACACCCGTCACTAAAAACATGTAATAGTTTGGGTAGAAAGTCAAGTAATCATTGTATAAAATGGAAACTTTGTAAAAGTTAAGATATTTCAATACAGAAGACACACCTAAAATATAATTTTGAAATCCCTACTATTTTGGCTTAATTTTGGTGTGACGGGTGTGACACATGTTGTGTGACGGGTGTGACATGTTGTGTGACGAGTGTGACATTTATGTAATATGCCTTTTGCAGCTTTTGTATAGTGATTATTTCATGCAGATGTTGAATAAATCATATGTTTTCATTAATACAATCTTTAAAATGGCTCTTGGACACGGAAGAGAACAGAACTTCTTTGCAAGACGAAGAAACTACGATGTACCAGCTTTGGCTATGGATGACATAGGTGACCAGTGGAAATGTCACAAATGTTTTAATGTTGGTAAAGGAGTGAGGTAAAGATCTAGTGATCCCCTATAGAGGCCATGAAGGCTTTTAGGGTTCAAACGTTCAACCTTCAACATTTTTAGACTTTTAGCACATGAAGGTGGTAAGGTTGTCAGTCTTATGCACTGGCTGCCTTTACCCCAAAATTGCTTCTGGTACCCATTTCTGTTAGAGGATGAGTTGACTTCAGGGTCATAGTGCCAGCAGAAGGATTAGGCCAATTGAAAAATTTCAAAAACCTCATCAGGAATTGAACCTGTGCCCTTCCGGTTTGTAGAACAGTGCCTCAACCAGCAGCATGACATTGTACCCCAATAAACTAAATGAGAAGTGATAGCCTAATTAATTCTGTGCCTGATTTCTGTACTGGTAACTGTGTATCTTAGAACTGCTAACAAATTCAGACAGACAATACCTCTAACAACCGATGAAATGAGTAGGCCCACATGGAAACAAATGAAGGAGAACAGATAGAAAAACAATCAGCCAATCTAAATATAGCTACACAATATTATTTTTGTATGAGAGACAACAAAAATGTCCTGGTGACAAGAATAACCAGATCCACATCAATTCAGTAAAAGTTTGTGAAGAGCTCAGGCTTCCAAGTAGTCCAGGATTTTAGAGTAGAGGACAACGAAAACTGCCTAACTAGTACCGGAGGAACATTTCACTTCACAACTTTACACAAGCCTGTTAAAAATATGGACAGAGTGGAAAAAAGACTAACAAGGGAATTCTTTTTTATGCTGAGATCATGTGTTGGGATTCCCCAGGATTGGTATATTATCACAAAAAATTTTCATGAAATTCATTCAAAATGGTACAGAGGCAGAAGGTGCAAAGTGTGGTTAGCGTTGCAGATTACAGATCCATCGACCTGGGCTCGATCCCCGGTACCTCCTCAAATTTTTCTGAGGTAGGGAGGGGTGCATTCAACCTCGTGATTCAATTTGAGGAGCTACTTGATAGAGAAGTAGCGTCTCCGGTCATGAAAACCACCATTAATGGCCGTGGGTGTCAGCATGCTGACCACATGCCCCCCAATCCTACCATCTGCCTACGGTAGATGATGCAGCGGTCGGGTGGTAGGCCAAGTCCCTCCAGGGACAGAGTTTAGTTTAGATTAAGTCTCGGTTATAAGTTGATGTTGTCACATCCGACATGTCACACCCGTCACGTCACACCCGTCACACTGATAAAGTAAATTTTCAATAACTATATAAATATTTTTTTAAATCTAATTATGCATTTCAGTATGTTTATCAGTCCGAAAAAACCTTTGTCCAATTATGGTCACACCCGTCACATGCACAATATATTTTCCAGCTCAAGCATACAGCCTTGAAAAAAACATTAGATCACATTTTGTACTTCCAATGGGTTGGTATGTTAACAAAAAACTTTGATGACATTCCTGCAATATGGTTCAGAGGTAGAAAGAAATAAGTGTAATGAAATCTGTCCAAATGTCACACCCGTCACTATGGATTGGCTCTTGTGTCATCTGCAAAGAGTTTGGTGAATTCTGAATCATTGTTTAAGGGTAAATCAATAATAAATAATATAAAGAGTAGAGGAGCAAGAATTGAGCCTTATGGGACTCCATATTGAGCTTGTTTCTTTCAGAAGTGTATTTTTCTAGTGTTAGATTTGTTTTGTTGAAATCGGTGATTTCGACGACCTGATAGTGATTGGAAAGGTAAGAATTGAACTAACTTTGTGTTGTTCCTCTTACCCCGTAGTTTTCTAATTTATTTAGTAGCAGATCATGGCTTATTATGTCGAAAGCTTTAGATAAGTCGAGGGATAGACCAATGCAGCTGTGGCCGGATTCGAGTGTGTATCTAACATATTCGATAAATTTGTATACTGCAGTTTCGATTGACTTCCTTTTGTGAAGCCATGTTGATGTTGTGATATTATTTCACAGTGGGCCATGAAGAACTCCATTCTATTAAGCATTATTTTTCTAGGATTTTGGAAATAGGTGATAGAAGGGATATTGGACGATAGTTCTCCAGCTTATCTTTTGGGGCCTTTTTTGTATATGGGTTTAATGACTGCCATCTTTAATATATCTGGGAATTGATCTGTCGAGAGTGATAGGTTGGCTAGGTGGCATAAGGGATCAACAAGAGATTTGCTACATGATTTGATTAAGGAGGCAGGTATTCCATCTGTACCCAGTGAGTTTTTACTAGCAAGGTTTTTAATACTGTTTGAATAAATGTGAGTGAGGTGTCACTTTATAAAATATAAGAGTATAAAGAAAACCTAAGAGAATATCACAAATGATTGTTATTTTTGAAAAGTTGATGGCCTCAAGATACATTGCTTTTGAAAATAAGTGAAAAGTTATATCACAGGAAAGGATAATTAATTAGGAAATCACACTCAAATGAGCATTTTTATGATAAGAGTTTACTGCTCTGTTGCATACTCCTTGAGCGATCTCTTTCTCCTTGTGCACATTTCAAGATGGTACTTTTCACATCTCTTCCCGCACAGCTCACATATACATTTCTCACATGGATTGTGCCACTTCTTCTCTGTGCATATCTTATAATGAAATCCGTGCACTGCGTAGTGTGTAAACATATGTCTCATTTCAAAGTTAGCTTTTGTCCAATTTCTGTCTATCATTGCAGTCGTCCCATAAAAGTCTCGGTCTATTTCTTTCCTCTTTTCTCGTCTTCTGCGGAGAGCTTCTTCTGAGTTGTCAGTAGATGGCAGCAAGTGTTTCAGTCTCAAATCCTCCAAGTAAAATGTCTCCCTTGCCATCTCGTATACCATCCTTGATGGGGTGTACTTGGTATTTGGCCTTTATACTCTCGATTCTTTCTAGCTGGGCAACAGTTAGGTGATTCCATATTCTGCACATGGAGAGACCTTCGCTGCGAATAACTTCATGGCTGTGTCTAATGATATTAGTCTCAAATGCTGGATGTCGTTCATGCTTCTTACTGCTGCCTCCATTTTCTCGTTTAGGTGCATGGAGAAGCATCTGGCTGTAGTCTGAAGAGTGATTCCTAAGTATTTGTAATGGCTTCTTCTTGTAAGTTTTTCCCCATTGCAGCGAATTTCTTCTTCGTTACGGACTTTGCCTCCATTTCGAAACACTACCATCTCTGTCTTTGTTGTGTTTATGTTTATGTCGTTTGATCTTGCCCACTCTGTCAGTTTATTCATTGCCGTTTGCAATTCATGGTAACTTCTTGATGACAGTGCCATATCATCAGCATAGATGTGAAGATTTGCTTCCGCTTCATCTTTTATTTCTTTTACTACATCGTGCAGAACTACGTTGAATAGCAAGGGACTTTCTAAGGAAAGGATAATACTACTCTGTGATGATTCCTAGATAAACATGTGAAATTTTACTGAAATAGTTTAATTTTGAGATACCTGAACCGTTAATAAGCATTAAAACGTTCAAAACTAAGGAATTTTATAAACTCCCACTTTTTGGGAATATTTCCTGGCCAAGGAAATATCCCCATTTTATAAGTTCCTTCCCACTGGGAATATTTCCGGCCCACATCACTAGTACCAGTAACTGAAGTCCAGATAATCTAATCTTGAAATTAAATATGGTAGCCTGTATATCATAAACATTGTATATACTCTTACAGCATAGCATTAATTTACAATAATTATTTTTTAGTTCCATGGTTGCCAGATTTGGAAGTACCAAAGAGGGACACGCTTTTCTCAGCATTAAATACCTACATAGGGACTAACAGGGATAGTATTTATTTATTTGCATTCTATTGTCGTTAAGCCTATATGGCAATAAACGTCAAAAATTGAAAACGGAAACAAATTGGAACAATACAATAATAATAACAGTAATATCAAATACATAAAAAGACACTTAAGAAGACATAGAGACATAAAAGGTAAACATTATAGTATTAAAGGGTTTACCAACCAACATATCATACAGCTTACTTTTAAATAATGGCCCAGGCAGATCAGCAATCTTTTTTGGTAGGTTATTATAAAGTTTTGACCCTAGAATTTCAAAGCTATTTATGGATTTCGAGAATCTTGGATAAGGTATGTCAATATTATATATATGTCAGTATATTAGAAATGATCTAATTTCTATTTCTAACTGAACTGTCATGTGCAGCAGACACGATTATGACAGTTCCTGCTAGTACTGGTTTAAAATATGTAAACCCCTTATTGCATAAATTAATATTTAACTTCAAGCTTCCTTTCTAAACATGTCTTTGAAAAAAGTTACAACTTATTAAATAATAGCGCAAAACAATAATGTCATAATTCATGTTAGTTTACTAAAGTCAGGACTATTTATATCCCGCCTGGGTTCAAAGCGGGACACAGGATTTTTATTTAAAAATTGGGGCATACTTCATCAAATTGGGATGTCTGGCAACTCTGCATGGCCCCCTAAACTATGTTTCCTAATAATTTAAAATCACGCATCTTCAATTTTCTTCTAACCAAACACAGTTCAAGTCGAACTCCATACATTTGTAGCAGCAGTGTGTTACAGTGATTCTGTTCACTTTAGTATAGCCTATTCAACTTTTTGCCCATAGAAACAATCAGTTTGCTAGCTTTGATACTGCTACACAGAAAAAAGAAAAGGAACTCATGATCTATGGAATACAACAGTAGCTTGAAGGGGGAAAGCTAGACATTGTTTGAGAAAGGTTTTACTCGCCGGCTTAAAGGCCTTCCCCATAAACCTGAGTAGTTAAGGAAGTAGATTTTATGGTGGTAATAAATCACCATGCCCCATGTGGCAGCAGAACTATCTAGTCTTTCAAAATTGGCTACTGGTGACCAAGGCTTTAATTGGAAAATTAAAACTGCTGGTATTCACCTAACTCTATAAAATTTTCCAGACTGGCTCAAAGGGATGTTGTTCTGAAATCATTAATTTTGTTACAATAGGAGTTTTCAAAGGTACCTACAGCACATTCCAGTATGGAAATGTTTTCTTTTTATTCAGGTCTTCTCATTTCATCTTCAGTTTTATCACTATCTTTATATATGAAACTTATGCACTATTACTTTCACCACACAGCTTTAGTTTTAGCCACTTCAGTAAACTCATTTTACTTGTTAGTCTAATCGTAGCTTATGTTACGAACATGAGGCTTGGAAGAAAAGCTATAAATTCTGTCCACTCCTAGTTCACCGTTTCACCGTCAGATGCCAGGCTAATGAACGGTCGTGCACGTGTTTTGAAACTAGGTTAAATATGGAAATGTGTAGCGAGTTTTATTGTTAACGTTGATATAATTGACATATTTAGTTCATCTGAAAAAAAACTGTGCATTGTGTTCCTAATTATATGTCAGATGCTGTGAAGGAAGAAGAAAATGTGACTTTTCACAATTTTCCAGCAGATTCTGGCTTGAAAAATAAGTGGAGATTGGCTGTATCTAGACATGGCAAGAAAGTGGATTCACTCTGGATATCTGGCTTTCTAAAGTATGCAGTTTGCAGTCCATAAAGGTTGGATTTGGCATGAGTATTTTAAAAAAATAGACTTCTGTCTATAGTGCCTTTGGTATTGCCCTAGCTATCTCATAAGCAGAAAAATCTTAAGTAGGCCTATAGGAAAATCCCTCTTCTGAGATGTGACATATTGCACCCACAAAGAAAAAATCACACATATTCATACAGAGGAACATAATATAATTTCATTGTTGGATCATTCTTAAAGGCACCTCCTCTCCACTGAATGATCTATACCAAAATATGTGTGATATTAGGTATTTTATGAAGATGAATTTGGTTTTAGAATACAGACCCTCTGCAATTGGACTTGACCACATTACTATTTGTTTCAACACAGTTTAATGCATTTGTAGGGTTGAATTTTCTAATAATTCCTTAATAATTATCATTCAACTATATTTGGTTAAGATATGCTTCACCTTTACGTACTGATGATTACCTTTAATTCAATAATTATTCCTCCTACCTAAACAAAAAAGCAGTTCTAGTAATCAACAATGTATTTAATTATTATGATGTGTTTCCCTTTTGGTCGCTTTCAATTATCCTCACCAAGTTCATATTCTCGCCAGTAGATGTCGGTTTCTTGACTGTTCGTGGGCATTTCTATTCCTTGTTTTAATTAGTCTTTTTCCAAGCCTTCTTATATAGTGTAATCTACAGTCTAACTCACGCCCAGATTCGTGCATACTATTTTCTAACTGCGCTGCGAATGAAATTTTGTTTCAAATATGTGAACAGTTGTTTTAACATTGTTGTCATTCAATTTATAGTGAAGTCTGAAATTGCGGAGATCTTTTATTTTATTTTGTACTTCTAGTTTCCTAATTCTAGATATAAGGAGCCTGGTTAATAAACCGGAGATTAAGTCCTATTTTATTTCTTTGCTAAGCAGTACAGTGTTGTACTACCACTGTCAAGATGTAACATACAATTTGGATTTTGTGCAAGTGGTCGAAAATCATTAATGTCAGGCAGGTCAAATTAACTCATTGTTGAAACATTTTTCTTTTGATTCTTTTATAGAGTGCATCCAAAAGAAATCTCTTTCTTCAAGACTATCATCTCCCTGTCATTAGATATTGTGAAGTTATTTTCTGTTCATTAAATGGTTAAAATTTTATCCAAACAAATAAAACAGCATTGGTCTTGTAAGAGTCTGTGCATTTTACATGTTTGAGAACTTAGTAGCCTACTCTCCTTGGACAATTCTTTAACTACTGGTACTGAGTACTGGTGAGTACCAGCATATCTAAAGCCCTGCTGGAGACCACAAACTGTCTTAGCTGATGAGATTGTAATTATAAGGCTATGCATACACAGCTTTCACCATTTGATATTCGCTCACAAGGCATACCATGACCGACAACAGAGTGCATATGTGGGAAAATCTGCGAGCAAATATATAGAGTTGTGTAAGAAGCAAATACGATCCATAAGTGACTATGCAAAAGAATAATGCGAAATTGAAGGGATCGGGGGAAGACTGTGCTAACCCCCACAAACTTATTTTAGATATTACATTTTTAAAGTTTGCTCAAATGTGCAAATTTTATTATCATTATTAATTTTTTGGGGGCACATATTATGTTACTTACAAGACTTACTGACAGAATTAGTCTATGCTCAGAAACATTCTAATAAATAATGACTAACAAGGGAACCGTATGGATTGTCATGTTGAAACCTACATTTAAATTTTGCAGGTCTTCATTACAGATAGACACATGCACTTTAAAAGTGAGTGAAAATTAATTGTGAATCTTGTAAATTCAATATATTGAGTATCCTTAAACAGTTGTTGGCGGGAGGAGCTAGCGCATGCTACCTAGCATGTACTGGGCATCGGCTCTCACAGTATGACAATTCCCTCTTCCCATGTAGGCCTTTGTGTAGTTTGCCTCATCTCTCCCTTTCCATCTCATTGAGGGAGTGAATAATATTATAATAATGAATAATACCCTCCTCTCATACACATGTTTGTATTCCAGTGTAGGAGCGTATCCAACTTTCTTTTTTGGGAGGGGCTATGATAAGTCTAACATAGGTCTACTATTATCACACACAATTATATTATTGAACCTTCACACATTATTAGAATAACTTTACTGTACAACAATACTGAAAGAGGGTATGTAGGTTT
The DNA here is from genome assembly GCA_964059195.1 of Ectobius pallidus. Taxonomy (NCBI): domain Eukaryota; kingdom Metazoa; phylum Arthropoda; class Insecta; order Blattodea; family Ectobiidae; genus Ectobius; species Ectobius pallidus. The sequence goes on from CAXKWD010000011.1 coordinate 55,212,129, forward strand.
GTTAGTTTTTTGATGTGTACGTCACAGGCGCGGCTCGTGGCTGGGAAGTTAGGTGAAGAGCTAGAGAGCGGCCTAACTAGGAAGACGCCTGACACCGGTAAGGGTAGATTGCCTGGAATGGAAGTCTACCATTGCATTGCATCGCACCGTATGAAGAGCGCATGCGTAAGTGAAGTAGCACTTCACCTACTTCCACTGAATAACCGCCACTGGTACGTCATAGTTTGCCACTATTGGAAAATTTATCAAACACCATTCCAAGCACTTGCTCACTTTGCCACTGTGGCTGGCAGGGGCAAAACTACCAGCTTGATCAGCTGTTAGTAGCTAAACGAGCTAAGCTATGCATTCATGCTATCCGGAGCCGCATAGGCAACATTCAGTTTTAGACTAAATTTTAATAATTTCCTTTATTCCAACCAAATGGTCCTATTATGATAAATGGAGTAACATGGAATGTTATATGACAGGAGAAACAGGAGCACACCAAGAAAACCTGCCCGATCCCATTTTGTCTAGCACAAATTCCATATGGATGCATCAAGATTCGATTCAAGTCCCAGCTGTGTAAGGCAAGCCATGGGGTCGATTAGGCTGAACTCTGTATATACCTAGAAAGCTACTCTTTAGGTGTTAAGAACTCAAACTAACATACTACATATTGTGCTCATCATGATAGGCCAAAGTAAAAAAGAAATAATAATTGAACCAATTTAAACAGCACATGAGATTCACTTTACTAATCCTCAACACTTAAACAGATACTAATTACTTCAGTTACCCACTGGAACATGGGCCTATTCTGAGGGGGCTACAGCCCCCCCCCCCCCAAATATTGAGACATGCTAATACGTTGCATAAAAGGACATTTTAATTTGACAGCAATCAGTTTAATTACACATCCTGACGCATGAAACACTGTTACTACTATTCTGTAGGAATATACAGAGTTCAGCCTAACCGACCCCATGGCTTGCCTTAAACAGCTGGGACAGTTTGAAGGCATTGTCGAAAAGTATCACAATTGTTGAATGTTTTACTGTATCAAGGACTTGTGAATCCAGTAAAATATATTACCAGGATGGTCAGAAAAGAGCGTGTCCATGAAACATTCACAACGGATCTCTTACAAGCATCCGACGTTTCATCAATGGACACCCAAATCATTATTACTCCTTAAAGTAATTTTAATTCATTCCACTGCACTTTGATAACAGAAAGGTAAATAATTTTCCTCAATGTTGATGGGTCTCAAATCTGGTCCATCATGTTTCATGAAGTTTTTTAAAATTAACATTGTTTACTTTATTGAGAGGAATTTTAGCAGGAAACATAATCTCACAGAGGTATTACAAAAAGTCATATGATTTGGAAAACTGCACAGTTTTAGCTGGTAACTAAGCTGCATTTCGTTGACAGTGAAACCAAAATATCAGTGACTCTAGGAATTAGTAGGCCTACTGTTTAGAATTCTAGACAAAAATATAAAAAAATATCAACCTTTTAACTCTTCTGAATATAAGATCATATCCACAAATGTAACAGAAATATGACCTTAAATTGGAAAACCTTGCACTATGTGACCAAAACTGCAAGACTCACCTAAATATGCAAATATATGAGATATATTATATCTAAAAGTAATCAGGAACATTCAAATCTTGTATAAATCAATGTTATGATTGAAATAATAGTCAGGTAGAAAATATGACATTTCCTAAGCGTTCCAATTCTTGACTTGACCAATTGAAATGTATGTTCGCAAAAAATTGGCTTGGTCCATATTGCTTAAAAGTTCTTGGTATGAATGAACTGTGCATTAAACCAAAAGGTTGATAGATCATTGCTACAGGATATTGCACAACTTTTTTTTTTATCAAAGGGTGTACATATTGACTTTCATTATGTATTTTTCAAGTCATTAATCAAATTATTGGAAGTAACTCAGTCAACAAAGCAGAGCCATTCTGTAAGGCCAGTGCAAGCACATTTCGAAACACCATATAATTACCGTATAATTAATGTGAGCGATGTTGATATGGAATGTGAGAGTGCATGATGAATGATGCTGTGATTGTTTTTTGTCAGGTTGTGGACATGGCTACAGTCGTTGAGATCATCACCATCTTGGAGAGAACTGTCATCACAAAGGAGGCGCTTGAGGTAATGTTTCTTAGGCAGTGTCCATGCTTGCAGACAAGCATAGTTTTAAGGTAGCAGATAATCGAGGAACAACAAATCAAAATGCACTTTGTCCACTGACAGACAAAATGTGTTTTTTTATGGTTTTCCCTATTCCTGTAGTGCTGAATCTATCTGCGCTGTTAGTTTGCTACAAGAAGCATTCTTTCCTTATGTAAATTGGCATCCAAATAAGGCATCTGGTTCAAAATGCTCTTAGTCCGGTCCGAGGCAGTAAATTGAAAATGTTTGTAATTCGGAGAAGTTGGTAACTGTGATATGTTAAAACTCATACTGATTGTAAGTTTTTATGACCAGAGCTGACTATAATAATATTCAAAAGAATTAGAGGGAAAATTTACTTTTAAGTTTCATTCAGGTAAAAAGTTGTTGCTGGAAATAATGTTGGTACGAGGAAGAGAATAAAATTAACTTAAACCCAGAGACAATTATGTAGAAGAAAGGTAAGTGATATGACATATCCTAATGTTTCCTAAACTAGCTTCTACATATTACAAGACGTATATATGAATCATTCTACAAAAACGGGGCACTTTATGTAACTGGCGAATATTAAGTGTACTTATGAATATTATTATGCTGTTTCATTCTCATGGTAACTAACTTTTTATGCTTTAAAACTCCCCCACTTATTTTGTGTATCTCCGTTGATGAGAATTGTATTTCTGAGCTGTTTTATAAGCTCAAAATCAACTCCATGGAATGAAACCAGCTCAAAATCAGATCTTCGAAATATAATATTTTCAATTAGAATATTTAGTTTTCTTAATGTAACCTTTTTTTTCCCTCAAAGTCTATACTATATTCAAACACATGCATTATTGGAAACTGTTATAAAGCTTACTAATTTCTGGAATTTTTTGCCGGAAATATGAAACCCAGTTTTATGTCAACTCCATGGACAAAGGGAAATTTAGTATTTAATCATATATTGGTTTCTCTGAATGCAAGGAGAAATACATCCAAAATAGTGTCGGCCACATTGTTTATTCTTGTTATGAAAGAAACCACATGCTGATCCAATGTAGGCCTACTATTTTATTGCAGATTAAAACAGAAATCCAGGGATGTCACACTTATTCATCATCAACTCCATGCCATAAATAGAATCTATGTTATTAAAGTTTAATTTTTTAATTTTTAGATAATCATACAAAATGTTGATCTGATTGTGTAAACAAACTATTGATACCCTAACCTAACTCTTGAAGCCATATGCAAGCTTTAATTAGAAATTCGTCAACTCCATGGAATAAATCACCAATTCCATAAAATAAAATAATTTATTATTATTATTATTATTATTATTATTATTATTTTTATTTTTAATTTTTTTAATTTTTATTTTTTTGCTTACTGAAAACTCCTATTTCTTTTAGTGGTTGCCTATTATGGAAATCATATTAAAAGTATTATTTACCAGTTTTTTGAGGAGGGAGGGGGCTACTACATTGAAATATTATAATGGTTTCTTATGCCTAATTCAAGTGTTAAATTAAGAAATGATAAAATTAATATTGAGCTCGACTATTAGTAGTAGCGTACATAGATCGCATGCGATCCTTTGTGATCCGTTCGGATATACACAGCAGTAGGTTGCCAGCCATATTATTCAAATTGTCTCGTTCTTCCTGTTGTATTTTCGTGTATTAGTCTCCTCCATTTAATTTTGTCCTGCACCCGATCACAAATCTCCTTCCATGTAAGATTAGTAGCTCGAACTATCTCTTCGTGCCATCTCATTCTTTTTTTTCCTTGTTTTCTGCCTCCTCCTACTATTCCCAGCATTATATCCTTTTCCAGTGAGCCATATTTTCTCATAACGTGCCCAAAATACTCCAACTTCATTTTAGTGGCTTTAGCTTCCAGAGATCTACTAGGTTTTATTCTTTCTAAAATTTCTGCATTTGTTTTTTTGTCTGTCCACTTTACATTCAGTATTTTCCTCCACGTCCACATTTCGAATGAGTCCACTTTTCTTTTTTCTGCAACTCTCAGTGTCCAACTCTCACAACCATACAGGATTATCGGGAAAACCATCGTCTGAATTAGCTGAATTTTTGTTTTTATTGATATACCCGTATCTTTAATAAATTTATGAAGTTTATTTGTAGCTATTTTTCCTAATACTATTCTTCTATTTATTTCATCCGTGCAATATCCTTCTTTTGTTATTATGACTCCTAAATAATTAACTTTGTCTGCCATCTTAATTTCTTCTCTGTTTATTGTGATTTTCTCTCTATTGACGGTAGTCATGAATGTTGTTTTCTTTAAGTTTAACTTTAACCCTGTCTTAATACTTTCTGCTGCTATTCTCATTACTATATCTTCCATTTCTTTTTCACTTCTTGTGATTACAGTAGTATCATCAGCATATCGAAGATTATTGATTCTTCTTCCTCCAATTCTTATGCCTATTTCCATTGTATCTATCTCTGAGACTCTCATTATATACTCCGTATACATATTAAAGATTTTGGGAGATAAAATACATCCTTGCCTGACCCCTTTATTTATTGCAAACCAGTTTGTCTCTCCTTCTGATGTTCGTACCTTTGCCTCCTGATTTTTATATAATGCCTTTATTAGTTCAACTAGATGTGTTGGAACACCCATTCTTCTCAGCATCTTCCACATAAGCTCATGATTGACACAGTCAAATGCTTTAGAATAATCTAAAAATCCGATGAATATTTCTTGTTGAAATTCTCGAGTTTCTTCCATGATCCACCTGAGGTTTGCGATTTGGTCTCTTGTACCTCTGTCCTTCCTGAACCCCGCTTGTTCATCAGCTAGTTCCTTTTCTATATATGGTTCCAATCTTTTATTGATAACTTTCAGGTGAATTTTACTTATATGTGGGATTAGTGTGATTGTTCTGTTATTCGCACAGTCTCTGCTATCACCTTTTGTTGGCAGAGGAATAAAAACTGATCGCCTCCAGTCAACTGGCCACTCCTTTTTCCAGACAAGATTGCATAGCTGCATTATTTTCTTTATCATTTCGTCTCCCATATCTTTTATTAATTCTATTGGAATGTTGTCTATACCAGTAGATTTTCCTTTTTTTTTATTTGCTTAGTGGCCCACTTTACTTCTTCTTCTAGGATCTCCGGTTCGTCTTTGTATTCTTCAAGTGTCAGTTGTGGTTCTATATTTAATCATCTACATACAACTTCTTCATGTATTCCTCCCACCTTCTGATAACACCTTCCTTGGTTGTAATTATTAGTCCATTTTCATCTTTTACTGATCCAGCTTTTGGTTTAAATTCTCTCGTCATGGTTCTTATAACTTGAAACATCTCTTTTGATCTGCATTTGTTTTTATGTTCTTCCATTTCTTTGCATTTATCCTGAATGAATTTGTCTTTATCATGTCTTGCCTGGCGTTGAAAAATCTTATTTAATTCTCTAACTTGATCCCAATTTCCGGTCTTCTTTGCATTTTTCTTATTTTCTGCAACTTTAATTGTTTCCTCAGAGAGCCAGTTATTTTTAATTTTCTTCTTCTTAGGAATGTGATGATGCGCTTCCTCCAGTAATATCTCTTTTATGTTTTCCCACATTATTTGTGGATTTTCGATGTTAACATTAATGTCACTGAGTCTTTCCGAAATGGCTTCCCTATACATAGGTGGAATCTTTTCTAAATCAAAACCACTGGAGACACTTTTTACCCTGCTCATCTTTTTCATTTTGACTTTTACCACTGCTATTAATAATTCATGGTCACTTCCACAATCTGCATCTCAGCCATTCCATTGTTATGGTCCAGACATTTACACACTTTTGGAGTCCTCATACTCATTGTTAAGATAAATTTTCAGAAGGGTTAATAATATGTATGAATTGCCTTCAAATAGTACTTCACCCCTGATATATTTTTAATCCCATCTCAACATTAATCATTCAAGAAATTTATAAAAAGTACCCTGTTACGGTTCTGACTCACACAGAAGGTTACCCATGTCATTTTTGTAAAGACATGCAAAACTCTGTGAATTGTCACAACTTTATGGTGAATCATATTTTTTTCCTTCTTTATAAATGTTAAAGGATAATTATGCAGTATTGATCAACCTCAAATTTTCAATAATTAACACACAGTAAATTTTCAAAATATGTTACGGTCCAGACACATGCTGTTACGGTTCAGACACTGTGTAAAATCACACAAGCGAGAATTACTTAACAAATTAAGAGAATAGAAAATTTACACATGTTTGCAAAATCTAGGAACCATGCGCATTTAACTAGTCAAAGTAAGTAATTTAACATAAACTTAGGCCCTTTCATAGGGTTCATAAAACTATTGTCACAAAGAAATGGTGAATGCTTATTAGGATGACTCATTATGTCTATTAAAAACAAATTATCCACTATTATGAGTGACAGTAGGTAGTTTGACACCACAAACAATGACTGAAGCATGTACTACAAAAATTACCTTTTTCTTGAGACCATATCCATGTCGATGTACTATTGGAATTAGTATAGTTGATTCTGTAATCATCGCTAATAGTGTTAAATAGGCCTACCTCAGCCTAGTATGTCTTTCAGCTTGACAAGGACAAAATCACAAAATTTAATTTACTCTGATGATTAAGGAAGGGTGATAATAAATTATCATGGTGAAGCACCTGAACTTGTCTGACCAACTAGTAATTTATTTCTGCTTGGCGTAACCTGAAAGTAATCAGCGCTCTGTAGGTTGGGACTACAAAGAATACCAGACTACCTTTTCTCTGGTTTTGACTTCACATGCTGGCACCCAAAGTATTCTTACTGCTGACACTACTTTTTTTGCACATTATAAAACTGCTCAGGTGAATTCAAAAAATATTTTTGGCTCTTCGCTGGTATCCGAACATTATGCTTTGTCTTCTAACTCCATCCACTGCCACTTTTCCATAGAGTGGTGCCTAAATATTACATTCAATATTTAGAGAAACTTGTTTCTAAAGAATAGGAGATTGAAAAAGGTAAAAAAAAATTAATTAATTGTGCTGCTGAACCATTAGAAAATATTTTTATATTAACTACGTTAGTAGGCCTACATTAGCAAATTCTGCTTTCAAAGCTCATATGATTGTCTTCAGGAATGTCCAGACAGCAAATTATAGCTGAAAAAATATTTTTATTGCATAACTATTACCCAGTGGAGGAGTTCCTGTCTGAACATTGAGTTTTTACGCATTTACATGAATAAGTAGACGAGCCAGGCAACAGCTGTGAACAGTGTTGCTTATTGATGGGCCCAATTAGCTGACTGAATTAATTCATCCTGTGCAATGAGTGAGTAATTCTCAGCAAAATGTATCTGTAATACATTATACAAGTTCATTCATTTCCACTTTAGTTTTGTTCCATTTCAAAATAGGATGACTGCCTATGCATCTCTTAACGTTCGGTAATGGAGTTGATAATTAATTTAAAACCAGTTCATTCACTGTAACATTTTTTCCAAAATCCAGTTTATCACAGTCTGTCTTTTAAGCTCATCTTTAATCTAGAAATTGTTCAAATTAATGGGCAATTTAAAACTTGGGTCAACACTGGGTATTTGTCCTCATTTTTGGTGTCTGGACCGTAACGCTCATTAAATGGAAATAAATGAATATGCAAAAATTTTAATAAGTGATATGATTTACATAACCCTTCTTGTTAGAAAATATTAACTATTACTATTGTACAAATTATTGTTAACATATAAAATAAACTTTTTCACTTTTTTTGTTACGGTTCAGACAAATGCATAGTACCTCGTAAATACAAGTAACAAAATTTATAATTAACTCTTGGTAGTAAATAATAATACTTCATAAGACTAGTAATATACTGAACAACAACTTTTGGAGAGAAATAATCAGCTGATTCTCCAGGCTGTCAACAATAGGGATTAAATACGAACTGTTACTTTTTCAAGAAATTGGTTGCTTTCATTATGTTCAAATTTAACAATCAATAACAAAATGATACTTGCAGATCATAAAAAATGAGTACTGACATTTAAAAATATAAGCTTTTAGCTTTCATTTGACATACAACATGTCTACCTTACTTAAAAATATAAATATGGTAAAACAGGCTCACTTTTCATGGAATGGCTGACCTGGAACTGTGGTAACATCTTCAACTGCACTTCTCCATCTGCAGTTCCCTAGTATATAGTCTATCTGATTTCTGTATTTATTGTCAGGGGAAGTCCAAGTATACAAGTATCTTTCTTGCTTCTGGAACATTGTATTTGCAACGTAAAGATTATTTTCAGCACATAATTCTATTAGCTTGTCACCTCTGCTGTTTCTTTTTCCCAGTCCATAGTTTCCAAATTACCAACTTTCGCGATTATAAATAGCACATCATTTTTTGGACTTCTATTCACAGTATCTTGTACTTGCCTATAGAACAAGTCAATATCTGTATCATTAGCCTGTGCCGTAGGAGCATATACTTGAATAACAGTTAAATTTGCTGGAGTTGCTTTGATGCTTATCATTATAATTCTGTCACTCACTGTACTGAAACCCAAGACTGCATTTGACGTAGTACTGTTAATTAGGATGGCAACTCCATTTTCCCTTGTGTCCGCTGGTCCTGAGAAATAGATTATTCTACCCTCTTTATTGAAATAACCAGCACCCTTCCACCTTACTTCACTTAATCCTAATATGTCTATTTTTCTTTGATTAGCTTCTTTAATAACCATCTCAAGTTTCCCAGGAAATAGACTTCTTACATTTTATGTGGCTATTCTAATTTTTGACCAATATTTAGTTTTTCCTTTATTCCCTGTTCTTTCTTTTTTCCTTGAATCATTTCATCCACCTTACTGCTACATTTTACATTAATCCCTGGCCCTTCACTTTTCTGTGTCTGTCTCTTTAGTTTCTCATCATCTTTCCTCGTTACTAGTTTCCCTGATTTTGGCCTAAGCATACTCTGAGGACACTGGATATTATATCACCCAGTGTGTGGGATCCTTTTCTGTTCAGATGTACACCATCTTTGCCTATGCCATCATTTTTTATCTGCTTATTTATGTCAACGAATATACACTTTAGTGATTGACATGCCCATCTGATGCTTTCATTCACTCTGTCGATAAAGTTCATGTTTACGTCTCTCCTCCTAGCAACACCATTTACTATCACTAATGACTTCCTGAAACTTTTTTTCAGTGTTCTTATGGTCTCGTATACTTCCCCCATGACATCATCTGCTGAATTTGCACTTCCCCCATGACATCATCTGCTGAATTTGCACTTTTTAGGTTATTTGTTCCCACGTGTAACGCAATTGCTTTTGGATCTCCTTGTATGTTAGCCCTGTTTCTGTCTGTCACGTTGCCTAACTGTTCAGCCCTAATTCCCCTAAAGGACTCCACCCTTGCCGATATCACATTCACATGTTTCTCAATGGAATCACCCAATACTACCACTTCTTGTTGCTTATCTGCAAATAAATGGATTTTCTTCTTAGACCCCTCCTTAGCTGGATCCCTCAAATCACATGTGGATTTGCCAGTCATAGCCTTACATTTTGTCAAGACTTGGTTCTTACAAATATCAGTTTGGTTATGTGTGGCTAAAACACTGTATCGGTTTTTAAGAGGTGGAAAATTAACCATGTCTGTGTGGAAATTTTGACTAAATCTATTACTACCGTTGCGATGACGTACCGATATTGGTGTCCAATTGTTCTCATTCTCTAGTTTAGATTTAGTTGAGTCTTGAAAAGGCCTATGTTCCGGAGGGCCCTGATTGGTTGGCCTACTGTCTTTTGCACTTGTAAGCATTTTGATGGTTTCCCTTATAGATTCAATTTCTTCTGTAAGTTTCTGTATTATATTTTCATTGGAGCAGTCAGTTCTAGAATTCATTAGGTTTTCTTGACTAGCCTTTAAGGTTAATTCTTCGTTCGGATTTTCAGTTGAGGATGATGCCATGTTACCACTATGTTTGCCCCCAAGCATCTAGGGCAGTTCCAAGGTACATTTTCATCTGGCAGGGAGTTTTCATTTACCTCAGCGCATTTGAAATGATTCCACTTATCACACATATCACACAGGATTCCGTTTCTTACTATTTTGTTGCACTTTATGTCCAAGATTATTCTTCTTTTCTCTGGAGCCAGTTTACTAACAACTGTATCGACAGACGCCATACTTCTCTCACAAGTATATCATCTCAATCTATTAAGGTAAGGTAATTAATTTCACTCTACACTTCTAAAATATAAACAAAGTTACACATATTTCAGAAAAAAATATTTAAAAAAAATTATAAGCTGAAATGCCAATTTCTGGAGAATGAGCCATACATATTTTATTTTGACGTTGTACCTTCAGTGATACTCAGTTGCTGAAATTTGGACACATTACAATTTTCTGTTGATGTTCTCGATAAACAGCCTGCTTTCAACTGTAGAGAAAATGAAGGTGAACACTTAGAATGTGATTGTCTGGATGAAGAAACAAATCAAATTGCTTTAAGTAGCATGTCCATCATTAAATATAGATTAATTGTTCAGTTCTAAATATGCTCGTCTATTAAAACATCAATTTTCAAACATTATTTCAAACAAATTTTGACCTCAAAGTTCATAATCTATAAACTGACGTTTCAAAATGCACTTGGTCCGAACAACTTTGTTACAACAACATGGTACTGCTGCAAATAATAAAACGATTTCTTTAAAACTGTCACCATATTCACGGACACAAACACCATAATTTACCACAAAGAGATCTGAAATGTTGTATTTAATTTAGGCCATAATAGTTTTTGTCTTTTTGTGAAAAATAATATCTTATGGATTAAATACTTTTTGATTTCATATTTCATATTTATTTTTCCAGATTGATCACAGTTATGTTGTATAGGATACATCATTTTTGGGTACAAAAATATAAATGTTCATATGCTCCTATTATGGTTTGCTAATGTGAGATAGAGATAGTGATTATTTTTATTATTTATTATTTTATTATTTATTAAACTTGTTCTTTCATATAATTTATCAAAGCAAATTATGTTGTTTGCACTGTAACTATAAGTTTGTTTCTACAGTTTCTTTTAACAATCACGCACCACTAATTTAACAGTTGAGATATGATTTCATATAGCTTAGTCCATTGTGGGCTCATGAATAAACTGTTTGTGCAGATTTTGAAACTGCTTCATCAACTGTTGGAAATTTATCATATGAGTAAGAAACTCTGCACTGGTTAAAAGAGTTCTTGGATATTCTTGGATATTGGATCAATAATGAACCAATACCAATATAGAAAATAGGGTGATTTTTATGAATAAAATGTGTATTGATTATTTATGATTATGATTATTTTTATATGAAACATTATTTGATTTGTAATTTCATATGACATACTTTAAATTCAAATCATAGTAATTTCTTTAAATATAATATTCATTGGACCTTGTTCAGATAGGTTGAAGAAAAGAGGCCAGACATTATTCTGTATAAAATGTACCAAAATACGATGAAACTGAATTTCTGAAACATTTACAGGTCGGTAAAGAGCAAGGCTTATAAACTACAGAGGTTGCGTATTCTGGTGAGTTTATAGGACAGAGGGTTGGGGCAAGCAGGTGGGATGTGTGACATTACACGTTTCCAACTCGGGCTCTTCCTGGCTTTTACTCAGTCGAGAAAATGCTCACACCTTACGATTAAACTTGTAACCTTTAATTAACCCTTGGTCGGATTCCTGTGAAATTTGTGCAGAAATAATCTACACACAACAGCCCTTAGATAGATAGATCCATCTCACAGATAGATATGGTTACTGTCTTTTGCTACCAGAGTGCAGGTTATGCTTTTATTTTGCTTCTCTACTCAAAAAGTCTCATTTAAGTATTAGTCTTCTATGTGATTACATCACCTGTTTGCTCACATGATTATCATGGTAACACCAAATGATTCAGTAGGAGCTACGTCACCTGACAAGACAGATATTCCTCATAGCATAAGTAAAAATCACTTCTTCCCACGTAATGCCTCCTTCAGTGGACCAATCAAATGGAAATCAGAGGGTGCTAATTCGAGGTTGTAAGGGGGATGAGACAGTACCTCCCAGCCCATTTTATCAATGGTTTCACAGGTTAATTGAGCAACGTAAGGACGTACGTTGTCTTGCTGGAGAATCACACCTCTCCTCTGAGATCCACGACGTTTCTCTCTCATGGCTGGCTTCACCTTGTTCGAAAGCATATCTGAGTAGTATTGGCTGTTTATTGTACGGTGTCTCTTGAGATAATTGCAATATACCGCACCTTCAATATCCCAAAATACCGTCAACATTACTTTTCCTGCTGATGCTTGAGTTTTGAATTTTTTCTTGACAGGTGAGTTAGTGTGCTTTCACTCCATGCTTTGCCTTTTGGATTCTGGCTTATAATAATGAACCCACGTTTCATCACAAGTTAAAATTTTGTTTAGGAATTGCTCACCTTCTCATTAGTAATGCTCCTTCAGCTCTGTGTACACTGTCAATCTTTTGTCCTTGTGTAGCCGCATCAACTCCTTTGGAACCCATCTTGCACATGTTTTGCGGTACTTAAGCTTGTCACTGATAATGTTATGAACTGTACCAACACTACAGTACAAAATAAACAACCTGCGACTTCTGACAGTTCACTCGAAGCGGGTAGCAGGGACAGCTGCGTTGCCACGTTGTATCACTTGTAGTAGAGCTTCTGTCAGCTGTTTAGCCGCGCTCGAAATTTCAAACCTCTCGCATAGCTTCAGCATTTAATAGGCTCATAATGGTTAAAGGTAGGATCGTAAATTAAATTGCTTAAGTCTTCAAAATTTTTATTTTATTCCTAACATTTTGCATTTAAAATACGAAGTATAGCGTTAATAAATGTTTATTCAATTGAAGGTCATATTTAAAAATGTTGGGTTTTTTACCACCGTATCATTGTGGGAATAAGGTTAAAAAAAATCCAACATTTGACTTCTCTGTCAATTCAGATTTATGCAGCATGCAGCGTACGAAATTTGTAGAAAATAACCATTAAGTGTTGGCGCCGCAGTCGAAATGACCATGCATGACCAAAATTTTTCCGTGTGTTTAGTTAAACATTCTTGAAAATGTAACAGTTTTCCTAGCTTTCAGTTATATAATTTATTATTATTATTATTAGTATTATTTTATTTTTCGATGTAACAAAATAAAATAAAATAATATTGTACAACTTCTAACTGCTCTTATGAACTTACATGCTCCTTATAAATCACTTACGCCACATGAATACATGTCCGCTTTAGACATCTGTCTTTATACGAATGTTTCTAAACCGCTTCTCCTTATAGCTGCTGCTTCTTGCCCCTATATGTATTCTATGAAATATCTCAGTATTGGTGAAAGAATTTGCATTCCATACATCTTTGTTTGTTTTTTACATTTTTTTTTTTGCGTAATGGAAATAAACACGTCCTCAATCCTATACAATGTTATACCTATCACTTGCCTTGGATTTTTTAATAATAATAATAATAATAATAACAACAATAACAATTACTGTTTAGACATAATGACAACTTAGACGTATAGCATTGTCTGAAAATAAAATACAATTACTCACTTTCATGGTGATAACGGTGCCACTCCAAGGGATGAGTCGCTTTCGTCTTCTGAAGCAGAAGAAGGAGAAGAATAACCGTTGATCGAGATGATCATTTTATCGACACACTCGTCTAAAATCCCTTCTTTTTCCCATTGTTCTTCGACAAGTTTCTTGCTGTGCGTTACCACTGCCGACCAGTCGTCTTTAGTCACTTGCTCTATTGCTTGCATTGTTAGCTGCTCCACTTCGGTGATGGTGAACCTTTTATTGTTTCTTGCCACGTAACCTTTAATCTGAGCCCATATATGCTCGATTGGATTAAGGTGGCAATGGTAGGGAGGGAGTCTAATCACACGATGGCCATGTTTTCTAGCTGTTTCGTCTATTTCACGCAACGGTTCTGGTTTGTATGGTGTAATCATGTCCATTAATTCGGCCTTCTTAGCATCCTTGTTAAGAACAATGTCTTTGTTTTTTGATAAAACATGCTGCTCCAGCCACTCAAGCATTTCCTTCTTCAACCAGCGCATGGTGGGTGCCTTGTTTACAATCACAGAGTGATAAGGGGCGTTATCCATCACTATGGCGGAATTAGGAGGGATGTTTTTAAGTAGTCTGTTTTGGAACCATTCCTTGAAAGTTGAAGCATTCATTTCCTCGTGATAGTCTGTTGTTTTCTTCGAACGAAACATAAGGAAACAGTTGGGGACAAAGCCATTGGAAGTACCAGCATGAAGGACAATTACTCTACCTCCCTTTCCTATTGGAATCTTCATTGTACCCTTTTCAGAATGGTCAGTCCAACCTTTTGTTAAACTATGCCCGGCATTCACCCAGGTCTCATCCAGCCAGACAATGCTCTCATAGTTTTCTTCGCTAATGGCTCTCAAGTAGCGACAGCGCCAGGCAACAATGTCTTGCCTTTCCATTAAAAACGATCGATTTGAAAATTTATCAAATTGAAACCCCAGTTCATTCAGACAGGTGCGAAGAGAGAACTCACTGCCAGTGAATAAATTCGCATCCTTAAGACTGCTGATCAGCTTCTTTAAAACAGGGTATTCTTTTCTCTCAAAATAAGCGTAGACGTGCCGCCGAATAGAGTCTTGTTGGAAGCAGTCCAATTCTGTGACCCTTTTCTTATATTTTCGAGTTTTACCTGGGGTTTCTAATGCTTGGGATGTTTCAGCTCTTGGTTCTGTTTCCTCTTCTTCCCAGTCACCAAGCTCCTGAGCTTCCTTTTCTTTACCAATTCTAATGACAGTGCATCTTGAAATACTAAGCGCAGCTGCTGTTCTTTCCACTACCTTATTAATGTCAATTAAAGGTCCACCATTTTCTCTCTCCCGCTCGAAATAATCACGTAAGGAACAAACCATTTCTCGAACTTGACCCCGGAGCGCCCATCCATGCCTGCCGCCAATATTAGCCTTTTGTCGAGGAGTATGTACTGCGGTTCTTCCTCGTTTGCGTCGTGGTTGAGACATCACAATATTAAAATTGCTGTAATACCTGGCTTTTACACGGAACCACCCTTAAATTATTGCTATTTAAAAGCTTTTAAATAATTGTGTGCACTGATATTTTCTCCAAGCACACGACCACTCAGTAACAAGCCGAAAATAGCGCTAATACACGGAACACAAAAATTAACACAAGTAAGCAATGTGAACCACGTGCTACTATGTAGTGCAATATGGCAACGTGCTACCCCTCAAAGTTCAGGTTGTAGGCGAAGGGAGAAGAGGGTGGTGGCACCTTACTGGCTACAGCACAAGCGGTGGGAACGTTGCCATGGAAACATACCCCTCCAAGAACTGTCAGAAGTCGCAGGTTGTATATTTTGTACTGTAACTGGAACTTTTTCTGCAATCATTTCCACTGTGACACGGCGGTCCGCACGAATAATGTCATCAATTCGAGTTTCAAGTGAGGAAGTTGCAACTTCAACAGGCCGGCCAGAACGGTGTTCGTCAGTCACTGATTCTCGACCACTTTTGAACTGCTCTACCCACTTGTAAAAATTTCAACAGTTCATACAACTTTCACCATACACTTTAGTCATTCTAGAGTTTATATTAGCTGGTTTTTCACCTTCAGCAATCAAAAAACAAATCACGGAACTTTGTCCAACCAATGTGGAATTTTCAAGAAGATCCGACATCGTTAAACTTAATTTTGAGGTTATAAACAGAGCAATGTTGATCCATCAGCTGATTATAACTTATCCAGTGATGCCAACTTAAAATTTTAAATGTATCAAACTTGTACTACCAACCGTCTTTTCCCCAGACCAATTTGTCTCTTTAATTATTGAATGACCCTCGTAGATTAACCACATATTCACGATCGATTAGAACTTGAAATTCGATGTAAAACATATAGTGTTGCATGTCATTTGGTAGAGAATTTCTTTAGGTTTAAAATGGTGTATAGCATGTTATGTCGTCTACTCAGAGAAAGCTAGAACTAAAAGTAAAGGAATTGGTTGCTCAGCCCGTCTGGCAACCAGCAAAATATGAATAGACTTGCATTGTGCACCCAGTTCCCAGCCGGCAAAGTATGCCAGTTTGTTATGAGCATCATTTGATTTCACATAAAAGAGGCAGCCTATCAGTGCCATCAAAGCAATGATCATATTAAAAAAAAAAAAAAAAAAATTCACACATTTACTGCTTTGTCTGACAAGAGTATCTGCTATCAAGATATTGATATATTGGTACCGACAGACATTTAGGCAGTCCCAACCTGCATTTGGTTGTGTCAGCTACATGAAGTTAGTACAGTACTTTTTATGCGTACCGATATTACACAAAAATGAAGTAGATGTATCAACCATAGCATGTATTTGCTGCCGATAAAATTTTGTAAGGTTTAGGGTGGTTTGAATTTTTTGACATAAAAAGATTAAAAATCGATTGATATCTTCCAATTGAATTTGAACATTTTTTAAATGTTACTTTTTAAATTCTACAATCGACACGCTATAGTTTGTGCTGAATCTATGGTTCTATATAGTTAAATAAATTAGAACATCATTAATATGTTTATGTTTTCTGTTCATGCAACGTGTTAAAAAAAACAGGAATTTAAAGAGAAATTCACAAGTTTCATTGTGCAGATCTTTGCTCGTTTCGTAATGACCAGAACTCATGGTGAGTAGGTGGCAACACGTCAAGTTCCACCCACACCCTACCCGACCAACTATCTGAAGTAAGGGTGTGTTGTTTACTTTATATTTTTTAAATGTTTACAAAAATTGACAAAGAATCAGAGGTTCACTGTTACTTGTGACTCTTTTCAAAGTGTACACATTTAAAGTGTAACTTTTTGAAGAAATCAGGCACAGGCAATCTTGATAACAACCTAGATCTGATATAGGCATCTCTAGCTTCATGTCCTTATACTTGAGTAGACTCCTCGGTAGCAAGTTTGACACATTTCTCAACTGCCTGGGTATGATGGAAATTTTTTTATGTCTCTGATGGGCTTAGTGTTGGAATTGATGAGTGAGTGAATATCATCATCATGTATTTCCCATAGCATTGGTGAATACAACTGGCAAGTACTCCAGACAGTAATTTCAGTGTAATAGGTGACTTCAAAGTTTATCTCATGTTCTGGGAAATTTCTAATAGATTTTCTATGGAGGTGGATTTTCATCCTTTTCAAATTCTCCTATGTCCAAGCACTCAATTGTGCTATTTCATGAGTTATTACAGCCAACAGTAAATTTTCCAACTGTGCAAATAACGCATTGCGATTGATTACAGATTAGCAACAGAAGTAAGCCGATAGACAAATACCAAAATATTTTCCAGCATGCAGATGGTGCAACCCCAGGGCCAAGATCTTTTTTTGGGCCCATTAAACAACAGCTCCCGTGGACAAGTAGTAAATCTGTAGATTGTTTGGGTCCATGAGTAGACAGCAAGATGCTGAGTAAAGATCAGCATTTATTAGACTATCCAAAGCAATAATGTTGGGACATTGTCTAAAGGATCTGTCAATTCGAGATCCTGATCCTCTGTCACATTTTTGGCTGCTAACTGCTACCAATAGAGTACTAATGTTGTACATAAGATTGTCCAATCTTGCTAAGAACTTGAATCAAATAGTTACCAGAATTTTGATCTTGAAATCTTACATGCCTGTTTGGTTCAAGAAAAAAGAGCAAATATCGAGTAGACAACACATGCAAACGTTAGTATCCTAGAGACTGTGTTTCGAAATGGATGTCACTAAAGTTGAACAGCGAGCATATGTAAAAATTGCATTTCTGCATGGCAGAAATGCTGGTGAGTGTCATGCCGAGCTATGAGAAGCATTGGGTGATAGGCCATTGCCTTATCGAACAGTTGCACGTTGGGTGGAGGCAGCGCACATAGATGCATCACACACAGCTGATGGTATTCAGCACCTTCCACATCGTTGGCAAAGATGTGTGGACGCCTTGGGGGATTATTTTGAAGGTTGTTAGATTATAAGAGTATGAGTATTACGAGTACTGTTTTGTGCATATGTAATACGAATAAAACAGTGATATCTATTTACGCATCTTTCAATGTCCTTACCCATAGCGCCTTGTATCTGGATCCCAATTTAGTACCAGCATTGCGAAGAACATTCCAACGACTTTCAATCGTATATCCTGATTTTTGTTTCCTGCAGCTTTATTGACTGATAAATAATAGTTGCCATGACTTCTGAAATGACCCTCGTATGTTTTTCTAGCAATTAAACATCGCTGTATTTATCTGATGACTAACTTCAAGTAATAGATCACAATGCATTATTTGCATAAAATATATAATGTAAATAACATGCCCCTTCTTTGGAGAGTTGGTTGGGTAGGGTGTGGATGGAACTTGATGTGTTGCCACCTCCTCGCCATAAGTTCTCGGTCATTTTGATCTGAGAAAACGGGCGAAGATCTACATGATGAAACTTGCAAATTTTTCTTAAAATTCCCCTTTTTTTTATTGCTTGAACAGAAAACATAGAAATGTTAATGATGATCTAATTTATCTAACTTTGTTGAACCATAAAATGAGCATAACTAACTAGCATGTCGATTGTAGAGCTTTAAGTAATATTTAAAAAACTACAAGAAATGTTCAATTTCATCAGTTTTTATAAACTTTAAGTGTAATGCACGATCGGAAGATGTCAACCGATTTTTTTTTTACATTGTTTTTCTTCTTATTACAAGAGGCAAGTTATCCGCACTTATAGTGATCATAAAAAAATATTGATTTTTTCGACCCACTCATAGTATAATGGCCTGAATTAAACGAAAAATTAAAAAAAATTACAGTGATAGTGAACGTTTTAAGAATCCTTCATCACTTCAACAGCTGGCACTCAAATAGTGAAAGCACCATGATCTGTCTTGTCACACCATGCTGCTAGCCTGTATGGACACACCAATGCTCTCTTCTTTTCACTCACTTTTGGCCAGCAGCAACGTGCGGTTCATTGCTTGCTGTGTGGCCGAGCCCTTAGGGTTTGTAGTCCTAACGAGCATTGAATTAGCTAACCTTTGCCCTTAAGAGATTTTCAGGCCATTCATTCATACAATGAAATTGCATTAGAACCCACAATTTCAAGAATATTACTCAACTTATGCAAATATATAAACAGTACAAGTCAAATATAATGTGGTTGCTGGAGGATGTATTTTACTTTCATGTTATAACCTTACTGCACTATATCTAAATGTTATCCTAAAAGTGATTAAAAATTGATCCCATGCAGATGGTTCCTTCATTTCGAAAACCAAAGACCAGAAGAGAGAGAGAGAGAGAGAGAGAGAGAGAGAGAGAGAGACAGAGACAGAGACAGAGACATAAAAAATGGAGGGGAATAGGGAGGTATTCTTTTTCTTCTTGTTTGGAGGTAATGGTGGTAGGGGGAGAGGAACAAGGCCAAGGGAAAAAGAAAAATAGTGTATATCTCTTTCTTTCTCCCTTTGGTTATATCACATTTATGAATAACTAAACAAAGAATGATTAAAAAATACTAACATTTACAAAATATTATCTTCAAAATACCACATTGGTACTTACCACCACCTCTTTCTTATTCTGTAAAGAAAGACCAAAAGATAACAAAAAGTAGAAAGAAAGAAAGAAAGTAAAATATAGGCTCACTCTTTTCCTTTCTCAGCAAGAACAAGAGAGTGAAAGAGAAAGAAAATTCTCTCTTTCTCCCCCTAGCATCATTTTTTAGCATAATCAAACATAAGAAATGAATGTAGTGGTTGTGGCGTGTACCCTAGCCTACCCTAGCGTGTACCCTAGCCTAACCCAACAAGAGAGTGAAGTGAGGTGAGGAATGGTAAGTGAGGTGAAGAAAGGAGAGGTGAGGTGAGGTATGAAAAATATAGACCTCAAATCCAAATTTTTTAAAATCCAAATCAATATATTTTTCTTTCTTTCCTTGATGGTGGTGTTATTTCTTTCTATCTGTCTTGATGACCTCCCACAGCCACTCCATATAATTCTGTGGCAGCGAAGGAACCAATTTACATTAAGATTGTGAAGTCATGCCTCCTTCCAAACATGTCATCCTTCTCCTTCCCTCCCTGCTTTTTATTAATTATCAAAGCATGTTTCATAGGGTTGCCACCTTTTGTTAAGGCTAAGGAGGGACACTTATCGAATATATGCATATCGCCGATCTTCATACCTAAATTTGTACATAAAACAATTTATTAATAAGAGAAAGATGGTATATATTCATGACAAAGCTAAAACTGAATAGGCTATGTAACAGTAACACTAACATTAGAAAAGAAAAGGCTAGCAAAATAATAAAAATATATATATAATGCATCCCTCTTAGGCATAATTCGGGATGCTGAAAATGTTCTTAAAATGCGGGATGTCCCGCCAAATTCGGGACAGGTGGCAACGCTAATGTTTCAAGGGGAATCATCGTGTAGCGCCTCTTTTGCTCACTTTACAAGAAAGCAGCCTTATTGAGTGTGTTTAGTTCATTTCTTTTGTTCTCATTGGTGAATGAATGCTTGTACTCTGCTGAAGTTGTGCCAGAACAAACTGGAACCATGCTCCGGCAAAGTAAAGGATCTACTATTAATCACTCTGGCATAAACACAGGGAGGAAAAAAGTACATTTGAAATCATCTTATATTTTGGCAACACTTCTTTAATAAAGACCATTAGTGTTATGCTCTCCTGTTCCCGTTCAGGCAGTTGCCTTGCCTGCACGGTTGGCATAGATTCAATGCATACATGATGAAGTTGGTTGCATTGGTTGTTATTGTATGTGATTGGTTTAAAATGGTAATTTGACATGTTTGGTATCATGACCTGAAATGCTTTAATTACGATAGGATATTTTTCTTTTCAATCATTTGTTGCAGGCAAAATATGTGATCTATTGTTGATTGTCCTGCTCAAAAGCCAGCCTGCTCTGTGGCCTCCATTTCCCTAAATTCTTTTTCCAAAAAATGTTTAATAATCCTTCCATAAAGGCTACTAAATATATTAGTCACAGTTCTTACACTCATCCTTTCTTCCTTTCTTATGGATTGTCAGCCTTCTAGCATTGCATAATAATAATAATATCCAACTTGGCCATGAGAGCCTGCACCAGTTTAAATCATAGACTAGTTAAAAAGCTATAATCATCATCATCATCATCATCATCTTTATCTTTACAGCTTGAGCCTTTTGGCAACTTAAGATTCCAATCATTCCATCAAAACTGATCCTGCCATCTCATCTTGGGTCTTCCTAGGTTTCTGCTGCCATGTCATTTATAGGTATGCACTGTTCGAGCGAGTGATTCTTCAGGCATACGTTGTAGATGTTGTTTCCATTTATTTTGATATTCTTTTATAGTGTCTATTATACCTGGTATGTTTAATTCAACTCTAATATCTTCGTTCTTTCTTCTATCTAGTAGTGTGTAGCCAGCCACGAATCTCAGAAACTTCATTTCAACGGCTTGAATTTTTCTTTCATCTTTTTCCTTAGTACCCAGTCTTCACTTCCGTACAACATAGCTGGCAGGACAATCGCTTTATAAAATTTGAGTAGTGTATCTCTACAGACTTTCCTGCCCAGTGTTCAGCGTATAGTTCCACAAATGTTGTTAAATGAGTTCACTTTTTCATCTATTTCTTGATATTTTCCATATGTAACATTATAATCCAATTACTTGAATGTTTTCACTTGTTCTATAATTTTATTGCTTAGTACCATTTTTGTTCTAATTGGGTCAGATCTTAAAATTGCCATAGTTTTAGTTTTTTCCACTGAGATATTCATGTTAAATTTACTAGCAACTTCATTTAATTTTAAAATTGCTTTTTGCATATCATTTTCATTCCTACTGATGACTACTTGATCATCTGCAAATAAAAGTGTTGCAATATTTACATAGTCAATATTAAAATGGTTAAGTTTCTGCAACCACCTTTTTGTTAATTCATCTATATAAACATTAAAAAGTGCAGGCGAAAGTGGGCACCCTTGTTGGACTCCTTGATTCATTTCGGCCATCTTTCCTTTGCTATTTAATATTTTGATCTGAATTAGGTTATTTCTATACAGGCTCTGTATAGAAGCTATAATCTTTTTGACAAAATATACTTATATGTGTTAAATCTGATGTACAGTAGGCTATACTCCTGATTGTCGGCCAGATTGGGTGGAACAGCAACTGCACATAAGCGAATTCCTCATATAATGTGCAAAATGGTAGAAAATGGACGAAATTCAACACAAAAATGCTTTCAAAGGATATTTATTTACATTAGGGGCCCTACACATACAATAAATTAGTTAATAAACAAAAGTTTTCTGTACTTATAAGTTTGTTGCTATACTTTTTGACAAGGAATTGGTCAAGTGTTTTTGTTTCTTTGTGTTGAAACACCTCTTCTTTATTTGTGATTGCAGTTTTCTTTTAATACCACAATATTATTTATCATCCAGAAGGAAGGAAAAGAAGAACTTGGGTAATCCACCCACATATAATTGAAAGTTTATTGTTGTACAGTACATAGAGCAAAAATCATGGAGAAAGGGGCACTTTTAGGAGTGTTTCAATCCTTGGGAAGGTCCTTTTTCCCACAGTAGTGTTTTTCTTGTAGCCTGTCATGTACCGGTACAGTTCAAGGAATATGTGTTGTGTGAAACACATGGCTTCATAACTGTTAGTTTGCTTCTAAAATATCTATTTTAAAGAAATATAACAACCTGTTAAACAAAATTAGTTACAGTTTACAATTCAGAGTGCTCTAAATATCAGATATTTCTATAAAACCTTTGACTAATAAATAAAATAAATAAATAATAATAAAAAATTCAAAACACTTTAGTTTATAATATGATCTGTAAAGAAATGTAATACATGAAGTTTCACTTCATTGTATTGTTTTACTTTTGCCTTCTTTATTTGCTATCATTGTTAATATGTCAATGATAAGTGGTAATTAATTTTTGTTTAACTTTTGTTGTAGACCACACGCTTGGGAAAGTATATTAATGAACTACGTCGCAAGACCACAGATGAGTTGCTTGCGAAAAGAGCAAAAGATCTGGTTCGAAGATGGCGTGATATGATACAAGAAAACAACCATGTCTCGGGTGGAGGAGCATCTAGTTCACGCGTTCCCTTGTCAACACCGCCTCTGTCCCAGAATGGGCCATATCCAGAGACTGGGCCACTAGTAAGTCCAGCACTGCGTTCAAATGTGAGTCCTGGTCTGTCCCAGCTTGGGAACACAAGTCGACACTCACCGTCTTCAAGCCCGAGTCTAAGGTGCATTCAGAACAGAGTCATCTCTCCTATGAACTCTTTTTCTCCAAATCTTCACCTTGCACAGTCTTCCCTAAGTTCAGACAGCAATTCAAAACCAAAATTTCATGGCACAGCATTGCCAGACCCTTCGGGACATCAGTTTCATCCTAGTGTTGCCGTGAACATAGATCCTGTTCCCAAGACCCATGCGTCAAACAAGAGACTTCGAAAAGGGTCTCCTTCGTCTTCAGATGGTGCTCCAGCAAAGAGAAGAAGTTGTCTCAACGGACAAGTTGCAAGAGCGCTGGAGTTGGACTTACACGGTGATGGAAGCAGAGACAGCATCAGTGGCCTCAGTCAGAGCTCCAGCAGCTGTGAAATTATTTCATCATCACTCAACAAAGTGCCTATTTTAGAATCTGTGTTTGATACGGTTGCCTCAGTGACGACTGCCACATGTACTGTTACTACCATTACCACAGCTACGACGACTTGTACTTCATTTCATTCTGTCACTACTACTACTACGACTAGCACTACCTGTATGACTGCCAATGCTGTTCCTGCAAATTTCTTTAATTCTAGTTGTAGTGAAGTATCCAGTCTGAATGCTAGTACAGCTGTGATGGCTGTTGATAATACTGGTTCCACATCGATAGCAAGGATAAATCCTACTGGTACCAATTGCAGTGCTAATATTTCAACTCCTAAAACAAGAGGACGGAAAAAACAAACTAAGAATTGTTTGTCTGATGGTGTAAGTGTAGTGTTATCAGGGTCTGGAAACGACATACTAAAAGAGAAAATAGCATCCAAAGCAAGGACACCAAAAGTGAAAACAACTCAAGAATTGGTTGCCAGTGTGCAGGGTAAAGTAAGTGGTGTTGAAGGAGTGTCTGAGAACAAAGTACCTTCAAATCAAGCAAACAAAACTAGTCTAAACGAAAGCATTTTTGTGAAATGGGGGCCCCCGTCAGATGCCTTAGAAGTTACAAGGAACAAAAATGAACATATAGCAAAGTTCCTTCAATCACAGTCTGAGCTTCATCACATGCAAGAGGATCCTTCCATTGCCCCTCTTGCAGATGTTGAAGAGTTGAGGTTACAAAAGAATTTAGGGGGTCCTAGTAATGACAATAGCAGTGAGAATGACATCCTCTCTCCAACTGGAACAGGCCAGTTGTCAAAAGATACCCAACAGTCTGTTTCGTCTAAAGACTCATTAAGTGCCAGTGCAGTAGCAACCATACACACACAAGATCAAACTGTGGAAGAAATCCTTTCCCAACTGCCCCCTCTGGATGCGGATGCAATAATTTGGGATGATTCTGATGATGCAGATGCAGAAACTCCTCCAGAGAAAGAAGTCACAGAAGATGTGATTAGTAAATTGCACTGTGAGCACATAGAAGGACTAAATGGCAATACAAACGAAAGTGCCAAACCAGGTGAAACAGATTTTAGAGAGTGGCATGAAACATTGTCAAAAAAGTCCTATCAGGGAGAATTTTTACATATTTTGCCTTATGTCATAATAGATTAATAAATGTCAGGGTTTTAAATACAGAAAGATAAATGAAATAAAGGAATGTGCCAATAAGTAATTCTCAATTCTGGAAAAAAAGAAGTGTGTAGTTCTGTGATTAATTCAATATTGAAACACTTGTAATAAGAAATTTATTGTTCATACCTATGGAAATGACTCAAACTTGAGTTCTAGTTGTGTTAATGCATCCTAATTAAGAAAGCAGTTACTCTGCCATTATGATGTAACGTATTGATTCTGCAGGCACAGAACTAAAACTAATTTTAAGCCAGAATGAAATCGATTTGTTAATATTTACAATTTGTTATGTTTGAAATTTGCAGTCTTTGTGTTTTAATATGTAAAAATATTATTCTGTTGCTTGAGAGGACTTTTTTGACCAGTCTAGTTTGTATATGATGAATGGATTGTGTTTTTCATAAGTTTTGTTAAGGTTAGAATGCAAAACGTTGTGGTTCATACATTTCTCACAGGGTAAGCATGTGTGATTACGAGTGCACTCGACTCAGATTTAAGTTGATTTAGTTTTTATTTCATTTGAAAATACAAGCATACCACAAATATTGACTAACAGTAGGCAGTATTTGGTTTTTCAGAAAGGAGTTGTCAGTACTGTTCTAAACTATTACAAGTGTAAGTTTTATTTGTTGAAACTTACAGTTGCCTGTAACAATTGTAATTACTATTAACAAGTTGGTGAAAATGATGTTAAAAGATGTTGAGATTATACAATAATCAGTTTATTGATGCTGGGTGGATAACAATGACAGTTACCTATACTGCACTATAATGGGAAGAGCAGACAGTGTGCACAGTATTTCTAGTCAACAGCTGCAGATCTGTGCTGTGATGTGGAGATCAAATGTATTATATTTGAGTCTCAGTGAGTTGCTGTATGATATGAAGTTAAGATAATTTCACCATATTTTGTTTTGTACTTTCAGAATATAATACTAAAAAAAAATATTGTTGTATATAGCTTATAATTATTTTTTGCTAAATTTAAGTATGATAATTAAAAAAAAATAACAATGTTATTTTCCAAATACTTTATTATCATTCATTACCTTACTCTTTACACTACTTCTCCACATAGTCACCACCATTATTCAGGCACTTCTCATAACGGGAAACCGGTTTTTGTATGCCTTTGTCAGAGAATGACACCGCCTGTGATGAAAGACAAGTCTGCACTTCTTGTTTCACAACATCATCATTCTTGAAATGTTTTCCATCAAGGAATTTCTTCAGATGAAGAAACAGATGAAAATCACTTGGTGCCAAATCCGGACTGTTGGGAACAGTTTGACCACCCTCCCTGCAGTTTGGATTTGGCACCAAGAAGTTTTCATCTGTTTCTTCATCTGAAGAAATTCCTTGCTGGAAAACATTTTAACGACGATGCTGTGAAACAAAAAGTGCAGACTTGGCTTTCATCACAGGCAGCATCATTCTTTGATGAAGGCATACAAAAAGGTTTCCCTTTAACGACAAGTGCCTGAATAACGGCAGTGACTATGTGTAGAAGTAGTGTAAGATGTAAGGTAATGAATGATGATAAAGTATTTGAAAAATAATTTTTTTTTTTTTTTTTTTTTTTTTTTTTTTTTTTTTTTTTTTTAAATATATATATAAATTAATTATCGGCACTTTAAAAACATGCCTCGTATATGGACTAGCTGCTCTATTCCCCTCCATAGGTTGCAGCCATGCTATAATCTGAATTGCTTCTGATGTATAGTACTGATACATTTCACTTTGGTTTGAAATAATGGCTCTATAACTGGAGGTCATTTACATGTTATATTGTTCCTTTGTTGTATATATTTTAGTATGCTGATAGCTAATGTTTTCCTTGTATGTGTGATATAAGCATGCTTTATTTTCCAAAAATGTCGTGTTTGATATCTCTAAAGAATAGCGGTAATGGTATTGCAGTGTATATCTGCATGTTACAGGTTTTTTTCTTGCTCCAAAATTTATTCTAAATTCTCCATGAAATTAGATAGGTACTAACTAACATGCAGTATATACTTTGAAATTTTCGTGGTGCTGGTAATATAGAATATTTTCCCAGGTTTCTAACCAGATGGTTGTTTGTATAAATTTTCAGGGCTGATGTGAGGTTCAATTCTCAAGGAGAATGACATGCTGGGACTGAGCTGTGTTCTTTTATGGAGATGGGGCAGCTAGGGGTATCTTAGATGGGAGAGAAGTATTACTGGGTACCGACCAATCAGAAAGAGTCCACAGTCTTGTTCCTGGTTGTCAGTTCGCAGCAGTATTCCTCTCCAACCTGGATGCCCCTAGCTGCCCCATCTCTTGAAGAACACCGTCCAGTCCCTGCACATCATTCTCCTTGACAATTGATGCAAAAATAAAATCACTGAAATACAAATAGTCAGTAAAAGAGATTATGTTGTCTTAATGAAATGTGTGACCAATGGAGGGTCAAGCTTCCAATTGCTTCACTTACTGTGGTTTAGATTTCACATTTTACTGTAGTTGATGGTACCAGTTTAAACAGTTTAAAATACTATAAAATACTATAGAATAATTATAACATAATGAGTTGAACTTTGACACTTATGCTTCACTTACAAACTTTTTTGGTAGTGCATGTTTCAAGGGCCATTGGCAACTTGTCAACTGACAAATCCTGCTTTTGAAAATACTGATATGCATTTGGTGGAGGTTTGATTAACTTCTTGATCAGGATCTCACCTTCTAGAACCTCAAAATTAATCGGTCTATTTTCGAATTTCTTTATAAAATCTTCTCCCAAATTTAAAGATCTTGTTTTGTATTCACTAATTTTAATAATTTTGCTTCTGTACTGATTATGTGGTCATTTTTCCATGAATGAGTTGCTTTAGCTGATTTCTCCATTTGATTTCTCCATTTCTGATTGTATTTAATATTTCACGCCTGTTTTTTTAATCTAGTGTCAATATTTCTCTTAGTTTTTCCTTTATATATCCTGCTGTAATCTGTACAATTTGTCTGATAGATACCTGATTTTTTTCCAGAGGCATGTTACCTTAAATACAATTAGATGGAGAAATCAGCTGTAGGAACTCATTCTTGGGACAAATAGACCAGAAGATCTGGAAATTTGGGAGAAGTTTTATATAACAAATTTTGAAAGTAGACTGATGAATTTTGAGATACTAGATCAAGATGTTCATCAAACCTCCACCAGGTACAGTCAAGATTTGTCAGTTGACAAGTGGCCGATGATGGGGACAATGGTCCTTCAAGCATGTACTACCAAAAAAGTTGGTAAGTAAAGCATAAATGTCTATAATTGCTTCACTGTATAAGTTCCGTCTAATTATATGATAGTTTAAAGTACTTTTCAATCAACAACAGTGGAACAGTGGGATCATGTCTCCTGTGTAGCCATTATCATGGTAAGACTAATAGCACTCTACAGAATATGGTGAAGTTAAAGGCACTTAGCCGATATTAAACGGGAGAGGAAGAACTGGCTTAATTTCACTTTGAGCTTCAACCATGGAAAGTTCTAGATATATATCTAGTGATGCATTCTAGAGGGAAGGGATTTGTTCTGTAATAGCATTATAAGAGTGATCTCTACAACACAGCTTACAGGTATACATGTATGTGGTAATGGGTTGTCACTGTTACAATAATATAGATTGCATTTAGCACTATCTAAGCAAAGGCTAATTTTTTTAAATAATTTGTATAGTGCACTACAAACATATTTATGTTTGCCCTGTACTTAATAGAACACAGATTTCATGTAACTGCTCCTTAGGGGAAAGAAAATAGAAGAGATATTGAATTGCCCTGAGAAGATCATGTTTCAAAGTTTAAAGTTACTTTTTTTAAGTATATCATCATTGTAATTAGCATGGTCAATTTTTAGATATTGTGCTAGTCTTGTAACTAATGTTCAGGTAGACAATTGGATAAATCAACTCTCCAAAACTGTATATCCGCTCCTTACATAAGGGCATGTAGAGAAATGTAATTAGAATGGATAACTGTGACACCCAGTACTTTCACAAAATATCAAGTTTAGAAGTTCTCATTTCTTTCTTAAGAATCATTGTTCAGTAAATCCATACAATAGAGCTTGGATTAATAATTTAAATTTCGCTTTTATTAGCCGCTGTTTATTTTTGTACATAATCCATAAATTTTAGTTATTTATGTACACATTTCACACTTGGATGTAAAAATAATCTTATCTGGGCTCAAATAATTACTGTTCAAGCTAGGATTCAATTGTTTTTGTAAAAGATAATTTATTAGGTTACTCATTTTATTATTCATATAAGAATAATGTGAATAGGATTTTGTGTAGTCATATCAGGTGTCCATTAACAGGAAATAAGGAATGTTTCTTTGCCTATGTTTCATGTTGTGGTGGGCCTTTATAAATTATTTCACCTCATTAAAATTGGTTAAATTATTTGACCTCGTTAAATTTGGCTAAGTGTGAAATTTGGCTTTCAGTGTCAAACTCATTTTTGCCACAAAAAGCTTAAACGCTGTTCATAATGTGAGTTTCATTTCTTCTTGTATGAAGGAAGATGACATTAAGACACCTGGACAAAAAAGATAACGTTACTAAGAGGTTTCATGTTCCTTAATGAACATGATATTTTAGACTAAAGGTAAACAAAGCTGAAAGTAATTTCTAGAGGAACGTAGCAGATTATTTTAACACTTTGTACCAAGCTCATATTTTGTACCTGTCTCCAGGCACCGAGCAATTTTCATGATTTTCAAGAACCTTCTTTCTATAAGATATATGGTGAGTTGGATCTAGCACTTGTACTTCACTTTCTGTATAAATACCTGAACTAGTTTCGAGCTGGACGCTCATGTTGTCCTCGTGTGGATTTTGCCTGCATGAGTTCTTCTCAACAACTTCCACATTCCAACCGATGAGGGTCTCATTCCAGGACGCATCCAGGCAGCAGTTGGTGTATATCTCTTGAATATGAATGAGAGTGATTTTCGATATTAGTTCAGGTATTTATAAAGAAAGTGAAGACCCAATTCACCCTTTATCTTATATTATATAACTTCACTTTGTTAACTTGCAATAATATATTGAATTTCTCCTTTCTATCTCCTTAGGAGGATTTAGCTATTGATGTAGCCCTACATAAAAGTGCAATCTTCTACATTTATATCCTTCTTACAGCAATATTTTTATCAGTACACAAGTAATGCTATATTCTTTATCACTCAGTAGGCTAAACGAAACAATAATTATCTTTCATTTATTTATTAAAAATTTCAATTTACAAATTACTCAATTATTACTATAACACACCTGTGCAATCCAAATTCATAATTTCACTAAGTATCACCACCATCTACATTGAGTATTTTAATTATCTCATTTTCATGCTTTACAATTAGCTGTTTCCATAGAGAACATACCATATTATTTCTGTTCCATATGTTGTGAAAAGTGCTTTATCTATGAAACAAAAGTAATATATTACTAAACACTTTAAAAAAACATATAACTGTAACAAATTATGAACTTGGTATCAAAAGTGTTAAATACTTAGTGTTTCCCTTCTTGAAAAATATACTACCCTACTAGCTGCAAACAAGAATAAATTCATTGCTTTAAAAATTATTTAATTAAAGCTGGGAATAAAATAAGAATTTGTTTCACCTAATCAGGTTACTAACTACTCTTGCTTACTACGAGTATTTGGTTATTGTCACTACAGAGCGTTATTACCGTACTACTGTGTTTCCAAATTTCAAGAAACAATCTTGCAGTAAATGAAAAAAAAAAAATTATAAATTTTCATTATCAGAGTGCACTAATAGGATGTAGGATGCATATGTACATATAAGTAATTATATTGTTCCTCTGCAATAGCTGTCTTAGCCTGGAGTCTTAATTTTGAACCAGTTTCTCGTCCTGATATCTAGGTGTACTTTTCCTTCACCTTGAGAGCTTTTTGTATGTTTAATTGTCCCAACATGAGCGTCTAGCTCCGGTTCTCCTTTATTGGAAATGCAAACAATTGTTTCAGGCAGGCACATTTTACATTCTGCTTTAAACTTATTCATTCTGGTCAGAATTTCTGTAAATTGTCAAATATCTATTTACATTAGCCTGTTATTGATTCCAGCATATCAATAAAATGAAACATACATGCTACTACATGCTTCCTACCTAAAGCCAAATGCTAAAACTTATGGCTTCCAACATACTAATACTGAAAATGGCAGCTTCTAGTATCAACTTTGGAAATATATTGAAACATAGTAACCATGTCCAAACACACCGTCTATTCTCTTTGATTCCCACACAAGTTTAGTTTGGAGTTTATTGGTAGTATTCTCCAGATAGTTCAGGTTTTCCTTACAAAACTTGGATATTTGATGGATTTTAAAAAGTCTGGCAGGGCACAATTTTTAGGACAGAAAGAAAGGACATGTGTGGTAGTTATGGCTAAAGTATGTGGAAATGATAAAATATGAGGTTTTACAGAACATTATAGATGTCAACTTGAGTTCATTGTGGAGAAATTATATAGTGAGTCCCATGCAAGAGTTGGCCAATGTTACAAGTTTCTGCATCGCGGCGGGCACAGCTCCAACTCCCGAGCGGTCGGGTGAAATATCTACACAAATCAAGCCACGATCGGTGTAATGATTCAGGTTCTCACATTTACAGTTAAAATTACAATGAAAATTACCATGTAATGCATCACAAGAGATGTTGGAAATGTTCTCTTGCATCCAGACAATACCGGCACCTTTTTAGGAAATTTTCTTTCATGCGCATAAGTTCAGCTTCTGAGATAGAGTTAATTTCTCTTGTGATATTGTCTTTAAGTTCTTCTAATGTATGGGAAATTGACCTGTACACTTTATTTTTCAAGTCTCCCCATAAATAATATTCACATACTGTTAGAAGAACTTAAAGACAATATCACATAGGCCTATCACAAGAGAAATTAACTCTGTCTCGGAAGCTGAACTTATGCGCGTGAAAGAAAATTTCCTAAAAAGGTGCCAGTATTGTGTGGTTGCAAGAAGAGAACATTTCCAACAGTTCTTGTGATGAGGTATGTAGTTATTTTCATTGTAATTCCAACTGTAAATATGAGAACCTGAATCATTACACCGATCGCGGCTTTATTTGCTTAGATATTTCACCCGATCGCTCAGGAGTTGGAGCTGTGCCTGCCGCGTCACAGAAACCCATGTCATTGGTCAACTCATGTGTGGAACTCACTGTATATAGGAATGCATTAAATTACAACAGTTAGAAATTAACGTACAGTCTACATTGTTCCAACAGTGACAATCATTTCATTTAATCCACTTTGCTGTGAAATTTCCATGACTAGTTTAAATACATAACGTGTAATGCATTGTGTCATAAACATGAAACAAAAATATAATAGGAAGTTTATAAAAGAAAATGATGGGTTGATTCTTTATTACTCATGTCCTGGGTGGTCATCCAGTGTTGTTCAGTACATGTAACACGATATGTTTCTAGAATGAACGATTACCCTCTCCATGTAAGGACATACTTGACCAGTTTGTTTTCTCTTTTGTTGCACCAAATATCAGCTGGACATCCATAAGTATGTGAAGGGGTTGTGCTCGTGCAGAGTAATTTTCTCATATTCAGTATTAGCTATTTATTAACCTATTGCTATTAGGAGCACAGCTAGGAAGATGATTGTTTCCCTGTCATTAAATGAAGGATTTTTTTTTAACTTTCTGTAGTGATTACTCTAACTTATGGATAATAATACTGCACACACATTATCCAAAAATACGTCTTATTACTTCATATCAAAACATACGTCTTATTTCTTAATGTATACTTATATATTATACAGGGTCTTTATTATAAGTTGAGACCGGGCGACCGGTGTTTTCACTCTCCGCTACGGAGTCCGCATTAGCCGCCGGTGACGCGCGCGCGGCTTCCCTGCTTAAAGTGTAGGCTATATAAAGTATTACATATCTTACCTTATAACATATGTTGGAAGTGTCGTCCTTCCTGTGTTATACAGGCATTGTATCTGGAAACCACATTCTGGCTGACGCAAGTGAGTTCTTCCACTGTAATGCCCCTAATTTCATTCGTAATGTTTTCTTTCAGCTCCTCCAATGTGTGAGGATTGTTCGATAAACCTTATCTTCATCACGTACACGTCCAGCAGACTCGTACTTAAAATAATGTTTACACACAAAAATACGATGCTGCAGCAAAATGGGTCTCACCATGTTGACACTTTAACAATAACTGCACGTGCCGATGTTGCATCAAGGTCAGACCGGCTGCGCGCGCCTTCCGTCGCCCGGTCTCAACTTATAATAAAGACCCTGTACAGTATATTAAATACTATAAATTGCTGTACTACTCCAGCCTTGTGTGATAAGTTTGAAAGCACTTTTCAAAGTTAATTGGAACCAGACACTTTTTAATACACTACCAAAGGAATTCTGCTCTATTTTACAAACTGCTTCATCCAGGGCCAGGAGGGACAGGGGGACGTGTCCTTCTGCACCCTTTGCCCAATCAATTTGACCCTCATAAAGATTATATTTGTTACTAGGTTACTGTATACAAAAACAAAGGTTAAAATCTTATGAAATGGTACCAACGTTTGTCTTACACCTCATTTGGCTCTTACTTAAAAAATATGTAATACTTCTAACTGTGAACCAAGATGTCATTTGTTGTTGTTAAGAATTGTATTTTTCGTCATTGAAAGAGAGAGTATAGTGAAGGTGTATGGCGTATGTAGTTCAGTGTCCAGTCACCCCATTTTTTTTATTTATTGTGGACTGAATAGGATATTTTGAATTCAGTTGAAACTTATTTCACTATTAGAATAACTTTAAAGTAAGACGGCTGTTAGAATTGTAGTCAAGCAATGAAGGACAAATGTTTTCTTTAAAATAATTATGTTACTGTATTTTAAACCAATATTTATATATTCCCACTCAATATCAATTTGTTTGCATACATAAATAACTATCCACTAGTACAAAATTTGCATTAATCAAATTTAATTAAATCTCTTAAATACAGGGTTCATCAATGAAACAGGATGATGGAATGAAGTAGTTCTTTGTTGAAAAAAAAACTTTTTTAAATATCTTCTTACTAAATAATCGATGGTACAAGAATAGCCATTATGGGTACAATACAAAAAAAAATATATATATATATATATATTTTGAACACTACGTCTACCAAATGTCCTCCATTTCAGTTGAGGCATTCTTGTAGCCTGACCTGGAAGTTTATCTGCGATGTTTTCAGGCTTTCGAACAGTTTTTACACTCCCGCCTCTTGTTTTAGACGTCGATCCCGTTTGCTCGAGGTTCTTTATCCATGTTCGAATCGCATTATCTGATGGAATAGGCTGGTTACACTGTATGTTAAATGACGTCAAAAAGCACGTCGAGTTTGCACAAAACTTTGACCATTTTGATGATACGCTTTCACTACATAACCGCATTGTTTACCTGTCCAACGATCCATTGCAACTAATGGTAGATTGTCCAGATTGTGACGCGCCAGTTGCCTTCCCCCCCACTACCTCCCAACTTTGTCTCATGGGCACCTACAATCATCCCGTTTCATTGACGGACCCTGTATAAAAATGTAAAACCTTACAAGTCTTTCAAATCACAAAATTGTTGCAGATGTAACATGAATTTATTCACCAAAGTATTGGGACTTATTGTACTGAAGTTAATGGAGGGAACTCGAAATTGAATATAAGGATATAAAATTTCCGACATTAGGTTTCGGAAGTTTCGAGTTTCCATCTTTTCAATATTTAAAACTTTTGAAGTTGAGTTTCGAGGACCTAAATTTAATTTTAAAATGAATTGCATTAGTTTCACTTCTTTGCTTTCTGAACATTTCATTCTTCGTTTTACAAAAAGTAATAAATATCAAGTATGTAAAAGCTTTATCGCCATTGGTTATCTTGGGGGTTTTACATAATACCCAGACCACCGCCCTCTGAAAGGGTCCAGCATGGGCCTGGGTTCATCATCATCAGAGGTGTAACTAGACCACTTGGGGCCCAGGCAGATTTATTTTTAGCCCCCCCCCCCCCCAACACAGCTATTTTTAACTTTTTCTATGGCTAGCCTTTATTGTCTTTCTGATCGTCTTCATGTGCTATTCTATACGGAAAAATAATAGACAGAATAAGGGAACGAACTAATGCAGTATTTATTGTTTTTATTTATTACATACAAACAGACATTAGTCCAATAATATTTAGATAACTGATTAGCAAAATATAAATGTGTGCATAATTAAAAAGTAATGGAATAAAAAAAAAGTTGTGTTTAAATAATGACAAAATAAAAAAAAGTTGTGTTTAAATAATGACAAAGTAAAAAAGTTAACAAAATCTTTTGTTAACAATCAACAGTTTTAATTGTAATCAGAGAGTCAGATAATAAATTAGCAAAATCTGGATTATATTACTTCAGAATATGTAATAGTCACATTTAAAATTGTCTTTTTATAGCTTTTACATCAGAAAATTGGCTAATTGTCTCATGAAAGCTCATTTTCATAGCCAAATTGTTCTCGATATATAATATTGCTTGTCCATTTAGTCTGATTTGGCTCATTGTTGAGTGCAAATAGTTTTTCATAATTTCAGTTTTGAAAAACTTCTTTCACAAGTTGCAACTGAAATGCAAATAGTTACAAACAACTTTAGTGCTACACGTAAGTTTGGAATTTATTCTTGAAAGTCTTTGATACCTTTAAAGGCCATCATTCACATTAAACATCATAAACAGTAAATTTATAAATTAAGACTTGCTCTAATTCCTTCAATTAAATTATACATTTTCTGCAATTGACCCATGGCACATCTTCTAGAGGCCTCTCGCGGTTGACTCATGAACTCATTGTTAAATTTTTCCGTCAATGTTAAATGAAATTAGGTTCTATTTTCATCAGTTAAATGATACATTTTAGTACAGTAGCCAACTGCACATCTCCTAGTAACCTTTCGTGGCCAACTTATAAACCTGAGACCAAAACATTGGTAACTGGTGTCAATTTTTTTATTGGCAACACATCAAATAAGCTATATTTTTATTTAATAAAAAAATTACGAGGAGTAAAAAAAAAAAGAGTGGAACAATTATTTTTATATTAAGGTGGATCATCAGAGGGAGGCCCCATAGTAAATGGAGCCCAGGGCAGAACAATATACAGTTTATTTTGTACATCTGTTTCTTTAATATTGCAATGTTGCCAACAGTCATATTAATTTATATCAGTGGAAAAGAATGAGGGCCATTTCTGAGGAAAAAATAGACTACAGTGTAAAATCAGATAGTGGAACCATTGCATGTCTGATTGCTTAGCCATGGAATGACTTCTTGCCTGAGAGTCAGTGTGTTAATAATAATCCATTGCTCTTCAAAACCCATCGTACTTTTAGGATTGATACATAGTAAAGTTAATGATAAGACAATGTGACATGTGCAAGAGAAAATAAACTGGTATATGCAGCAATACATTAATGCTTGAGATGGAGGTTTTATTTAAAAAAAAAAAAAAAATTAACATAATAATTGTGAAGGGAGTTGAAATGAACACTAAACTTAAGTTCTGCTATAAAGCTGTACCATAATTATGTTTTTAGCATGCATCACAACTCATCCTTGGCTATACACCATCCCCTGGTAGGCATTTAACAAACCTCTTGATCAGTTTGTCATCTGTGAAAAGAACTCAGATGGAGTATAGGTGAGAATGAGTCGCAATGCATGCTCGAAACATGTTCAGGTTAGTTCTTTTTTAAGTAAAGTTGTGTATATAAAATCTTTGTCTTAAGCATTAATGTATATTCAATAACTTCATGATATAAACTTCCTATAAAATGTTTAGGATGGTATATGTATGCCCTGAACTGAGCTTCCTTATTTATTTATTTATTTATTTATTTAATAATAATGAAATTACGGGTAGAAAACCCAATTACATGTTCATGACAAAAATACAATTCATTTATACTATATAATAAAAACAAAAGATAATACATTTATGTGTGTGTATTTGAAATAAGGTATGTAATTCTTTTAATATTTTTCTTTGATTGGATTTGAAATAAAATACTTCCATTCACAACTGAAGAGTTATGACAGTGGTCATCAATACAATGAAAATGAGGATGTGTAAGGTCGAATCTACTTTGAAGAACATTGCTGAAGACCATTGGATTAAGGAATTGTTCTTCATGCTAAATCTTAGTTTTCAGATAAAATAAATAAAAACTAAGTAATATAAACAGTGGAACATACTAACTCAATAAAATGAATAAAATATTGCATACACTGATGCTCCACTAAGTCACAGTTCTTAAAACGCAGGATTAGTTTCAGGATTTTTCTCCCATCCTCGGCTGCTGGTCAACTCCCATCCTCTGCTGAGTTGACCAGCAGCCGAGGATGGGAGAAAACTCCCGAAACTAGTCCTGCGTTTTAAGAACCGTGACTTAGTGGAGCACCAGTGTATGCAATATTTTATTCATTTTATTGACTTAGTTTTCAGCCTTGATCTTTGGTCATAATTAGGGTACATGAGGAACTAATTAATTTATGTTCAATTAATACAATTTTATTTCTTAATGCATCTGACTACTCACAAACAAGTTATTTGAAAATGAAATTGAATTTCAATTGGAAAGAAAATACTGTGAAAATAAGTGAGCATTTCCTTTCAAAGAAATGTAGTTACACAGATGTTAATAAAAAATTGAGTAGGGCTGAAAGTGACAAAATAACTCTTGGTTTCTGTAAAGCACGAGTACAAAGGAACACATGCAAAATGAAGTAGATCCAAGTAGATTCCAAACTAGATAAAAACTTGGAATGATGATTTTTTCACACTGGCCGTGTGTAGGCTAAGATGAAAAGGTGAAGTCAGACTGGGATATGTGATTCAGTTGGAGAATTTGATGTTGTACCGGCATGTTGCCATGGTAGCTCAGTTGGTTAGAACAGCAGCACGGAGACCTGAAGATCCTGGTTCAAATCCCGGGTATGGCATTGAATTTTTCAATCTGACTTCACCTTTCCTAGATAAAAACTTGTTTATAACTGATTCAGTTTGGAGATTGGAGATGTATTAAATTTCTTTCACCATAGAAATCACAACACATAGTAGACAGGGACATGTAAGTACTACACTACTGCAATCCCAGCAATCTTGTTGAAATTTAAAGCATGATTTGTATTAGTAAAAAAGACCTAGGTTGTATTTAGTTCTTTGTGTTTGTTTTTAAATCTAGGCCATCTTCAGTAGTACTTTTTGAAATTAGAATATACAATAATACAGAGCAGTGTGTGTGAGCTTTGGAGCTCTGCTGCCTGGCACAGTCATGCATCAACAGCAGATAATTCTGCTCCCATGCACCCGGTAGTAGGAAGGAATGGGTTTATTTAGTCTCGCAAAATAACAGTATTACCTATAACAGTTGTATATTAATGTGCTAACTTTGATTATTATAAGTGGTACTAGAAGTGCTATGTCTCCATTACCACACATTCATGATACTTTCGTAGAAAATTTGCATTTAGGCCTACATGTACCCATGCTTCTTCCATGAATACCGGATGCACAGGTGTAGAATTATCCGCTATCGCTGTGTGACTGTGCTATGCAGCGGAGCTCCAAAGCTTGTGCACAATACGTGCAACAGCTCTGTATATTTAACTACGAATGTACAATATGGTATTTAGGGATTGTATTCATGGTGTGATAAATACACTTTTTATTCATATTACCTGGTACTGTACACTTCATACAATTCACAGTAACAGTATTGTGATTCAGTTTTAGGTGGAAGGTTTCACCTGGCGCCATACCACAACCTTTGCAATAAAGAACGGATATGTACTTCACTGCAGCCTTGCCTATCTTGTTTTGTCTCCTTTCTGTGGCATTGTGAATGTTTCAGAACATTGTTTTGTTTGGAGGATTCCTTTCTCTTTGTTATGAATTCCTACAATGACTGTTCGTGCCAGGAACTCACGCCTCCTTTTAACCCTTGCAATAAAAAGTAGGAGCATTAGTTGTTTTTTCTTGTTTCTCTAAGTTAACACCATATATAGAGTATAATTAACCCATCATTTGTCGCTTTATGAACATTTTGCTCACATGTTTAGAAATTTTGTGAAAACCAGCATCATGTCCTAACAATCTTACTGCAGTTTTTAGCTGACTTTCTAACCTTCCCAAAATAGAAGTTTATATTACCGGTGGGTACAATTTTGGTCTCGTTTATTTTAGCCTAAACCATTCTTGTTTCAGCGACCAGCCTCATGGTCGTGGTCGTGGTCATGGACTGCTAAGAGATTGATTCCTAAACCAACTAAAGGAAGTTTTATCTTTCATAGATAGGATATACTGGCCGATAGTGTCTGGTTAGTTATTACTTGCTGTGGATTTAGGTTTAATAACTCCCCCTGGCATTCATGTGATACTATCATCTCATCGGGATAATGTAGCTCTGCCTAAAAGGTGTCTCAATTAGAAAAATGGGGCTAACCTTAACACTAAGCCAGGTGGGAATACCACAAACCCTACCAAGGTAGTGGTGGCAGGCAGCAAATTAAAAAAAAAAAAAAAATCTTGTTTCAGCTAACTGACAGGTGTGAGCATTTCCCTCAAACAAAAAACCAAGTTATTTAATTACTGTACAGTATGTCTTTTTTTCTTTGTGTTAGATTTTGAAATATTGTAATAATGACCACTTGGAAGAATTAGACATAGGTGGGAGGACAACATTAGGGTAGATTTAAGGGAAGTAAGATTTGCGAGGGATGGTTGGATGGAGTTAGCACAGAATAGGGTTGAATGACACGCTCAGGTAAGCATGGCAATGAACCTTCTGGTTCTATAAAATAGATAGTATTCCTTTAACTCTCTAAGGAATTGTCTGTTGCCATGTAGTAAGTAAGTTAGTTATGACAAGGACTTAGATATAAACACTGTGTGTTTTATTGATATTTATAAATTCAAAAAGAGTCAACAAAAAAGTGACCATAGGATTACAATAGGCTAATGAGAATTATAGGATTTTTGTTAGTACTGGGAAATTCCTGTGATCAGCCAATCGCTTTTCAGTTGAGTTAATTAGTAAAGTGAGTAAAATGCTCGTCTGTGACATAACCGCATTACAACAGTGGCAGCAACAATTGTTGGGTTAAGAATAGCTTCCCTGGCTTGCACCCAGGTTAGAGGTGTTTCACCCAACCTTTCACAACACACATCATCATCAGGGGACTTTTGACTTTGAAAAGCTTGGGATTTAAATGTGCATATCACCACAATTGGGCTGCAAATTTGGTTCATGTATATTGCTCAGTTTTATAGCACTTACTCCAAGCAGTGAAAAAGTTTTGATCGTGCTAGAAAAATTGTTCCCTGCTTTTTGTGTGCATATACCAAGTTCACTTTAGACAGCCCTATCATGACACACAATGTGGGAGTGTCTGGGAATCTGTCTAGATATGCTTGATCTATAAATATGTGTAAGATGCCTTGAGTCACCTGATTGTCTTTTTTATTTGTATTTTCCACTAGAGTTAAAGGAATGTGAATTCAATATGCATTCTCCCGCCAATAGGTTTATAACAAAGAATATTTATGTGATTAATCCATCTAAAAGTAGTGGTTAATGCATTGGGTAAAATCTACAAAAACAGTCAAATGAATTTGAATTTTTCATATTTTTTACTTGACTTTGCTGCTAATCGTATAGACCTAACACACATAAAGGAAACGTTTTATTAATCAAGATTTTGTAGCAGCAACTTATGCCAAGCATCTTGCTCTTAATATTGTGGTGTATGTCCATTCTGTCCCAGAAAGTAATAGATTCTTGGGAGTTATATTCTCCCACTGTAGTTTCTTATGCCATTTTTCTTGTCCTTTAGTATATCTTTTAAAGCTTCTTCATGAAGAATGTGACTTTTTCATCCCATGAAGCAAATGTATACTAGGTTTTCTCTTCTTCCCTTTCCCAAAACCAGTCCAAGAATAATGTCTTATCCCAGGTTTTCCCTACTTTCTAGTTCCTTCAGTCAGACCAAGCATATTGTATTGCCCCTAGGTTTTCTCTGGTTTCTATTTCAATCAGTCCAAGCATGACGTATTGTCTCAACGTGTCCTAAATGTTTTGTTTTTTAGTTCCTTTGACGAGTCCAAGTATGATGTCCTGCTCCAGTGATGTTTCTGAAGTTGTCATGATTAGTGAGCATAGATCTCTGGAAAACTAATTATTTGTAATTTCTACTTTGATCCATCTATTTGAAACAGATTTAGCTTCCCCATTGCCATAATGTTGTTTTGGATTGGTTTGTACACTAGTTAGGTTATTCCACTGATTTCTGTTAATTCCTTTAGAATCATTTTCACGTTGTGCCCTTCCTCTGCCAGAATGATGATTTCATCCCCATTTCTTCCCCCCTCATGACTCCTTGATTTTCTTTGAGTTTAATTTTTCCTGTGACTTCAGGATTATGAGACACAATACCAGTACAATACAGTTATATGCTCTGGCATCCCCATGCATCTCTCACTCCTTACCGAGTTAATAAAACAAATGTTTCACATTTGATAGATTATATTTGGCAAATTTTTAACAAAGACTCTTAGCCATATTCCCTTTCTGTGGTCTCAACATTATATTAGCAGTTTGGTTTATTGTTCGCCTGGCATTCCCTTATCATTATTTAATAATAATACTTTTCTATTATGTGAAATCAACAGCTCTGACAAATACTTCAGCTTGACAGCCATACTTCCTATAGCTGAACTGGCAGCTTAAGACCCAGAGTCATCAATAGTAAGACTGATATTGAATGCTACACATTAGAATTGTTTCTAGGGATGGGTCCTCGATACTCTCGATACTTGCATGGTATCGGCATCGAGCGATACTTCAGAAAACTCGCTCGGTACTTTTTCAATACTTTGATAATTTTGCAATTTAAGGAAATGCGGTATTTCTTTCTCCTTTTAGTAGTCTACTAAATACAGTAAATACTTCTATTCTCCTTGAAATGGAGGAAACCACTCTGTGACTTTTGTCCAGTCATAAATAAAGACTTCCCAATTTTTAAAATCCAAACAGAAGAGATTCTTAATTATTTAATTAATGAAGGAAGTTGACACAGTGAAGTTATTAATATGTAAGCATATGAGTGGAGACTTAATACATTGTACTAACCTGGACCGGTTTCGGGATTATAACTTTACCCCATTTTCAACGTACCCCGACTGATGTTTGTGTTGTATGGGCACCCTCCTGCGGACGTCCTATGATCTGACTACACTAAAACCAGAAAAAGATCAGAAGTCTACATACAGGAAAATCACCTACCACCCAATAATGGACAAAAAATTCAAGAAAATATTCAAAGATCACAACATCACCTTAGCCCTGGTTAATAGATACAGTTTAGGAAATATGTTAAGGTCTACCAACATAGAGAGAGTACAACACCTGAAAAAATCGGGCATCTACCAGTTTAGTTGCAAAAACTGTCCACAAAAATACATAGGCAAAACAAAAAGAAATATAGAGACCAGGATGAAGGAACACCAACGACACGTCAAATATGCACAAATTGAAAAGTCTGCAGTAGCAGCCCATGTCTGAAACATGAACCATGAAGTGGAACAAGAACCTAAGTTGGTTAAGTGCGCCCACGGACGTAGTGAACTGACAGTCTGGGAGAAGATATTTATCCAGAAGAATGTAGATAACCTAATGAACTTTGAAATACCAACGGAAGATGACCTAGTCAGGAAGTTCATAGGACGTCCGCGGGAGGGTGCCCATACAACACAAACATCAGTCGGAGTACGTTGAAAATGGGGTAAAGTTATAATCCCGAAACCGGTCCAGGTTAGTACAAATTTAGTGAAGTTCAGTGTATTAAGTCTCCACTCATATGCTTACAGATTCTTAATTGTTTCGTTTCCTGTCAAACATTCCAATAACAACCAATAAGCAAGCTGACTGTCGAAACCTCATTGTAATTTTTGAACAAAAACTTGTAAATGGACTGTTTCAAAAACTAATGTCTCATTAAATATGCACACTTAATTTAGTTGGTATTACACAGTTCTCTCAACTTTTAATTTTAATGTACCTATTTATTGAATCTGGAAGTGTTGACGGTATCGAGTATCGAGGAAAAAATCATGTATCGGTATAGAGTATCGAGTATCAAGAAAATCTGCTATCGACCCATCCCTACTCATTTCCTTCACCTTCTTTGCTCTATTTATATTTTATTGATTTATTTCTTCCGTATGAATACTGGTGTGTTCTAAGACAATGTGGCAAATAGAGATTCTGATGTAGGTTGGGGTTGGAACCGAACCCAAAAATTCAAATTCATAACTTAATTTAATCATAAATCCATTTATTGCTGGTTAATAGTTCTCCAGTTGATTTTAGTGTCTCCGTAAAAATTACATTAAACATCTCTATTAACATCTTTGTTGTACTCTGTTCTTCCTCTGCTTGTCAGTGTTGGTATGATTACTCAAAACATGAAGTGTACTCAAGATGAAATCTTAAAAATATGACCTGACAGCTTGTGAATTCTGTTATTTTTCAAGACTATCTTCCCGCTCTGGCTGAGAACCTTTTGATTACTGAGCCTATCACCTATTTTGTAGAACTGGAACTACTATTGGAGGTATTCCGTGCACTCTGACATCTGAATCTTACAGATGGATAAAGCATATGTACACCATACATTGGTCGTGGAGAACCTGTTCATTATTATATTTCTTCAGTTTGTAGCTCTTCCTGCATTCAGTTAAATATGAATTCTCTTACTGTCTTACATTGAGAGGCTGCCCTACATTTAAAGGGCCCATTCAGTAGATTGGTTGCTGATGCCTATTTAACAAAATGGGAAAGTTAGTGAGAATATTATAAATTAACTTGTAGGACTGGACCACTGAAAAGAAAAGTTTGCCCTTATTTTTCTCCTAATAGCAAAACGAAACATCTTATTTGAGGATATTCATAAAGTTCTGTCTTTCGGAAATAGCCCTTTGCTTTGTTATTTGTTTGCGACACTCATGCATCTTTCAGAGTTATATGGTGTATTCCTTGAAATTAACAGGACAAGAATACTAAATTGGAGAATTCTTATAACACACATCTTGAGATAAAGGAAACAGTTTTGGAAGTGGTATGGTATTACGATAGTGTTCCCCTAAATGAGAGTTATACTGGTTTTTCTGAATGGCGTTATGCCTCTTGAGAGGAATGTGATATTGTCTTTGGAGAGTTTAGCTTACCCCCCTCCTCTGTTTGAGGACTCAAAATGCCTGGCTACTGTTTGTTTTCTTAGCTTGGTCTTTGGTACTAAATTTTCCCTGTAAGTGCATGACTATGTGAATTGTCATTACAATGCA
This sequence comes from Ectobius pallidus, assembly GCA_964059195.1. Lineage (NCBI taxonomy): Eukaryota > Metazoa > Arthropoda > Insecta > Blattodea > Ectobiidae > Ectobius > Ectobius pallidus. The sequence continues at coordinate 55,256,730 of CAXKWD010000011.1, forward strand.
AAAATAATCAGATGGAGTCTGACACATGAACTTCATTTAAATTTACACTGACCTGACTGCATTTTGGAGGGTTATCACCACTCATCCTCAGCTAAACTCCATCTGCCAGTTGGTCGACATCAGCATCCTCTTGCGGGTATAAAATAAACTTCCCGATTAGATCATCATCAGTGATAATTTTGAAGTTCATGAGTGTGTTTTTGTTTTTGTGAAACTTTTCTCATACTGTGAGCTGTTTGTGTCCCTGTATATATTTTTTTTCAATTTAGGTTCCATTTCAATTTCATGTCCTGTTTCCCATCCATGGGCTGCTATTGCTGGTTTATCAGTTTGTCCATATTTTATGTTCTTTGGTTCTGATTTCCAATTTTTTTGGTCTGCTTATGTATTTTAATTTACACTTATTGCATTTTTTACTTTTGTTTGTGTGGGATTTCATAAATGTGAGTGGACTGCGATGACAGCAGCCTATGTGTGGGAAACAGGACATGAAATTAACATGGAAACAAAATTGAAAAAATATATGTAGCAACACAAATAGCTCACAGTATGAGAGAAGATCCATAAGAACAAAAACATACTTATAATCTTTAAAATTCCCATGGATGGTCTTGTCGCGAAGTTTATTGAAAGCCCATGAAAAGATGCTGATGTCTGTTAACAGGCAGATGGAGTTTATAGCAAGATCGAGTACCCTTGAGTATCATGCTACATATTTCAACACTTCACTGTGCTATTTCCCTAGTAATATTAATATAGATGGAGTTCAGCTCATTATGAATGGTGACACCCCTCAAAACAGCAGTCAGATCAGTGTAAATTTAAGAGAAGTTTGTGAGTCAGACTCCATCTCATTGATTTTCCATAATAATAACTTCACTGTATAAACTTCCTAAAAATGTTTGTTGCTGAAATATTTAACTAAACTTGACTTGTGCAGTAAGACTTTTTGTTCCTGTTGAATGTGTTTGATGATTGTGTGGTATTGGGATATGTTTAAAAAAATTTAATATTCTCTTTATGTAAGAGTTAATTGGAGGAAAAAACATATTTAAAATAAGTATAAATATATGAACAATCTATGCTACCTAAATGTTATAATAATGAAAATGCCAAGTTGATTGTCCAGGTGTCCAAAATTGAGTTTTAATCAGCTTAGCACCACTTTAATTTTTATTTCATAAAAATAAAACGTACATGGAGTTTCTTATACCCAGTGTTTTAAGCTGTTTAACAATTATGCATTAAGTCAATAAAAAGAGTAATGCAAAACCAGTAAGTAAAATAGTAACCCTATAAATAAAATTATAGCAATACCCCCACTATTGTATTTTACATGAAAACATTTATTTACAACTAATCATAAAAATATTGACACATTATGTTTCATCAGGTACAATAGGAAGATCTGAAATTACAGTGTGCATCATTGCTTTGACATGTGTGTGAATTTTACTACAATTATGTTCAAAACAAACATACAATTGGTCAGCAAATTTTCAAGGTGTCAACTGAATGGAAAGTATACATTCAGCCTCATTTGGAGTTTGGTGTATGAGTGATGAGTAGGCTATGCATAACAATTTTATTCTAATCACAGAGGACAATTAAATAATATAAATATTTTTACTTTGATTTCTTATGTTCCTTTGTTTAAGTGAAAGCTTAATGACTTGCCATTATCTTCCCTTAATCTGTTGCCACAGGAAAGCTTCTAGACAGTTTCCTACCACATCAAACCAAGGTTGTGAATAAGAAAAATATAAAACTTTCGTTTGTATGTTGTAAATGTACCAGTGGTTAGAGTATGAAGATATTCAAACATACAGATTGACAACACTGTATTTGCAGATAATGTTATTTAGAAAACTTATTTGTTATTCCACCCAGCTAAAAGAATCTACCATACTTACAGAAGAATGTAGTGATATGCATTGTTGGTCTGAGGTACTCATGGTTTCACCTGGACTTAATTACAAAAAAATAATAATAATAATAATAAACCTGTTGTAGCTGCTGTTGATGTTCTATGGTGTCGAAACAATTTTTACGTTCTCTGTGCCACTTAATGGGACTGAATCTGTATTTAAATATTTTTTATATTGAAAGAAAAACACGAGGAACAGAGTGTTGCCCATTTTGCAGTGATTGACCATTTGCTGAAGATGGTAACTCAGCTAGAATAATGCTAGAAGATACAAATTGTGTGTGGGAATAGTTAACATGCCACCTCATTGGTATTTCATTAAACAGATTCTGCAAAATGTAAGATGACTTTAGTGTCAGTCTTGGATACATTCTCCTGTTATTTAGCTAATTAGGGAAATGCTTGAAATGTATCGTCATCAGTATTTCTACTGCATTTTAGAATATGCTTATTGATAATGCAATAGTGTATTATGGAAGAATGTACATTTTTATTTGGAAAAGAGAACAATAACTTCATTCAGGAGGTCAATAAGTTTTAAGTTCAGACATTTAAGTGCTGTTACCCAATTTTGTAGCATGTACATTAGACCGCCAGAAAATTCTACTTTTATAATAACATGAGAAATATCATCTTAGTATTTGTAGCATTTTCATTCCATTTTTAAAACTGGGACTAAACTTTAATTCTCTGCATTATTTCTCATAACAAGTTTGTGTGATGATTTCAAAATATTGTATCTTTAATTTAAGCATATCAGGGCAAGAAATTTCCAGTCTCTCTGCAGTAGCCAAACCAAATACTTTAGTCTCCATATCTTTACATATAGTCGGCGAACAAATGTTTTAGACAGTGGGATGGATAGGAATTGTCCGCTCTAGAACCGGCCCTGAAGTAAACAAGTATGTCTGTCTTACTCGTAAGCAGGTACGAGTAATGTGCTAGAGTGAGACAGACTTGTTTACTCTAGGGCCAGTTCTAGAGCGGGCAATACCTACCCATCCCACTGTCTGTGCATAGCATACTATGATATTATGGTTTACTGGCTATAGAAAGAATCATTCACATCCACATCCTTCTTACAGCCCAGATTTAGATCCGTATGACTTTTTTCTCTTCTGTAAGTTAAGGAAAAATAATTCTGGGAATGTGGAAGAAATAAGATTAAAACTGATGAGCTAAGGAGACTTCCATTACACTTATTCATGGGACAAACCTCTTATGTGTTGAGCTCTTGATGGGTTAATAAATACTTGTCAAAGCATCAGCGTATTGGTATGAAAAAATGTTTTTGTAGCAATAAGGAATTGTTAGTGATAACCTCTTACAGGCATATGTACAGGGTGATATCTTTTGAAATGGCCGAAGTGGCATACATCTTGAATGTTATTCAACTTGGTCGGACTTTTTACAGTGAATTGACTGTTCTAAAGTTTTCTGAAAGTCCTCAAATGTTGGACCAGCGATGCCAAACCTCTTCTCTTAAGAGCTAATGACATCACATTGTTGCTTTACACCACCACCTTCGTTTAGTTCATGACAGTACATGATCGCATTTCCACATCACTCACTCAGTGACGGGTGATCGCAATGGCATGTTCCAAGGTAACCAAACTTAGCGTATTCCAGGAATTGCAGTCACCTGTTGCTGAGTTAGTGAAGGGAAAATGCGCTAGGAGATGGGGTAAAGCGACAATGTGACATCATTAGCTCGTAATAGAAGAGGTTGGGTATTGCTGTGTTAGACTTACAACATAATGCATTTGTGTAATTAATAATTCATACGATAAAAGAACATTTATATAGTATACTTTATTTTCCTCTTAAAAATATAAATTTCTTTGATTTTTTAAAATTTTATTTGGTGAAGTTACATAGTGGCACAGATGGCAGAAACGTGTTTTGTAGGATGAACTGGTTGTGGATACATCCTGGTGAAACCTTATTGCAGCTTCTGCTCTAAAGCTGCTCCTCTCATATCTTACATTTAATCTCTAATGTTGAACATCTGAAATATTATACAGTGAAACCCTGACATTAGGTGTTTTTTTCCTCCTTTTCCCACCATGGTATCCTATGTGATCCAGAAAGTTCCTGCACTGGAAATGAATGTGTGCTAGTGAATCTTTGGAAAAGTACATTCCTATACATACAATCCTCTTGCATCTTGGTTATTGTAATCACCTGGGTGTTAGTAATAATACCGGTACTTACCATATTTCCAGCACTGTTACGGAAACTTAACAGCAGTTTTCATGATATTCTTAAGAAACATGAGATGTCTGAAGTTTATTATTTTATAATCTTTCAGTACATAGGTTTAAAGCTTCTGACATTTTTATTTTCAGTAAATGCTATAACGGTACCGGTACCTTACTTTGTTAGCATGACTGCAATTTGACAGTTATATCATTTACAATAGGCAGTTGTTTCCATAATCTAAAATTTTGATGGCTTTAATACAGGGTTGTCATACGTCTTAGTTTTCCAGGGTTGTCACTGATTTTGTGTCCTCTGTCCTGGTGTCTTGATGGATTCATTTGGGACAGTCAAATGTCCCAATTTTGAGTAACACATGTTTTTAAAATGTTAGAAGAATTTGAGGTTACTGCTCAAAATGTGCACTTTTGAGGATTTTCATAAAAAATGTTTGTCACTGAAGATATTTTTTGGTTCCCAACTGTATAAAAATGGTAAAACTCTCCCAGAGATAACTGAAGCTAGAGCAAGTGGTAAAGTAGTGGGAGGGGATATGGCTTGTTAGAGAGTGGCTCATTTTTTCACAAGGACAAAGGAACGGATGTCCCTGTTTTAGTTCCAAAGTTTATGACAACACTGCTTTAACAGGTAACTGTATACTCATTTCATAATATTGATTATTAAATAATTTTGTCTGTCAGGATGTGAATCTATTATTGGAATAGAAAATCAGTTAGCTGTATTAATACTTGTAAACCATAAACCAGGGGAACCCACCCCTTTTAGCTTCCTGACACCCCCCCCATTTCATGAAAAGTAACCCCCAAAAGTAAGCCTACTCTGAAACTGAGACTGCTTTTACATGATACATACCATACCTTTTTTTTTGTCCACTTGTAGCATTCAAAATTGGAGTGCACATTAGATTCGAATGCAGATCCATTCCATAGTTCTGCGGTAACTTTGATTGGTTATGAAACAATGCATTGGTGCAATTCTCAACTTTGTTACATTTATTGTTGGCCTAATACTGTATGCAGAAACGCCAGTTAAAGTTAACATAATATTTTGACACTCAAGATTAAATGAAGCATTTTCAAAGGCAGCGGGATTCAATATAGAGGTTTGTGTTGTCTTGCAACTTCTTCTCTACCCCCTAAATCGTTATACTGAACTTTATTGATCAGGATTCACAAATCCATTGTATAAAATAAAATAATAAGCTTAAATACCAAATAAAATATCCTACCATTGATGTGCATTACATTTGCCGACAAACTCTTTTTCTATGATTTGAAGTTTCAGGATTGGGGTGCACATTAGATTCGATGGCGCATAACGTTCGAGTAAATACGGTAACTGATACTACCTTTACAGTGTCTTTTATTCACTTCTAAATAATTAGAAAAGTTTTTATTACCTTTTGAAGTTATAAAACTTGACTGTTTTTATTTTTAACGTATAAAATGCTAATTTTGCCAAAAAAATTTAACTCCCCCATCTAGAAATTTTAGTGATGCACTCTGTGGGCACCCCTGCATAAACCCTGAACTATGAGTATGGCAATGAAAATATTTCTTAGCATTATCATGAAAACTGGTGTTAAGTTTTCTTGACATTGCTGGAAATATGGTATATGTTATTACTAATTCCCAGGAAATTACATAGGATAAAAAATAATAATTAAAAAAAATCATTGTATTATGCTTCAATAATTTCTCTTTGTGGCAAGTTGTAATCTGTCCCCTATTTTAGTCAGTAAGCTTGCAATATACTGGTACCGGTACCAGTACTTTTTTTTTAACGGTAATTCGACATTTTGTTTGAAAACTGAATCATTCAGATTAGAAGATAAATTAATTCCCTGCTTGTAAATCCATGTAATCACTTCATTCTCTGTTACTGCCACTACAATAAATTATATGCGCTAGAAAGTAATATTATAATTAAACATTAATTGAAATGCAACTTTTAAGTCCCTTTTTTTCTTTCTTTCTTTCTTTGGATTCAACAATTGTCGAACTCCTATAAAGACTTAAGGGGAGTAAAATAAATGGCAAATATATAATGTTATAAACCAAAGGCTGTATATGTGGTTGTTTTTTTTTTTATCTCTTTCTCTCTCTTTCATAAATGAGAAGTCAGAAAACCATACAATAGGCACAATTTTGGTGCATCAGTTGTAGGCCCAAATATTTATGATACAGTGATGTGAAAAAATTGTCACATATTGTCAACCGTTTTTCTGGCTGGTAGAATGTTTTATGAAATAAAAATGTTTCTTCGTAGGTTTGACTAACATCTGTCAGTTGTGCTACTGTTTGGTGTTTTGTTTAAAAATAATAATAATGTATATTGATCTTGAGGCAGGTGCAGTCAGTCTTATCAGATACAAGAGGTCAAGCTAAAAGATCCTTCAATTGAGTATAGCCTAATGTTTTAGATTTCAGCCATCTATCTAACATGATTTGAATTTATCTAGTGGGAGAGATGTATTGTTATTTTGGAGTCTATTGAATAGCGTTAGGCCGAGAAATGTATCATAAAGGACAGAAAAAATTGTAAATTCTGAAAGCCATGTATAGAAGGAATCTCTCTTCCCTCCGTCAGATTAAATAAAATTAAAATTATTATTATTTATTAAGCGCCAGTATGGTACTTTATGAGATTGTGTGTGGGGGATGGAAAAATGTCTGTTTGTCTGTCCGTGTGTCTGTATGCACCATAACTCAAACACACTTTATCGGATTTTCATGAAACTTGGTATACGCATTTATAATGTCCATGGGAAGTACCCTGTTCATATTGAACCAAATCGGTCCAGCGGTACCAGCGTCAAACCCATTTTAGTGTTTTTATTTAAAAGCGCCATAACTCAAATACGCTTTATCGGATTTTCACGAAACTTGGTATACACATTTATAATGTCCATGGGAAGACGTCTGTTGATATTGGACTAAATCGGTTGGCCGGTACCGGAATAATGCTCAATTTAGTGCATTTTTATGGTATTATATAACAAAAGGCCCCATAACTCAAATATGCTTTATTGGATTTTCATGAAACTTGGTATAAGTATTTATAACGTCCATGGCAAGAAGCCTATTAATTTTGGACCTAATCGGTTGACCGGTACCAGAGTAACAACTAATTAAAGGTCACATGTTTTTTCAATTTTTGTCTACCGGTATAATTTGACAGAACATTATTCCTTCACATATGCTTATCAAACATCACCGTCAAACTGACTGAGTTGGCCAAATTGTAACGTCTTGGACTCGTATTCTGGAGGTACCCAGATCAAATTCCGTAGCCGGCCGATTTGACATGGATTTTTTAAATTTTATTTTTTATTTTTATGTGAGTGCGCGATTGTCAAGGTATCACAAATCTGTAGTTCTGCTGACGCTGGTCGATTTTAATCTGATTAGAAAAACTTATTTTCTGCATATGGGTGATTCTACAATTAGGTGTACCTTTCGAACTTCAAAAAATGAAAAAAAATAACAGTAATATTTGCCAAAAATTTTACACATAGGCCAACCTGACATGTAATAGAAGACAGCCTATTATCCAGCAGAGCTGAAATTATGGTTTTAAAACTTTTTTGTTTTCTTTATATTGTTCACCGCCATGCTAATGACTTTGTATCCACACACACTAACAACAATTTTCTGAAAGCAATAATAGCAAAATTAATATCAAACTGAATCTGTATAAAAATTTATTAATAAAGTAACTGAATACAAGGTTACAATTTTTTCTTAAACAAACTTAAGGAAATTATAATTTGGGTTGGGAAGATACACAGTGAAGTGATTTCAAACTTAAATATTGAGATCGGGACTTGCACACAAATTTCACTTAATAGGTATATTTACCTCAGAATGCATTTCGATGGACATTCTCCTCCATCATCAGCTGATCCGACTGTTTGGACATCACCCTGTGTCCATGCTAATGACAAAACAAGCCAAAATAGCATCCCTCCAATTTCAGTTTTGACCTAGATAACTGATTCTATTGTGACAATTTTGTGATAATTTAACATGTTTCATCACATGATTAATAAAATTTTAATTTCTTTGTGTGCTATTTTACACAGTCCATGCTAATGACAATCAATTAATGTACTCGCCCATGTCTGAGAGTTGAAATATCCAGCATCCAGAAAACAAAGCACCTGATAGCCAAAATCACACTCAGGTTCACTGAAGAAGAGAACAGTGTTGCCACATGTACTAATGCATGCTTTAAAAAAAATTCTCTGCCACTCCATCTTCAAGTTGAAAAGTGGCCATGCTAATGACAAAAAAGTGTAGGGACAAAGTTTTTGGCTTGTTCCTATGTTCTAATGAAAGTTATTTTTTTCTTTGATTTTGTGCATGTGCTTTTAGTAGTTATATGTTAATGAAAATACTGTTAAGTTTAACAAAATACTTATAATTTTCCATATTTTTCGATATTTATTCTCAAAACTATGACTGGGGACATCCATGCTAATGACATTTCATAAGAAAATATAAATTTATCTTAGCTAAATATAGAAGGAATTTAAGTTTAATACACATTTATTTAATCTTTCTCATCAGGAAAAAGAGGGGAAAGTTTTACCAGTGAATTGCAATTTCAAATAGAAACATTAAATGAAAGAGACAGTAAAGGTACACCTAATTGTAGAATCACCCATATCATAATTGCAATTATAATTGATTCAACAAAAACATACTGGCACTTTGTTATATCAGTTCCCTAATTTTTTATTTACTATATACTTGAGTACCTGTCCCTCTACCCTCTCTCGGAAAATAAGCATATCAAAATTAGTATAGGTAATGAAACCTCCACTTGGAGGCCCCTTCGCCCCACCTGGGGATCATAGGGTACCAGATACAGATATACTTGAGTACTCTTAACTCTGTGGCGCTAACATCCCAGAAGGGACAAGGCCTACCACCTGACCGCTGCGTCATCTACTATACAATGACATAAAGGCGTATCTCAGACATCTTATTGTCTATAGGTGCCAAATTTATGGGGCAAGGTAGGCCTACTCTCTGCCCTCCCTACAATACAGTATTTTAATTTTCATCATATTAACTACTAAAAATTCAATTCTTGACCGTCCAACACGATTTTCAAGTCGGCGCCTCTGTTAATATCGGTACCACAGTAACTCTGTTATTGAGAATTATATAAACGAGAAACTCGTCGACCAGAAAATCAAAAGTGGTTACCGGGAAAGATTGAAAACTGAACATATATTGCGCGTTTTAAAAGAAAATGAAGCTTTATTTAGTAAGACTTGAAATTGAAGAAAATATTTAAAAAAAAGGCTTTGTTACATAAAGTTCACGAATAACTATCAATTACTTTGTAGGGACAGTATTGACATATTTTGTATGTGGTAAAGAGGTTATCAAACAGAATTTTGACAAATATAATTTACAAGTCGACACTTTTCTTTTCAGGAAACTTGCATTGTGAAGCATAAATTTGCAGAATTGTCCATCATTTAAATGTCACCTGACATAATACTGTAAATTGTCATATGTATTTACAAAATAGAAAATAGGGGACAGGACAGGTAAACTGAATTGAATACAATTTGAGTTCCATGCAGTGTCAGTAATTAGTATTTTACATTGCATATTCAGATTGATCTTATTGAATACAGTCATGTAAATTGGGATTCAATACAATCTAAGTTAGCTTCAGTTTCAAGGTTAATACACCTAAAAAGTGTTACTGAATCGTATTCAGTTTGTGGACTATAATGCGTAGGGAAAATATAGTTAAATGTTCTGGAAAAAAGGGGGGGATTAATAACCGTAGATTGATACAATTTTAACTTTAATCTATGTGTAAAAATTCAAACTAGAGCCACGAACCAATCTAAAACTTGAAGCCTTAATTTATAACATAAATATATGCACAAATACACACGTTTGCAAAAATGTATTGCAGCCTAGACTTTTATTTAGTTTATAACATCCCTTTATTTTTTCATTTTTATAATACCAATATATCTTAAGAAACAATAATTTCTGCTTTCTTTCAGTCACTCAAAAAAATTATGACGTGGGCTACACCTCTTTGTGTACGATAGTATGGTGCAGTGTCTTACAAAATCTGTTGCATAAGTTCCATCCGCCTTTGGAAGAAACAGTTGAGAGACTTGGGAAAAGCTGAGTTTGTGGAAAACTGGACAGAAAAAAGCCCTAGGTAAGTTGGAGACTTAGTCGTTATTTGCTTTACTTCTGCCAGTGTACTACTTGTGAATTGATCAATTCATTTAGAATGGCTGAGGGAGCATTGTGAATCACATATGAAGATAAAATTGGAGGGACGTCCACAACAAATGATTATCTTTTTCCTCCAGCGACAATGGACACTGATATTCTCCATACCTTAATGTGCCAATTTCTTAAAATTGGGCAGATTGGTTCTATGATTTTCCCTTCATCCTCCTTGATAGCACACAGGGCCACACATAGATTAAAGAATCTTTATCTTGTTGAAATAATTAAAACTTTTAATTTTATTAAGGGTATGTGTAGAAGTTTAAATTATCTCACAAGAACAGTCTTTACCATGTTATTCTGTAGGGACCTAGGTAGATACCTATAATATATAACAAAAGACAGACTGGCATACAAGTGTAGTGTTTTATTTAATTTTATTTTATTTCAACAGAACATAACCATGTTTTGGGAAACGTTAAATGTAAGTAGCAAAGTAGGCCTATAAAAATGTTCAGTTTCACAGCCACTAATACATTAATTACATAATTAATTAAAATGACTGGATTAAGCACATGATCCAAGGTCTTCTCCAGATATTGAAATACACATCTAGTTTCTTGCCCAACTTTATTTCGAGGACTGCTCACCCATTGTGCTAAAATAATTGTTGCAGCTTCTTTACCAGGTCCGGTGTTTGTTACCAAATAATAATAATGCTTCAATTTAACTTCTGTAAGTTACTGATCCAAACTCTTTGTGCTCAATTCCCTTTCCATTTCTGTATTCTATATATAGTTGAATACCTAACTGCTTACGCTTTCTTAACTAAAGTGACCAGACGTCCCAATTCGACCGGTCAGTTCTGATTCTTGGAATCAAGTTTCCATCAGGTTCTGCCAGGACAACTTAATGTTCCAGTTTTTAGAAATCAAATTAAATTCCATGTCATTTGAGGTTTCAACATATTTTAATTTTTCTAGCGATGTCAGTCATGAATTCAGTCCAGTCGCTTCAAAATTCGTACTGTAACCCCCCCCCCCCCATATTATGAAATGCGTTTACTTGATGCATTCAAGATCAAGAGCTTGAATAATACTTGCACTGAAGTTGGCATTTTTGGGCTCGATTTGCTTAAAAAATGCTTTGAGGTGGGTCATGGCACGGTCACGGTAAAGTGTGCTGTGGTTGGGTACATAAGTACAGCACTTCGCATTTAAACAGAAATTTTAAGAAAATATTTCTAAGACTTTGGAATTAGTGTTATTCTTCCCGTACAAATACAACAGTGGAGCATGTGTTTTATTTGATGAATAAGGCAAGAACAGCTAAGAAAACTCAAATGAAAATAAACACTATATGAAAGAAGGAATTCTGATGGTAGTAGTTAATTTAAAATACAGTTGTTCAGAATTCTGTGAAGCAAACATCTCCTGAATTAAATTCTTTCGTCACAAAAGTCTGAAGGCATAAATAACCGATGTTAAAACTATGTGTAACTACAGACAAGTGCTGCACCCTGTGTAGTAATCGTTAAGATGTATTCTCTCTCCGATTACTGAAGAAGAAATCTTCAAGGTAGTTAACTCCTTCAAAAATGCTTCCTCCTCTTGTATAGATGGAATTCCTAATATTATTGTTAAGAAGTGTACCAATTGCTCAACAAACCATTATGTAACCTTGCTATCTCTACAGGAATTTTCCCAGAACAATTCAAAACTGAATGTGATAAAGTGTAGAATTAGATTATTATCCTGTTTCCAGCTATTCTATTTGATTCATTTTTCGGTTCTTTTATTTAACAGAAAACTTTAACCATGACAGATCAAGGAGAAAATTATTTATCTTTTTGCGGAAATTAAAACAAGAACAATGGATTTAATTTTTAAACTAATAGATCAAGCTTAAACTGTAACAATTTAGATTAAAGTAAATAACAAATTTTGATTTTGTTCTTTAAGGGTTTTATCGTTTCTGAATAAATTTTCTTTTTTATATTTGTACGTTTCCTTTTACACAATTTAAAACAAAGGCTAAAAATTTTCTGGAGCAGCACCCCCACTAATTTTAGCTACGAGCCGCCACTGATCATGTCATTTCACTATCATGTTCTGTTCTCTTTCAGTGGTAAGTAGCATCAGTTAGGTTAACTGTTTTATTACTTGGGCATAATCATCATCAACTGTCCTTATTTCTGTGAATATCCCTGAACATCTAACCATGCCTTATAATTAAAAATCTTTCTATCATGGTTATGTTATACTTTAGACAGCTATTTGCAACCAAAGGGGCTTTTTAAGGAGAAAAATGTGTTGGTTCCTAAGTGCCAGACCATTCTAATGACTCTCTTACAGCTTCCATTACATTTTCCCACTGTTCCTTACCTTTTCGCTGAAGTACCTCAGATACTGTTTCTCTTGGGTATTCTAAATATTCAGTTTCAGTTACATTACTTACCACTTCAATTAGTTTCTCAGGCGGTACTCCTTTATTTGTTCTACATTATTGTCTCAATGCCTTTTGCTCAGATTCGTGTATACCAGGTGCAGTTTTAGTTCCATCGAATTCTACATCAACTGTTTCTTGATAAGATAAGATAAGATAAAATAGAATAAAATAGAATTTATTTAGTCCGTCTGTACATGTACATATTATAGGATCTGTGCAAGTGTTTACAAATCATAGTATAATATAATATATTATGTACTTATTAGATTCAATACAAGATAAAAATATAAAGTTAACATACATGACATATTGTTTACAATTGTTACAACATTGGGTTTAGAAAAATATTGAATTTTATTATCATGATTTATGTCTATGGATGTTGTCATTAGCACCATTAAACCATCCTTTCAAACTTCGCAGATGTTTCGGAATCCTGGCAGTACCGGTTCATGTCAGTATCTCGAAATCCAGTTGCGGGCAAGTCATTCACTGTCCAGGTTACCTGAAATATAAAAAAGAGAGGGCAGTATCTACACGAAAAAAGGTTTTTTGTTCTTATTTACTTTTTAGAAATGCAATTTTTCTTTTCGACAAATATTGCATATTTCATCATGTTTATTTTATATATACCATAATGTAGACTTTTTAAAAATGTATTCTGTAGGTGATTAATTATTAGATACTGTACCACTTCTTTCAATGCTTATCCTATAAGGATAAAAATTCATTCACAGAGCAAAAGGCAAAAGATCAGATGTATCACCATAAATTTATATATTTACTTCGTCAAAAAACTAAACCTAAACCTAATAATTACTTATGAATAACTACGGTACAACTAATACAAGTGTGAGGAAGCTATTACAATAGATTAAATTGCAAAGAGTTATATACAACTTAGTAACTAAGGCAAGAAATTGTACATCCATTTATCAGCTACACAATAGAAAATTACAAACGAAATATAAATGTATTCTTAATTTAAGAGTTTCATGTTCAAGAATTCATCAACGGTGTTGGCATATGATGCAAGAGCATTCTTCTGTCTTTTTAGTAGTCTTGTCTGATAGGTTTTAATGTGATCTGGAATTCTGTTATATACAATTATACTTCTGTCAAAACCAAGTTTAAGTCTACATGCAATTCTATTATGAAATGGTCGTGTCTGTATGGTTGTTAGTCTGAATTCAATTGAAAGTTTTCTATGGTATTGTGAAATAAACAGTTTCTAAAATATATTTTATTTTTATTTTTATTTTTATTTTTATTTTTTATTTTATTTTAATTTCTTCCTGTAACACTTACAGGCTACCTTACGACAAAGAGTACCATACACTGAAACAAACAAGAAAACAAGAAAACAAACAAATATAAACTTAATACCAAATAATCCGAATATGTAACATAATAATGTTGCACTTGAACAGATATATAAGCAAACAATATATATATATATATATATATATATAGTCCATATGCATGGTTTCGAAATATAGCCAAAGATCCTTTCAATGCTGCCAATGCAATAAATTTTAGTTTTGAGATTAGTATTAGCAACTTTGACGAATCACCAGTTTGCGAGCATTGCTCAGAATGTAAACGTATGTGTTAATAAAGTTATTATTATTATTATCTTCCAGAATATGTTTAGGAAGGCTAAACTTTTGTCAGACACTGGCCATTATACATGAGGAATGTTTCCTCGGGCCCCTATCATTAAACCCATCACGCTGATAGAAGTAAGGTTGTATTTTTGTTTATAAAAATTTACAGTGGGTTCATAAATCGTTTGTTTCTCTGCATCCACCTCTTCTGACTGCTGTTCATAGGATTCGAACCTGATCGTAGGGTCCAGTATATAATATCCTTCAGATTACGAAGGTTTGAAGGCTATAATGCCAATCCTCCTATAGCTGCTTTCACTGAAAATGCCATGAACCTCTTCGTACACATTGTAACCAATTTCCCTTAAAGCGTTGGCAATGATGGATCGCACTGTTTGATGACGAGAATTTCGTAGAAGTTCGGCTCCAAGGACATGTGCAAGGGTTTAAAACTCCTTGAGGCATCGCCGACAGAGGTTATTGCCTTGGGACCTACCAGGTACACTACAAACTGCTGACACGTTTGCCGTCATCTTGATGGCTTCCCTCCATTCACATGTTAGACCATCTGTTTGCCAGAGTATACTGCTTTTATAATATGACACCTTTTCCTTTATGCTCTTTCTTACTCCATTGTTCGAATGACTATTCTCTCAATAGCTGTCTAACCTTTCATGTCTCGATTTGTCCATGTCTATCATACAGCTTATCACACTCTGTGATGTCTAATTCTGCAACACTAGATGAGATTTCCTGGGAATGTTGTCCTGTGCTGTGTATAATAGGCTTGTTTGATTTAATAAGCATTTTGCTATTACAGTAAAATACCAGTAGCCTATAACGAAATTTAGGGAACCTCAGAAATATAATAATAATAATTTATTCATCCATTGATCAAAATACATTGATATAGGACACGTCTTTACAAATACAGAAATTACAAATTTTTCTCACACACACATGTACACTCATACAAAGTTTTTGATTTTGATACAATTCTAAAATTTTTCTATTAGCTATAATGTTTTTAAAGTAATGAAGTTGTACAGTAAATAAAAAAATTTATATCATTTTAATGACTACTGGAATTTAAACATATACACACAAAAATACATACATCCGCACATACATACATACATACACACAAAATACAAAAATACATACACATAATAAACATAATTATACAGAAAAATAAATACACATACACAACATCTTTGACTTAACATATTATGAGTTAATTCGTTTTTTTTTTTTTTTTTAAAGTAATGACTCAGTCGGATATTTTAACATGGTAAATTATTAGTCTTAAAAATTATAGGAAATTTAAAGGTTGACGTCACTCACATGAGTTTTTGTTCTTCCATAAAACTCTTCTACACTATAAAAACAGTATTTTAACAAGAATTTTTTTAAAGTTTTGTTAAATTGAGTAGTGGGTAGGTTCTTTATATAGGCTGGTAGAGAATTATACATAGATAGACCAGTATTCATAAAGCTTTTATTATACAGTTTGGTATTGTGGGATACGGCGTGCAAATTATTTTTTGTTCTTGTATTGTGGGAGTGAAAATCTGAATTTGTTTTATAGTCCTTTATGCTAATCTTGACAGATTTTAATGTTTCAAAAATATAAACACATGGAACCGGTAGAATCTGTAATGATTTTAAAAAATCTCTACAACTAGTACGCATGCTCACCTGCATCATTGCTCGAATAGCTCTTTTTTGTAAATTGAACACTAAGGGAGTGTGTGATGAATTTCCCCAAAAGATGATACCATAAGTTAGTATAGAATGGAATTGGGTAAAATATAAAATTCTGGTAGATTCTAATCCTAGTGATTTCCTAATAGTAAGTATTGCATAGCATTAATTAAGTGGAGGGAAAGGAAATAGACATTAAATCCATGTCTGGGATATTAATACAAGTAAGAATCAGCTTGAAAAATTTTATGTCATAACCGGGATTTGAACACGGATCTCCAGCTTAACGCGCTGATGCTCTACCATTGAGCTACCATGACAATATGCCAGTACAACATCAAATTCCTCAACTGATTCAGAATACAAGGCAGACCACGGGAGGTTTCTCCGTTGAGAACACACATCCAATGGTGTCCTACATTTGTAGGTACTTTGAAGCCAAGTTATTGTTTATATACTATTAATTAAGTGGAGGGAAAGGAAATAGACATTAAATCCATGTCTGGGATATTAATACAAGTAAGAATCAGCTTGAAAAATTTTATGTCATAACCGGGATTTGAACACGGATCTCCAGCTTAACGCGCTGATGCTCTACCATTGAGCTACCATGACAACATGCCAGTACAACATCAAATTCCTCAACTGATTCAGAATACAAGGCAGACCACGGGAGGTTGTCATGGTAGCTCAATGGTAGAGCATCAGCGCGTTAAGCTGGAGATCCGTGTTCAAATCCCGGTTATGACATAAAATTTTTCAAGCTGATTCTTACTTGTATTAATATCCCAGACATGGATTTAATGTCTATTTCCTTTCCCTCCACTTAATTAATAGTATATAAATAATAACTTGGCTTCAAAGTACCTACAAATGTAGGACACCATTGGATGTGTGTTCTCAACGGAGAAACCTCCCGTGGTCTGCCTTGTATTCTGAATCAGTTGAGGAATTTGATGTTGTACTGGCATGTTGTCATGGTAGCTCAATGGTAGAGCATCAGCGCGTTAAGCTGGAGATCCGTGTTCAAATCCCGGTTATGACATAAAATTTTTCAAGCTGATTCTTACTTGTATTAATATCCCAGACATGGATTTAATGTCTATTTCCTTTCCCTCCACTTAATTAATAGTATATAAATAATAACTTGGCTTCAAAGTACCTACAAATGTAGGACACCATTGGATGTGTGTTCTCAACGGAGAAACCTCCCGTGGTCTGCCTTGTATTCTGAATCAGTTGAGGAATTCGATGTTGTACTGGCATGTTGTAATGGTAGCTCAATGGTAGAGCATCAGCGCGTTAAGCTGGAGATCCGTGTTCAAATCCCGGTTATGACATAACATTTTTCAAGCTGATTCTTACTTGTATTAATATCCCAGACATGGATTTAATGTCTATTTCCTTTCCCTCCACTTAATTAATAGTATATAAATAATAACTTGGCTTCAAAGTACCTACAAATGTAGGACACCATTGGATGTGTGTTCTCAACGGAGAAACCTCCCGTGGTCTGCCTTGTATTCTGAATCAGTTGAGGAATTTGATGTTGTACTGGCATGTTGTCATGGTAGCTCAATGGTAGAGCATCAGCGCGTTAAGCTGGAGATCCGTGTTCAAATCCCGGTTATGACATAAAATTTTTCAAGCTGATTCTTACTTGTATTGCATAGCAAGTTGAACTCAATCTACTTATTAACTTCTGAATGTGAGATGACCAATTTAAGTGTTCATCCACCCATAGACCCAGAAATTTTATGTTCTGCTTGTATTCAATGATCTTACCCTTCAGTCTTATCTCTGGGTGTTGTGGTTGTCTATTTTGTACATGGCAGAAGGATATGGCTATTGTTTTGTCCAGATTAACAGATAGTCTATTTACATCAAACCATTTGGAAAGATGAAGAGAAGTCTCATTTATTTTGGGGATTATATCATTGGAATTACGGCCTGATATAAACACAGAAGTGTCGTCAGCAAAGAGGGTAGGTTTACCAAGTTTATTACACGATTCCAAATCATTTATATATACAAGAAAAAGAACAGGTCCAAGGATGGATCCCTGTGGTACACCATACTTTACTGATTTCAGGTTAGATAAACGAGTAACATTTAATTTACAATTTGCATAATTATGAGAAATTTCTACTAATTGCTTCCTATCTGTTAGGTAAGACTTGAACCATTTATGAGCTAAGCCTCTTATTCCGTATGACTCAAGTTTCCAAAGTAGAATATCATGGTCTACAAGATCAAAGGCTTTAGACAAATCCAAAAATAAAGCCACGTTTAATTCCTTTTTATCCATGGATTTATAAATATTCGAAATAAATTCTATTATCGCTGTATTTGTTGATTTAGATTTTTGAAATCCATGTTGACTATTTGGAAGAATTTTATGTTTAATTAGGAATGAGACTAGTCTTTTATGAACTACCTTTTCAATAATTTTAGAAAAAACTGATAGCAGTGAGATTGGTCTGTAATTATTTAAATCAGTATTTATTCCTTTTTTAAATAATGGTTTTATCTTTGATATTTTTAAGTCATCAGGGAAGTGGCCTGTGGCAAATGAGAGATTAATTATATAACATAAGGGAGTTGCAACCTGCATAAAACATTTTTTTATAAGAAAATCAGGAATCTCATCAATTCCAGAATTCCAAATGAATTTGTTATAGTGAAATTTGGTTATACTGGAATTTTACAGGTATACAATGTTTGAAAAAGTCAAAATAGTCACCAACCACTGCACATGAATTTAAAACGTAATCTGGTATACTGCTTTGTGATAGAAGAAAATCTTGAAGACTATGCCTTTGCAAGGTATTGTCACCCATATCAACTGACTCTATGACTTCTTCTTGAGATATGATTACCCCTTCAATGTTATTTATCTCCACTTTGGTTGCCTCCGTTCCCATTGTCACTGGTGCTACAGGATGTGATGGTGGTTCATTATCATTGGAGATGAAAGCAGCATTGTGCCATGTGTTGCCTGCACAAGAGTCAAACTCTGTTGATCACTGTGTTGCACACCTTCCTCTTCAACCTCATCATCACATTGATTTCTATCAATCAAAATGTCTGCCACAATTCCATCATCTGTGATTCTTGTTACACTTATCACATCACAGTCCACACTGACAGTCATTAAGATTCACCCTTGCAGACCCATCTTACTTTTCACACAAATGCTTCCAGTTCTCTTCTCTTTCTATGTCATCTAGCACTTAACTCCAGCTTTTCTAAAGCAGTTAGCGTTTATTATCTCTTCTTTAAGCTATTTCCATTCAGCATTCAACACTCAGCACTAATATCTCTCCCTAAGGCAATATTACACCGCATACGCCGGAAAAATTAAAATTATATATAGGCAAATAAGCAAAATTTTATTTTGTTATACTGAAAGTTCTAAATTTGAAATGTTTTAACACATATTAAATAGGGAAAAGAGAAGAGGGTCAATACATAATTTTGTAATACTGAAAATTTTGTTATACTGGTGTTTGTTATACTGGTATTTTACTGTATTCAGATGTTGTAAATGCATATCCTAAACATTTTTTTGAACTAATGCCATGATCACTTGTATTTGATACAACAACCTCTTAATAAAATTCGTGGAATTCTACAGGATAATACAGTTTTAATGACAATCGGTGTTTATTTCAGGACACGCGTTTCTCCTTTCCGAAAATTGTACGTGTAACTAATAAAAGCTCTAAGAAACGATTAGGTTCTTTAATTTTCAAATTCTTGTTTTTGTATTTATTACGAATAGTTTCTTAATTCTTAGTCAAATTATTCACCAACGCATTTGTTTTCATAATTTTCACGTTGAAAGTTATCTGATATGAGTAGACCTGGGATTTTAGGGCAAATGCCTATTTTGTTCCTTAAGAAAAAACATGAAAATGTTTAAATATGTCGACGTTTTATGATAATTCACTTACATTTATAGAGTTTTATAGTGCCCTAAAATGCCTATTTGGTCCTTTAGAGCCTATTTCACTGTTTTAGTGCCTAAAAATGCCTATTTTGTACATTTAAAATAAAATTCTACTTCTGTAATTTTTACAAACATATAATGGACATCCCTGAATGAAGAGCAGAACGGCAAAACAGCAGGGGGTGGGTTTTTCACACAAACTTGATTTTCCCAGACAACTTTCACCAAAGAAATGCTGACTGACGGGGGAAGGGGGAGGATTAGCTCAAAAGAACAAGTAGCAGGTACCTGTAGTAAGACAGGACACACTGTGTCAATTCGCCAGTGAAAGAACAAGTGAAGTGTTTAAGTTCGTTCGTGATGCCTAAAACAAAATCAACTAAGAGCTTGATTATACAGCAATGGCTTACACAATATCCAGGGATGGCTTTTGATGGCAAGATTATTTTCTGCCAGTACTGCAATAAACAGGTATGTGTATTTTTCATATTAATCTAAGACCAAGGTTTTGTCGATATTGGCTCCTCTAATTAATTTTAGAGACCTCGTCTAGGTGGGATGTGTTCGATTTCCAGTACCGGCAGTAATTTAGAAAGCTATGAGGTCTGGAACGGCGCTGACTCAGCGTCATGAGGACAATTGGGAAGCTACAGTGAGCAGTGGTTATGGAGGCAACACAATACGGCTGAGGGATGTGTCGTGCTGACCACACGACCACCCAATATCTGCAGGCCATGAGCTGGGCAGCAGCCGTTATTGAAAGCCAACTTTCTTAACTGGCAAAATAAACTTTGTTGTTCTTAATTAACTTTAGAGTAGGCCTGTGGAAAATTTGGAGAAGATCATCGTTATGTACTGCAAAGCAAATTACGAATGAAAGTGAATGTTCTTCGCAAATACTTCGTTAGGGGATGCCTACAGTGCTGTAATTATGTTCAGTGATTTTAGTATTAAGGTTTTAGTTTACTATTGATGATTTTTCATATAATCCATAACTGTTTTTAATAAATTCCTTTTTAATTCTGTCTTAATTTTGCCGTTATTTCTGTTAAGAATAGGTATACCACATTTCTTACAGTAAAAAAAGATCACATTACAGTTTAAGTGTATATTGTGATATTTTGAAGTCTATTTTCTTTCTATTTACACATTTTAAAGCATATTTTGAGTGCCTATTTTCTCTTTTAAAAGCCTATTTTGAGTGCCTATTTTCTCTTTTAAAAGCCTATTTTACTTTTTTTAAAAGCCTATTTTAGGTGCCTAAAACTAATTTTTTTAGAGCCTAAAATCCCAGGTCTAGATATGAGATTCAGTGCATTTTTGTTAGATACATAGGCCTTTTTCTTTTGGATGAACAGTAGGCCTCACTGACGTTCGGCATTATATATATATATTTACAGGGGTTTCCACAAGGCTGTGGTTTCCCTCAACCAAACAATGACAGTGACAATAAGTAAACACTCGGCAATGATAACATAAATAAACACAATGTTTCTATCAAAGTCACACTTAATTTATTTTATTTCTCCACAACTGTCTGTCTAATGTGTCTTCAGCTTGTAGTCCTCTCTTGGCCATACTTTCTTTTACTCCATCCATCCAGGTTTCAGTTGGTCTTCCTTTCCTCCTTCTTCCATCAGGTTCCCAATTCATTACCACTCTTGGCAATCTTCCTTCGTTCATTCTCTTTATGTGTCCATACCAACGTAGCTGTGTACCACTCTTTGCTGAATATCAAATTTTGACATTATCCTCCTTATTTGTATACTTTAACCTTGTCTTTATGCATATGAATCTTCCTGCAGCAACTGTACAACATGATGTTCACAATCACAACACTCGTGGGAGAAATAATCTAGTACCCAATAGATACAGACTTCAAAAGACACTTGACAGTCACATTGTCACTGGTACTAAACTCTACAACAAACTACCTGAAAGCTCAAAGTCGCTAAACTCCTTACAACTGTTCAAGAAGAAAGTAAAATCGCTGCTGTTAAGAAACAACTTCTACACTGTAAGAGAACACCTCACCACTAATTGGACTTAATATTTATGTAATCTTACTAAGCCTAACACATGTAAATGTTTAATGGGTATCAAATAAATGTTTTACTTTCAACTATCTCTATCACATCTTTCTCTACTTTCATTATTTCTCTTATTCTTGATGTGCTATTCATGATTCTATCTCTCCGCGATTTCCTTGCTGACCTTCTCCAATAATCCATTTCTGTAGTACGCAATTTTGCTCTTTGTTTATTATTTAATGACCAAGTTTCCGCTCCATATAGCAAAATACTTTCTACTATTGATTTATACAGTGAGTCCCACCATCACAATTTGGTTTTAGAAGTGGCATGTCTACTGAAAATGCTACATTTAAACTCACCACAGAAATACTGGAAGCGCTAGATAAAAAGAAATATACGTTGGGAATTTTCTGTGACTTAGCTAAAGCATTCGACTGTATAAATCATGATTTATTAATTGAAAAATTGGAACATTATGGAATAGATAATTTAACACTGAATTGGTTCAAATCATACCTGTCTGATAGAACTCAAAATGTCGTAATAAACGGAAACAAATCTAATCTAGGAGTAGTTAGAAGTGGAGTACCACAGGGATCAATACTAGGACCTTTGCTATTTTTAATTTTCATCAATGACTTGCCACATAACTTAAGTGACGAAACAAAGGTATTGCTTTTCGCGGATGACACTAGTGTTTTTGTAACAGGTAAATCCCAGGATCAACTGGCAAGAGTAGCTATAAAGGCTTTTCACGAATTAAATATATGGTTCCAAGCCAGTAAGTCAGATCTACAATTTATCAAACAGGGAGTTCCATAAGGATCTATATTAGGGCCCCTGCTTTTTTTATTGTACATTAATGATCTAGGGGATTTAATGGAGCAAAATAGCAACATAAATATGGGATTATCACTATTTGCTGATGACACCAATATCTTAGTCTCAGGGAATAATATACAAGAATTACAATCAAATACTGATAATGTGACTAAACTTATTACTTCATGGTTTAAAGATAATAAATTGATTATTAATACAAATAAAAGTATAGCAATAGAATTTAAACACAAAAATAATAAAAACGAATTGTTACCAGCTGTTCTCCTAGATAGTGAACCTGTAAAGTATGAAACAAATACAAAATTTCTAGGCGTTTGGGTAAATAGCAATTTGGAATGGGACACACAATGTGGAACACCTAGCAAAGAAACTTGCCCAAACATGTTTTGCAATCTTCAGCCTCAGATCATTGGTCAGTTTAGAAATCCTCAGAGTTGCATACTTTGCTTACTTTCACTCCCGTTTGATGTACGGAGTAATGTTTTGGGGTAAATCAAATCATAGTGTCAGAACATTTAGAATGCAAAAAAAAGTAATAAGAATAATGCTCAACGTACCCAGAAACAATAGCTGTAGACCTTTATTTAAGCAATTAAATATAATGACACTGCCGGGAATGTACATTAATGAGGTCCTTATACAAATGCGAAATCAACTAAACAGCTTTCTCTCAAATGAACAGGTACACCAGCACGACACAAGGAACAAATCTAATTTACACAGCACTTGGCATAAAAGTACACTTTTTAAAAATAGCTTTAAGTATTACGGGACAGTTTTATACAATAAATTGCCTTCTTGCATAAAAAACATAAAAATAGCCAAGAATTTAGAAAGGAATTAAAGAAATTTCTGATAAATGGTAGTTTCTACTCAGTGGAGGAATATCTTATGCATGTGAATAGGTAGTTGAAATTCAGTGAATAATATGTAAAGCAGTGTTAATTGTACATAGTCATAGTATTAGTTGATAATATAAACTATGGCACTAAGGTTTTTATTTAGGATACTAGTTTAGGACCTTTTTAAAAATTATGTGTTGGTGTGTGGATGTGAATGAATCTGAAAGAACTAAGACAATTTGGATATTTTAATGTTAGTGTGAGAAGCAGTGTGTCCCACGCAAGAGTTGGCCAATGACGCGGGTTCCTGCGGCGCGGCGGACACAGCTCCAACTCCCGAGCGATCGGGTGAAATATCTACGCTAATGAAGCCGCGATCGGTGTTATGATTCAGATTCTCACATTCACAGTTAAAATTACAATGAAAATAAACACGTACCTCATCACAAGAGATGTTGGAAATGTTCTCCTCTCACATCCACACAACACTGACACCATTTTAGGAAATTTTCTTTCACGCGCATAAGTTCAGCTTCCGAGACAGAGTTCATTTCTCTTGTGATAGGCCTATGTGATATTGTCTTAAAGTTCTTCTAACAGTAGGCCTATGTGAATATTATATATGGAGAAACTTGAAAAATAAAGTGTATAGGTCAACTTCCCGTACATTACAAAGGAAACGGGTGAAATATCTAAGCTAATAAAGCCCGCTGTTGGTGTAATGGTTCAGGTTCTCACAAAGAAAAACATATGTGATTTATTACATCATCTTGCAAGGACGAAAAGACGTCGGTTTTTAGCAAAATTCCCAGGTGTACGTCCTCCAAGCAGAGAAGCCGTGCGAAAACTTGTAAGCAAACTTCGGGAAACGGGTTCGATTCTCGATAGTAAACGAGTGACCAAACGGCGCGTACTTACTGAACAGAAATTAGATCAAACCCACACACATTAGAAGAACTTAAAGACAATATCAGAAGAGAAATTCAATTCTATCTCGGAAGCTGAACTTATGCGCGTGAAAGAAAATTTCTTAAAAAGGTTCCAATGTTGTGTGGATGCAAGAGGAGGACATTTCCAACATCTCTTATGATGAGGTACGTGGTTATTTTCATTGTAATTCCAACTGTAAATGTGAGAACCTGAATCATAACACCGATCGCGACTTCATTGGCGTAGATATTTCACCCGATCGCTCGGGAGTTGGAGCTGTGCCAGCCGCGCGGCAGGAACCCGCGTCATTGGCCAACTCTTGCGTGGGAGACACTGTAGATGGTATGTGGATGTGGATGAAGAATATTTTATTTATTTTATTTATAGTATGTCATAGTATGTATTGACGTGTCTAATATCAATTGTACTTAGTACATGTTATTGATAAAATTGACGAAATAAATTTGAATTTGAATTTGAATAAAATGACGCTTAATATCGAAAAAAACCCACTTTATTCAATTCAGAACAAAACAAAGATGTACCCAAAACCTTGTAATTAATTACCAAACACAAAGCATAGAAGAAATTAGTAATATCAAATTTTTAGGATTACAAATTGATCAACATCTCGACTGGAAGTCACATATTGAAATGATATTTCCAAAACTAAGTTCAGCATGCTTTACCTTAAGAGTCCTGAATCAGGTATTTGATTTGATTTGATTTATTAAGTCCATTGGAACATATGCATGTTATGGGATGCCTTACGCATGGTGTATTTTGCAAATTTCCACTCGATAATGAAGTATGGAATCATTTTCTGGGGTAACTCGACCCATAGGGATAAAATATTTAAGCTACAAAAGCAAGCAATTAGAATAATGTGTGGAAAGAAAAGGAGAGAATCATGCAAACCGCTCTTTGAAAAATTAAAAGTCCTCACTCTCATAGGGGAGTAGGCCTATATATACTCTGTTATGTGTTATATGGTAGATAATATTGAGAGATTCCAAACTAATAGCAGTGTTCATGAACATATTACTAGAAACAGGAATGATTTACATAGACCGGTTAATGCATTAAAACTTTTTCAGAATGGTGCTTATTACTCCGCAATACAGATATACAATAAGCTTCCAAACGACATTAAATTATTATGTATTCAAAGAAAAAGCAAATCCTTCAAAGGATCTCTCAAGAAATTGTTAATGACTCACACCTTCTACAATATGGATGAGTATTTCCAGTTTGAATAAGTTTATAGTGTAATATATTATATATCATTATTTATTACTTGCTTGTATATTGTAATCTGACGTGTTCTATATCCTTGAGTCCCACTCAACACAGGATCTACAGAACGAGATAACTACATCTACATCTACAAGAGTTGGCCAATGACGCGGGTTTCTGCGTCGCGGCTGGCACAGCTCCAACTCCCGAGCGATCTGGTAAAATATCTACGCAAATAATGCCGCGGTTGCTTGGTGTAATGATTCAGGTTCTCACATTTATAGTTAAAATTACAACGAAAATAACCACGTACCTCATCACAAGAGATGTTGGAAATGTTCTCCTCTTGCATAAGCACAACACTGACACCTTTTTAAAGGAATTTTCTTTCACGCGCGTAAGTTCAGTTTCCGAGATAGAGTTAATTTCTCTTGTGATATTGTCTTTAAGTTCTTCTTGTGTATGGGAAATTGACCTGAACACTTTATTTTTCAAGTTTCCCCATAAATAATATTTACATACATAGGCCTATCACAAGAGAAAGTAACTCTGTCTCGGAAGCTGAACTTATGCGCGTGAAATAAAATTTCCTAAAAAGGTGCCAGTATTGTCTGGATGCAAGAGGAGAACATTTCCATCATCTCTTGTGATGAAGTGCGTGGTTATTTTCATTGTAATTTTAACTGTAAATGTGATAACCTGAATCATTACAACGACCGCGGCATTATTTGCGTAGATATTTCACCCGATCGCTCGGGAGTTGGAGCTGTGCCAGCCGCGAAGCAGAAACTCGCGCCATTGGCCAACTCTTGCGTGGGACTCACTGTAGATATTTACTTTTGTTTTTGCCATAATATTGCTGCTCCATAACACCGAATTTAAAATTCCTATTGTTTTCCTGCCTTGGCATATCCTTTTTTCTATTTCAAATTTGGAAGATCCATCCATCTGTACTATTGCTCCTAAGTACTTAAAGCTGTTGATTTTTTAAATTATATTTCCATCTTTTTCTATATCATCATTGTTAGCTGTCATATATTCTGTCTTTCTTAAATTGATTTTTAATCCCCATTTTGTATACTCCTCTTGCAATTTTCTGCACATATAATCAACATTGTCACTGTCTTGCGCTATAATGACCTGGTCATCGGCGAAGAGCAGGTTAGATATGAATAAATGTTCATCAACCTGTAGTCCCATCTTCCCCCATTTCTTATTCCATTCCCTCAAACTTACATCCAGAAATATTTTAAACAATGTAGGGGATAAGCAGCATCATTGTAATAATCCTTTGTTTGTTTGAAACGTCTGTGATATCCTTGATCCTATTTTTATTTGGCACATGTTATTCCTGTATATTTCTTGTATTAATCCTATTAATGCCTTTAAAATGCATTAAAAATAATTTTCAAAAGATTAATTTTGGTACATACAGATAAAATTGGTACATACCTGTACAAAATTATCCACGGGATTCCATTTGTTTTGCTATTTTTACATAGTTTGGTCTATAATTTTAGTGTTTTTATTTTTAGTTGAAAAGTCAAGGACACAAGTTCTTCAGTGATTCATTTTTATGGTTATTGATAGCATTATGAGCACAACTGAAAAAGCTTTCTCTCCACAGCCATGAATATATCAATTGTTTCTCATAATTTCGTCTTACGAAACAACGAAGTTTTCGAATGTGAGTCGACGACCATCTAGAAGATTCCAAAAATTCACACGCGGTTGATTCACTATTAAAGTCGTTATTCATTGTGCATAGGAGTTATCATGATTATAATAATTCTGCGAGTATATTCTTTTAGATACTGCTTATACACCCGATGCCAAAAGTATATAACTAGTTCACACAATTTCTTTTCATTAAACAAGAAAATGTTCTAACAGTTGTCGACGACCATTAAAGTCTCCACAAAAGCACACGTTTTTAATTCACTATTAAATTCAATATTCTTTGTACATAGAAGCGATTGTGTCAGTAATATGTGTAATTATATATTCGAGGACACTGCATAATACACTGTAGAAATATTTTATATGTTAATTCAAGGTACTTGAAAATTTCAACTGAAGTCGAAATCGCCAACTGGCATACACCGGAAGACGACGACTAAGTGCCACAGCTGTCTCCATATCAACAATGATATGACGACGCGAGTGATCACACTTCTCAAGTTCTATACGTTATGATTGTAGGTTACATGGAAATTTAAAGTAATTTTTCCACAAGTCATAATTGGTGCACTAGATAAGGCATTTGGTCTATATATTGTTATAACATGCATGTATTTTTTGATCTGACGTGTTCTATATCCTTGAGCCCCTCTCAACACAGGATCTACAGGACGAGATATCTACATCTACATAATGTTTCACACTGCCACACTATATGATATAGTTCATGAATGCCCTCTTGAGTTCATCTTGTCGGCAACATCCACAATTATCTGAAATTAAAATTAAAATTAAGAAAAGTAAATCTTCTTATGAATATGTTCAAATATTTCCTCCAATGAGTAAAAGCAATGGTTGTGAAGGAATTGAGCCCATGCACGTTAACATAACTAAATTTTTCGAGTTACAACATTTTATTTGTAGAAGTTTAATTTATTATGCAGGAACGGACACCATTACAACGCTATTCTGCACGTAGATCCTGTATGTACATAAATGTTCTGAAGTCGGAAGAAATAAACGTTAGGAGGACCTCGCTACACACTAGCGACACAGGAATATCAGCGGAAAGACCGGATAGTAGCATTCAGGGCTGCGGCTAGGGTTCCTCATCTGTTGGCCTATGTGCGTGGGCGACTGTGGGGTAGCGTAGTGAAAGCGTTGTCTGTCTGTTGAAACATGGTGGATTCGTTATTTGGGTATATTGCCGGCGTTTTATAATGTCATTTAAAGACTAAATAGACATTAGTATGAAGAGGTCTCTAAACATGTTACCTCCTCCAGTCAGTGAACAAGGCCTTCACAGTGTTGTTATTACTGACAAGAGGACTACCGGTGATGGACCAGATAACATCAATGAACTGTGCAGGGTGTGTGGATTTTTCTGTCCCTGGAAAATCGAAATTTTTAGTATGCCAGCGGAGGAAAGGAATACGGCACATCTTATTGAGACTTGCCTTCCATTTATTAAGGTAACTTGTTTCAGCTGAAGATATCTAAAGTGGTTCCTTTACATAAAAAGGGTGATAGGAAACAGATTGAGAGCAATAGACCCATCTCCCTGGTGCCCATACTCTCAAATATATGAAACGGTAATTTATGCCACGCACAGGTTTTCCTTCCACTGAATAATAAAAGACCTTTCACTAAACATAATATGTCACAACTATAAACAGCAAAATAATAATTCATAATAAAAAAAATAGGCCTACCCTTGCACCATTAATCATATTTCACAATTATAGGAGTGGGGGACTCGTGCGAGGCATAAAATACCTTTTTCCCTATTTTTTACTTATCAGTATGGCTTTAGTGCAGGGAAGTCAGAGATTGATGCTGTATCTAATCTTGTATTCCCCAAATATCATTTAGTACATTTACATTCAGGATTCAGATCGATCTGAGTTCGATCCCCATGTTGAAATCGTCATGTACAGAGATCGCCTGAAATCTGAAAGCTTCGCGTCCGTTAAAATTCGAACATGCCGTTGGTAGAGCGCATGCTTGGAGTGCTAAAGTACACAGTGAAAATACAGTCAGCATAATCCCAATGATGCGGACCCATTCACGCGATATTCACATTTCCACGGACTGTGTGATGTTTTTTGTTTATGAGCGAGGCAGTGTTCTTGTATGTAGTGACAGCAGACGATTTTATGCCGCGCACCAGCCAAGTTCCGCTGTTTTGTTAGGTTAGGATTGTTTATATTAGTTAAGTCACAACCACCATTTCTTACGAGCAGCTAGTGGCTGTAGGTTTGTCAGACTGTTCACCCACAATCATATCTCGTTTAGCGATATGATGTCACACCTCCAACGTCCTATCACGAGGACGAGGACAGAACAAATGGCGGAGAACAAGGAAGTTTTTGCTAGATCGTGATATAAAAGAAAGTGTATCAAGGTGGGTGGGTCGGACCAAATCATTCGCCAAGACAACATCTCCTCTCCACACAACTATCTATAACAAAATTCGTGTGATATAAGTGTTTTATGAAGAGAATATCGGTTCTAAAAAATGGGTCCGTGTCTATGGGATTTTACCATACCAACTTTGGAATAAGTCCCTTCAAAAAAAGTTTCCGTTTCCTGCGTTTTTCTTGTATTTCAGAATTTTTAAGGCCTACGCGTCATTAACATTTTTTTCTGTATTTTTTTTTTTAATTGCACAAACTTTTATATCATTTATTTATATAAACAGATTAATTGCACATTCGACGAATTCTTTACTTATCAGGCACGCGCCATTTTGGATTGGAGACGTCATGTAATGCTGCCAACATTGCTGGAATTGTGTACCTAGGTCACGTTGCCAATTTCCAACGTGAAGACACTGACTCTAATGTGCAATATCGTAATGCTACAAGTGACGCTACGGGTGAAGCTGCAGCTAGCACTTCCAATTAAATTAAATGTACTGAAATGTTTGTTTCTTTGATCTATTTCTGATGGAAATGACTAAAATTAGTAGGCCTACAATACCTCAAACACTAGTACAATATTTACAATAATAATAATAACAATAATTTATTTACAAGGCGCTAAACCTAGTTAACTTTAAACTCTAGTCTACAGGATAAAAAGTCCTGATATCTTCTATCATTTCTTGAAATGGATCTGCTAGCCGGTGCTTACAGTCCAGACGCCACAAGTATTCTACCAAATGGGTACCAGTATCTACCTGTTCGCGTCTGATACCGCCCCTGGCTAGGCGTGCACGGAGAGATCGCCAACGTGACTCGATATTGTTCGTATGAACACCTTTCACCGGATTATGATTTTCACAATTTTGGACTTGAACCCATCTGCAGAACACGTGCATACATTGGCAGCAGTGACTTCAAATGTTGCCTCCATTCCTAGTCTCGGCACTTCGGGAATCTTCGCAGTTCATAGCATATCAACGTGAACTTTCGGACTTAGAAAATGTTCGAGGGACTTATATCAAAGTTTATCCCGTGGTTCCACGCACTTTAGTTAACCAAGTGGATACTAGCGTGATACCGTCAATGTTTTCAACTCGGCACTTTTCGCTTGCATTCGAATTCTGCCTCTGTTTCTGACATGGTTCATGCTTTCAGTTTAAGGGCAAGCTCTGTAAACGCGGTCTCAGTCCAAAATGAATTTTCGATTCGATCCTCTGCAAATGGAGGAATGGATTGGATTCAAGTCGTATTCAGTTCCGTGTAAACGCTAGCGAACTTAATCCTTGTGTGCGCAAATACACATGCATTGCGTTCGTCATTTGTTCTGTCAGCTGATGTCAATTTAATAAAAAAAAAAAACTATAATATTAATATTGTTGTTGCTCTTTTATGTAATCTCGGAATAAACACGGCAATTGTCTAAACAGGTTAGCCACAAAAATAGCCGTACATAACCAAGTTAGCCAATAGTACAACAAATCTCAATCCACTCTTAGAACTTGCCATGTAAATAGAGAATGTATTGAGTTGGGATCGGATTCAGATATATTTCAATCCTGCGTGTAAACATGGTAAGTGATGGGTTTGAGGAGGGCGCTTCTACAAGTGCGATGCTGTGTGACCTAAGTAAAGCCTTTGACAGCATTAACCATAATGTGTTAATAAGTTTGTGGTATTACTGGTAGCGAAATGAAGTTTCTTGAGTCATTTCTCTGTAATTGTCAGCAGAAAGTTTTTGATATCACCATATGGGGTACTTCATGCTGGAATATGTTAAGTTGGCAAGTACAAAAAAACTATGTAGCTAAATATCTTACTGTTGGTACTGCTGGAGTATCATGAAGACAGCTGTAGTAACGACATGTTAGTTGCTAAATGTGATCTGTAGTTGCCAGTGTGTCATGATGTGGAGTGGAAGTGTTTCAAATGTGTTGCAGAAATAAAACTCAAACTAGGCCTATCTGCTGTGCTAAATCAAACCTAAATGAATTCACATCATATAGCCACAAAAACCAATTCCTAACACTTCAAGGGTCAGTCTTCAGCCCTTTCTTGTTTCTGGTCATGATCAACAGTCTAGATTTAAATGTCCCAGGTAGATCTATTATCGTCGCTGTGCTGCCATAACCACGAATGTGCAAAAATAAAAACTTCACAAATGGGTCACATTTGTTATTGTAGCGTAACAAATAAAGCAGAACTTGTACTTTCATTGAAATGGAACTAACTGTTAGTAACCAAGGAAAGAAAATACATTGTTTCTGGTTCCTCCAGAACAAAGATTAATCTAAACAGATGCAAGCAATGCAGTGAAGTCAAAATCCGAATTTTTGCACATTCGTGGTTATGGCAGCACAGTGACGTTATGTTTGCAGACAATGTAACCTTCTGGTGGTCAGTCACTCTGCTCCCTGTGATATTTTTGTTTTAGGAACACGAAAAACAGCGAAATTTGATGTAGGGTAAGGTAGGGTAATTGTGTTGGATGGATGGTCCTAAGCTTTCCACTGTGTAAATTCTTAAGAAGAATGAGCTTTACCTTATTTACCTTGGTAGGGTAATTGTAAACGAATTTTGTAAGTTTCCACTTTGACTTGATATAAATACTACCCAAGTTAAAATATCCATGTAAATTTTGAACTTTACAGTTATAACAACCTTATAATATAGATTCACCTCTTTGAAACATTAATCTAATGATCTAGAATGACACTAGACTAAGTTTACATTTACCCCATATGTTCATATTTACCCCACTAACTCGGGGGTAAATGGAAACAGGTTGATCTCTGAGTACCAGATAAGCTAAGGACTTGGGATCAGGGGTATTTGCAAACAAACATATTTTAGCAAAATTTGAAGGTCTTCTTGTGTGATTAGGACAGTGTTTACAATTACCCCAAACACTAATGCAAACCAGATAGATGTATTGAAAATAAAATAACCTTTGTATGAAATTTATCCAGAAACGCCCAAGATAAGGCAGTACATTCTTAATTAAGGTAAAAAATGGACAGAGGAAAGATGGTTAACCTTTAGGAACAACAGTTGAATTTTCAAATATATATACTTAGATCATTCCCCACATTTCTGAATGGTGAGCTCCAGCAAAATTGCCAAAATGTCACACTCCACAACAGTTGAATTTTCAAATATATAGCCTACTTCATTCGTTCCCCACATTTCTGAAAGGTGAGCTCTGGCAAATTTGCCAAAATGTCCCACTCTTCAGCATCAAAATATCATCTGCCTGTGCTTGAAAAATCTTCTTCAGTCAGGCTGTAGACTCAACTTCCTGTCCCCTTAACTCTTGCACCACGGCTGCATAGATGTAGTTAATAGATTTTCTTCTTCCACAGAGAACCCAGCTAATACATATGCTCCAAGTTTAATAGATGCTGTTGTAGGGGCTGAATATTCAATCTGGGCCGGATTATTCTCTTCATCCACACTGAAAGTTTTAAGTTTTCAAGTTTTCAAGTTCATCAAGCGCTGGCAGCTGGTCCTCAACTGTCATTGCTCGGTTCTACTTTCCTTTTCTTTTTTGTCCTTTTCACTTCCATCAGTTGACACAAAACATCTTCATTGGTTTACACTTCACCATAGCAAAGCTGTTGCAGTCGGCAATTTACTTTTTTCAAAGCAGGAGGGGAAATTGATCTCGTGGCATTTTGCAGTTTTGCAGAAGAGCTCAACAAGACTTCCAGCAATGAATGCTGGCTTGTCATTTGAAGTCTGTTTTTGGGGTGATGTATCTAATTTTGTTCTCAAATTCTAGACGGCACATTTTTCAGTGGATGAGATTAGCCCAATACCCCAACGTTATGTGTGTGTGTGTGTATACTAGGTTTGGGACTGGGAAGAACCTTGACCAATGGTGGTGTACTGTACCTAACATATGTCCTTGGCACTTTCCAATACCTGGAACAATATAAATCATCTGTTACTCTGCGACGGACTTATCTTACTTTACAATTTAAAGTTTGTTTTATTTAACAATTTATTTTATTACTATGTCTTCCAATAGTATTTCTTTACGTGATCTGCTCTGACGTCTGGTAAACTATCGTAACAGTGACCTAGTTACTCAGTGAAGCAAATACACCTGTCTCAACATTCCAAAGTACGGCACGCGTACTCCAACATTCCACTGCTACTATTGATGCACCACATCTACAGGGTGTTCTCAAACTTCTTCATTATATTGTTAAAACTTTCCGGGCTCTGTTGCCGTGGTCCATCGGATTGCTTTCCGGACGTTTCGCCCACAACTGCGGCAGGCATCATCAGCGGTGAGTTCTGCTTCGGAGTTTCCTCGGCGAGGTCTTGCTGTCAACTGATGACCTCGCCGAGGAAACTCCGAAGCCGAACTCACCGCTGATGATGCCTGCCGCAGTTGTGGGCGAAACGTCCGGAAAGCAATCCGATGGACCACGGCAACAGAGCCCGGAAAGTTTTAACAATATGGACACCGGCCGTGAAAGCCTACATCATGTTATATTCTTCATTATAATTTGACTATTATAAGAATTCTCTTTTATTGGTAGAAAATTTTATATAGGGCGCCATCTACCAATTCCTTAACTAATTCCCAAGTTAATTTATCAACTTTGTAAATTTCTCTCTTATTTGTAAAATCTTTTTTCTGTTTAAGTCCAGTCACAAAAATTTTTATGTATATACAAGGTTATATATACAAGTACCTCGGCTTAGCCTTCAAACAGTGGAGACGGGGGTAGGATTCTTTCTATTTAAAGGAGTTAATATGGGCGTCAAAACATTTAAGCAACTTTAACCAAATTTTCTTTCAACAAATAACAATGATATTTTATTCAACAATATTCAGATTGTTTCTATTAACTTTACAAATTCAATTTTTAATTTCACTAGTTTTAATCTTTATCTCTTCACATCAAAGATCAACTCATCAACAATATGTTTACTACAATTATAAGTATTTATGTAACATTATTATCCAAAATCAACATTTACAGGATCAAGCACTTTATTAAACTTTTGTTCTTAATAAGGTTAGTGTTCTGAATTAATTTCAATGTGATACTGGTTTGTTACCTTCCAATCAAGTAATTTCTAAATTTTATGTTACAGGTTGAGTTCCAAATCCTACATCAACTATTTCTTTCAACAACCCATTGGAGTGCCAATAATTAAATTTCACAACCGAGAAACCTTATAAAATCCTACACTGTAAATACTGCTTTTAATAAATGTTCATTTTTAATTATAACATATTTTGTTTTCCTTTCTCACTGTACTAGAAGGTCTTTGTCTGTCTCGTCAAAGAAGAAGAAGTTTGTAAAGATAAATAGTAAAGACAATATATGGAAGAATGAAATGGAAATTTAGATCTATATCCACAGACTGAACTATGGCGATAAACCTCCGATACAGTGGCGGGGTCTAGATTCTGAATTACAGTCAACCTGACCTCTCCCCTGCAACCGGTGAAATGTTAAAGGCCTATAAAAAAACTTAATTTTGATAAATCGATGTCCAAGGTCCCTGACAAGTTTCCTAACTGCTCTTGGGGCTGATAACCGCCTCAAACATCGATAAGCTCTAGAAATCCTTTAGTAACTCTACTAACTTGCTAGGTTCGGACCAAACCTACTACTAGACTTTACTTTAACTTCCTTTGTGGATACCTTCAGTGTTCACATCATCTAATAGTATCACTACCTTTATAATTCTTAGTTATTATTTGTTTAATCCATTTAATTTATAACAACTATAAAAGAATTATCGGGTTCTCTATTTTAACCTTACTTTCTTTTTTTTCCATTCACCTTAAGTGATTTTTCAATGCTACTCGCTCTTTCTCTTTAAATTTACTTCCACCCTAAAGTTCTTCTACCCGCAAGACTTTCACTTCTGGTCGCCATTCATTCAAATTCCTATCTTATTTCAATATCACTAACTCTATAACCTTTATACTCTCTTATTACTTATTCTTGGTTTTGGGTGCACATTTATGTTTCTGAATTTCTCTGTGAATTCCGATACGAAACTAATTAACCCCACCTAAGTAACTTATCCTTTCTGTTTTTTTTCTTCTCTAGGTTTCTCTTTTAACCTAACTCTGAACTTGAACTACACAACCTACAGTCTTCACTCTCATTCTTAAGCGATTCCCTTCACCCCAGCTTCTATTCTTTCATTCCTATCCTTCTCTACTTTTGTACTTGCTCTACTCTATTTCCAACCCATCTCTTAGTAAATCTCTTTATTCATAAAGCAACTAAATATATTACAGGCCAGCATGCCATCCAACATGTAGATATCCATCTGTAACCTGAACCAAAACCAAGTGGGAGAAGCCCAAATAAGGAT
Source organism: Ectobius pallidus (assembly GCA_964059195.1). Lineage (NCBI taxonomy): Eukaryota > Metazoa > Arthropoda > Insecta > Blattodea > Ectobiidae > Ectobius > Ectobius pallidus. The sequence goes on from CAXKWD010000011.1 coordinate 55,293,150, forward strand.
TACTTTCATGCCCCTTATAATTTCTTCCTTACTCTTCTCGCGACCTGTCTTAAAAATATAAAGCATTTATAAGCATCACCAGCTGAACCTAGCTTACAAATTCGTGAGTGGTTCAACCACTTAAAAACACCCAAAGTATAGAGATTTACAGTTACTGTTCCTTTCTTTCTTCTCAACTACTTCTATCCTAACCTTTCCAACAGGAAGTGAAAACTTTGGATTACTGTATTTCTGTTAACTCTCTTAACCTTCTACAAATCTTGTTTTATCAACCTTTCTTCAATTGAAACTCCCTTGTTCTTTTAGGAATCTATTAGTCAAACATTCAGTAGAAACTACAGAAATGTATTTATCAATTATCTTTTCCATAAAAAACCTGAAGAAGTGTCTGATATTAATAGTTTTTGTTATACTCAACAAGAAGTAGACTAGTGTTGTTCTTCATTCTTCTGTCCGGTGTCCATTTCCTGTAGGATTCCATTCGTCATCTAAGCCTCCCTTAGACTCGGCCCATTTCTTCTCTTCGCAGCGGTTGTTCGCTGTCGGCAGCCACGACATAAGCCAACTACGTTCAGGCTCATTCCATCCACAGCTATTTCCACATAGCCCTCGATCGTTGATTTCCAGTCTGATGGTTGCCTCCCAATTTAAGTCTGACAGGAACATCAGGCCCCTACGTCGTCTCTCCTGCTGTTCATCTCCGGCCTTGTCCACCAACTCCACAACCTTCTACTTCAGCCGTCCAATTCTCACTCCTCTCGCTGACTATCTGTTACTGACTCCCCAGACTCCTCACTTCTTCCCCTCTTCCGCTGGTAACGGTTCTTTTCAAATTCCTGCGCGCGCATGCGCACATTCCTCTTCCTGCAATTTAAACAAAACTGACACAGTATCGATAGTTTGTATGGTTTCCTTTGTTCATGAACAATTCCCTTGCGGTCTAGAGCACCTTTTTTTATACGTAACGTATACACAACGTTACAACTCATAATTTTACATGTTTACGTTGGAATGAATTTCTGTTTCCAATTTCCCTGCTTTCCATTATTTCAGTAGAAAATGTAAACACACACTGACACTTTATCTAATTTAAATTTTAGTAATTTTACTTAATACAATCTCACTTGGGAATGATAACAAGCTCAATAAACAATAATAGGTGTCCAAACTTACCAAGCAATGAAGGGAAAAGGGAAATTTTCTTTCTTCTGAAATCTTCACTTTTTGAACTTCCACGCACAGCAATACAAAAAGCTCCACATTCAACAATATACAGCACAGAAAAGAGAGGAAAACTGATGTCTGCTATAAATTAAATGGCCAAATCCAATGACAGCAATCATGAGATCAGAAATATCACCATTTAAGTTTTATAACAACTGTTTACAAATACCCCTTGTTTACAATTACCTTCCCTTACCCTATTATTCTTTGGAACCTATAGATTCTATATATAAGAATCTTAAAATTGTATGCATTGTATTTTGGTGTCGTGAAAAGGATAACATTTACTGTTACATACTGGTCTGTCAATGCACAATGCTTATAAGGGTCTGCATTCCATCGTGTGTTACAAAAATATGTCAACAGTGTGATTTCTTCAAGCCGATATAGATGTTTCTGGCACTAAAAAGGTTGAATTCTGCCAGAACGATCAGCTCGTATCTGGCACTTGGTGCTTAAAGGGTTAATACAGAACCACACCTTTCATTAAACATATGTTACACTAAGAAGTCGAATGCTTTAGTTGATGTAGATGTAGATATTTCGTCCTGTAGATCCTGTGTTGAGCGGGGCTCAAGGATATAGAACACGGCAGATCAAAAAATACATGCATGTTATATCAATAATATACAGAAACTGCAAGCTGCCAAATTTGTCCAAGCTGGAAATATTCCTCCAAATTGTAGAAGGTGTGAGTTATTAAAAATTTATTGACTGATGTTTTGAAAGGTTTGCTTTTTCTTTGAATACATTACTTTTACTTTTACTGGCTTTCCACTTTACAGCAGTTCACCTTTGATTCCTGCTTTCCATAGGTTCCTATCTTCCCATTGTCCTTCTTCCATACCCCTCTCGGTCATGGCATCACATATTCCCTCGTGCCATGTCTTTCTAGCTCTTCCCCGCTTTCTTCTGCCTGGTACAGTCCAATTTAAGATTCTTTTGGGCCACCGTTCCTCTGGCATCCGTTGTACATGTCCATACCATTGCAATGCTTTATTTGTTATTCTTTCAATAACAGTTTCTTGGACATTCATTTCTTGTCTAATATAGATATTTCTTACATGCTGTAATCTGGACACCCTCATACTTCTCCGAAGCCCAACCATTTCCGTTGCCAATATCCTTGTCCGCATCCTATCATTTAATGTCCAGCATTCGGATCCATATACCAATATACTTTCTACTATTGCTTGTAGAATTTGTTGCTTTGTGCTTCTAGTCATATTCCTATTCCACAGAAGACTGTTCAGAGTTCTTGTCGCCTTTCTTGCACAATCCACTCGGTTAATAATATCTCTTTCACAGGTGCCAGATTTATCAATTATAGATCCTAGATATTTAAATTCATCGACACATTTGATTACCACATCATTTATTTGTAGTTCTTCTGAATTCCCTCCAATTACCATATACTCTGTTTTAACGGTGTTCATTTTCAGTCCACCTGCCTCCAATGCATCTACCAGTTTCCTCATCATATATTCAATATCTTCTTTATCCTGTCCTATTATAATCTGGTCATCCGCAAATAATAGGCTGTGCAATTCACCTCCATTAATATCAAGCCCCATTCCCCTACATGATCTATTCCACTTCGCCAATACATCTTCTAGGAATATTTTAAACAATGTTGGTGACATCCCACACCCTTGTCTTAATCCTTTTGTTGTGGGAAATTCTAATGATACCCTGTTTCCAATCTTAACAGTTGCCTTGCATTCATACATCCTTTTTATAAAATGTGTAAGAGGTTCAGGAATTCCGAACCTTTCCATAACCTCCCATAGTTTGTTAATAAGTACTGAGTCATACGCTTCTTCCAGGTCAATAAATGCCAGATGTACTTGTTTCCCCTTTGCCATCATTTTTTCTATAATCTGCCTAACTACAAATATATTATCCAGGCATGATTTGCCTGCCATAAAACCTGCTTGTTCCTCTGATATTTCACCTTCTATTACTTCCTCCAATCTAATTTTAATAATTGTACTTAAAATTCTACTCATGGCTGCCGTAACACTAATCCTTCTGTAGTTCGTTGGTTCTCTTTTATCCCCTTTATTTTTATATATTGCACTAATGTATGACATCCTCCACTCTTCTGGGATGGGATCTTCTTCAATTACTTGATTAAAAAGTTTAGTTAAAATCCTTATAATACTTGGACCACCATATTTAATTAATTCCATTGTTATCCCTCCCGGACCTGCAGCTTTCCCATTTTTGTTTGTTCTCAAAACATTATATACCTCATCCTCTCTTATAGGTTCCATTAGGTCAACCTTTTTACTGTCCATTATGTTTGCATTTAAAAATTCTTTCCTAGATTCTGTTAAAAGTTCTTTAAAATGCTCCTGAAATGTTTTCATTGGTACTAGATTAAAAGTTTTTGTTGTATTATTACTACGCAAGTTCTTAATTCCGGGGTGCGCGGGCAAAGAGGGTTAAGTCCACTTTCTTGTTACTGAGAATTAGAGTGACTTAACACACTATACCAGCCCAACATAGCTTTAGAGATGGATAAACCCATGAGGCACACATCCATAACTACCGTACAATTTTGATTATGACTTACTGGACTTAACACAAATGTAGAGAACATTATTATCTATAACTCTATGGACATATCTCAATTTTTTAGGATGGTGGACTTAACTCTCTTTGCCCGCGCACCCCGGAATTGTCCTCCATGCTTGGGCTGACTTTGTATAACCTACGGTATGTTCAATTTCTCCACATACCCTATTCCATGCTTCTTTTTTCTGTTTCCTGACTTCTTGTTTTACCTGTCTTTTAAGTTTATTATATACTTGATAGTCTTCATTTGTTTTTGAACTTAGATATCTTTGATAAGCATTTTTCTTTTTGGTTATTATATCCAAGACTTCAGCATTCATCCAATGATTTGTATATTGTTTCCCCTTTTGTATACCAAGTGCTTCCATTGCTGCCTCATGTATACATTTTTTCATATGCTCGTATACACTAATAGAGTTCCAATCTTCTTCCACTTTCAATTTTTCAGTAAGTTGTCGTGCATAAAGATTTTTAATGCTCTCATCCTGCATTAAATGCAGATTGTATCTACAGTTTTCTACCTCATTTCCTATCTCCGGGTTTCGATCTGTCTTTCCATTCTGTCTCCTTATAGGACATGCTATCCTAGTTGACAACATATAGTGTTCCGTTCCACACTCTGGTCCCCGATTCACTCTAACATCTTGAACAATAATATTTCTCTGTTTCCTAACTATCACATAGTCAATTATCGATCGAAGACCTTTTGTGCATTGTTCCCACGTATATCTATGTATATCACGATGTTTAAACATAGAATTCATAATGACAAGGTCATTCACTCTACACTCCTCTTTTAATCGTTGCCCATTATCATTCTCAATATATTCTCCATATGGGCCCACAACCTCCCCTGTCCCCTTTCCAACTCTGCTATTTAAATCTCCCATGATTATCAATTCCTTCTTTTGGGGAACACTTTCTACCAATTCCGCAAATTTGTCAAAGTACTGTTCCTTTATTACTGTTGGTACATCATTTGTTGGGAAATAAGTACCAATTAAGACTACATCTTTCCCGAACATGGTTAGTTCCATTACTATAAATCTTTCATCTACTTCTTTCAGGTGTTTTATTGAAGATTTCCATTTCTTCTTAATCAAAATTGATACTCCTCCTTTAGCTCTCTCCGATTTCTCCACTCCACTCCATACATGCAAATACACCCCTGCCATTTCTTGACCTTTCCCTTTTCTTTTGGTTTCTGTCAAAACCATGTCTACTCTCATCTTTGTAGTCTCCTTAATCACTTCATTATATTTAGTATTCAGTCCCTGTATGTTCCAAGTTGCCAATTTCATTGTCCTTTTCCTTAGCCAAAGTCTATGCCTATTGATCCGTCCGGTTTTATCTATTTTTGCAGGAAACGTAACAAGACTTTTTATAGAACGGGTTGTCAGCCCATCGACAACCCCCATACTTGGAGGACCTGACCATAGCCTCATCCGCCGGTTTTCAGGATTCCTATTGGGCCTTCTCGGCTACCGTAGTGGTCATGGGGAACTAGTCCCCACCGTACATCACCCCAATAGGCACTTCCGTACTTCCCGTTGCCCACCCCTCGGGACAAGGACCCTGAGGTTGGATTTTGAGGGGCTCTTTGAATACATAATAATTTAATGTTGCTTGGAAGCTTGTTATATATCTGTATTGCAGAATAATAAGCACCCTTCTGAAAGAGTTTTAACGAGTTAGTTGGTCTGTGTAGATCATTCATGTTTCTGGTAGTACGTCCATGTACACTAAAAATAGTTTGAAATTTATCAATATTATCCACTATATAACACATAGCAGAGTATATATATATACTCCCCTGTAAGAGTGAGGACTTTTAATTTTTCAAATAGCGGTTTACAAGATTCCCTTTTTTCTTTCCACATATTATTCTTATTGCCCGTTTTTGTAATCTAAATATTTTCTCCCTAAGGGAAGAGTTGCCCCAGAATATATTCCATACCTCATTACCGAGTGAAAATATGCAAAATATACCATAAGTAATGCATCCTGTTGTAATATATTATTCAAAATTCGTAAAGCAAAACACGCTGAACTCAGTTTATTATAATATCGGCAAAAGGTAGTTTATAGTTGTGCAGCAACAAAGCTCCACCCACTCTTGCCCCCCCCCCCAGCCCACCTCCCCTACTACCCCTTGCGACCTGGTCTTGTGTGCACCTTTACCCTGGCTTCAAGCCCACTCAATGCCGGCACTGCAGCTCACTGTTGTTAACAATACGTTATGAAAATGACCCTTGCACCAAATCAAAAGTACAATCATCAGAGCCTCTTGATCATTACTCAGGATCCACCACATGACAACGTGACTCTTGCACCAAAATGGCTATTTCTAATTTCGTGTATTAAAGCTCTCTAAACTGAAATAGATGAATTTTCACTTAATCGCTCTGCAATCACTCGTGGTGTAGTGGTCAAAGCTGCTGGATTCGAAGCTAGCTATCCAGGTTCAAATACTGCTTGATCTGTGTTCTGTTTTTTATCACATTCATGTATATCCTGTTATAGTCCAGAGAGTTTTACTTTCATTATTTGACCTGTATTAAATTTCTGGTATAGACCTATTGCTTTTTCCACAAAATGATAAAATTTTTATATTCACATTAAAAAAAGACTGATAAATGTGTTTGAATTGTTCATTATTGCAATATTAAAAAAATATCTATTATGGTATTATTTGATTTACTTTTGGTTATATAATCAGTAACCCAGCCCTTAAATACATTTTTCTATCATTTTTAACATGATTTCTGGTAGATGGATTGGATGTTGGCCTATCAAAAGAAACAAAATAGGCCTAGTTTACATAAATCTAGACCAAGCAGTATTAACATCACCTGTTTCATAAAAATGTCAATATAAGAATTTTAAATTCCTTAGTTCATGTTCAGTCATTTATATTTCTAAAAGTTAAATATAAAGATATTCTGGGTAACAGATAAAAGTAATGAATTTGTGATATTTGTCTTAGGAGATAGAAGATTTTTCTGTCCGGACACATTGCTAGGAGATAGAAGATTTTTCTGTCCGGACACATTGCTCCTTAAGGACAGCATTCCTTGACAACGGTGATATTTTCTTTGTCACAATTGGAGTCAGTCTCCTTTATTTTGGTTTACATGGGTTTTACTTCAGTAATTTGCTAATATATTTTAACATGATCCATGTGTGTTTGTTTCAGATATCTGAGGATGACGTCCTTCCAAAATCCATTTGTATGGATTGCTACAATGCCTTGGAGATGTTCTATCCTATAATGAGATGGAGCTCTATTGCTTCTTCTTTTATGGAGAGTGCATTTCGTGGTGGTCCAAGTAAACCATTGGTGGTGGTATGCATTCTTTTTATACATTCTGAAGTAGTAGATTCTTGAAATTGGGTAGCCATAAATAATGAATATAGCTAGAGGTTCGTGGAAGCGGTTTTATTTTTAAGGAAATTTTGTTTTAAGGTTTCAGTATTTTGGTGTTATTATTAATTTGGCGATTTATTTTCAAATTTTTTTATTTAATAGGCCTATGTAATGCAAGTTTTATAATTCATCTACAGGCAAACTTCTGTTTAATGAAGATCAATATAATGATAAACTCACATGTAGCAATATTTTTGTTGGGTCCTGGCGAATTGTCTATCGTAGTAATGTTAAATGTAACTCGCTATAATGTTGAAGCTATTTTAAAAACACCCCTTTATAACAGTATTTGGAGGTTGAATTATTATTGCAAACCAGTAGCTTAGCCCTATGGGTGGTAGCTGGTATCAATTCAGTATCCTTCCCAGCCACCAATGTTATTTTCTGATTGCCTGATATCTGTTACATTTCTTAGAAATTCCAGAAAAGAAAGGTTCATGAGTAGTATGTGCAATTAATACACCACAAGGAGCAACTGTTTTTGTTCTGCCTTATCTTTGTGGTGAATTTGCTTTTCTTTTTCTTCCCTCTTCCCACCATCTACGAGTTTGTAATTTCAGACTAGGCTCAAAGCATGCCATGATCTTTGATGAAAAACCAATCTGAATTATTTCTCGCCTATTGTGCCAAAATACCTAGAGAAAACTCATACCTTTGTATGTGTGCATGTGTGCGGGTCATAACGTATAGAACTTGAGAAGTGTGATCACTCTTGTAGTTCACATGGTCCGCTGCAGCGAGGCGCTTCGGTCTGTAAAGGTAATTGATGGCTTTAAGACTACATGCTAAACAGGGCCTTTTATTATGAAAATACTACTACAATTAACACTAAAACAGTAAGAACTGTAACATACACCATGCAAAAAAAAAATGGCGCCTGGAAGCTCAATAGAGTTACGAAGCGGACGAAGTTTGAGTCAACACAATGAGCAACTAACGCAAAACAACAACGTAAATAACATAATAAGAAGCATACAAACAGGGACAACAACTGAAAATGAAGGGAGGCCCGAAACTTCAAGAGCAAGCCCTCTAAAGTATGCAGAAGTATGTACAGCAAAAGGACTGGTCGTAAGATGTCCCAATATGGCGGAAACGCAAACAGACACCATAGCATCACTACAACTAGTAATCAGTCTGTTAACCAGGGACCTACAGGAGGCTCAAAGTGAAATCACCAGAGTAAATGCAAAAAACAAAGAATTAGAAGATGAAATTAGCAAGATAAAGTGCAACTTAAACACTAAGGAAGATCAAAACAACACTGACTCATATGGGCAAGAGACCATGCCACCACCAGCAGATAGAGAAACAACCCAAGCAGCAAATACAAATGGATAAACCCCAACCTAACTCCATTAAGTACAAGACAAGAAGAAAATCTAGTAATGGGGGATTCAATCCTAAAACACGTAAGAATAAAGAATACAGAAATGAGGATATACAGGGGTATTAGGACAGAACAACTAAAGAACAAAGTGCAGGACCATCAAGCAGAAAGTAGGCCTTCTAACTCTAGCCCAAAAGTAGTAGTGCTACATGTAGGGACAAACAACATCAAAAGCTCAAAAACCCAAGATGAAGTGATGGCAGAAGCATATGAACTCATTAGGACTACTAAAAGCAAGTTTCCCAGTGCGCATATAGTGTTAAACAGCATCTTACACAGACGTGATGTCAGCAGTGACTATATAAACTCAATAAATGACAATGTACGATGGGCGTGTGAGGCGCTGAAGGCAATCTACTTTGATGTAAACAGATACATAGATGACAGCTGCCTAGCAAGAGATGGACTACATCTAAACAGAAAAGGATCCTACCTACTTGGAGAAGCAATAAATTGTGTCATAAATATATGTAGAAAGCAGGTAAACTGGTGACCGCTTCAGCTGATGTAAACAAACAGACCAATACTCAGTCTTTAGAGGTTAAAGGAAGGAAACATAATTGTAAATCTAAAAGTAATGCAGAACCACCCATAAATAGGCCTAACCGTAAAGCAAAAGAGACCGGTACTGTAAATGTAATAAGCAAAGAAAAAATGCAAAAGTTAAGGCTAATGCATATCAATATACAAGGTTGTCAATCAAAAATTGATTCTCTTACAACATTTCTAAATGAAATCGAAAACCTAAAAGTCACAGTTATAAGTATCAATGAACACTGGTTGAATAAAGACCAGGTTCACATCCTAAACAATGTAGAAAACTACACCCTGGCAGACTACTACACCAGAAACACTAATATACATGGGGGATCCTGCTTACTAATAAATAATCTATTAGGACTAGATATGAAAACAAGGGAAGACCTAAAGACATTTAACAAAGATTATGTATTTGAGCTATCGGCAATAGAAATAACAAAATTGGACACAATAATAATATCCATTTACCGAGTATCATATTATACTACATTGCAAGCGTTCCTACAAGCTTTTGAAAGCCTTTTAAATAAATTAAAAAAAGATAATTATTGCCACAGACTGCAACATAAATGTACTGACAAATCAGACAGAACCAAATAATAATAACAGCATAAACCATCTAAACCACAGTAAATCTGCCCAATCTCTTATAAACATTACTGAAACCCATGGATTTATATTAAACTCTACTAAGCCGACAAGAATAACAAGCAATTCACAAACCTGTATAGACAATATAATAACCAACTATCGTATAAGCAATGAAGAAGCAATCACTGTAGAACCAGGACTCTCAGATCATAAAGCTCTATTAATAACATTGCCATTAAATAACACAAGACATAATAACAGGGCAAACAAAAGCAAACAAATAAGAATATATAATGAGGAAAACATTAAGAGTTTGAGAGAAAGCCTAAATAATACAACATGGGAATTCAATAACAGAGACTCAGTAGACAGTAACTATAACAAATTTTTAACAACAATTATACAAAAATTTTATGAATGTGTCCCACTCACAACCAAAACACATCTAATTAAAAAATGTTCATTACATTGGATAACTCAAGGGATTAAAATATCAAGCAAGCGTAGAAGACTATTACACACCCAAAGTAAGGAAAGTACAGATATAAACATAATAAATTACTATAAAAAATATAATAAAATCTACAAAGTTATTCGGAGAGCAAAACAAATGACTATAGACAATTACATCCAAAACTCTGAAAATAAGACCAAAGCTGCATGGGACATAGTTAAGAAAGAGATAGGCATAGAAAAGCAAAGCAGCGACAAAAAAGCCACAAAAATACATGATTCTGGGAAAGACATAGAGGTGGAAGATACAGCAAATTCATTAAATGATTTCTTTATAAACATAGTGAATAGAACACGAGACGTCCCAACAACACATGATAGAGCACTAACAAACACATTAAAAGTAACATCTTCATTGGGACCATACAATCCTTTCCATTTCGAACTAATAACCCCAACAGTGATAAAAAATGTTATAAATACACTAAAATCAAAAAGATCCCATGGATGGAACGAAGTAACTCCTTTCTTAATAAAACAGGTAAAAGAAACTATTTGTGACCCTCTTTCTAAAATTATAAACCAATCTCTCGAAGCTGGGGTTTTCCCAGAAAGAATGAAATATGCAGTAATAAAACCAGTCCATAAAGGTGGGGATCCAGATTTAAAAAATTATCGACCAATATCCTTACTATGTAGTTTTTCCATGATATTAGAAAGAATAGTGCATGCCCAATTAATGACATACATAGAGAACAATAATCAAATTAATCCAAGTCAACATGAATTCAGGAAAAAACACTCGACTAATTCAGCATTAATAAAACTAATCAACGATATTTCTCTTTCCCTAGACAATGCACAAAATACTTCTGCATTAATATGTGATATATCTAAAGCCTTTGACTGTGTGGAGCATAGAATACTACTAAGCAAATTAAAACTATATGGAATAGAGGATGCCTCCTTAGCTGGTTCGAATCTTATCTGAAAAATCGGAAACAAAAAGTAGGATGGGACAATGGGAAAGTAATATTACAGTCAGAATGGAAAGAAATTAAATCAGGTGTGCCACAAGGCTCGGTATTAGGGCCTCTTCTATTCATTCTATATACCAATGACCTTCCAAATTATATACAGGAGAATGTAATCCAATACGCAGATGATACAACAGTACTACTGAAAGAGGATAATATACAGTCCCTCGGAAGAAGTATCACGCAAGCAATGACAAACTTAAACAAATGGTTTATAACCAATGGACTTAAACTCAACATTAATAAAACAAATTTAATGTTATTTAAAACCCAATCAAAATCCCATATGGAGTTAGATTTAATGAAATATGTTGATATAAATATACAAAACTCTGCCAAGCTATTAGGCATAATTGTAGATAACAACCTAAATTGGAAAGAACATGTGCAATACATCATGAAAAAACTAAACAAAGCCTGCTTCAATATGACATATCTGGCTGATATAACAAGCATGGAAATAAGGAAAATGGTCTATTACAGCTATTTTCATTCAGTACTGGTTTATGGAATAATTGTCTGGGGAAACTGCAGCGAATGGGAAAGCATCTTCAAAATTTAAAAAAAAAAAAATCATACGAAATATGACCCATTCATCCTACAGGGAATCATGCAGGCCACTCTTTAGAGATCTACAAATACTAACTTTTCCTTCAATATATTTACTAGAGCTTCTAACTCATGTACACATTAATTTTGACCAATACAACACACAACATACTCACGAACACAACACCAGAAACAAAGACTTGTTAAAATTCCCTTCCCATAGATTAACCCTCCTAGAGCGCACCCCACAATACATGGGCATAAAAGCATATACAGTGAAATCTCGATACAACGATTTCGCAGGGACCAGAAAAAAATATTGTTGTAGAGAGAGATATTGTTATATCGAGAATTTACAAAAAATGTTCAAATATTGGTAGTATATGTAGGAAACAACTTCAATAATTGAAATGCTTTAAGTATTTAAGGAAATAAAGAATTTTTACACAAGAACTGCTATACTGTACTGTATTCACTCCACCCTTAAATTATTACACTAACTTATGAGCAAACACATTGTCTTTTCAGGAAGAAGCTGGTAAAACATCCCAGTCTCGTCAGCATTATAAATATCTTCTGGCAAATATTTCTCAGTAATTTTTTTCATTTCATTACTGCACCAGAGATTTGCGTCATTTGTTGGTGCAGATTTCTCTTCCCATTGAATTAACTTAAAAGTTATGTCATGGCGGTCTCTAAAGCGGACAAGCCACCCATTGCTAGCCTTGAAGTCCTCCACACCAAGCATGGTAGCAAACTTCTTAGCTTGACTACAAATCAACGGTCCATTTATTGGAATGTTTAAAGTTCTTTTTTCATTGAAGCATTCCAAGGTTGCAGCATCCAAGTCAATAAATGTTGCCGTTTTCTTTCGTTTTCTAGTAGGATCCACGGCATTTGAATTGAGTTTTTCCTCGATCTCATTCCTTTTCTTTAAGAAAGTCGACACCGTAGATTCCGAAAGCCCGTACTTTTTCGATGTTGCAGTTTGTTTCATGCCTGCGTCAATGTCTTTAATTACAGCTAATTTCTGCTGCATACTAATTTGTTTGCGAGAAGCCATGCTGACAGAGAAGCACAACAATACGCGAACACCACCAAACAAACTTGCCGTGCAGTGCAGGCACTGACTGGCGACCAGGCAACTGGTTTACTCCATTGTGCACTTGAGCGAGGGTGAAGCACGATCAAGGTCAAGGAAGGCGATTCCACCCTTAAAACGAGGCGGGGGAGTTCATGATTTGAACTTTCACGATCTATTTTTATCGTTGTACCGAGGAAAATGTATTTACGGGGATTCTAAATGTAATCGTAGTCGGGAGGTTTATCGTTATTAAGAGTATCGTAAAACCGAGGGGAATTTTACATTATTTTAATGGACAGTATGCCGGGACCAAAATATTTTAACGTTATAAAGAGTATTATCGTTATATCGGTAATCGTTGTACGGAGATTTCACTGTAATAAAATATCAAACGAAACAAAAGCATTAAATAGCAGACAATTCAAAATTAAAATTAAAAACTGGTTATTGCAAAGAACATATTACTCAATCAGAGAATTTCTTGAAGATGAAGTTAACATATAATTAATAAAAAAACTAGCAAAAGAAATCATTCCATTTATTAGGCACTTATTAATAGCATTAAGAAAAAAAAAAAAAAATTACATCAGTGTTAGATTTTCCTTATTTGTAATCATTGATTTTTAAGTAATATAGAATAGGCCTAAGCTAGAATATTCCTAGTCTGTAACTTAGCAAGTAAGCACAATTTGACGAGTCACCAGTTTACCAGCCAAAGCTGAACAAATGTAAATGATATGTGACAATAAATTAACATTAACATTAACATTAGCTATGTGACGTAAGGGAATACCGTTTTCTAACAGATATACTTTATATATTTACTTTATATATGTGAAAATCGTGTCTCGAAAGCATTAACCAAACAGGTGATTCTTACTCGTGTTTGAGTTATCCCAAGCATTTTTTTTCCCCCCCCCGATATAAAGCCGTTATCACATGTATTTGTTACAATAACCTCTTAATAAAACTCTGGAATCATACAGGATATTACAATTTTAATGACAATCAGTGATTATTTCAGGACTGTCGTTCCTCCTCTCTGGAAATTGTAGGTGTAACTAATATAAGTTAATAGCGCAAAGAAACAATTACTATTACTAACTATATAGGTTATTTAATTTGCAAATTCTTGTTTTTTACTTAATATGAATAGTTTCTTAATTCTTAGCCAGATTATTCACCATGGCATTTGTTTTTGTCATTTTCATGTTGAAAGTTATCTTATATGGCATTCAGTGCATTTCGAAGAAAAATCTACCTATTGTTAGACCATATGGGCATTTGAATCCTTTACACAGTCTCCTTGAATACATTTCTGAAGGGAGAGGAAGTGACTCGTGCTTAAGGCAGTGTTTATAACTTTTAGGGGTCATAATTTTGAATAACAAGCTTTCTAAATTATATTCATCAGAGTATCTCAACCCTTTACTATTAGAAATGTTACACTTCTTAAGCATTGAATCAAAACCAATCTTCTGATTTTAGAAAGACTTTCTTATCTAATGAATTTGGACTGTTCTGAGCTGCTAATTTCCTTTTGCAATTTTTTCATTCTGCGTAGAATGTTAATATTTTTTCTACTTCAAGTAGGTGATGTCCTCTTTGTTTTTAATGAATGAGGGCCCTTATAGTGATGGTTCTATGCTTTCTTCATACAACAAACATGGCAAATTACCATGCTCAGACCTTCATGGAAAAGGTCCAGGTGTCAGCTCTTTTACAAGCTCTCTTGGGGTGTGGCTTATTCTCTTATTAGATAGGATTGCTCCAGAGTGTAGAATGTTTTGTGAAATAATTTGGAAAATTTGGAAAAATATGGAATATGGCTCCTATCTTCAAACGCCACCTAGACCGTGGAATGTCAATGGTATTGCCATTGGGTCGTATGAATAAAGATGAGAAATTACTTTTTTCTCCGAGTAAAGAGAAAATTCTCTCATCCGTATCATTAAAATTGACTCATCTTAAGAGCAATTTCTCTGGCTAAGAGAATTTGATCAACAACATTCAGCGTTGCGCAATTTGCTCACTTTGGTATCATTAAAAATTACTTTTTACTCACAGGTTGGAGAAATTGCTCACAAATGTTGGAGTAACCTCAATATGTGACTTCAAATAAACTGAGCAACACTAGTTTACTGCAATGGCAACGTATTTGATAGTTTAGATGTAAAAAAACTGCAGAAACTCATCGGTGATTGATTATAAATAGGGTTCCGATGTTTATGACAAAAAAAAAATGGAAAATATGACTGCAAATATGACCTTAAAAGTGACTAAATATGACCCAAAAATCCTAAATATGACCTCATAAAGGAACATATTTTCTAAAAATAAATGTTCCACATTTAAACGTTTAATGACACTAAATTATTATATCACATTAATTCAATCAGATAATCACTTTTTAACAATTTTACAGGTGATTTACAGTTTTGCTTGTAAAAACTTCTAATCTGTTAGTGTTTCTAGATGCCACTGCAAATGTGAACTGTTAATATTTTAAAAATATGTATATTAGAAGTTTTTAACTACAAGGAGGAAGAGGTATTTGTTCTATTACATGTTGTTGTCCCTTCACATTTCAGTTACAGTAAAACCAAAATATTTGATTCTTTTTTGGAAAAAATTTAAGTCGACAATTGAGTGCGCATACTGCATAACTGTGCTCTTCTACCGCGTTTATAACTGCAATATGACGTTAAATTACAAATATGACCAAGACCATGAAAATGACAAAAATATGACACTACATGCAAAATGAAAATGGTCCTATTAGGATAACAAATGTGCAATTCATGTTTAATTTGTGTTTGCGGCAAGAATGGAGGTCAGAATAAAAATATGACAGTTCATAAACATCCGAACCCTAATTATAAATGTCTACGCACATTTTGGAAAGAAAATGTCAGATGGCTACAACAAAACTTTCTGGGTCTGGAAATTAGTGAAATAAGAGAGGAAGAAACGATGTGAATTTTCTTACAATGCATAGACGATCCAGTAATTCTGACTTCTAGTAGTAGAAGATGTCGGTGTGAATCAAAGTGCAGTACTTCTGATAATTTATTGTGTTATTGATGCAATAATAAGAAAAGCACATAATTTCCAAAAAATCTCCATTAATCTGAATCTGCAAAAGCTGAATAGCAGCAACGATATAGACTACTTTTCCTGCTGCAATAGGATCTATTTATTGTACTCATGTACCTATCCATATAGAAGCCTAGCATTCATGCAGACGACTTTTTTTTCCCCTCCACCGCCCCCGGAGCCTCGACCATAGGCCATACTCCGGTCCCAACAACTTTTCGGCGCTTGTGTTCTATTGCTCTACTTTTCGCTCTTGTGTACTTCAAGCTTGTGGGACCTAGGTATTTTAACCGAAAAGTGCTGGCCAGTAATGTACAACCTATTTGTAATTCTAAAGAACTATTCACTAGTATTGACACTACTTGGCCAGGTTCAGTACATGATTTGCGCATTTGGAAAATTCTGATGTGTATAAATTAACGATGAAAATCGAACAAATGCATATTTTCTGGGCAATGCAATACCTTTTCAGCTCATGCATGGACATCCGCAGAAATTTTGTCAAAGGGGGGGGGGGGGAATTAACTTATTATTATTATTATTATTAATATCCACATCATCATCATCATCATCATCCACATCCTTGATTTAATGTAGTTGGCCCATGAGTATGGATACACAGTAAAAATTTAATATATTATCTACCCCTTACAATTTCACAGATTGACCTACTATTCACATAAAATGGGTCAGACTACATCCATTGGTTTACCTTCATTGCAATAAATTGCTTGACAGGAAATGATTTCAAGTTTAGTGGGATTAATTATTCCTAAATGTTCATATCAATCATATCAATTTCCTGATTCATATCTGAGAAGTCAGCTGTTACCACTCGTTTTTCTTGATGTTGTCCAAACAACTCATATTATAGTATGTGGAAACCTAAGCCTCACTTCATATTAGTTGTAATAGTTATAATAATTTAGTTTACAGATTTATGTATAAATAAAATTTCCAGAGGGGGCTGTGGCCCCACCCATTACGCACGGCCATGGGCTCATGGTATTCGCCGAAATAGTATTTCCCCACAAGATAAATTTTATAATAAGTGTACAGACTAAGTAATGCAAGTTTAACAACTGAAAAGAGTTTTAAGCAAGTCAAACAATTTCCTATTTTTCAAAGCAAAAGAAGAATAACAATAGCAAAAGCTCCGTCAGTTATGATGTGCAGTTTTTGTTCTCCATCTAAATTTAGGTGGGGTGGACTTCTCCAGTAGGCCTACAACTTGATGATCTTTAAAAATGATTTAATATTATATAGAAAAACAAGATTGTAAAATCAGGGATTCCATGAAAAGTGCAACCTCAGGATGTTTTTGTAGACTATCAAAAAACAGTACTATGTTTAATTATATGAATAGTATACATTGTAAATGGTCATGTCTAGTGATAAAAATATTTTTTTTATCATTATTATTAAAGTTGGTAAGCTTCATTTGGGATGTGTTTTGTTGTTGGAGCTTGAAGTGTTTTTTGCTGCATTGTTGGCAGGATTATTTTTCTAGTTAAATAAACAGATGAACAGCTTGGCTTTTATAGGTGCATTCTGTGAAGTTTCAAGAATCAAGTGATATACACATTAAAGGTAAATTGTATTTTATATTTATATTATGTGTCTTTGAATCAGCACCTGCACATTGTAACACCCGTTACAAAAAAAAGTAGAAAAGTTAATTCCATAGACTAACTGTACAATCCTTTGCTGTGATTTTCTTTAGAAGTGAGGTTATGCACATGTTTAACAGTGTTCTGAAGTTATTTTCCAAAAGTTTTTTATTTGGAGTCTAAAAAAAGTGTAACGGGTGTTACATTGTGAATGTAACGGGTGTTACTGTGGGATAATGTAACACCCGTTACATTTAATATTTAATCATAAGACTTTAGGTATGTTCTCTTATTAACTAGGCATAAAGATTAGGTTGTCCCTTTCTCTTTTGGTAGCCTATACAGCCTATCAAGTGCATGTCTAAAATCATTTTATTTCTTTTTTATGATTTATAGAAACATCACTTTTTCTTTGCTACTAACTTATTCTATGATTTTCCTTTCTTAGTTTAAGCCTAAAGTTTTGTAATTTTCTTTAACAAGGTAAATAGTAACATAGTAGGCCTAGGTGTAGGCTGCACACACAGCATGTAAAACTAGTTCATAATCTGTAGATTGTGTTTATATTGGATTAGGTATTAAAGACCCGTTCCATAGTAATTACTTCCTATTTACAGAAATGGGTCCAAAAAAAAACCTGCGGATGGAGAAGTACAGACAGAAAATGAAAAATGATCCAGGGAGGTGGGAAGAATATCTGCAAAAGGAGAGAGAGCGTGACAGATTGAGACGTCTACAAGCAAAAGAAAAAATGAAGGGAAATATGAAGGAGATACAAGAAAATAGAAGAAAGATAAGAGAAAGAGTTAGAGAACACAGAAGTAAAATAAAAACAAATTCACTTGAGCTAGGCCTACATGAGTCTCCAATAGGTTCATTTAAGTGTCGCCAGTCATTTGGAAAGGCACTGAATCGAGTAAAAAAATCTCTCCCTAAAAGTCCAGGCAAGAAGACAGCTGTGCTAAAAAAGTTAATGAGTGAAGTAACTGGACCAGACATGCAAAAAACCTCTGTGATAGCTGCTAAAAAATCTAAAAGTTCAATATCGAATGAAGATATTCTGTTAGTCGAAAGTTTTTACAGTCGCGATGACATAAGCCGACAAGCTCCAGGAAAGCAAGATGTCAAATCTGTAAAAAGTCCAGATACTGGTAAGAGAGAATTGATTCAAAAAAGGCACATGGTTATAACAATAGGTGAAGCATACCAAGAATTTAAAAAAAGTTACCCTGACATTGAAATAGGCAAATCTAAATTTCACTCTTTGCGTCCACCATATGTTCTACCAGTAGCAGATACACCACACAATGTTTGTGTCTGTAGGTATCATGCAAATTTCAATTATATCCTGCAGTCTATTGTGAAAGTTGTTCCTTCGTTTCCAAAACACCACAAACAACTCATGGAGGAATTATGCTGTAATATAAATGATGAAAAGTGCATGACTAACATGTGTAGGAACTGTTCATGTGATCTGATGGTGTTTATTCCTGACAATGTAGATGTAAATCAGGAAATGATTTGGCAGCAGTGGGGAGATGTTAATGGATATCCTAAAATAATTGAACATGCAGGAACGTTGCAGGATGCATTGGGCGAACTTGTCAAAAAAGTTCCTCAATTCAAGATTCATTGCTATGTAAAGAATATACAATCCAAGTATTTTGAGCAATGCAAAACCGAAGTATCTGACAGAGAAGCACTAGTACAAATAGATTTTGCCGAAAATTATGCTTTGGTCTCACAAGATGAGATCCAAAGTGCACACTGGAGTCATGCACAAGTAACCGTGTTTACATGCTGCATTTGGCTATCAAACAAAAATGTTAAGTCATATGCTGTAATAAGCGATGATCTCTCTCATAGCAAATATGCTGTGTGGACCTTCCTTCATGCAATTATAGAAGACTTGAAAACCACCAATAAGGACATAGACAAATTGTGCTTCTTTAGTGATAACTGTGCCAGTCAATTCAAAAACAAATTTACATTGTCAAATATTTGTTTTATGCCACATGAGTTTAACATCAGTAATTGTGAATGGAACTTTTTTGCAAGTTCACATGGAAAAGGGGCAGTGGATGGAATAGGGGGAACTGTGAAGCGATGTGTATGGACTGCAGTCAAATCAAGAAGAGTTGAAATACCTACGGCTGAAAAGTTCCATGATTATGTAGATCAGCATTTAAAAGGGATAAAATCTTTATTCGTTAACAAAGAGACTGTTGAAAAGAACACAAGTTTCTTGAATGAGAGATGGAAGGATGTTCATGCCATTCCTCATATACAGACATCTCACCACTTCAGGTTCTACAACAACAGTGATCTGCTCTTTGCTCAAACAGCTAAATCAGAAATGAGGAGGATAAATGTGTTCAAAGATGAGATGGATACAAATTTCCCCAAAGCTGTAAAACGATTACTATACTCTGAAGTTTATACAGATTCAGAGGAAGAGAAAGAACTGCTTGAAGAGTCTATTGTGATAAGCAAACCTGAGGCTTCTAACATTCAATCCGGTGTGTTTGTGTTGGTGGATCTTTCGAATGAAAAGAAACAAAAAAAATCAACTGGGAAAGCATTATATATCGGTATCTGTCAAAGCGAACTTGACGAGGAAGAAGACGTGAAGATTATGTTCTTAAAGGATATTGGAAAAAAATGGAAAAATATTTAGCCCTGATGAAAATGATGTTGCATTCGTCCAGTTCCAACAGATCATTTGCAAGCTGCCAACACCTGACATAAAAATGAGAGGCAACAGATTATTTTATGAATTCAAAACTGCGGTTCTTGAGGTTTAAAAAAAACAGAATGTGTAACATTATTGCCAATGTTGGTATTAGATTTTGTTTAGTCCTATGTTTCAGTATAGCCTATTTAGAAATAGGTGATTGGTGTGCAATTAATAATAACCATTGAAATAAAATAAGTTTTTCAGAATATATTTTAAGAAGTCTATTATTTTATTCTTGGCCTCTATATAATGCTCAATTTACTCATTAAACCAAACAATCTTACTTTAATTTGTTCTTATAGACCATTATCACCTTTAATCTGGTAAGTATTTTGATAGTTTTGCTCAGTTATAATGTTTGCTGTGAACTGTGTAACACCCGTTACAATTCCTGTAACACCCGTTACGTTAAAAAAAATTAAATTACAGGAAAAAAAGAGGAGTTTCTGTTTTTAAAACTATATGTTTAGCTTGTCTAGAGTTTCTTTAGTCTGCAAACAAATTTCCAAGTTTCTATTAGCTGTCATCTCACAGAGTTTATTGATTTTCACCATCTACCTCAACAAGTGGGTTGCATTTATGTAACACCCGTTACAGCATGTTTTTTTAATATTTCAAATACTGGGAAAAGTTTTATTTCAGGAAATAATATCTGATAGTAAACACAAAAGTAAGAGCTATCTTTTGTAAACAATGAGATTTTGATAAATTGTTTTTTTAATCTCAAAATATGTATATTTAACTGTCCAACTGTAACACCCGTTACAATGGAATGCCTGAAATGCATTTAAAAATGCGTTATAACTTAAATGCTGGTATTTAGACAACCTTGAATTAATTAGAAATAGTAATAGTTACTTTTCCTGAAGGGCAGGGATGTGTTTGAAAACGTATGACCTAGCATAACACATTTATTTTGTGCATGTGATGTGTGTTGATGAATGGAGAGCTCCTTTGTTTGTTTATCTTAGTCATGTTTAGCTGTGAAAAGAACTGGTGGTGAGGGGAGGTAATTACTCCCATCGAGGAGTAATTAGTCAGCCGTCACAGGCAACTTTTAATGATACCAAATGGAGAAATTGCTCTTAGGTTGAGTAAATTCCTTTTTACTCAAAAGAGATTTCTCTGGAGAAATTGCTCAGTTTTATTCATACCACCCATTGACATAATGGATATGTAACTTGATAATGATGCCATCAGGGAAAAAAATGTTACGAACATACATAATTCTTATCAGTAAGCAATCTGTCTCTCTTTGGTATTGCTCTATCTCGTTTTTTAAATCTATTTTATCTTTCGATGGCTTAAAACAATGGTTCTCCAGGGAAGACTTCATGCACCGGCTTTTACATCCCGACAAAAAAACACAAAGGCATGTTGTATTTTTACCTAGAGAATAATAACATATCCTTTGGAAATTAGAGATCAATTTTAGGTTGCTACAAAAAAAAATTGATTCAGAAAGTGATATGAATTAACCCTTCACAGTAACACACGATGTTGTTATATTATTTGCAACACACACTCCATGCACCTAACTACAATGTCCATAGCTCTCAATATCATCTTTACTGATCACAGCGCCAGCACTTCGAGAGATTGCCGCAGTGCCACAGCTATCTCCGTAAAAACAATGGTATGGCGGCGCGAGTGATCACACTTCTCAAGTTCTATACGTTATGGTGCGGGTGTAAAGTAGCTAGTACTGCATATGACATAACTTGTCTGTCTGTGAGGTAGACCATTAGGGCGATCAGTCATAGGAGAGAGGTTCCATCTGGCGCTGTGGATTGAACTCCGGCTTAGCTCAGTTGGTAGAGCATTGGCGCGAATAGCCAAAGGCCCTGGGTTCAAGTCCCAATGTCGGAGGAATTTTTCTCGTATAATATTCTCATGTAAAGTAGCTATAGTTACAATTCAACGGGTCGGCCTGAGTGGCACAGTTAGTTTGATCCCGGCCCAGGTCGATGGTATTTATGTGTGCATAAATGTGGCAGGCTCATGTCAGTAGATTTACTGGCATGTAAAAGAACTTCTGCAGGACAAAATTCCGGCACACCAGTTAATGAATAGTCTCATTTACCTGTGGTTTGTAAAAGCTGGCAAAGAACCTTTGTAATTATGTTGACATGTGTCCAGGCTAAAGCTTGTAATTCTGTTTCCTCTTAGCCAGATGATTTCAAAGAAAAGTTTAGAAAACTTCAAGAGGTCATGGAAATCGCTGTAACAAGAAATACATATCCAGATCGAGACACAAATTTCATTTTTAATCCAGTGGTAAGTGTTGAATTTTTGTAGACATTGACTATGTTTCTTTGAGTGAGAGTTAAGAGCATATAAGCACTGATTAATTTGTTTCAGCCACCACTAACTCAGCCAATCCTGAACATGCCTTCCGATCAGCGATGTGACAGCCATAGTCATAGTCGCTTCCAGCAGCAAGCGGCAGAATTTGAGCAAATTGCCCATGACGGGGTAAGTCATCAGCTTATATTAATTTACCATCTTATGTGTGCATCAGCCTAATTGAAACAGTTTGTTAGACATTAGGTTTCAGTTTCTGAGCCAGATTCAATCAAGGCCCAGGTTGATATAATTTGTAGCCTATGTGCATAATTGTGACACTCCCATGTATATTGATTTATATGCATATAAAACAAATTCTGTGGAAAAAGTTGGTACCCTGACTTCAAAAAGAAATTGGTAAGTTTGCTTTACATGCAAATGCTGTAATGATTTAATCTGTTTACTGTAATTTTTTTAGTGTTAAGATTTTCTGTAACATATTATATAATAGTAAGAGTATCTGTTGGTTTAATTTTGTATTCCTATATTGCTTATTCATTTTATTAAGTGCCAGTATGGTACTTTATGAGACTGTGTGTGGGGGACGGAAAAATGTCTGTCCGTCTGTCTGTCCGTCCGTGTGTCTGTACGTGCCATAACTCAAATGCGCATTATCGGATTTTCATGAAACTTGGTATACACATTTATAATGTCCATGGGAAGTACCCTGTTCATATTGAACCAAATCGGTCCAGCGGTACCAGCGTCAAACCCAATTTAGTGTTTTTATTTAAAAGCGCCATAACTCAAATATGCTCTATCGGATTTTCACGAAACTTGGTATACACATTTATAATGTCATGGGAAGACGTCTGTTGATATTGGACCAAATTGGTTGGCCGGTACCAGAATAATGCCCATTTAGTGCATTTTTATGGTATTATATAACAAAAGGCCCCATAACTCAAATATGCTTTATCGGATTTTCATGAAACTTGGTATAACCATTTATAACGTCCATGGCAAGAAGCCTATTAATGTTGGACCTAATCGGTTGACCATAACCAGAGTAACAACTAATTAAAGGTCACATGTTTTTTTTAATTTTTGTCTACCGGTATAATTTGACAGTTAACACTATTCCTTCACATATGCTTATCAAACAACAACATCAAACTGACTGAGTTGGCTAAATGGTAACGTCTTGGACTCGTATTCTGGAGGTCCCCGGATCAAATCCCGGAGCCGGCCGATTTGACATGGATTTTTTTTTTTTTTTATTTTTTTATGTGAGTGCGCGATTGTCAAGGTATCACAAATCTGTAGTTCTGCTGACGCTGGTCAATTTTAATCTGATTAGAAAAACTTATTTTCTGCATATCATAATTGCAATTATAATTGATTTAACAAAAACATACTGGCACTTTGTTATATCAGTTTACCTGATTTTATTCATATTGTAAAGCTCTCTATTGAAGGTTGTACAATGTATAGTGTACTATTTAATAGTTACATATAGTTGCAAGCGTCCGCCCCCTTGGGTGAGTTGGTAGCGTGACTGCCAGCCACCTGGGCGGCCCAGGGTCGATTCCAGGCTGGGTTGGGGATTTTACAGAGATGTGAAGTTTCCTTCCTGGGTCAGGACTGGGTGTTATGTTCCCATTCCCATCCCACAAAAGTACCTGGCCACCTTATGCGGTATCATCTGGCCTAGTGTCCCTCGGTCGGTCCGAGGGCCTCCCCCATGGCTCTGTCCCAGGGCAGGCCTGGCCTACAGGCCGAACACTTCATTATCATCATCATAGTTGTAAGCAGTGACGCAGATGGATATTTTTCTAAGGGGAATCCATAAATTTGTATGCAGGTATGTACTTATATGTACATCCAACAGCACAAGGAACAACATGTGGGCTACAGCAATTCTTTCTACGCAAATAGAATATCACCTGAAGATGACGAATTAACCCTTCGTGGGCAGCGATGTTTTATGGCTGTGGGTGGAAGGAATTTTTAAAGAAAAAATAAGTTAATGAAAAACCAATTGAAAGTAACTTAGATCATGCATTCATGCATAAAAACAACATATACCTTGGAGTTTTGCCAAAATCTGGTCCAGAAACAATTTTTATTATTTAGCGTGAAAATGTTTATGTGGAAATGGCAGAAGTCACACTGAGCGCATTATAAGTTTACATAGGCCTACAGTAGGCTATAATTTTCAATTGGATCAGTATCTTGATAAAAATCAGATGGCAGAACTAGCCCTTGCTGGATATTGTATATTGTAATAGTATGTGATGGGCCTGCATCGAAATTATTCACTTCCATTCAGCTCGGTGCACTATTGCCACCGGTGTCACTTACGTCACTCTCACTCTCACTAATGCTGCCAGTAGCGATCTCGGAAAAACATCCCTTACTATCGCTAAATGATAATTCTGACACTTCACTCTCGCTTTGAATAATTAATTCTTCGGTTTCATTACCTGTAAGACACTTTCTTCTTGCCATTTTACCGAAAAGAAGGGAAAAACACGGAACAAAAAGAGCATGCTATTCACTAGATACACACGACCAGTGAAGTCCTCTACTAAAATCATATTGGGCACGTGTATAGGGGAATTTCTAAGTCAGAGTGGTTAAGAGAACATTCTCCTGTCATCTGTTGAAGATTTTATGTACTTCATGCATGAGAAGAGTCGGTCACATTATGAGTCTCCTTCGAGGGTGCAGACAGGCGTGCCATATGTGGGTTTCTGCCTGCGAAGGGTTATTGTTGAAACGTGTCGTGAAGAAAACAGCGCTGCAATTTTAACATTGAACAGACATTTTTATGAAGTTATGGTTGTATTTTAACATTAGGACTGCTAATCATTTGTATTATTGTTGACAAGTAATTTATGTTAAGGCTTTTATCCCATGATAGTTTTTAAAATAATTTAGATGATAGCAATAGAATAAGTTGTACATTTACTGTATTAATTGAGCTCCGGTGGAATATTGAGTATATTGAAAAGTCATGTACTTACATTTTATATTTTATTTTATAATGTCAAATATTATACAGCCATTTCTTAATTACGGTTGGGACATTCTAGCAAATTATAAAAACTATTTTTGTTCATTACATATCTTAAATAATAAACTAGAATTGGTTCTTCACATTCTGTAAAATTTACAATGCCTTCTCCTCCACACTACATGCAAAGCATTATTTAAAATTCATTTTCATTTTAAAAATTCATTTTAAAATTCATATACCGAGTCACGGCGGTATAACCGTTCCATCGGATGCAGAGGAAATGCTGTATCAAACTGTGCCTGTCCAGGTGGCAGCCCCACCACTGGACTTGCTCTCTTCGGGCCAGTAACCTGCTGAGAGGACTTATCTTACTAAAAAGTCTCAAAGAAAGCGTAAAAGGACTGCTCCAAATGGTACCGACCCAGGCTTGTTAACGGACACGAATTGGAAAAAGAAAAATATAATGAATTTTGGAACCTGGAACGTTTGTAGTATAAACCACAAAGATGATCAACTGGATGAAAATTTGAATAAGAAGAAAATTCATATAGCAGTGATATCAGAAACCAAGAGAAAATTAAAAGGCACAAAAGAAACCAATAATTACATTCAAATTTATAGTGGAGTTGATAAAAATGTAAGAGCACAAGCAGGCATAATGATTATGGTTCATAAATCCCTCAAATCTTCAATACATAGCTATACTTATTGGGACGAAAGAATTATTCAATTACGAATCAAAACTTTCAGAGGATATTTAACAACTATTGGTGTATATGCTCCAGTTGAAGGCGCAGAAGATGAAAATATCAAATTTTACAAGAAACTACAACGAATTGTAGATAAAATACCTAGATCCGATTATTTATTACTTATGGGTGACTTAAATGCACGAATCGGAAATACTAAAAGAGGACCATACATAGGGACATGTGGTGAAAACACAACGAATAGAAATGGAGAAAGATTAACAGATTTTGCCATATACAACCAATTAAAAATTATGAATAGCCACTTCAAACACATAGACAGTCATAAATATACATGGGAAGCCAGAGGCCAAAAGTCAATAATCGATTATGTAATGGCCAACAAGAAATTAGCAGATATCATATTAGACACGAGGGTATTTCGTAGCTTCGAAATTGAATCAGATCATTACCTGGTAGTAGCCCCAGCACGATTTCCTCCAAGATGGTTTAACCCTTTCACTGCTGAGATATTAGCAAGCTGACATATCCTCCTTGCTGAGATATTTTCACTTTTTTATTTTTTCTTAAATTGTGGGTTAGCATGCAGAAAGTAATGCAAATATTCTGAAATCACTTACCAATCATATTTTAGACTGTTCTTGATGGCCCATATGCCCAAAAACACACATGTTAAAAAGTGTAAAGTATACCATATGCAACACACATAATTCAGGGTTGTCCACAAAGGCCATTATTGTCAAATCGAAAGTTTAATTTGTAAATAATAGAAAATTGCACTTACTTTTGGTTATCATTGAAGACTCCAAGTCAAATGGCATTTTAGCAATATTTTTACAATTTAGGGGTGGCCAAAATGTTTTTTTCTTAGAAATGAAATGCTGAACAATCACAAATTCTGTGTAAATAATGCCGGTTGCACATTTTGAAACAATGACTAAAGGTACTGCATACACAAAAAAATTGTTTTCAAAAGTGTTTTTACAAATCAGGGGTTTCCAAAATTTATTTACTTGTATTTTAGGGATGAAACCTTCAAAGTTACATAATTATGTGAAAATAATGTAACTTTCTAGAAATGATAAGTATAAAGGCATTGCATAGAAAATATTATTGATATTTTACAAGACAGGGGTGTCAAAAATGCACTTCTTTGTTTGCTTTATATGAAATATTACCAGTTAGGTCTGTAAAATTCCTATTAAAATTATTAAAAATAATATATTTATAAATACCACAACAATAGTTAAATTTTAAAATTGATTTTTTGTGTGGAAAATTTCAAAGCAGGGTTGTAGGCACAAACCGACATCACATTTGGCACACATGTACTTCGTATCCTTCCTTTTCTTTTCCCTCTGGGTGGTATTGGAACAGACATGACATTTCCTAGCAGGTTTGGCTTTGTTTGGGGTGGGTGGTACAGCTATTGGAAAATGTCTCTCTGTAAGTCTCAAGGGCTGATCACCAGCTAAAGGTCATCCAGATTTACTGGTTGGTCTTGGTCTGTGGAACTGTTTGAAAATCTCTCTTATGAGAGTATGTTGAAAATCAGCCAGAGTAATATTCTTACCTGTTTTCACATTGAAGAGTGCCTGTGAATTTAGTACAGTAACATCTAAAAGATGAAAGAAGAATTTTCTGTACCATTTCACTGATTTCCTGACACACTCCAGCGAACTAATCATCATGTCAGTCCTGTCCACTGCACCCATGTTCTTATTGTAGTCCAGTACACATTCAGGCTTCATTATTGGAGTGTCTGTCTTTCTGTCAATTTTTCCAGAGGGTTTCATTGTATCTTTGTGCAAAGTTGTCAACATACATACTTCTCGTCTGTCCATCCATCGCACTGTCAACATATTGTCAGTATGTCTAAACTCGACTTGTCCTTTGTCTAATTTTCCTGTCATTTTAGGCATTTCTTTCCTGTTCCTTCTGACTGTGCCACACACATTTGTTCCATTTGCATGAAGCCAGTTATAGAGGAGAGGACCGGAATACCAATTGTCAAGCCACAAGTTGTGTCCTTTACCAAGATACTTTGTCATTAGTGTTTGTACAACAGCCCCAGAAATCCCAAAGTCACGGTTCTCACCTATTTCTGTAGTTGCCCCTGTATAAACAATAAAGTCCAATACATATCCTGTCTCACAGTCGCAAAGCACAAACACCTTTATACCAAACCTATGCCTTTTTGAGGGAATATACTGTTGAAATATCAGACGACCTTTGAACAATACTAGGCTCTCATCAATGCAAATATTTTGGAAAGGTGTAAACACTTCACTGAAAGTTTTCCTCAGATGGTCAATAATTGGTTTCAGTTTATGCAGTCTTTGTCCTTGGACCTGTGTCTCATTGTCATTGAAATGCAGAAGTTTTAGTAGTAAAAGGTATCTATCTCGGGACATGTAGTCTGCAAACTGAGGTGTGGAAATTAGGGGATCTCTGGACCAGTATTCTGCAATGGTAAGTTTTTTTACTCTGGCCATGAGCATTGTCAGTCCTAAGAAAATGTACAGTTCTTCAGGTGAAGTTTCAGTCCATGACTGCAGACGAGAATAAGGGCTTGGTGGTAATTTCTTGGACAAAAAATTATAATACTTATTTGTCTCGTCAGCAATTATCTGCATAATATGCATGGGGAAAAAAATTTTGAAAATGTCAAAGACAGTGCAATTTTCATCTACGCCTATATTTGCCGAAATTCCGGAATTTTGATTGGAAAATTTATGAACATTCGGGCTGAAATTACCCGACTGCCATTGAAATAGTGGAGGGCCAGTATGTCGCCTCTTTGTGGGTTGCACAGGTTGCTGAATAACACTTTCACTGTCATCACTAGAATCACTACACTGATCTTTATTCAGATCGACACTGTCACTGTCACTGTCACTTTGCGATAATTCCGAATAATCAGAGGGCAAAGAGTCAAAATAAGCCAAAATTTCGTCCTCACGTAATAAACGCGTATCTTTGCTCGTGGAAGCCATGACTGTGCTACCCCTGGCCTTGACGTGAATCCCCGCATGTCACATGACTCTTCAGTTCATTGCCCCGTACATACAACGCAACCTTGTGCAAGGCCTCATATTTTAGACTACAGAATGCACCACAGGGCAGGGAAAGCAATGAAACGAAGTTCTATCTAACCCCAAGAGATGGCAGAAGGCTATCCTTTCGTTGAAACCGTGTTAAAAAATTCTAAACCATGCGCAATCGTCACATATAAAGCACCGACTTCCCGGCCGTTACTGTTCCGTCAACAGCACACGCAAGTGCCATTATCCCCGACGGAAATGCTCCGTCGTTAGCAGTGAAAGGGTTAAGGAGAAATCATTCATTACATGACCCACATACACTTTCAAAGTACAGTTACTAAATGACCCTAGTATCCGCTGGCTCTACCAAAAGAGAGTTTCAAACCTATTAAATGTAGAAATTGGCAACACTATAGAAGAAGAATGGAGCAGATTAAAATATATTATAAATACAGCCGCCAACGAAAGCATAGGAAAAAAGAAGAAATGGATGAGAAGACATGGTTTACGTAAATGGGACGAAAACCTAGCCAAAGTTATTGAGGATAAGCGTGAAGAATTCAGAAAATACCTATCAACTAAGACACTTGCCGATGAAATAGAGTACAAAAAGAAAAGAGCAATACCAAAAAGGGAAGTCAGAAGGAATCACAGAGAAAGTTGGAATGCTTTTACCACCCAACTGGAAATAGATATCACAAGACCAAATCCAAAAACATATAAAATTTTAAAACAACTAAATGGAGAAGTACAAGAAAGAGTAAAATTAAATACAATACCTTTAGAAAACTGGATAGAATATTTCCAAAATTTATGGCAGCAAAAAAATGCAAACATAAATCTTCTGTCCTCTAACAATAACTTTACAGATATTTTCACACTTGAAGAACTAGAAACCGCACTACTACAATGCAAAAATAACAAAGCCCCAGGCGAAGATGGCCTTAATTTAGAACTATTCAAATATGCAGGATATGCCTTTAATGAAAGGCTCTTAAACTTTTTAAATAGAATTTATAATGAAGGTCCTCCCCCTAAAAGTTGGCTACAAGCCACTGTAATCCCACTACACAAGAAAGGAGATATAAATAATTGTGATAACTTTAGAGGGATAAGCCTGCTGAATTCAGGCTATAAAATATACACCAAACTGTTAAAATCAAAATTAACTGGTTACTATGCAAATACATTTGATGAAGCTCAGAATGGATTCCGAAAAGGAAGATCATGTGCCGATGGATACTTCACTCTGAAACTCCTAATAGAAAAGCACAGAGAATTTAATGTTGAGACACACATGGCATTTATTGATCTGAAGAAAGCCTTCGATAAAGTCGATAGAAACAAATTATTAGAAATTCTTGCATATGATGGAATCCTGGATCAATTGATCAAAGCCATATATGATATTTACAAAGATAACTACATACAAGTTAAAATGGAAAACAAACTGTCTGATTGCAGACCAATAAACCAAGGTGTCAGACAAGGCTGCGGTCTTTCACCCCTACTCTTCATAATATACATGAACTCTGCCATTACAGAATGGAGATTAAAACCACATGGTAGCATACCACTTAACAGATTATATAAATTGGACATCCTATTGTTCGCAGATGACATTGTGTTTATAGTGAACTCAGAAGATGACCTTCAACGCTCAGTTCACTCATTCCATCAAATTGCAAAAAATTACAATATGGAAATCTCAACAGAAAAATCTAAAGCCATGGCCTTTATTGGGAAAGATCCAGTTCGCAGTAAAATTGTCATTAACAATAAAACATTAGAACAAACCAATACATTTATTACCTTGGATACCAACTCTCATATGAAGAAGAAAAAGATTTCAGTCAAAAAATTATCAAATTCAACAGAGTAAGAGGAATAATTAATAACATTTTCAAGCCTAACATAGTACAGAAACACACACGTACTAGAATCTACAAAACGTTAGCCAGACCGATATTGTGTTACGGCAGTGAGGCCTGGACAATACGAAGTATGGATACACAGAGACTAACTACGTCAGAAATGAAATTTATGAGGCGCACTGCAGGCTACTCAAGAACGGATCATAAAAGAAACTATGATATTATGAAAGAATTACAAGCAGAACCAATCATGGACTATATACAAAAATATAGAAACTGGATATCACATGTAAGAAGAATGAGCCGAACAAGAATACCCCGTCAAATTCTAAATTACCAACCATCAGGCAAGAGATCATTGGGCAGACCCCTTAAACGATGGATTGAGACCGTAACGGGCCCCTAGGCCTAATACATGATAGGATGATGATGATGATGATGATGATTTTAAATATTTAATCATGTAGAGAAAAGCGCACAATGTGCATGAGTTACTGGTCTTTACAAAACTGAGTTAGTGAGCATTGCCTTTTACGGCATCGTTTCACATGGTATCTGTCACAGCTGCCCTCACACAGCATGCACACACACAATATGTTCGGATCGTGGTACCTCTTGTCTCTGCATACTCTGTGGTGAAAACCGTGAATCGCGAACCTAGTCACTAAATGCCGTAACTCGTAGGATCCCTTCATCCACTCGTCCGTGATCATCGCGTCTGTGGAGTAAAAGTCCGTCCAAATCTCCTCTCTCTTCCTTTCCAATTCTTTCTTCAGCTTCTCGTAACCCTCTGTAGATGGTAACAGTAATCGAGTCCTTAGTTCTTCGATGAAGAAGGGCTCTCTCGCTAGTCTGTATACTAGTCGTGATGGAGTGTATTTTGATTTTAAATATTTTAAATTTGGTTCTCAAAATCTGTTACGGGTGGGACATAATTTGTTGGACACTGATTTTAATGATGCAAAACAAAAGTTCATTTTCTGTTCTGCTATAACTGTTAGGGTCTTAATGTAGTTATTAATTAAGGTATGAGGGATTAAATACAAATTATAAACTGTTTCCAGGTTGTCAGAACATTTATTTAACTCATCAATAATAATTTAACAAAACTATGACTGTTACGGGTGGGACAAAAATTCCCTTGTTTGTTATTTTACATAGCAATTAACCACACATATTTTTTGAAGTTAATCTTATACCAAATTGTACCTTAAGATGTATATTTTCTCAAATGAAAATGGACATAGCTGATTACTCTTGACTACTTGGTATTAAAGATTGTTAAAATCATGCTAAAAATGGCAAAAAAAAGTAACTCAACGCAATAAATAAGTAAATCGACAGATTTTACACATGAAACCACTTCAGATACACCTAAGTCCTTAATATTCAGAGAATTTGAGGTTTTAAACTTATTTTTGACCACCCAATTACAATAATTTTATAACTTCTCTCTTTGAGGGAAAAATTCCCATATTTTATGAAATGGCTGTATAGCCAAATTACCTTTTTAAGTGAACACACAGAAATTATATACAATATTACGGCAACCGTGCAGGCAATAATGGGTCTTTCTTTAAAACAGCATTGCCAAAATATACATAGACTTGTGTCCTTTTTTCCTCCCTTCATTTATGCAGGAGCGATGAAGAGTAGATTTTTACTTTGTGACAGCACTACCCCGGCCCAACTTCAGCACTGGTTGTAAGATTATATGACTTTATTAACAAATTTCATTTCTCAGATAAGGGTTAAAAATGTTAAAATCTTGATAAAAGTTTAACCTAATACCCTTAACTTAAAAACTTACCTGGGTCCATATCACAACTTCAGCCATCATAAAATAAAACACAATACATACATACACATTCAAACAATGGTATTACAGTATTAAAAGTCATATTTATGAGCGGTGTATTTGACAATAATTGTATTGAATGTATTAATGGAATTTCCTTATAAACATAAATTACAGCTGCACTTCAAAATAAACTAAATTAAATATATTTGTTATTTTTAAAATCTTACAAAAAAGTGTTGACAGTTTCCTTGAGGATTATGCGGTAGCTCTACATCTCTTGAATATTATAGGAGAAAAATTCCTCTGACACTGGGACTTGAGCCCAGGACCTTTGGCTATTCGCGCCGATGCTCTACCAACTGAGCTAAGCCGGAGTTCAATTCACAGCGCCAGATGGAATCTCTCTCCTATGACTGATTGCCCCAATGGTCTACTTCACAGACAGACAACTTATGTCATATGCAGTACTGTGAGGCACACTTGTCTGTCTGTGAGGTATACCATTAGGGCAATCAGTCATAAGAGAGAGATTCCATCTGGCGCTGTGAATTGAACTCCAACTTAGCTCGGTTGGTAGAGCATTGGCGCGAATAGCCAAAGGTCCTGGGTTCAAGTCCCAGTGTCGGAGGAATTTTTCTCCTATAATATTCTCATTTAATGTCCAACAGAGACAATAATCTGTGGTTCATGAATGCTTATATATCTATGCTAAATATTCCTTGTAACTAATGTAGGCCTATTATTTTCCTGCTGTATGAAGCAAGTAGCCACAAAGATAATAAGTAATTTTATTATCTGCCATTATTGAGCCATTATCTTGCACTGACATGTTTAAAGGGATTAGTTTCGGTTCTGTAACCATTATAGAAATGAATGTTCTCTCTTATTTGTTTCTGTAAATTTTCCTGAACCTGCCTATTTTTCACTACTTCTTTTCTTGCCATTGATCGCATTTGTTGAGCGAAGGAAGTCTGCTTACTATCAATTGCATCTCCACAGTTTGCTTTAGAAAAGTGGATTTATTTTACAGGTTCATATATAGACAGAAGGAAACGTAAATTTAAAAAGTCTATTACGGTTGGATGATATTTAAGACCAAAATGCCTTTCGGATCTTGGCTTAATTTGGCTGTTAAAACATACTTGTAGCCTGATGCCCAAAGACATTCAGCCAAATGAAGGTTGATAGGATTTTTATATAAAAACAGGACAATTTTTAAAATACTTGGGGAGAAACTTGGGGAAATTCAAGAAGGGAACAAAAATTTCAACTACAAAATTTAGTGAAAAATTAAAATTTATTTTGTCTCGTGCATAGAAATGACCTCAAATGGCTTAAATGTTTTCTGTAGACTTCTGTAGATAGTAATTTATACCGCAGAAGTAGTTGTCTCATTTCCACTGTATTTTTTAATTATATTTTATTATAAAAGTTAGCACACGATACCCCATCAGTGTGTGTTTTCACTATCTGCAAGTCCTTCACCGTTGCAATTTTCATTTTGTTTCATCACAATAAGTATAATAGAGAGAAACATGTTCCACAGCAGCATTTGACCCAGAAACTGACAGACTCTACCGAATAAATAATATTTTTTGTGTTCATGTTTCTACCATTAAAAACATTTTACACAATTTTTCAAAAATAGTTTCAATGTTTCTTGCAACAGTGTCTTCAATTTCGTTTTTAAGTAGTTCTGTACACGTGAAAATTCATCAAACATTTTGTCTTCAATCAGAAGAAAAATTTGGTACAATATTTTTAATAAAAGTACAATAATTCTAAATATTCTTCCATTTCAGCTGCTCCTTTTAAAAATCACCTAATCATATAATCATATAAAGGGTGTGAGAAGTGACATATACCATTAATATACTCAATGCAAACTAGAAACAAAGTTATGTAGCATAAAATGCAGTGGCCAAGCAGATTCACAAAAAATTGGCCAATTTGAGAGTCCCCCATAAAACTTCCAGGACAGCTGAACATTTTGCCAAAAAAAGGACTGTCCGGGAAGAATGAGACGAATGGACACCATAATGTATTGTCTCATCATTATTGAATGTCGCAAAATATGTAGCTAAAACTAATTAGTATAATACCCACGCATGCAGCCAGCCAGTAATGTCGGAGCTAACGCCATCACGCGGCGGGAACGGTGAACTATGCAAGTTTCACCACTTAATGCTTTATACGCTCTGCTAATATTATTACTGTCTAGCGGTGAGCGGAAGGCCGAGCTGGTGGCATAGTGGGGGAAAGACATACACAGTAAATGCAAGTGCATGGTAAGGTAGTGGGGGAACGCTAGCTCTGCCTTCAGCTCTCCGCTAGACAGAAGTTCTTTAGTCAGCTGATTGATTTGGAGGTTAAGTTTAGATTGTTGTTTGGGTTTTCTTTCTTTTTTGTACTATTTCAAAGCCACTTGGCCTTCATACAATGTACATTCATAATTGTAAAAATATTGTTATTCACATATTTAATGACATCTATTTTCACGTATTGTCTTATTCTTAGCATCGTATTATGTTTCTTTTCTATTTGCATAGAATAGAATAGAATTTATTTAGTCCTTCTAAACATGTTATAGGACAGTGTCCAAATATTTACAATTCATTATATATCATACATATTTACATATTAAATTCAATACAAGATAAAGATACAAAGTGAACATTAATGATGAGTTGTATACAAATGTTACAATATTGGGCTTATGTTTGAGTGTCCATTCTTGATTGCTTTAACAAAAGTTAGTTTTAAATTTATCACTTGACAAGCAAACGGATTACCAAAGGTAAATCTAAGTTTGCTTGTCAAGTGATAAATTTAAAACTAACTTACAAATTAATTGAATTACTATCATGCCTTTTAGCTATGGCTGTTTTTGTCATTGGTACTACTGAACCATCCTATCAAACTAGGCAGTATCTCGAGATCCAGTTGTGGGCAAGTCATTCACTCTCCAGGCTACCTGAAACATAAAGAAAAGAGGGCAGTATGTACATGGAAAAGAGATTTTTAGAAATTCCGAGTTTTTCTTTCCGACAAGTATTTCATATCTTTAAGTTTAACAAAAAATTTATGAACCACTTTTTGTGGATTAACACATAACTACTGTATTTTTTGGGCCTATAAGAACCACTTTTTTTACTTTGAAACAGAGCTTTGAAAGTTGGTGGGTCTAATGGTCCGAAGAAAACTAAAAAAAATTAAAATTATGATAAAGTTTTGCCATAATCATAATCATAAACAAGGTGCTCTAAACAGCCTTGTTCCCTTACATTTACACGACATTGAGCACTGGTAGTGATTTGCACTGAAAGTTATGATTTGCGTATGCAATTAAGTATATTATTCCCTTTAAAACTTTTCCTTAAATTTCCATCCTAAAATCAAGTTGTGTCTTATGGCCCAGAGCATCTTATAGTCTGAAAAATTGGTAGCTATGAGAAATCAATAAACCTATCAAGCACTTATTTAAGATAGTGGTAAGCTTATGTACCAAAATTCTAAAATCGTGTTTGTTGACAATGACTTTTTCTTAACCAATTACTGAATCAGTGTGGTCCCGTTTTTAAACAATTTTAAGGTAAAAAAAAACTGAATAACATGATTTTGAGAATAACTTATTAGTCCAAATACACTTATAGGAAAACACCTAATATTATGAGTAAATTTTATTACACTTGCAGTCTATGAAACAGTTCGCTAATAATTTTAGTAATTTTTAGGGACATGAACTCATAACTAATAATATTAGCATATATCCTTATGAAACAGAATACTATAAATATTAACTATATGTATTTGCTAATAATATGACTGTAAAAGTTGTATGAAACAGGGCCCTGTTGTATTAAGTAGCATGATCGTGTTGTTGCTTATCTTACAGGTTAAGGACTGCAATGATGTTATTGATAATGATGTTCAAGTGATTGACTGCATTGATAATTCTAACATCTCCATCCCAGAATCAGTGTCTCGTCATTCAGAAGACT
The DNA here is from genome assembly GCA_964059195.1 of Ectobius pallidus. Taxonomy (NCBI): domain Eukaryota; kingdom Metazoa; phylum Arthropoda; class Insecta; order Blattodea; family Ectobiidae; genus Ectobius; species Ectobius pallidus. The sequence continues at coordinate 55,330,206 of CAXKWD010000011.1, forward strand.
CTTTGCCAGAATTACTTTCTGGGAATTCCAGTGACTCATTGGCAGAGGATGGCCGCCCATCATCTCACAGGTAATACATAGCAAGCAGTAAATCATCACTGATGTTGTTATTAATGTTGTGAAGTCATGATTACCCACTCCTAACTAAACCTTGAAAATGACAGAAAATTCAAGAATAAGCTATATAGTTGAGCCATCGTTCAGTTGTAACTAATTTTATTCAATGGTAGTATACAATCCTTTATATGCTTACTGCCTGTACTATGGCCTCTAGATAAATTTGGAGATACCTGTCTTCCAGCTGCCTGTCTGAAGATAAATTTTTGTTTGTTTGTGTGATCACAGGATGTTAAATGCAAGCTTGCTATTTTGGAAGGGTATAGTAAATTATTGTAATATGTATATTAGAACACGTGTCCTTGGCTAAGCCACAAAGTTGATTTCACCATCTGGCCTTATATGTCACTACTTGATCATCATAATTTTTGCTCTTTATACAGTGAATTAATGTTAGAACATATCATTTCAAGCACACTAATTAATTTGTAACATTTTATATAATTTAAATATGAATCTAAAACTATATTATTATGTAAGTTCTTCTAACATCAAATAAAAAAATTCAAGTGGTCATGGAACTTCCATAGTCTTGGAGTTAGGAATTTAGGAGTTTAATGACTGCTTTACCCTCCAGATAACAAAACTGGAAGATCTTCCATATTGCATTTTACTGGAGGTTATAGTTCATATTTTGAATCCAATTTTCAGATAAATGCATAAACTGTCAGATAAATGTGAACCAGAGGTTAATCTGGCAGTTACCGTATTTATCCGAATATAAGCCGCCCCTGAATTTAAGCCGCACCTGCCTTTTTAGCAGTAAAGTAAAGGAAAAATAATTAAATTAACCCCAAAGTGAAAAATTAAATTGCCTCATTTTCATAATATTAAAGTAACACATTTCTTAGCCAAAATAGGCCTGAAATAAGAAAAAGAAAGTATCAGCTGACTTAAGTTATGATATTATAATTTTATTTAATATAATTAAATAAAACTGATGAAAAAGAAAACAGAAATCAGTACTTTACACTTCATATGACTATCAGTGTTGAATTTCGCGCGATTTTTCTATTTTTCTTAATTTTACTTTCAGTTACCGTCAGTTCAAAATTGCCTTTATTCACATTCCCATATGTTACAGCATTTCTTTTACTTCTGAGCAGTTTATAATACATACATATTCTGTAATACCGCTATAAAAATGACAAAAATACGCAAAACATCACTTACTTACGCATCTTTTACGATGCTTCGATTAAATCGATATATTTTCGATGTTAAATCGATTAATATATCGATAGTCCTGGAGATTCGAGATAATCGATAGGTGGCGGTGCTTGGAGGTGGGAAACCAGCTACGATGGATCAACCGGCTATATTGTGCTCATTTTTACCATTATTGCCTAAAAACACTCGTACGCGATTTTAAGCCGCAGGCATATTTTGTTGGGCTTATTCTAGGAAAAAAAGTGCGGCTTATATTCAGATAAATACGGTATAATACAGACCCTTACTATAACAGTACGCCATTGTACGGCCATGCCAGTAATAAAACTGATCATAATTTTTAGTTTCATATTCCTTTACTGCTCATAAATAATAGAAGTGCCTTGAATAATTAGTGTACATGCACATATTCCAACTGATGTATATGAAGAAGGAAACAAAACTGAAGGTCTGTGCATTCTTTTAGAATTAGTGAAACTCTCAGATCAAAGAGCAGACACCATAGTATGCATATTATGCAATTTCCTGCTGGAATAAAATTATTACAGTAGGCTCCCTCTAATCTGGCCACCCCAGGACCGGACCCTCGACTGGATTAAAAAATGACCGGACCATCCGGCGTTCTTTTAAACATGTAAAGTATAACCTATTTAAGCAAAAACCAACTTTTAAGATGGTTTTGTAGGTTTTTAAAGCGCACTTATCCAAAAATTAAAATACAGTATTACAATTACAATTTCAAAATTAAAAGAAACTCACAGTAAAAGATATTAACAGCACAAGAGTAAGATTTACGTCTGAAATGAACGCAATCGTCAAGTGAACTGTTGTGATTTGTTTACACTTAAGACTGGAAACTAAACAGACATGTTTATTCTAGTCGATTACTGCCGTGAGAAACCCTTCCGCGCGCAGATGGCTCATTCCAAGAAGTCGGCCGGACCATCTGGCGGCCGAACCATCCGAGGCCGGACTAGAGGGAGTCAACTGTACCTTTGTAATTATATAGTTAGTTTCATAAGTTACATTGCAAATGCTTTATGCAGAAAAAATTTGGAGTATTACAACAAAAGATTTCAAAAACTGTATTGTGGCATTGTCTTAGTCACCAATTGGAATTTGCTGTGAAAAATGTATTACAAAGTATTGGTAGACGTTTAAATCATTTTTTTAAAATTTGTCAATAAATTGCATAACTTGTATAAAACTTGGGGGGAGGGGGGAACTAAAATCAACTTCAGAATTGTGCACGTTTTTAACAAGTGAACTTACAAAAATTGGTCCTCTTATAGATGGGTGGGTACAGTGTCATATGGGTGCGTTATTCCTATTCTGCATTATATGCACGCTGCAATGCTAAATTTAAGAACAGTTGCTGCAACAGTAAGGAGTAGAGTCAGTTTGGATAATTGGAAAACAAATAGACTAGTCATAACTTTATTGAACTGTTAGAGCTTTCGCATTATTTCCATTTGACTTAAAACACCTATGAGAAATACTACAAATGCATCATTGCATCATGTATGCATTTGTGAATAAAAAGTTGCGTTTGAAATAATTGAAAGTTTGAAGTCTTTACCAAGTGATTGTGAAGAAGTGACTAAATGTATGAGAGTTAGGAATATTAAAATATGATAATTAACAGTAAGAATAGCTTTTCAGGTGTTGACAAAGGTTAGTTTATACAGTGCATTGTTAAAAATATAAAGATGTGAATTATGAATGAAAACAATGTAAATCAGCAGTTAATTCAACAAATACACTCTCAGGATATTTTAAGTAATTTTGTGCAGTACAGTGAACTCTCGATAATTCGGACCTCAGTATGCCGGACTTCAGATAACTCAGACAGATTCTTGGCGATCCAGACCCAGACGGCCACTTCAGAACTGCAAGAGAAGTAATTATCCAAAAGCAACAGAAACAATGTGTACACAGAAGAACATTTACAGTTTATTTCGGCCTAAATCTTCTCAGAAAAATATGCTCACAGTTCCACATCAATCATAATATCGTACTAATAATGTAACAGTGTGTATTTCAGGCTCTGACTGGAAATTTCAATATAGAACTGAAGTGTTATTCTTGTTTGTTCCAATTGTAAGTGTTATTATGTTCTGCCTCATACGTTTTGTTATTGCAGCTTAAACACGAAATTTCATTACTTAAATACCATTTCCTAATTTACTCTCCATAAGCCGGACATTTCATAACTCGGACAGACCCCCGCCCACTTTAGTCTGGTTTATCGAGAGTTCACTGTACAAGGAAACAGGAATAAGGGTTGTGAGCAAGAAATAAAGGATGTTTTTTGCCACTGTGCACACCATACCAGTAAGCAGCGTCGTTTCTGAACATGGTTTGTTTAAAACTGTATTATGTTTAAATCTGAACTTCAAATAATGTCCAAGATGAGGAAGAAACTTATTTATATATGAAGAATTTTCTGTTCTGTGTAATTAATAAAGTAACACTACCCAACATTTTGAAACTTTTTGATAGTGATAGCTGTATTATTATTTTTATTTATAATTATTATTAATAATTATAATTAATATTAATAGCCTATATAATTACAATTTTTTTATTATTATTATTATTATTATTATTATTATTATTATTATTATTATTATTATTATTATAAGATTGGCGCATGTTCAACTGAACAAGAAAATGTCTGCTACTTATCAAGACAACTTCAATTTTTCCCCCCTGGTTGGTTGTAAAAGTGTTGCCAACCATCGCACTATTGTAATCTATAGGGTGGGTAATAGAAGTTAGGGCAAAATAAATAGTGTTCGTTAAAAAGACTGTTGGCTACCCTTCTGGAACCAATTTCCTTATTCCTCAATATATATATATATTTTTTTTTTTCCAAAATGGCATCTCGCCACAATGCATATAGTGCTGGAAAATCTGTTATTTTTGTGAAACAGTTTCAACTGTTACTTCTTCTCAAAAGAAACAGTTTCAAAATAACCTGCCACCTGCTATTCTGTTGTGGCGGAAGAAACTGTTTTGCTACCATGGTGTTATTTCAGAATCTCTGTGCTAACAAGACATGGCAGCTATAATAAAGCAGTGATTGCTGCATGAATCAGTTGCAAAATAAGAATTCTAGGGGTAGAAGCAGTGACTGCTGCTACTTCCTGAAGCAGTTATTTTGCGAAGCAGTTTTAAAATAACTGTTCTGTTATTTTAGTCCCGTGCTTTGTGCATGAGTCATGTGATAGCCACACCGGTTTGTAGGGAAAAATTTAAAAAAATACCAAAAATAGGTTTTATTTCATGGATTATGGCATTTGTGTTTTTATTTATGAAATTCGTGTTATTTCACGGTTTACATTTGCCGGCAAATGGTATCTAACATCTTAATATAATCTTGACATCAGAATGCATCATTTTGTTTTATTGCTAATCAACAAAAACAAACAACTCTATATATAGATACATTCTATTTCATTCTGATAGTGACATCAGCTATTACTAAACAATGTATTGCTTCTCTTACCTGCAGCCAGCCCCCCCCCCCTTGATAAACCTTGAATAAACCCTTGAATAATGTAAAGGGAACAAAAATAACCAAAACAGAAAAACATAGAGAAAAACCGAAAGACAGTAAGAGAAAAGTAGTGGAAGAGGGTAAAATATTAACCAAAAGATAAATTAATACAATTTGTTGATCTGTTGCTAACACCCTCTCCCCTCTCAATGTGCCAGACTTGCTCAAACTTGATTGCCATGCCACAGAGATGGTGGAACGAGTAGCTGCATTTTGGTGGTTATCGCTTCGAACGTTGATCCAGATGGAATTAAATGAGCTTAAACATACAGGAAGCTCATTTCAAGTTTTAGGAATATGCAGATTTCCCGTTTACTTCTTGTTATGACACATCCAGCAGACAGAGCACAAGAATTCAGTGGCATAACGGAGAAAATTTGGGCCTCCCTGAAAAGTATAGTTCAGGCCCCCTAACAACACGAAACATCTAAAATGCGGTAACTCCGCCTTGTCAATATAAAAGTTTTAAAATACTAATGCCCGAGTGCACCATTCTCCGATTTTCTCAGCTGTTTCGTTACCGGGGTAAAAGTAATATCGGGGTATTCTAAGAAAACCTGTGCACCATTGATACAATACCGTGGTTTCCAAACGCTCGAATATATCGCGGTTACTCTGCTACAAATCCATTCCCAAAGATGGTTTCTTCCATGGCCGCTAGTTTTTCTCTCTTTTTCTCTCTATGCACGTCTGCCAGTCATGGTGGCTCGCGTAGGCTATTGGTTTTCCAAATTTAATTTATTTGTTGCCTTATTATTCAATAAAAAGATGTTCATAAGGTTAAAAGGGAATATTATATTGCGTATATATGTCATCTGAATTCAAGCACCATAGATACTGTACGAATCGTGAAATGAGTTGCTAACACCTACTACTGGTTTGGTTGAGGTGAGAAAGGAAGGTCATTTCAATTGATGTTACAGCACAGTATTTGCAAAGATATGTACCATCATTCATTCTTCAAATAGATCCCACCTGTCTGTATATTTCAATAAAATAACATTGGTGTTTTAAATAATAATTCTCACACGTGTGCAGTCCAAGGCAAAGCAACACCACGAAATCTCTGTTCTGAGTTCAACATAGCCTCGCTTTTATTCCCGTACGACTAGTAGAAATTTTAGGTGCAAAGTCATGTGAATAGCCATGAAAGGGCTGTTATAATTATGTTCGTGTAAGTGCAGGTATGATAAATTGATTACATACCCTATATACCGATACACAGGCTATATCGTGATGCATGCAGCCATTCACCTAAATTTGGCCTAGGACCACTGTTTTTCCATAATGAATCGTGCATTTCCAAAACGTTGTAAGGGCCAAAAGTAAAATTTTACAGGAGAAAGAAAAACGTTTTTTGCAAAGAAGAAATTTATTATAAAATAACTGACTAGCACATTACATTATGTTTTTAGTTAGAATTAAGTGTGTAAATTATGAAAAAAAAGTTCTTATTACATTTTATTAAAAAAATTGTTTTTCTTCCTTGCAACTGCAAAACGTTGTAAGTGCCACTATGCAAGTCACTGTGTCACTGCTTGAGGAAAAGTTCATATTTCTTCGTCATTTTGTGGAGCGTTTGGTGGCGTTTCCTTTAACATTTCCTCGAAGTATTCCCTCAATTCATTTTCTTGATATCCGCCTTTTTCTTTTCTGGCAGGCCAAATCGTGTTCTGTTCAGGGGCAAATTCACATTACGAAAATCTTCCACAGACACACCCTCTCTTAGGATGCTTACACTTTATTCCCAGTTGGTTAATTCACCATAGTTTTTAGCCACTTGCACTTTACCAAATTCTGCAGCTGTTAGACGAATCAGGCATGCAGATGAAATGCCGAGCTTCGTTGTATCCAGGAAGGCATGGGCTATTGTCTTGAAATCGTAGAACTCTTCTTTAATAATACACATAAATGGATTCTTATGGGCTGCACTAGTAATTACAACAGCAATATCCTTCAGAGAGTGAGCCGGGCAAACTTTTTTCCTCTTCTCAATCAAGGCGAAATCTCTATCGCAACTGAGAAATGTGTGCCCTTTCACTGGAAATTTGTGAACAATTTCAGAAAAGAAGTTATTAGCAATTAGGACTAAGTACATGGCCAACATAAACTGGTTCTTGTTCTGGCCCCCACAGTTATCTGACCAGCATATAAGTTTGTTTTTCCCTCTGAGGTTAGCCATCGTCAAATATTTATAAACACAAGAAGAAATTTCTTGGGAGCCCCTTCCACCATAGTTCTCTGACCAAAGACACATACAACCAGTTCTAGTAACACTGTCATGGATACCGAAGTTACAGCATGCTACTTGTTGAGAATAATACATTTCAGAGTGTGTTAGTTGTGGGATGTACATTTGCTGCTGTAGATCAAAAGTTATGACATATGCATCAGAAGAGATAGCATTTTGTTCATCATCTTTCATTGCTTTAAAGGCAGCTTCAGCTTGTCGATGGTGTAGATCCTGGTGAACTTTCACTGATGTGTCTCCTGCCTTCAATTTTACTGCAAAGGAGTCACAAGTTGAGCATGTATCAAGTTTGGGTGATTGAAAGGAGAGGTTAAATTTTGACAAAAATACCTCGTGATACCATTGCCTGCTGACTGGGGGCTTACCAATATGGCCTGGAGCATATTTTACCAAAAACTCCCTATACATTCTGCTGACATTGAGGTCAGGTGACAGAAAAAGCTTATTAGGGTTTTTCTTTCTTGAGTAGTGGCTCTCGTAGGTTGGAAAGCTCTTAATATGCTCAATGATTTTATTGGTCCATTTCATTTTTTCAGCATTCTTATCAGTACATTCAACTTTACCTTTGAGGATATTTTCTCCAAGTAGCTGCACTCGTCTAGGTGTAATACCAAACGTATTGCAAAACGTTTTCAGACAAACCGTTACCTCTGATCCTCCACGGAGAACCAGAACGTACGAAAAAGAATGCTGCCTTCTGCTTTCGCTCGGGTGATCATATTGTCCATACCTCCGCCGTTTTATTAGTTGTGGATGGATAAGCCTAATCAAATAGTTTTGTTGCTTATTATAGTCATTTAGCTTCCAAAAGTCTTCAAACATTTTTTTTCTGTATGTCAAAGTTATGGCTGTGCATGACAATTTACATTTACATGATACCTGAAAACAAACAAACATTTGCATTTGAAATTTAAAAACTATGTAGGTGTATGTGTGGTCTGTGTGTGTGTGTGTGTTTGTGAATGTAGGCTACATAAACTACAAGCAGAGAAAGAACAATGTAGGCCCTAGATAAACATGGCCTACATTGTTTATACAATATATTTCATTGTATAGAATTAACTGATTAGGAAGAAGTAATCTTCGTTAGGTATCTGTATAAGTCTATAAATAAATAACCAATTAGGAGCCTAAACTTACCTCAGATGGGGGATCTTTTGCAGGAGTAGTTTTTCCAGTTTTCGGTGATGTGTACTCATTTCCAGAATTTCTGTCCTTCTTTAACTTGTTTTTAACCCATTCTTCGGGGCACCTTTTCATCTTTCTTGGTTTTGACGTCGTTTCAATTTGATTCAAACTCATATTTGTGGATTAGATCAAGATACTCACTCTACAAATGAATAAATATACAACACAACATAACCTATAAACGTGTATCGTTGTTGTAAGTCAGACTAGCAATGGAGCAACATAATATGGTAGCTTGGTTGCGCCATGGACTTACAACCTTTTGACTTGCACTGCTACTTCTAGTTCAGTTTTCTCCCGCTAGATGCAGCACTATCCAGACAAACTGTTTTGCAATAGAAAGATATGGCATTTACAACATTTTGGAAATGCACGATTCATATTTCATTTATTTGTTGCCTTATTGTTCAGTAATAAATGTTCATAAGGATAAAATAGAATATTATATTGCATATAAGTCGTCTGAATTCAAGCACCATAGATGTTGGTTACGCCTACTACTGGTTTGGTTAAGGTTAGAAAGGAAGGTCATTTCAATCGATGTTACAGCACAGTATTTGCAGAGATATGTACCATCGTTCATTCTTCAAATAGATCCCACCTGTCTCTCATTATTCATTATATTCAATGAGCTTTTGGCCTAGATATCAAAAATATGATACATTATGCTGATTTCCATCTTGGAAAGAAAACAGCGGTTTTCTCACTTTACAGCTCCTTCACGGGCGGTTAGCATCTTGATGATGATGATGAGTGTTCTGCCCGAAGGCAGGTCCAGACCCGGGACGAAGCCGTGGGGTGATGACCACGACTCGTCCGAGGTGATTCAGGCAAGGGTGATACCGCGGAGATTTGCCATTGCCTCTCGCGGGATGGGAATGACCGTGGTAAAAGTCTAAACCGAGCACGGTGCAACGAAAGTATGACTTTACCGGGGTAAACTAAGCAACTTTACCACGGTATTCTGAATACCGAGGTTGGTGCACTCGGCCATAAAAACTGAATATATTTTGACCCCCTTGTGGTCATCCTCAGTGATAAAATTTAAAAAGTTAAAATCATGGCCACGTAAGTTCTGTACTGAAGCCAACACAGCCACATACCGCACACCAAGTTGGTTTGTTGTGGCCATGATTTTAACTTTTTAAATTTGGCTAGCTCTGTACTGAAGCCAACACAGTCACGTAACGCACACCAAGTTGGTTATGCCATGCCTTCTCCTTGGGGTTAAAAATCATGCATGGAATGAAACTGGATTCATTTTGTTTTTAAATGTTAGTCCTTCTCTGCAGCCTTGAAGGAGAGGAGGATCAACTTGATATTCAATAGATAGGTAAGCAATATAATGTAATAACGTACATATATGTGCATTGATAGCAGGGATAAATAACAAAGCCACCTTCTTCCCCTGAACACTATGAACATCGGGCTTCTTTTTTTCTTTTTTTTTCCTACTGTTTATGCATTTACATGAGCTTTGCAAACCTTGATTTGTGAAGACCTAGGTTTACGAGCACAAGCTGCTATTGTTATACTCTGATTTGAAACAAGCTAGGAGTAAAAGTAAATTAAACATTGACAGAAGAAATCAAAAGCATAGTTCACAATTAGAAAAAATTCTCCGCGTGTCAGGATTAAAAGAGAAACATGAAAACATAATTAACAAGAAAGGGTTCACCTGTAACAGGAGAAATCATTCACATATACTTTTATACTTTTAAGATATTCCTTGAAAAGTATTTGTTTATAATCCAGTCAACAAACGGTGGTAAGCCAAACAAAAGCATGTGAACCTCGTGGATAAAAGACATTTCAGTCAATGAGAGCAAGGTATCAAGCTGAAAGTCACGAAGGGGGTTGTTCATATTTGCTGCTGACTTGTTTCAGATGTGTATATATCCTAAAATACATTACTTTTTCAGATACTTTGAAGAAATTTGACAATAGTGATATTGTTCCATTATTATTAGCACACAATCCTTTTTGTGGAGCATTATAACTAGGGAGCGGATTTCTATGACATGTCATATTTTTCCTCTTTGCATTGTTTCAGGTTTCCTCCTAATTTGAACCCGATTCCAAGCATCCTGGTGAAAATGGAACGGCTTTTATTGTGCATATAACTGCATATTAAGGAAATTTTCAACTATTGTAGCATATTTAGTATGAATATGCATATTTAGGTCATATTTTTGGCATATTTGTGTGAATATTAAAGAAATTTTGAAGTTTCATATATTTTGTAAATTTTGCATTATAATAATACTTTTTGAGAATTTACAGATATTTTAAATAATTAACATTATATTTTAATAAAATGAATTGTAATAAAACTTTAAAAAATATACACAATGTGTAAGTGGTAAAGTGATATTTTAAATTTTATTGGTCATATTTTAATGTTTTTTAGGTCATAAATGCATGCATATATCCTATTTTTTGGGTCATAGAAATCCGCCCCCTAATTATAACCAACTGTCTGATGTTGTTTACAAATGCTGTGTTAGCAGGAGTTGATGTAATGTTTCAGGATTCGCACTGGGTTCTCAAGGGCATCAACTTCAGGAACCTCAGCTGCTTTTCACCAGGCTCCTGTTCAGAGGATGAGTGACCCCTATCTCCCTTTCCGTTGTGACTTGTGTGACATGTCATTTTCCACAACCAAGAATCTTTGGGGGCATGTAAGTACTTGTCATTACCTGGATCGGAGACTAAGATGTGAAATTTGTGATAGACTTTTCTCAACACTTGCTGGTATGGATCAGCACAGGAGGACAAAGCACGCCACTAAGGAAGAGTATACTTGTCCTCTGTGTTTTTACATCTTTGAAGCAGAAGATGATTTAGAAAAACATTATTTAACTCATGCTTCGTATACAGCTACCAGTGATAATCCTGAAAACAGTAGCATTATACATTCCAAAGCAGAAGAATCTGATGAATTTTCAAGTCGTAAAAGAAGGTTGTCTTGTGAAAGCTCTGCAAGCACCAGGAAGAATTCTGAAGATGCAAAGAAGTCAGGGTCTCGTAGTCCCAAGTCAGGGAACAGTAGGGAAGCAAGCCTTCTCAAGCAAACGCTCCTACATAATCATGAAGAAGCTTTAAAGAAAAGACCTACATTAGACTTAGGTGGAGAAGATACCTTATTGAAGAAACAGGTTGAAGGACTGAACAACAGTGGCAATAGACGCAAAAGCTCCAGGCCTCGTAAGATTCAGAAAACTGATGAGGATGATGTAGAAACAGACAGTGTTGAAGAGCTTCCTAGGAATAGATTTCATGAATGCACCACTTGCTCTGAAGTCTTTAAAACACAGAAAGATCTTCAGAAACACAGCTTAGAGCATGAATCTGATGATAAAAGGGAAAAGTATTCAAAACCGTTTACGTGTCTAGTGTGCAACAGGAGCTTTAGTGTAAATACAGCCCTTAGCAGGCACATAAATGCATGTCATGGTATAGATCCAGCAGAAGTTATGAATATGGCGCAGAGAGAAAAACCTACCCTAAAGAAGCAAGATTGTAGTATTAGTAAGAAGAAGCCTGTAGCAGTGAAGAGTATTCCCAGTCCCCTGAGAGAAGATGATGAAATTGTTTTAACAGATGACAGTTGTGATTCCATGCAGCCTGAGACAAAGGGTGATCCTGATGGTCTCTATATGTGCGAAATTTGTGGCAGGTTGTTTGGTCTCAGAGGAAAATTATGGCTTCATATGTTGCAGTTACACAGAGAAATAGCTGCTTTTGCCTGTGGTATCTGCCTTCGCTTGTGCCCAGACAATAATGGCCTTTATAAGCATTGGACATCCCTCCATCCTCCAGAAAAAAGTACACAAGAACTACGTCGATACACTTGTCAAATGTGTGGTCGTCAGCATGATTCACGAAAGAAGTTGCTACAGCATGTGCTAATACATGACTTGACCGATGGCTCTGGTGGAAGATTTGACCCAGAATTAATTGTAACAGTTACTGCAGGCTTTCAGAAACATACTGATAATCAAGATGTAAAGGAATATATGCCAGGAAGGAGTACTGGCCCATTACCCGAGTTTCAGCATCCTTCTGTGAAAGTTGCAAATAGTAATGCCTTTGCGTGTAATTTATGCCACAAATCGTTCCCTACAGAGGATGGTTTGGTGAAACATAAGAAATGTGTTCATAGGACACAGTCTCCCAGCAGCACAAAAGCAATGTACCAACTGTACTTTGTTTGCGAACTTTGTGGCAGCTCTCATCCAACTAAGTCAGAACGATGGAGACATGTCTTCAAAGCTCATAATGGTGAACCGTCTTTGACGTGTGAGCAACAAAGTTGCAGGAAAGTGTTCCCCACTCGTAGTTTAAAGCAGGAGCATGATAAACACCATCAGTTACAGGGTGCCACACCAAATGTCTGTGAAATTTGTGGTAAAATCTGGGGATCAAGAATTGATTTCTGGAAGCATTTAATGGGTGTTCATCCTGACTGTGTGCACCTTACATGTGGTGTATGCCTCAAAATGCTGTGTACTGTTCCAGAACTCCAGTCCCATCTCAATGAGAATCATTTACCTCTTACTGAAGGAGAATTTTGTTGTGATGTGTGTGGACGTCCATATTCAAATAAATCTAAAATGTCTCGTCACCGTAGAATCCACTTTGCAGATAACATTAGCAGTGCTGCTGCCACTAATGCTGGAAGTGATCCATCTATCAAGAAGCCACGTCCTGCATCTGAAAATTTGTCTGATGATAGCTTTTACAGTCAGTTTTTTGCTCCGTCAGGTGTGACTCTCTTTGGGGCTGCTAAGAAAGGAATAGTAGAGGGAAAAGCAAAAGGTGGCTTATTTAGAAACCTTAAGCCAGCTATTCCTACTGCACCCCCAATTCTGTTCTGTGAAGACTGTAATGTGAGATTTGAATCGATTGCTACCCTTGCTGACCATCGCCGCAGTGTTCATAATTTACAGCCATGTGATTTGTGTACAAAATACTATGGGAAAACTTCGCATTTATGGAAACATGTAAAGAGATGCCACAATGGAGATCCAGACTTGACATGTCCAGTCTGTAATCGCATTTCAGCTAGCAAGGGTCATTTGGAAGCCCATATACAATCAAAACATTATCCCAGAACTGAAAATCCTGATAATGCTGCAGCCACCGTCACATATCCTGGAGGGAAAACTATTAAAATTCCTACTCTTTTCCCATGTCAGAGATGTTCAAAACGATTTTGGAAACGTTACCTTCTTAAGAGACATCAGCGACATTGCTTACGACCTAAATCTAGATCTCTTAAATTACCTGGTCATGGTCATAAATGCGAAATTTGCATGAAGGTGTTCTATACGCCTTCGCGTTTAAAAGATCATGAAAAATTGGTACATGTACCACAGCCGTGTGAAGTATGCACAGATGTTTCCTTTACATCGAAAATTGAACTTTTCACTCACGTCAAAGATAATCACACTGGCCATGAAAACTTTACTTGTCAGTTTCCTGGTTGTGAAAAATTATTGAGATGTAAATCAGATCTAGATCATCATGCTAAACAGCACAAATCGGTGAAATTCCCTCCCACTTGTTCTCTGTGTGGTGAAATATGTATGAGTAAAGCAAGACTTTGGAACCACCTCAGCTCCAATATTCACAGAGCTGCCATCCCCCTTACTTGTGGAGTGTGCTTTAAATACTTCCCTACAACAGAACTTCTGAGGGAGCATGTACAGGAATATCATCCTAAAGCTGTCAAAGCAGCGGACACTTGCAGAATTTGTGCTAAAACTTACTCCAGCGTGTATAAAGTAATTGATCATTTTCAGAGATGTCACCCTGGATATTTTGCTTGTAAAGAATGTCTAGCAGTGTTTACAACCAAAGCTGAGTTGATTGAGCACAATGAAACAGTGCAGTGCAAGGAAACTAGCAAATCACGAGGTACAGATGTTGGAGGAGGTCAAGAGACAGCAGAAAAGACTGGGGAAGAAGTAGATCAAGATGATATCGAACATGTAAATCAAGAAGAATTTGAAGGAAATGGACCTTTCCCTTGTGAAGTTTGTGACCAAACATTCGAGATGTATTCTGCATTAGTCAGTCATGCTGAACTAGAACATAAAGCTGAGTTTAAAGAACCTGCAGTAGGAAGCAATGAAGATGATCTTAAGAAAGTTTTAAAGAGGCCTAGGCGATCCTATTGTTGTGAAACCTGTAAGTCTGAATTCCAAACACCATCAGATCTGATGGAACACAGGAAGAATGAACATACTTCTTCGCTAGCAGAAATAAAAAAGTTTCGTTGTGAGACATGTGATAGATATTTCACTAACAGGACATCATATTTAAAGCACGTTGATTCTCCTGCACACCGCTCAAAGATGCAGACTGGGATCGAAGTTCAAGATGATTGTACACAAGAATCCAGTCAACATAGCAATCAGCAAGAAGGAGATAGCAATGTAGTTTATGATTCTGTGGAATACAATGAAGAAACTGGACCAGAATTTGTAGGTGGGAAACGGAAACGTAGAAAAGTATATGATGAACTATCTCAAGTTGTGGTTAGCTGTCAATTGTGTAGCAAAGAATGGCCTGGTCAAAAGGGTCTCTGGCTACACCTCATACGGAACCATAAGCAAAAAGCTGCTACTGTCTGTGGAGTCTGTCTTAATGTATGTCAAGACTATGCTGAACTCTCATCTCATCTGAATTTGCAACACCCTGATCTCTTCAGTGGTGATGGTAATAACTTTACTTGCAAAATATGTGGACGTTATCACACAGCTCGATCAAAATTAGACCAACATATGGCACTCCATGTTGTTATTGGACCTGAACCTCAACATAGGCCAAGATTTGTGACTGGACCGAATCCAAATGAGCATCCAAAACAGCAGTCCCATAAACATGCTCCTCCTCCAGTAATTCTGAAAAGCAAATCAGAAATTAAGTGCAGCATTTGCTCTAAAATTTGTGGCAATGTGGGTGCTTTGAAGACTCATCTTAAAATTCATAAACTAGACCCAGTAGAGGAGCATCAGCGTATCTACAACTGTGAAACTTGTGTCAAGTCGTTCCTGTCTGAGTCAGACTTTGAGGATCACAAAAAGACTCACAAACAGTCTGAAAAATACAAAATGTGTGTTTCGCTTGGAGCAAAAATAATATTACCAAAGCTAGATAAGCAGAGTTTCTATGTTTGTGATATATGCGCTTCTGTATTTGTTACTGAGAATGCTCTGACAACTCATTTACAATCACACAGATCAAACACAGATGATGATGATGACGATGACAGAAACAGATTTCCATGTGATTTGTGTACTGCTACATTCCAGTCGTCTGTTGTCTTATCTCTGCATATGAACATTTCTCACAAGTATCGCTATAGGTGCAGTCGTTGCAAAAGGAAGTCATTTTCGTCTTACGTTTATCTTGTCAAACATTTGCGTTTCTGCAGTCCTAAAAAGGTGCAGTTACGAAACCTGCAGATGAGCATCCAGTTGTTAAAGATGAGAATGGATGAGGTAAACTGTAAACCTATCGACATTGACAGTGTTCAGGAAGATGAAGTTTGCCCGACTACTTCTAATGACAGTGAAGACCTGAGTCCCACAGATGATGTTTCTTCTCTCCAGGGTGATGATTTTGAATATGATATCACCCCACAGAATGAAATGTCTACCACTGTACTTAATTGTGAGGATGGCATCTCTTCTGTTAAACCCAATAAGACTGCAGATACACCGTCAAAACTTTATGATGTCATTCCAGGCGATGATTCATCTGTTCAACGTGATGTTGTTGCTACTCTTCAGCTTGACTCAGAAAATATCGCTCCAAAAAGTGTTTCTTTGATGGATCTTAATTTTGAAGATATTTCTTCTACACAGCATGACAATGTTACTTCAGAAGATATTTCTTCAGTTCAAGCTGATTGTAGTGTCGACAATCTTCCTCATAAAGATACTTCAACTCAGCTCAGAAATAGTGATCAGAGAAAGCAGGATGACAGTCCAGAGAAAGTTTCCATTCAGGCTGGTTACTGCATGGAGACCGAAGTAGACAAAATAGATTATTCTAAGCCTGGCACTTCAGATAGGTCAACAGATGAGAATTGTTCCAAGGGAGATTTGGAAAATAAAGAATTGACCAAGAAATCGCTGTCTGGGGACAGAGATAGTTCTTTTGTCTAAAATGAACGGGGGTGTTATCTAATATGAAACGCCAGATAAGTTCAAAAGTTCCTAGTGAACAGTGTTCCAAGACTTGCCCTAGGAGCATTCACTATGTGTTAAGTCAACATTTTTTCACTCATTATTTATAGTCGAACCTCATTGCAGTATTCTCGTTCACTTAAAATTTTAAACTTTTGTCATATAAATATTCCAGTATTCAAATGTTTTACATTCCTCAAACTGTCGTTTGTTGCCAACATTTACATCTGCAATGTGAAGAATACATTGAGCTAATCAGGTCATTGTAAGGCAGGGAGAAATGGATGTGGACTAATGCTATAAGTTGAAATCCCTTATTATTATCATCATCATTATTATTATTATTATTATTATTATTATTATTATTATTTTCTTTTATTAATCATTTTGTTTTGGAGTACTTTTACTATAATTTAATACAATATAATATGACGGTTGGTGCATCAGTTATGACATTCATTTTTCTTCAAATTAAGCAATGGTACTGCGAGATGTACTTAAGCAGAAAATGTGGTATTTGCTTAACATGGATTCATCATTACGTGGAAGTGATTGTTGCACAGATATTCTAGAGGCAAAGGTAATTGAGGTATGGGTCAGAAATCATGCCAAATGGACCAGCATACTTACATTAAAACATCCATTCTCAGGATGAGAATGCCAGGGTGAAAAATTATTATTATTATTATTATTAAAGCTGTGAGGAATAAGGACTAATGCCCGTCCGTACCGTCAAAGTACCATAGTTAGTGCAGGATTTCAACAAATACATGAAGCAAACATCGATCTGCAACACCCAGACAACCTGTGAATGTGCAGACAGATGTGTCACAAGGAAGATTTTTTTTTAGAAGGTAAAAAAGTGATTACTGCACTTCCATTTCTCATGGTAAGGACTCGTGCCTGAATTACAGCCGCCTCTGCATAATATGCGTGCAGCAGACATTTCTGTCTGTTGATGTTTACTCACACCATGGATGCCACAACTTCCACTGATATTTTACATCTTGTGGTGCCACTGCTTCATTTGGAGAGAGAAAATACTTGTCCCAACCCTTATATAATAAAATAGATTAGTCCGTCTTAAAAAGATGGAGCTCACACAGTGGAGTATAACAATGTTTTTTTAATTTATATATATAATATGAGTTGATTGATATAACTTGACTACACTACATCCCAAGTTTTAAGCAGAAGATGTATTATGGCCTTTTGCTCAAATATTCAGCTACTTTTCAATAGTTGGCTAGTTGCTGAAAATATGTTCTGAAAAAACTTGGGAAGTGGGGTAGTTAAGTGTGTTGTCAACAGTTATTTCAGTACACATTAGTTTTGTCCACATCACAGTATTTTCATTATATAGACCTATTATTTTATTTTCAGCGTAGCCAATAATCAATTTAAATGTATATATTAATTGTATAAGAAACACTGCCATGGTTGTAGTTTTACATTTATTCCTTCTTATCCCCCTCAAGTCGGGATTTATTCCCTACTACCTTTAAATCTGTGATTGTATTTAAATGGCCTTCCACCCCGTTCTATGCAGACTTTTACTAAACAGCTATATTTTAAAATGTATCCAAAAAGTGAATCTCAGTGGAAATTTGACCCATCCTATCTGGAGTAAGTATAAGATAAATTTGATTGTTTTAGATTTCATATTGTTGTCATACAGTGAGTTTCACATAAGTTTGTACAGTGCATACGTACAATAAACATTCTTCCTTCAAATAGCTGATAGTCTTTGTTCAAATGAAGCGGGAAAACAATGTGAAGTATCAATATTATGCATTAATCTTTAAACATTAAACTTCACATAACATTATTCAAAAGTAGTCAAAGGTTTAAAACACTTTTAGCTCACTTTATGTACCATTACTAGGACATGTTTCAAGAGGTTAACTCCCTCCCATCATTGGCTAGCGGCCGACTGGTGCTCTGGCGACTGTGTTGTGTGGAGTTCTGTGTGCTGCCATCTTTTTTTTTTCTTTGTAGTGAGTCTCACGACGTCATCTGCAGGCGGGATCTCGAAGTTCATGGCATGGTCTTCATTCTTGATAATGAAGATTTTTTCCCATACATTCAATTCAGATGTTTATTTCACATGTTTTAACAGTTTTATATCTTTCTTAACATGGTGGTTTTCTGTCCAGCAGTGGTGAGCGACTGCAGATTTTTCAGTTTGCATTAGTCTCACGTTTCTTAGGTGTTTCCTCATTCTTGTCTCTAGCGTCCTCTTAGTTTGTCCACTGTATACCTGGGGGCAGTCATTGCATTCTATTTGGTATATGCCTGAGAGTTCAGTTTTTGGTATGTTGTTTTTCAGTGGATGGTTTAGTAGATTCCTAATGGTGTATTTGTTTTGTGGTGCTAATTTAATATTGTAATCCTTGAAAACTTTTTCAAATTTGTGAAACAATTTGGGGTGGTAATTGAACTTCTTGAGAACTTTTTTTTGTTGTTTCCAGGTTTTTTAATGTACTAATTTCTTTGATTTTGTTTCTCTTTGTGTGTCTTTTTATCATCTTATCTATGAAGTTTGTTCTAAAACCATTAGTGACTGCCACTTCCTGTAAATAAAAACTTACTAAATTAGAATATGTTTCATAGGCTCTTCTTTGCCTCCATTTCAGCTGAAATCTACTCTAGATTTCCATCTTCAGCTTAGATCTGCTGTAGATCTCAGACACACATTCAGAGCAAGCCTCATTCAAAATTTCTACCTCCCACTGACATTGAACATCCCCACTCAGCCCCAACTTCATGAGGACCAGTAAATAGAGGAACTACCAAACAGTTGAGGATGAAATTGTTATAAAAACTGATTCTATACTATCTTTCCGTTTTCTAACACCATTGTCTCCATCATTTTCTGATTTTAGACTGCTGTAGACTACTGTGTGGGTACAAATGAGGTACAAACTAATAAACTAATGGGATCAGTGTAACAATGGTCTAACCCTCCGACAGGTAAAATTGGATATTGACGCCATCTTTAGCACTAACAAATATGCAGGTGTTTCTATTAAATAATGTTTCATAACATGTTAAAAAAAGTCAAACAATTATTCATATCTTTTTTTCCCTTTTCTAAAGTACAAATAGAAATAAATGCAACAGTGATTTAACCAAGAAAAAATGGTGTTATACAGTCTCATCAAAATGATACTATCTCTTAACATTCTGAATGCTATACCACATAACTTTGTAGTTAAGTTGACCAAACACCATAGAAGACCCCACTCCCAACAAAACAGCTGGATTTCCCAAATTGTGTGAAAACCACAAGTGTAGAACTCTAACTTGCTTTTCTTATAAAACTTACAAAAAGTAGCTTAGATTACTGAACCCCTGCAACTTTATGAGCATCGTATAATGTCACAGTATTTTAAGTTGGATTTTTTTACAGCAAAATGATACAATAAATGGAATGATAGTACATGGACGATTTTGTTATACTCAACTTCACTTACTTGTCTTTTTTCAAGAACCATGATCATGGTAATGATTGATTCCATGGATCTTGAAAAAAGACAAGTAAGCGAAGTTCAGGGTAAAAAAAACCCCATGTACTAAAAAATTAAACTCCTTGGCGCTACCACCCGACCGCTGCAGATGGCAAGATTGGGGGTCATGTGGTCAGCATGCCGACACCCACAGCCATTAATGGTGGTTTCCATGACCGGAACCGCTACTTTTCTATTAAGTAGCTCCTCAGTTTGAATCACGAGGCTGAGTGCACCCCATTCCAGACCTCCCTGCTTCAGAAAAATCCAAGGAGGTACTGGGGATCGAACCCAGCCCAACGGATCTGTAGTCAGCAACGCTAACCACAAGACCACGCTGGCGGTCACCCAGTTACTATCATTCCATTTATCATATAATGTGTTCGTATTTTGTCTTCTTTGCCTGGATTTAATTTTCCTCTTCATTTATGTCCCCTCCTGCACATTTTTCTTACACTTTTTAGGCTATGAATTTGGTGTACTACACATGTTCGTACAACAATGCCTATCATAGTGAAGCTATTGCCAGTGCAGGGGGCTGAAGCAAGGTCATGCGACAGGGGTTGTGATGGGTCATTTATCCACTGTCTTGTAAATGAAATCATAAATAGTTCCTTAAAAGAAAACTCAAGTATTGTCTGCTAGGAAAAGTTATATCTAAAAGCTTTTCAATACTAACAGAAGAAAATGGTTGGATACTTATTTCATAGAACTAAACCTCAACCTCTTGTTGCGATGGATCTTTGTTCACTGAGCCCCTAAATTTTCTGTTTACTGCGTAAGAAATTATGTCATTAGTATCCAATTCATTGTACATGTCATCTTTAGACGAGAACAAAGAAGCACCAGAACTCGAAGGAAATCACAACAGTGTATGTGTATGTAGAAGTATTGTATTGTTGTCACATTTGCAATGGTTTATGTTGTAGTTCTGGTTAGATGAATACGGGAGGAGAAAATGTAAATCTGAAGCAATGTATCTTACCCATCTTGAACTCTCCTCACCAGTTTGCTAAACAAACAGGTATAAACCTGACAACAACCAATATTTGGCAGAAACTTAAGCTCTACATAAGAGTTCTGTTTCCATTTTGTTTTCATCTACAGCTGGCTGAATGTAAACCACTATCACAGATCCTAACATTATCATCAACAGGATAATGTAGAATCTGAAGGATTTTCCAAACTTCTTGGAAATGCCTTATTGGATACTAATCTAAGAATGTAAGAAAGGATGAAGGATATTTCACAGTGAAAAGTAAGGCAATTTGGGGAGTGGGTTACATTTATATTGACCAAGTAGCTTTAAAAAATCAATAGGTGGGAGGAAATTATGATTTTTCTGAAGGATGTCCCTTGGTGAATGCTGTCTTCTGTTATTGCCATAGTTCACGGTTCTGTATATGGGCCTGCTCTCAGTTCTTGACTTGAGGGGTTAATATTGATTCAGGGATTATGTTTCTCGGTTTTATGCTTACTCAACAATGAACTGAAATTTGTGATTAAATTTGAAGCCCCCATTATTTTGCAATAAGCTTTGCATTTTTATCTGTAAGGGCTTAAAAATCGTTAGAATTAAGTTTCCACTTGTTTCCTTATTTCTTACTGTTAGTTAAGTTCCAGCCATTGTGGTAATTATTTTTAAATATAGACTATGCCATAACATAAAAGCCTCTGTTCTTGGAGCTACCCAGATAGCATTTCCCCCCTGCTACTTAACTGTAGGGAGGCAACCCTCATTAAAGGTCTAGAAGTTATACTGACAGGTTTTTATCTTTTCTGGAGATTGTTCACTTGAGTGTTGTGTGCCGTGTTGGACAGTTGCACCCGCTGTGTTGGTGTGTAATAACAATAAGTCCTTTTTCTGATCAAAGTGTAAAAATGGTCAAATCGGCAATCAGTGACACATCAGAAGAGTGTGTACAGGTAGGGGTAAAAAAGCAAACGGACTAAGATATCTAAGTTGCTGATATGAGCCACTGCGCATGCCTAGCGGCATTCACAGGATAGCAGCTGTTAGAGAAGTTGAAGGCTATTGGACAAAATATTAGGTCCCGAAAACGTCATTGGACCGACCGGGCAGTCCAGTAGCCTATTTGATTTTTATTTATTTTTTAGTTTTATTGACATATGTTTTGGTAGAGGAAGACAGGATGACCTTCCAGATAAATATATATATTTTTTGGCCAAATAATAGCCCACATTTCTTTACTAAACTCAAATGTGAGTAGGCCCACAAGCTGTGACAATTAATATTTCTATGATATACTTAAAAAATTGACAGCCACAGGAATCGAACCTGCGACCTTTCGCATGAAGGTCAAGCACCTGAGCTATTCAACTAAGACGAAAGCGTGGCTGTTGTCCAACTACACAGGTCTAAGGAGTACGCATGGACACTGATGTGAACAAGACTCTGTCGATCCGCTTTTTTTTTTCCCCCTGCCTGTGCTCTCTTAGTAACAATGACTCTGGAATTAGCAAACAATAAATGACGCTCATTAGAAAGGGACTCATTATGCAACTATTCCACAAAATCAGTCCAGGCCCTGGGCGGTGGATTCGAGGCTTTTAAGTTATGGAACAATCTGTACATCAATTTGATACCTAATACACAGTTCTCTCTTACATGCAAATATATAATTTTTTATGATTTCATATTATATTTGTATCTGTTTGCAAATTATACTTTTGTTCTTTCTTCAAAGTACATTGTGGCCCAAAAGTTCACACAATAGGCTGGATTACAATTTTTCTGTGTGCTCTCACCAGTGTTAAAGAGTAATTCTACATTGCTATATTCTTCTCGGGTTTGCTCCAAGGTAGAAGTTCGGTATTCTCCTACTTTTCAGAGGACTATGCTGCGTCCATCCTGAGGGATTCTGAAGAGTTGAGTGTGACATCCTGAGTGGGTGGGTACATAACCAACTGTGATGGGCAGAGTAGACCAATCAGTGATCAGCTCTTGACTAGAGCTGTTTAAAAGTGGTTTTATTATGTACAAGATTCAAAAGGTGGTGTATGTTTTTGTTTGTTAGAGGCACTGAAAATATAACATGTCATGCAGGTATAATTTAACATAATGGTTATTTTAATGAATTATTTATTTATTTACATATCACTATACCTTATCTCACTGAAAAGGAATTGCAGATTTTGACTGCACCCCAAAAAAGTAATCTCTCAGATATAATATATTATATACTGTATATAATGGAAGAGCGTAGGCCTACCTTTTTGCCTTCGGGTAGAGAAGAAAATATGTTGTCAATTGTGGCATGATTATAATTGATAGTAACATGAAGGAAGTATATCAAAATTTTAAATAACTGAGATTTCAATAGTTAAATAAATTTAACCATACCTACCTATATTATGAAATAACCTTGGGAAGATAACCTATTTCATTTTTAAAACGTATTAGGCTACATTAAAGGGTAAAAGTTATTTTAATATAACTGCACAGCTTTAAAGACAATTGACAACCCTTATCTGAATAATAAATTTTAAATTAAAAGTGTCGTTGACCTTTGTTGAGAAAACTAGCAAGAAATTTCCATTCATGAAGGCAGTGCAAAACTTGCTTGGCAATCCAACTGAGGAATTTAAAAAATGACAAAAAAGAGTATATATAAAAAATATGCTTTTCTTAGCTAATAATGAGTTTTGTGGTTTCATATTCTGAAAATAGCATTATTCTGTGAACTGATTCCAGACTTGGTGACCACGATATTACAAGACATGGGTACCATATTTTTCGGACCATAAGACATTTTTATTTTGAAAACAGAGCCTTGAAAGTTGGGTGTGTCTAATGGTCTAAAGAAAACTTTAAAAAATTAAAATTATGGTAAATACTGCCGGTAATATCATAATCAAAAACAAGGTTTTGCAAAAAGTTAGTTGTAGATTGTGACACAGACTGTAAATCAGTACACTTGTCACAAACATAAAACAAGGCTAGCAGGAAGCCAGATATACGTGTAAAGAAAGGAATGCTGGGTTCTTTCATACAACCCTAAATGAAGGCAATGACCTCAAAACAGCTTTATTCTGTTATATTTCCATGAAATTGAGCCCCTAAAGTGATTTCCACTGATTCCATTGTAGAAAGTCATGATGTGAATATGAAATAATTCCTGACATCTTAATATAAGAAAATGTAATCTTAACCTCAAATACAGCATTTTGTTTATAGCTTATTAACAAAAACAAACACCTACTCTTGACACTTCAGGATTCCTGAGAATGGAAGCAACATCAGCCTCTGGAATGTTTTAGAATATCAAACTTCTCTCTTGGCTGCAAACCCAAGAAGAAGAATATATCCATACTAAATGCCAGGAAAACCACAATTCATACAAAGTTCTAGACATTTACTGTATTTTTAGGTAGATTTCGAAGGAAAATCTACCTATTGCAATCGATACCATGTCATAACTCGAAAAATTCTTTCATATCTTTAAGTTTCATGCCTCCCTAATTACGAAACCACCGCCCATTCAAAAAAAATGTTTGTGATATTTATATATATATCTTTACACGCTAGCGGCCGTAATTTTGAAGATATTTGAACCAAATTTTATTCTTTTATTTCTAGGCCCAATAGTTTGGACAAGCTCGTTAATGAGCAAAATTGGCCCAAGGGGAGGGTCGGGGGGAGGGGGTTGAAATTTTGAAAAATGTATATCTCTGTCCCTATGAAGTATAAAGGGAAAGTTTGTTTGAATGAATTAGGGTACTCCCTATGGAGTTCACAGTGACACCAACGATTCGGGGTTTGTGGGGGTGGTTGGTGGGTGGATGAAAATTCGAAATTTTTGAAACCATGTCTTATGGGGTATCGTTGAAAAGCTCTTGATGAGTACTTTACAAATCAATAACTGGTTTCTCAATAGCTCTCATATAAGGCGAGATTTAGCACTTCGAAATCTACCTCAGCCTGTAGGCCTGCCAAAAGGGAATTTTTTTGGACTTGAAGATGTTCCGGATTGTAATGCACTCCAGACCATAAGATGCACCTTGATTTTGGGATGAAAATTTAAGGGGGGGGGGGGAGATTCTAAACAAAATTTTCGTTACTTCATTGCATATTCACATCATGACTTTCTACAATGGAATCAGTGGAAATCACTTTAGGGGCTCAATTTCATGGAAATATAACAGAATAAAGCTGTTTAGAGGTCATTGCCTTCATTTAGGGTTGTATGAAAGAACCCAGCATTCCTTTCTTTACACGTATATCTGGCTTCCTGCTAGCCTTGTTTTATGTTTGTGACAAGTGTACTGATTTACAGTCTGTGTCACAATCTACAACTAACTTTTTGCAAAACCTTGTTTTTGATTATGATATTACCGGCAGTATTTACCATAATTTTAATTTTTTAAAGTTTTCTTTAGACCATTAGACACACCCAACTTTCAAGGCTCTGTTTTCAAAATAAAAATAAAAATGTCATGGTCCGAAAAATATGGTACCCATGTCTTGTAATATCGTGGTCACCAAGTCTGGAATCAGTTCACAGCATTCTTCTGCAATGTGCTCATTCAGATGCTGCCGAATTTGAGGTAGCCCCGCATGACAAAACACATTGATTACAAATAGGTAGTTCATGGAGCCCTTCCCTTTATAACCACTCCATTGAGGGAGGTTCACATCTAACTGCTAACATCATAGTTTTAGTATAGCACAGATCTGCCAATCTCTCTGGCTCCATAGGAGTTCGTTACATTGTTAGCATTTCCTCCTGGGTGGCACAGTCAGTATAGCACTAGTGTTCTGTGTCCAAGGTTCAATCCTGGCATTTATGTGACAGATCCGTGTCTAAATTTACAGACATGTGAAAGAACTCTGGCGGGATAAAATTCTTGCACACTGGCGATGGTCCCAGACCTAAGTTGCAGACATCGCCACCATTAAGTAACCACAAATCAACCAAGTTTCTCCTGCCTAAAACTCCTTTTTCTTCTCTCAAAAAAGAACTCTTCTAATTAGTGTGGCCTATTCACAGGTAAGTGTGGTATGTTTTACTGGTGCAACTTCATTCAGAAGTATGGCCCCTCGACTGTCTTCCCACTGAGTATATCGACTGGCTTCTAGATTCTTTAATGTTAGTACAGGGTGCGGCATTTAAAGTTTCCCATTTTCAATACCATGTAACACATGTATTTAACAAAGAAATAAGCTAAATTTAACACTTTTAAATCTCTTACAGTCGGATTTACAATTCTGGTCTTCCTTTTTGAGTATGATTTCCTTGAGATGCCCTCTATTAACTTTAACACATTGCTGCAATCTCCCTCGTACACGCGGTGTGTGGTGACTTGCGTAACATTTGCAATTTCCTGCTGAATTGCATTTTTAAGACTGTTAATGTCAGAGAGGGCATGAGCGAAAACTTTAGACTTCAGATCGTCCCACAGGAAAAAAAGAAAACAAATCTGGTGCATTAAGGTCAGGAGATTTGGAGGGCCATTGGATATCACCAAACCGGTAAGAATTCGGCCGGGGAAAGCAGCATGAAGGGTGTCCATTGAAAGATGTGCTACAACACCATCCTGTTGAAACCACAATCTCTCAATATCCAAGTTATGATGTGTCAATTCTGGTAGGAAGAAAGTTTGCAGCATGTGATTGTAACATTCAGAGTTGACAGTCACCGAAGCACCATTATTGCTCTCAAAGAAATAAGGGCCAAAGGCACACCACACCACGGCCTTAGGACTGTGAAGTGGCCACTTGTGGATTTGCAGGAAATTGCAAATGTTACACAAGACACCACACAATGCGTAATGGCCAGTGTGCGAGGGAGATTGCAGCAATGTGTTGAAGTTAATGGAGGGCATCTCAAGGACATTGTATTCAAAAAGTAAGACCAGAATTGCAAATCCAAGACCGTAATACATTTAAAAATGTTCAATGTAGCTTATTTCTTTGTTAAATAAATGTGTTACATGGTTTTGAAAATGGGAAACGATAAATGCCGCACCCTGTATTAGAAGATTTTTATCAGACCAGTTGTGCATCACCATTCATAAAATAACTTGCATTTATTTGAGAACATGATTGTGGGCGGAAATTCCATGTCCTCCTTGACCTTTCCCCGAAGCCATTCACACATTTCATATCAATGGAATGGTTTATCCCCCAAATGTGGTGCAATAATTGAATCTTATATATTTTGCTTCTTTATGATACACTGAACAGTTGTCCTAGCTTGTCATAGTGATTTATTTACACTTGCATGCACTTTTGCCAGCATGCCTTCTTTCCGTTCTTGTGATAAGTTTGGTCACCCTGATCAATATGAATCCACAATACTCCACGTCCTCAATTCTTAGAGCAATCTATTCAGAACTATAGGCCTGTAAACCTGATGACTAATAACATTCATTTGCAGCTTTTCTGTGGATGTAATCTTCATGTTCATAGAGCTGAACTGATTGTATATGCTCTTCTGTTAGCATATTACACCTACAGAACAAATTAAATCCATATTAAGAAACAAGAATTGTAAATCATTCTGTGCAGTAAAACTTTTGGGCCTCTCAGTACAAATGAATTTTAGTAGGCACAGAAATATTTAAATTCTATTTTGTGGTAACAAATAAAATATATAACATTGAGAAGTATTACAACAGATACTATTACGTCTATTGTAGGATAGATTAAAACTTTTATGTTACAACTTAAGTGTCTTGCTTAAAACTGTTGTAGTGTAGATTCATGTATTGGTTTGTTATACATATGTTTTGTCACAGCTATAAAGATTTTCATGTTGCAGATTTATTCTAGGTCCTCTGAGAATATAAATTCCTATTTGAGTTTTTACAACACAGACTCAAGAGTGATTGTTTAAAGTACCCCAAGTCCTGTGCAGATGAAGACACTTGCTGTACATCATCATAGTGGTATGAGGCAAGTAAAGCCAATTGCAAATTATTTCCTGTAATGACTTAATGCTTCCCAGTGAAAGTAAGAACATTGGGCCTTAAAAGAATGTAGCATCGTGAATTTATTTACATGAAATAGTGCTGTAGGTTAATATACAAGGGTTTTATTTTTAATGGTGGCAACAGGTTTTTACTAAAACTCAAGATAAGAAGATTGTATGTGTTTTAAACTTTCCCTCTGCCAAGCTACATTTTTTAGGTTTTTTTATTTGAACAATCTAGAGGCCAAAGTTTTAAAAAAAATTGCAAAGACTTTACTAAATCTAATACATTTGACAGTACAGTTTTATGCTATTTTTTCATTATGCTTGTAGGAGCAGGCTCTAAAAGAGTTGTCTCAAGTAGAATTTTCATGTCTGACTTGAGTAGTGTAAAATAATTAAGTTTCAAAAGCACAATCTTTCTTTCTTTCTTTCTTTCTTTCTTTGCATAGATATGTACATAAATATTGGTAAAGAAATAATTTATGATTTGGAGAAAACTTTCATTATTTATACATTATTATAGTTCTGAAAATACATCAATTTCCTGCAGCAAAAAAAAAAAACATAGTTTTAGCTGCAATCAAAGTTTAGCGTGCATTGAAATAATGTAAATGCTACTTGTCTTGACTAGACATCTCCAGACCATGTGAATTAAAAGCTCTTTTATCATTATTATTTATATACTGCAGTCTTTATACGTATTATAACAACTATGCAATCAAATGTGTTTATATATTATCAAATGTTATTGTTAGGTGTAGAAATAATAAATAATGTACATATACACTATTATAATAGAAAAAACCTTGTACCATGTGACGATATGTACTTTACTACTACTACTGCGTTCACTCTGGTTCATATTTAGAACCTAGAAAGCACAAACTTTAAAACTAGCATCTGTGACGG